>VDFB02179234.1:101907711-102578931 GCA_007258455.2 Sequoia sempervirens
AACCTGGATTAAATGAGAGTAAAGACACTTAAATTGATGCTTAGCAATGTACCCAAGTTAAATGTATGGAAGGGTCGATGCTGATAGTTTCACCCATGTTAAACACATCATTGAAACATGCATGCTAATTTCCCAATGTAGCCAAAGCACATGGTGCAAAAACTTAGGGATTGACACCTCAAGTCTTTTGGATGCCTTTTGATACATGTTAAATCTGATTAAGATGGAACTTTTCATGCCATTGTATGTAAACGCTAAGCTAAAACCTATGTTGATGGAACTGGGTATGCTTGAATCTAGCTTCTTTGATGCATTTTTATAAAGTTCTTTAACACTGTAACAATTGCGTAGTTAATAGGGTAGTGGTTTTCATATGAAAATGGTTATCAACTTCATCTCATCGCATACCTGTTGTCAAACCTGGA
This sequence comes from Sequoia sempervirens, assembly GCA_007258455.2. Classification (NCBI taxonomy): domain Eukaryota; kingdom Viridiplantae; phylum Streptophyta; class Pinopsida; order Cupressales; family Cupressaceae; genus Sequoia; species Sequoia sempervirens. Next base: position 101,908,137 of record VDFB02179234.1, read on the forward strand.
TTTGTTATTGTTGCTTTGAGGCATGTTTACTAGCTTAAGCTTTTAGCTTTCTCTATTGTAGCTGATAACTCGGGCTCAAGTAGCAAATTATTTATAGTTTGTGGGAGGTTCCATTAATGTAAATCTACCAACAATCTATGAGGCTGGCATACTCGACATTTTTGTTCCTTTTTTGGGCCAAATGCTAGTAAAGAGCAAGTGTAGGAAAAAAATAGTTAGCTTTTGCATGACTTCTTGGGAAATTTAACATGGGTATTTGACTTTTCTTTTCATTTTGTTTCTACCATCTATGTATTACATGGGTGAAAAATAACATGACTTTAGGCTGTTGCTATGCTGGTAGTACATTGAAGCTAACCTAGCATTTAATTTTAAAACAACAACAGTCTTTTATATGAGATGCAAACATTTGTATTCTTGTGTCTTTGTTGTAGTGTTGGTTGTCGCACAAGAGATTTAGGACTTTTTGTTTATCTCTTTGTATTATTTCATTGGAAATGGTCACCACATTGAACTGGGGATTTTGGACCTTTTCCATTACAGCTAATCTTCTTGTCATAACTTTCACGGGTCACATGGCTTATACAAACAAGAATGATAACACAGTGCCCTTGCTACAGTCAACAGGTGAAGGAAATTTTGTAATAACTGTTGAGAATAGTAATCCATGTTGTGCTATTCATAATGGATGTACATACCCTATTCCAAAACTCTCATTTTATTGCAGGAAGAGAGGACGCTAGAAAAGTTTGTGGTATTTAGCTAAATCTCTTCTCCAATTCGGTGAGCTACAACCTACAAATAAGGTTTCGACGAGGGTTTTAGAGTATGTTTATTATAATGAAAATTACGACCAAGATCCTAATAATGAGCACATTTAGGTTTTAACATTTCGACATCCTTCTCCCTATGCAGTTAACATTACAAGGCTGGATGGCCATGAAAAGACTTGCAGAGTTAAAAAGAAAAAACAAACAAATAAATAAATGCTTCCCTTTGTCCAACGCCATTCTCGGGTATTCTAACTGCAAAATCCAAAAAAAATGAGTTGTAGACAACTCCCCCAGTCACACTTGCTTGCTAATAGTGACCTTTCACTTCTCCATTTGGTGAGTTGAGCTGTAGCAGTTGCAGCCTACAAAAAAAGGTTTCGACGAGGGTTTTAGAGTATGTTTATTAAAATGAAAATTTACCCACCCCAATTTGCCCACCCTTTTTCACCCGCTAAAAAATATTTTCAAATGGAATTCAAAAGTAAACAAGAGCGGTAGGGCAGCGAAGTTCCTACCAAAAGTGATAGAATAGTTATGTTTTAATATGTTGTGTTTGATAAGTTTTAGCAATAATGTTGATAGAACAAATAAATAATCAATTAATCAATGAAACTGCACCTGAAGGAGGTGATCAACAAATGCATGAAAAATTCCACACCTAAGGAGAGACCTAAACCCACAAAGTGGAGAACAAAAAGCCCCAGAAGGAACTCAACAAGGCCAAAATTATACAAATTTCCATATTATCAACATGAGAAAAACAATCATTGCAACACATAGGTGATGCCTTGATGCACAAGATTCGTATTAACTTTTTTTAGATGATTTTAGACTACTCAGCGAAGAAGTCATAATAAACCCAGCATTGGATATATATTGTTGAAAAACTAGCTGAAGGGACTGTGTTAGTTTGATATAATGGTCAATCCAACCATTTTATATTTATAGCTTAGAACTGAAGACACAATGTCTTCAGGTTTTCATTGTTCAAAAACTCGAGCCCTTGATACACATTTCTTCTGAATCATTTTTCTTTGGTTCACCACCTAAAGACTTAACTGCTTCCTTCTTTTCATCAAAGTGACTTGAATCAACTTTCATTAAATCATTCGAGTCAAAAAACTTATTACCATTTGCAGTAGGCACTGGCAACCGAACTTCTGTAACCTTCATATTAGATCTCTTGGACATAGTGCCATCTATAGTCGGCTTCTGGGCTAAGGTACCAATACGAACAACGGGCTGCAAAAAAGAAGAATGTGACATTTAAAACTATTCAAAAAATAAAAGGTTATAATCTAGATCAATCTCCACAGATTAATTATGAAACATCACTTTTAAAATAGCCGTACTGGTTGTGGTTGAACTTGCTGCTTCAATTTATTTTCCTTCATTTCCTTTAGATGAGCTTCATAGTAAGTGAAATCATCAAGAATTGAAGTTTTTGATGAATAATTCTTGAAGATCTTTAGCATCTCAATGCCCTATGAGAACTTGATCTGTGTATACAAACAATGGGAAAATGTTAGCTTTGAAAGAACATGCAATTAGCTCCACCATGAATGTACAAAATAAACTTCAAATAAACACAAATAATAATCAATAGTACAGACAGATACTTCAAATCAGTGGCAACTCAATCAAGGTGAAAGAATTATTATGCATTCTGTCAGATAAAATGAAGGCTATCATCATAGAACCCTTGTTCAAATCCGAAGGAGACATTAAATTCTTAAAAATTCAAATATTAAATGTTAAATTGGGTAAATTAACACATCAAATTATGGAAGTAGCATACTTCAACAAGTACAGGTGCAAGATCATGGGTGAATTTGATAGAAGAGATAACCCTCAGTCATGGCATATAAGCCAAAGGACAACCAACAAAGGATTTACCAATCAAACAAAAAGTATTTTAATCACAGACAATAGCAGAAAGGCTTCAATTGGACCAAAAGGAACTAAAACATACAAACATGTAAGCCAAAGTGAGCTACCTCTTGTGTGTCTCTTCTATTGGTCATAGGCTTGTTCTCATTGTTTTCTAGAATAATTTTTCAGAACTGAGAATTTGGAATATCTTTAATTATATACCACTTTATTGGAAAAAATCCATTCCACTTATCTTGTTGCCAGAAGTCCATACTTTTGTTGAAGTCCACATTACTAGTCATCTCAGCCAAACCAAAAAATTGACCACTTGCATTACCCTGGGTCATAAAAGTAAAACAGTTGTTAATCTTGAATATGCAAAAAAGAAAAGCATGTTTCTAAAGGAGATTTTTTAAAAGGTTTGTTGTATAAATACTGCTATAGTAGCTTTAGAAACTAACGTGGCAATGTCACACTTACTGAGAAAAAAAGAAAAACTGGACAGCGCCTAGAATTCTCATTAGATAAGCTTTGTGCCTCTTGGTATGCCCCATATAACCTCTTATTGCCATTAGGAATACTTGCCTAGACATTATACTTAATGCTCTAATGAAAATCATCCTCACTGTAGGACTTTATTACAAAAAAATTTGCTCCCTATTGGTTAAATTTGAATGTACCTCACCATTTCCCAGTGCTCCGTTGCTACCACTATTTCTTGAAGCTTCTGATGGTATTTGAGGGCTCTTTGTTCTATACCACGGTTTTGTTCATTCAGAACATCAAAATTCCAATTTTCATTCGACTTTCCATAAGACTTTCCCCTCCCTCGTCCATTAGGTTTGAAAGCAATGTTATTATTGGGATATTGTATGATCAATTTCCCTTGATTAAAACCAGGAACTTATTTTCTGAATGGAAGTGAATCTTTCAGAGACACTGTACCTCTTACACCCAACCCTTGCTGTTGGTTCAGTTGGATCCAAAACCAAAAAAATATATTATAGATTGGAAACCAACTTGCATAAACCTTTTCACTGATACTCTGATATGATATCATAATTTTATGATTATAAAATATTGCCTATTGCAAACTAGTATTCTTCATGCAAATATAGTTACCCTACAAGTAATAAGTATAGAAAAAATCCTAAATTTCTTATACTAACCACATTTAAAAAACAAAAGCCAAAAATTCATCTACCATAGTTCTTGCACTCCAAACTAGGGAATACCTGACTCATGGCCCTGAATCCTTGAGATCGAACACCACCAGAGTGAGCAATGTTTTTCAAACCATCTTGCTCATTTGTTTTATAGGCTGCATTACTTCCACCATTTCCATTGGCATTGGTTTGACCACCAGCCAATGTTCCTGGATCTTGGGAACTCAGATGTTTTGAATGTGAGAAATAACCAGATGATCTTGTGTGTTGATAAGGAGGGCCATTATAATATGGTCGTTGGCCAATAAACTGGCCATCACCTCCCATCATAGCTCCAAGAATATAGGGGTTATATGGATTGTATGCAGTTTGAGGAGGATAGCCATAGCCAAGTGTGTAGTATACAACAAATCCATTTTTAAAATGAACTCCCTACATGTACAAATGCAATATGAATAAGTGAATGTCCTAAGAAAGAAATAGGCATGCCCCTCCAACCCCATAAATAGTAATTGCAACAGACTACAAAAAAATAAATAAGATTTGACACCTAAATGAGAAATTGTAGAATACTACAAAATGTAAACAAAATCTAACACCTAAATCAGAAATTGTAACATGTTTGACAGATAAATAAGACTTCGAGGTAATTAAGCAAAATTGTAACATGATAAGATAGATAAACAATATTTTGAGACAATTAAGACTTCTAAAATCTTACAGGATATTACGACTTCTAGACCGTCCATTCCTGGAAAACGTGACACTTCATCCCATTCTTTTATAGGTGCTTCATTGCTTGATAAGAAGTGCCAAAACCAATCAAGTGTGGGTAACATAAAGTACTAATCAAAAGCATACCAATGGAATTGAGACACAAATTTAAATTCCAGAGAGTGTAGCAAATAATACCGACAAGAAGTTACATTAAAACATAATCCCCAAAACTTAAGGGTAAATCATATAAATACAACATACCCGTTAGGCCAAATGAAATTCCATTTAATAACAAACTTCTGAATTTGAGATCTATCTAGGGTGCAAGACTTACCTGGGTAGTAGTACCCATAATAGTTATTAGTGGGGTAGTAAGGCCCATGATTTGGAGTATAACCTAATTGTTTGTTTTCTTTTGCTCCAATGGAGTCATTAGGAAGCACTCCACTAGATTTTACCTTATTTTACTTCTCATCCTTTGTAGGGGCCTGATACAACAAAGAAAGATATATAGTTATGATGACTACAAGGAAAAATTGAGCAAAGTTAAAATTTAGGGCAATTATCTTGAGAAATAGAGATTAAAATATATTACTAACATTAGCCTATGAAAATCTTTGAAGTAAACAAGGATGAATAAAAACTAACGACTTGTAATTAGCTTTCGCTGCCAGAACATATGCTTCAGAGACCCAATAATATGACATTGATGCCTTTAGAATAGACAAAAGTTGACCTTATTAACAATTTTCTGCAATTAAAACCAGCTAGTATAGACCCTAAAGATAGTTATTGTGTCAATACACTGAACTTTGCAATTATACAAATACATATAAATGCACATTTAGTCACAGACGTGACAAACAACATGAAGCACAACACATGAAAGTATTTAGACATGTGCATGACCACCATAAAAAGCATAATCAAAACCAAAAGATGAGATGAAAGAGAAGATGAGACTAAAATTTGCTTCAAGAAGTGAAAAAATAAACCAATTCCAGGATAAAAATCTGCAAAATTATGTCAACTTTTATGATTACTTGGCAAGATTTATTTTTGTTCATACTCTCAATCATAGTTGAAAAAATTGGATTCGGCAATAACTTAGCTGACCCAAAAAATTTAGAAGCTCGACAATAACTTGGCACATTTCCTGAACATTACAAAATACATAAATTTGTACAAAGTCTTCAAAAACATGTATATAATTGAATTTACAGAATATTTAAATATTACTGATTTTATTCAAATATAAATAAAAAACCCAGAAACAAGTTCAATGTGTTGAATTGTGGAGGCCAATTCCTGTTTTGAGTTCATGATACAAATCATGAGCTAGAGGTCACAACTTGCAAAGAAAACAATAGCTAGGGCACATGAAAATCATGAGTTGCAAGGGTAGAGAGGAATCATAGGCATCTCAATAAGTCACAAGGAACCTAGCATAAGGAAAAGAATGGCTATGAATCCTTAATGAGGACTGCCTTTAAGTTACTGCAGATTAAGCAAAATAAGATTGCATGATTAAAATGACTCACTGGAGAGATTTTGTTTGTTGGCCAATAGTTATTTGCCACAGTCCAATTTGAGAGCAACAAGTGCTAGGCTGAGGATCTTCCATTAAAAAAGTTAAACCAATGAGGAAGTAGTAGCTCATAAAGTACTCATTCACAGGTGGATCAATGGAGAGCGTTAAGTGAGGCCAAGGATTTAGAGTTAATGCACAGTGGTTAAAAATAAAAAGCTTGATGAAGGGGATCTTATCTAGTGGCTTATGAGCAGCTATCATGTATCAATCGTTGAACAAGGCTTATGAAAGCATTAACAAAGGGAACTGGTAAGCAATATGGGCCACACTAGTAAACAACAAAGGCATAACATTAACATGTGAATTTGGTTTTATTTATAACAATTCAAAGGGTTTACCAAAGGTTTTCTGAAGGCTCAAGACATGGAAGCATTTAGGTTTGCACAATCTAAACATAGTCTCAACATGAAACTGCATTTTTTGGCACAATATGGTATGTGTGCAATATGATACACCCTTTTATAAAGGGAATCATCTTTTCAAGGATGGATGGATTAGAAGTAACAATTGTAATAGGCCATATTGAAATTTTAAATATGTGCTAAAATGTTGTATATTTTCTTGTCCAATCTTAGACAATGTAGATTAAAGGTAGGATCTATAGATCGTAGTACAAGTTTTAGCAATAGTGGTTCAACTTGACTAAGTCGTTGACAATGTTTTTAACCTAGCTTTCTTGTTTTGGAATTTAGAGCTTCTGCCCACATGATGATGTGTAATGTTCAACAAATCTAGTTGATGCTCATATAACTTCATCTTAAGATATGGGTTGTTTCTATGGTTGATTTGGGTAAATTTCGTTGTGGCCTACAATATGTAATGAAAGAAAACTAGTGAAATTGAACACTTATTACCAAAAATAGGATAAGGCTTGAGAAAGAATGAAATTCAATAAATAAGAGATGCCATAAAGGTATATTGAACCTAGGCATTCACATTTCTTAAAGAAAAATTATAGTATGAGCTGAAAGCCTTAAGCACTGTAATGGAAAAGTATAATTGAAATTCACTCAATTCAAATATATGAGAAAATTTACAACTCATAAATTTGTTCTCAAAGGACATATGGCCAAACAATATTAACAATATAAGAATAAATTATGAAACATTCAGGTATTTTATGTGAAGAAATAAAAAATGCTTATAGTAACTAAATGAATCATAGAGAATGGTTTGGAAGATGGTTTCTAAATAAAATGGATCATAGGATTTAGTAATGTATGTAAATAAAAATACAAGGACCCAAAGATTTAGTATTTGTCAAACTTGTGACACCTAATAAGTGAGGCCATGAACGAGGCTGCAAATCCCACTTAATGGGTCAACCCTTATGGATAACAATCTTGTCAAATATATGTATATAAAATGAATAAATGTTTGTCCTACTATGTTGTCATTCTGTGGGATGGCCTGGTAAGCTTGGTGGCCCTATGATGGTAGTAGCTTGTGTAGTATGGGTTCATTCTGCCAATATGACACTTAAAATAGTGTGTAGAGGATGTTCATGGAGATAACCTATTACTTTTCTTTGCCATAGTTTTTTAGCCCTAATAAAGAGAAGCTTTTGAAGAATTAAATTTTTTTCCACAAACTATTCTTGCAGTGATCTAGAAAAGTGAAAAGGGCAATTGGAGATCTGTATTTTTTTGCTACTATAATCCCTAGCCACTTTTAGAAGATAGACTTAAGGGACAAGTAATGATAGCTTATATAAATGTAATCCGAAGATTCATTCAAAAAGGAATTCTTGAGTCTACACAATAACATCACCCTCGTTTAAAAACTTCTCAGACAGGGAACCCTCAAATAGTAAGAACTGTATAGACCTCAAAGAGAAAAATTATAATCCACTCAAAGTTAGACTGCTAGCACCACTCTAAAGTGAATCATTCATGAAGCTAACTTTGTGAGTTAATATTTTATGTAAGACACTTTGTAATAGGAAAGTAAATGCTTGTACTTCAGAAACCAAGTAGAAAAGTTGTGAAACATCATTAGTTTTTAAGCAGCTATTATGATTACTTTAGATCTTTTCCTATATATATAGATGGTATTAGTTAGTGCAAACCAACTTTTTACTAACAGTAATTGTAATTGGGAACTTCAAATCTTGATGGACCAAAAACCCAACTTATCCAAGTGTTGTAATAAAAATTACTCCATAAATTCTCAAGTAAATGCATATACTCTTGAAGGATAAGAGTAAATACAATTTTAGGATAAGGTGAGGTGCCTAGTTCATCCAAATGCTTCAGTGCTCCGAGATGCAATATAACCGATGAAAAAGTATACGTATCAAATTATTTGTAATATTCTAGGAGAAAATGCGAGATTAGGAGTTCAATTTAGATTAACTAAATGCTAGGAGCCTAAACCAGCATGGATATACAACAGAGAACTACAAATCAAATAGGATGTATTTACATCCAAGTAAATGATGTGGAAGAAAATCACACGAAAACTATAGTTAAGAGTGATCTCAGGGCTCAAAATGACATAAATGAGTAACTCGCAAAATATGCTTGTTAACATAAATACCTACTATATGAACTCCTATAAAGCATGTAACTACTCTCTACTTAATATTGGTTAGTTGGGAAAAGGCATGTGAACTGTTTGATAGAATGCCTCAAAGAGAGGTTATCTCATGGAATGCAATGATTGTAGGATATGAAAAAAATGGATTTTTTTGTAAAAAACTTTAGAAACTTTCAAGCAAATGTAATTGGCAGGTGTAAAGCTAGATTGGATAACTTTTCCCAACATTCTTCCTACCTGTGCCTCCTTGTATTTGACCTAGAAATTTCATAACCATAGATAGTAGGGGAATTGGAGCCAATTGATGTCGTTGAAGAACCATCACCCACATAACCTATTTTAGTAATGGGGGCATAAACAAAGTGAGGTAGAGCATAGGCAAAGTAAGATTTGTTCATTGAAGATCCATAGCCTACCATAAGGGGTAAAGCCCATTGATGTCCATGTGGAAGCAATAAAGATGTAGATGAAGGTAAATGCACCTAAGGCAGGAAAGGAAGTAACACCAGTGGCTAAGGGATCAAGCAAAAGCAAATACAACTAAGGTACTACATGAACATGACCCGAGTAAGGGAAATAAAGGGCTTATGTGTGTGAAGAATTGGAACAGGGTATGGGCATCCATCAAAGCATAAAGAACAGAGGGATTTTATCAGATGGTGTAGTTGCAAATGGCCTGGTGGACATGTATGAAAAATGTGAAACCATAGAAAAAGCACGCGAAATGGAAAAAAACATGAATAGAGAAGGGATGTAAATTGAAATGAAGGAAAGGCACGAATCATACCTGTTAAAACAAGGAGTGTTGTAAAACTTTTGAACCTTGCATACTTTCAATGCCAAAGGTCAATGATGCCATGATCTATTAACAAACTAGGGCATTTATGGAAATTGGAGGCAGTGGTCTTAGGGTGATCAAAGGGAATGTATAAGGTGACATGTTTACAGTGATCTAAAGATTGTTTGCCAACGGGTATGAGACCTATGCAGGTTGCGTGAGTTATGGACTAGCAAGTCCAAAGGTAAAGCCTATCAGTTAAAAATGAAAATTATGGCAAGGAGTCTAAAAATTATGGCCAAGATTTGCCCGCCCACTATGCCCGGCCATTAGGGTATGAAATTAAATAAATAGATATTATTAATAATATTAAATATATTATACAATATTATATAATATTAAATATATTATATTATTATATAAATATTAAATAATATTATATTATTATATAATATTAAATAATATTATAATACTATATAATATTATATTATATTATATAATATTATAATATTAAATACATTATAATATAAATATACTAATATATTATTATTGTATTATATTATAATACCACCCACTCCCTCAATTCATTTTTTTATTTATTTATCCACTTTAATTGAGAATTTAGTCATCTTTATCAAACTAGCTTCAAATCATAGTTAAAAACATTAATGATTCATAAACATAATGAGAAATCAAAGTTAAAGAATGTAAATGTTAAATTTTTTTATAAAATATGTGAAGGCCTTAAGATTGCACCAAGAGGCAATGTCTTTCACACAATAGGTATTTTTGGTTCACCAAGCAACCTAGGTGGCTAAATGGCCCACATAGGTAGGAGTCCCATGAGGGGGCTTAAGTTCTATGGATTATGATCAAATTCGAAAGAAAAAAAAAGAGAGGAGTAATAATCATTTATTTAGTTAGTTTTATTTGTCTAATATTAGTCATTTATTTAGTCATTTAGTTGTGATTTTACCCAATGACCAAATTAGTCACTTATAGATGACCAAATTAGTCATTTATTTGCAATATTCTACTAGTGTTAGTCACGTAGTCATTTATTTTCCAAATTCTACTAGTGCCAATAATCAAAATATTTTAATCCAAACCTCTTTCAAAGACAATAAAAAGGTATAAAATTTTCTTTTTTTGTTGACTCAAGGTTATCTCTGCGGCCTAGCTCAACGCCCAACCCACCTTACATTGGTCTTACATTTTGCCAAGTTGGGGTTGAAAGTGGTGAGCTAGATTAGAGGGATAGAAATTCTTCAAGACACTTTTAATCCAAAGGGTAGAAGAGAAAGATGCTATGTTACTTAGTACAAATGGTATCCATTTTTTTCTATTGACTCAAGGGTATCCCCGTGACCCAGCCCAATACCCAACCTACCTTACCTTAGTCTTACATTTATCCAAGTCAAGGTCGAAAATGGATGAGTTGGGTCATAAGGATAGAAATTTTAAGGCACTATTGATCCAAAAGGCAGATAAGGATGGTGTGTTATTGATATGAATGAATTATTAGTATATTAATCAGTAAGTACACTAAAATCACATTATGATTTTTTCTTGTAAATTTATCTCCAATTAATCAAAATATTACAATTTAAACCCTTTTCAAAAATGATAAAAATGTATAAATTTTTCTTTCTATTTTTTACTCAAAGGTATCCATGCGGCCCAACCCAACACCCAACCCGCTTTATTTTGGTTTCACATTTTTCCAAGTTGGGATAAAAAAGGGGTGAGTTGGGTCACAAGGATAATAATTCTTCTAAAACAATTTTGATACAAAGGGTAGAAAATGATATTATGTTACTTAATACAAATGGTATCCTTTTTTTTGTTGACTTGGGGTTATCCCTGTGATTCGACCAAACACCCAACTCGCCTTATCTTGGTCTTACATTTTGCCAAGTTGGGGTCAAAAATGAGTGAGCAAAATCACATGGATAAAAATTCTTCTAAGACACATTTGATCCAAAAGGTAGAGAAGGGAGCTATGTTACTAAATACAAATGAATTAGTGTATTAATCAAATTATGATTTTTTTTGTAAATTGACTTCCAATTAAACAAAATATTTCAATCAAACACCTTTCAAAAAAATAAAAAGATATAAATTTTTTTCTTCTTCTTTGTTTTGGTTGACTCATGGGTATCCCTGCGACCCATCTCAACGCCCAATCCGCCTTACCTTGGTCTTACATTCTGCCAAGTTGGGGTCGAAAAAGGGTGAGTTAAGTCACAAGGATATACATTTTTTTAAAACACTTTTGATCCAAAGGGTAGAGGAGAAAAATGTTATGTTACTTAATAGAAATGGTATCAACTTTTTCCTATTAACTCAGAGGTATCCCCGTGACCCGACCCGACACTCAACTCACCTTACCTTGGTCTTACACTTTGCCAAGTTGGGGTCGAAAATGGATGAGTTGGGTGACAGGGATATAAATGCTTCTAAAACACCATTAATCCAAAAGATAGAGGAGAAAGATGCTATGATGTTAAATACGAATGAATTGTTAATGTATTAATCAATAAGTACACTAAAATCATATTATGATTTTTTTTTGTAAATTGGCCTCCAATTTAATCAAAATATTCCAATCTAAACCCTCTTTCAAATACGATAAAAAGTATGAACTTTTCTTTCTATTTTTTTTTGCCTCAAGGGTATCCTACGACCTAGCCCAACGCTCAACTCACCTTACCTTGGTCTTACATTTTGCCAAGTTGGGCTCAGAAAGGGTAGAGAAATATACTATGTTACTTAATACAAATGGTATCATTTTTTTTGTTAACTTATGGGTATCCTTGTCATCGGAAATGGGTGAGTTGGATCACAGAGATAGAAATTCTTCTAAGACACCTTTGATCCCAAAGGTAGAGGAGAATGATGCTATGTTACTAAATACAAATGAATTGTTAGTGTATTAATCAATAGGTACACTAAAATAACATTATGATTTTTTTGTAAATTGATTTTCAATTAAACAAAATATTCCAATCCAAGCCCTTTTTAAAAATGATAAAAATGTATAAACATCTCTTTCTTCTTTTTTTGTTTACTCAAATGTATTTTTCCAGCCTAGCCCAACACCCATCCCACCTTACCTTGGTCTTACATTCTGCCAAGTTGGGGTCAGAAGAGGTGAACTGGGTCACAGGGATACAAGTTCTTCTAAGGCACTTTTGATTCAAAAGATAGAGGAAGATGCTATGTTACTTAATACAGATGGATTATTGATGTATCAATAAACAAATACACTAAAATCACATTATATTTTTTTGTAAATTGGCCTCCAATTAATCAAAATATTCAAATTCAAACCCTTTCAAAGATAATAAAAAAGTTATTGACTTCTCTCTTTTTTTTTGTTGATTCAAGGGTATCTCATGACTCGACCCAACACCCAATTTGCCTTACCTTGGTCTTACATTCTATCAAGTTGGGGTTGAAAAAGGGTGAGTTAGGTCATAGAGATATAAATTCTTTTAAAACACCTTTGATCCAAAAGGTAGAGAAGAATGACATTATGTTACTTAATATGAATGAATTGTTAGTGTATCAATCAATAGGTACACTAAAATCACATTATAATTTTTTTGTAAATTGACCTTCAATTAATCAAAATATCACAATCCAAACCCCTTTTAAAGACAACAAAAATGTATGATTTTTTTTTGTTGACTCAAGGGTATCTTTGCGATCCAACCCAACATTGAACTCGTCTTAAGTTGGTCCTACATTCTAAAAAGTTGGGGTTGATAAGGGGTGTTACACTAGGGCAAGACTACTCCCTTGGGGATGTATGCAACAACCTACAAGCCATGTGCATCGGGTAAACTCGGACTTCAAAGTCCAAACATAGAGATAAATATTACAAAAAGTGCCTAAGGAAATGACAAATAAAGAGGGAAACAAAAATTAAAAAAATATTGGTGAAAAAACAAAAATTCTTTTAAAATAGATATATGCAAAGAATAAATACAAATAGAGAGAGACACAAACTAAGAAAATGTAAAATAGAAATCAAAGCGATAAATATTGAGAGTGTTAATGTGACAATATGAGAAAACTACAAAATAAATGATAGATTAAAAAGTAAAAAGACAGACACAAAAATGAGAAAATAATCAAGGATTTAAGAAAAAAGAAATAGATACAAAATAAAAATTTAATTTAATATAAAATACATGAATGAAAACAGTAACATAGAGAAAAAGATAGGTAACATTAAAAATGTAGGAAAAAAAAACAAGAATAAAAGAAGAGATATAAAGATAAAGATAATGAAATGAATAGTCAACATTTGTGATAAAAATAGAATTGAAGACATAAATAAATAGTAAGAAAGAAGGGATAAACAAAAGACAATTATAAAGAGAGATAAAAACAAAAAAAGATTAAGAGGGAAAATATAGATTGGAAGAAAAAATAGAAAAAAAAAGAGATAGAAGCACATGTAGAGAGAGCATCAAACAATAGAAATAAAAAAATAAATAAAAGAAAGAGAGATAGAGAAACATCAAATAAGGAAAAGAATGAGAAAAAAAAAAAGATCTAAAGAGATCTAAACTATGAGATAAAGAGAGAAAATAAGATAAAGAAAGAAATACACTACAAAAATAGAGGGAATGAAAGAAAGGCATAATAGGGATAGAAATAAATAATAAGAAAGAAGGGATAAACAAAAAGACAATTATAAAGAGAGACAAATATTAAAAAAAAAAAGTCAAAGAGGGAAAAAATATAGATTGGAAGAAAAAAAAGGTTTCAAGAAATAAAGAGAGATTGAAGCAGATAGAGAGAGCACCAAATAATAGAAATAAAGAAATAATAAAAGAATGAGAGATAGAGAAAAATGAAAAAAATAACTAGAAAGGGAGAAAGATTTAGAGAGATCTAAACTTGAAGATAAAGGGGAATAATAGAGATAAATAAATACAATACAAAAAAAGGGAATGAAAGAAGGGCATAATAGGAATAGAAAGAGATCATAGGGTCCAAGGACTAAGCTCTCAAATTTGAGGCCTAGGTTCTCCACGGGTCTACCATCCACAATCCGATGTCTTGTGTCAAAGATCTAGGGCCTATGGTCTAATGTCCATGGTCAAAGGCACATGACAAAGGTTTCTTGGTCTAATGAGTGAAGTCTAATTGTTTAAAGTATAGAGTCCAAGGGATCACAATATTCAGTAATAGTTCCTTGATCTAAACTCCATGGTCCATGAATCCAACCTCGAAAATGTATAGTGTTCATGGGTCCAAAGTTAAGGTTCTAGAGTTTAGGATCCAACTTCCAAGGTAAAAGGCTTTAGGATCATGTGTTTATAAACAATGTTTGACTTTAAGGATTTGATCTATTAGGTCCATGCTTTCATTCTATATTCAAAATTCTAGGGCCCAAGATTAAGTGCTCAAGTTGTAATGTTCAAGAAGTCTTGGATTCCAAGGTGAAGGATTAAGGGACACAATATAAGGGCACATAGTCTATGGTTTGAGGGACAAGTCCTAATGACCTAGGTCCAAAGGGTACAGTGTCCACATCCCAGTGTCTAAAATTAAGGATCTAGGGGTTCAATGCCAATGGTCTAAGGATTTATGGTATAGGGTATGCGTTTCTTGTTGAGGGTGCATAATGCTAAGGTCCTATTGATCCCAAATTCAAGCTTTAAGAGTTCACAATAAATGGTATAGGTTTCTTGGTCAAGGGTTCATGATTTGTAAATCTAGGGATAGGGCCCAAGGTCTAGGCTCCAAGTTTTAGGCTAAAGATCTAGCATAAAATGTTTGATTTCTCATATTTAGGGAATGATTATTTTCTATAATATAGTATTTAAATTCTAGGGTCCATAGTATAGTATACATGGTCTTGGATCCAAGCTCTAATCATCTAACAAACCAAGGTTCGATATTGAAATTTAAAGCTTTAAGGTCCAAGGTTTAAGGCCTAGATTATTGGGATCTAATGTCCATGTTCTATTATCGAAGGTCAAATATCTAGCAACATAGACTGAGCATTAGGGTTCATCCACGAGTTTAAGGTAAAGGGTAAATAGTAATATTTCTTGGTCTAAGATCCACAAGTACAAGGCTTCAAAAATCAAGGTTCTAGGATCTAAGTGTTTAGGCTATATAATAAATGTTTATCAGCCTAGGGTCCATGATCCATGAGGCTAGGGCATAGATCAAGGTTTATAGATCAAAAACTTAAATTCTAGGGTCCAAGGCCCAACCCATATAGAAAGAGATAAAAATAGATGGAAAGAAGAAACAAAGAAATAGTAGCAATGTAGAGAAACATTAAAAAGAAGAAACAAATAAGGGGAAAAATGAATGATTATGAAATAAAAATATAAAGAAATTAAAAAGGTGTTGAGATTGAAAGAATAGAAAAGAAAATTGGAAAAAAGAGACAATTGAACCAAGAAAAAAATATTTAAAAATGAGAGAATGATAAAGAGAAAACATTACATAAATCAAAGAAAAAAAGAGATGAAAAAATAGAAAGATAGTTAGATGGAGAAAGACATAAAAACAAAAAGAAAGAGAGAAAAACAATACAAAGAAAGTACAAAGTGAGAAAAATAAAAAAGGAAAACTAAGAAAAGAAAGAGGGAAGAAAAAATTGAGAGAAAGTAGTGAAGAGTTGAAAAGAAAGATAAAGAAAGGGACAAAAAGAATGAGAAACCATCAAAAAAAGAGGGTGTGGGAGAAAGAGGTAAAGGATGCGAAATAAATAGTAAAGATAACTAAGGAATTAAAGATAGAATGCAAAAGGAGAGAACAAGAAATACAATTCTAAAGAATTCCATTATATTGAGAGATCAAACGAGGTTGCTTCCTCAAAGAGCCTCATTATATGTCATATAATTTTAATCTCTTTAAATGCAATATAATCTATTTCTTTTGATTTAATTATAAAAAAATGGCTTGGTACCAAAATCCACAATATACAAATACTAGCACGAATGAACACAAAGTGATCCTCCACTTGGATGACATGTATATGGAAAATTCCTTACTAGAATGTGCACTAATTGGAAGATGGATAAGTGGAAAAGGGACATGAAACCAAATTGAGGATTTGATCCTCAGCTCTTGGGGTGCAAGAGGTGCAATGAAATTCTTACCAAAGGGCCTTTTTCTTGTGAATTTTGGAAAAGTGCTAATAAGTATTTTGTTTTAAAGTACACACCATAGAAAGTGGGCGATTCCACCCTTCACATTCAAGAACGGATTCCAAACTTCAATCCTCTCTAATGCTCCCCTAATTATGCTCCATGTGGAATGCAACAATACAATATTCTAGAGTACTAGATCAACAATTGTTTATTGAGAAATGATTCTTGCGTAGGAACAATCTATTCGATCAACGAGGACCTAATCAATAAGAATTCTCACATATATTGCCTCATAAAGGTGGGCTTGATCCACATAATTCTAAGCCAAATCACTAATTTCATATCAGTTAGGGATTTGATTGAAAGGTTGGAGATTGAGGAAAATAAATTCGTTTGTGTGCATTATTGAGGCCATGACCAAGTGGACGTCAATAGTGTAAGGAAGTCAACTATCAAGTGACTCAATGCTTGGTACCTAAGGAAAAAAATAACAAAACTAAGAGTTCAACTAGAACTGAGAAAATAAAAAAAAATCCAAAATAACAATAATTTGGTCTTAATCGCTACCAAGAAAACTTGCTATCATTTCCTTTAATCCACTAGCCTATAATGAGGAAGGAATGGTCTTGAATGTGAAGAACAATGAGGAGTAGTTGAGCTTCAAGAATTGATCAAAGGATTTTGTGGATATTAGTGACATGAGGTGCATCAATTAATTAGCATGTAGATTGCTCAAGGCCAACATTAGCTACATTAGAAAAGGGATCAAGCTACATTAGAAAAAGGTCTATATTCCTTAAGAAATTATCTTCCAAGGTGGTCTAAGGGAGAAGTCCCTTCTCTTATGGAGCAATGAAGATCTACACCAAGAATGTTAGGGGGATTCATGGCCAAGTGCCAAATTGATCACATGTTGACTGATATAATTATACTTTAGGAATAAAACTAAATTTGCAAGAAATGAAGTTGTTCCTTATTGTTCATGTTGGATGGGTACTAGGGTGGATTCAATTAGTGCAACCAATGGGTTGGGGGTCCTTTGGCATCCTGTTCACATTTTTGTGGAGGTTCTCATTCCACCCTAAATTGGATAAAATTAGAGGTATAAATAATTTTGTCTAGGCTATCTCTCTTGTTGATTAATGTTTACGGCCACAGGAGTTTAGGGAACAAACTTAAGCTTTGAAGTGAAATCATGTTTGTTATTCTTGCTTCCCCTTATAAATTGGTTGTTGTGGGGATGATTTTAACATTATTATTTGTTTGGGGTAGAAATAGGGAGTATTTTCTCACACCTCTCAAGCGTAAAAGGATTTTCAAGATTTATGATATTGGTGAATTTATTGGACTTGATACCTAAGAAATGCTCATTCACATGGATGAACCAAAGTGTGTAGTTCGCCAACATAGTTGAACGTTTGGATTATTTTCTTAATTCTACAAATGGGCTATAGTTCCTACACTTATTGGAATCTTTCATATGCCCAATTGTAGGATCTGATTGTTTCCTTGTAATATTATCAATTCTAGAAGATGAACCCTCCTTAATTCACCAATTCAAATTTGAATGAATGTAGTTCAAAAGAGACGATTTGATAGAATTAATCAAAAGGTGTTATTAGAACAAGATATACCTTAGGAATCTAAATGTTTTGTTTCACAAAGAAATTAAATTGTTAAAGGGAAGCTAAAGGAATAGAACAAGAACTCATTTAAAAACATATGTGAGAAGAAATTCAAAATTGAAAAGGAGCTACTTCCATAATAGGAAAAATCCTAAGTAGAGAAGAGATTTATTAGAAAGATAAATCAAAGAAACTTGGTTGGCAAAGGGAGATCAAAACACAAAATTCTCTCATAATACATTTAAGGTGAGGAATCAAAACTTAATTTGTTGTATTTGTGGGGTGGATGGAAATATTGTATTATGGCTAAGGATATTAAAAAGGTAGTTGTTTGATTTTCTAAGAGTTTTTGGTAGAAGATGGTGCCTCGTGTCTTTGAAACATGAACATCCTTTTAAACTACATTCTATTGATGATCATGGAAAAGAAAAATGAAATGTTGATGGCACCCTTTACCAAGGAGGAGGTCAAATGTGCTACTTTTTAGCTACATCCAAAAAAGGCCTCAATTCCAAATGGAATTCCTATAAGCTTCTACGAATAATGTTGGATTTAGGTGACGAGTGTTTTTGGCAATGGCTATTGTCAATTTTCTATTTCGGAAATGAATGAGGGCCTATTTTTAGGCAACTTTAGTTATTTTTATTTTATTAGTTGTTTTAGAGTAGATTTTTTTAAATTATCTTTCCTTCCTTGTTTTTTCTACAACTCTTGTAGAGGTTTGCTTTTAAACATTCTTTTAAATATTTAATTATTATTTTCAATTCCCTAAAAGCATATTCATTATAACCTATAAATAAGTGCCTTGGGAACAAGTCAAAATAATCGTTGAAGTTAGCTTATGTTGCAAAGATTGCCAGTCGTGTATTTGATCTTAAGTTTTATGTGTTCTTGTGTGAGGTTTTATTCAGTGGATTATAGTGACGATAGTGTTGATCTTTGTATTAACGCCACCTTTCACCTTAGTAACTTTGTGTGCTTCTGGAGTTCACTTTTCTTAAATCTTGCACCATGGTTTCATTGTTAGAGTTAGTAGTGGTTTGATACACTCTTGTGTACATAGATCTACTAGTCTCTTTTACTTTTTTTTAGTTGCAATTTTTTATCCATAAATTTGTTGGTGAAATAAGAACCTTTTAGATCTTGTGTTCAACCTCAAACTTAAAAAGATAGGTCAATTTACTTGTAGTAATTTTCCTTTATGCAAGACCCCATTAATGATCTTGTAAAGTGTGAGTAGTTGTAAATCTTGTTAATAGCTTTAGGATTAAGAGTAGTGTTTACTTTCTAGCGAGCTTCTCCTACGAATTTGAAAAGAAGTTTATCGTTGAGTGTTGTCTTACAAGATACATATTAAAACACTAACATTTTTGTATGCCCATTGTGGAGCATGCATCACTAAAAGGCTTTATCTTCAAACAAAGGTTAGTTTTATTGCATCATACAAAAGTATCTCCATTATTGCGAATAAAGTCTATACTAAATCACAGAGAAAAGTTCTTTCCAACCCATCTTTCAAGCTAAATCAACCATCTACAAGTGAGGGTTCTTCTTCTTCAAGAGTTCCAAAGCTTGTTGAGACTTTCTTAGCTTTGGGAAAAGAGCCGTTTCAAATAATAGATTATCACAATAACCATAATGGTTTGCTCTGCTTCCTTTGTTGAGGGGAACCAATATTGTTCCCTTGGCTCTTGTAGAGGACAATGACTTCCCACATGGCTCAAGCAAGAATTTTCTAAAGTTTCACGATGACAACACGCAACATCCTAATGAACAAATCGCAACCTTCATCGTGTAGTATTTTGGGGGTGATGCATGAAGATGTTACAATGTGATATTTTGTCAAAACCTTTGTTGGAGTAGCAGCAAAATGGTTCCACTGGATCTTACCACAAGATAAATCACAAGCTAGGAAATCATGCACAAAATGTTCTTGGCACAATTCAAACTAGCCAAGGATAGCCATATCCCATTTGCACACCTCTCAAATGTAAAGAAGGAAGATAATAAGCCTATGAAGGAATATATTGCATGATTTTATCAACTAGTTGATAGAATCAACACTATTTTGAAGTCATCTCCAAAAATCCTCCTAAGTTGTTTTATAAATACAATTATGCTAAAGATTGCATTCATGATCAAATCTCTTGATATTGATGAACTTGAACAAGCTCAAGAGAAATTTGTTAAGTTAGAAGATGACATGATTACTAAAGGAAAGATCAAGAAAGACACAATTAGATTGATGATCCAAAGTTCAATCAATCCTCTCCTACAAAGAGTGGTGACTAATGTGACAAAAATGAAGAGACTATTCCAATAAAATGGTCCAACTCAACACTATCAAGGACATCCTCACATAAATGTTGGTCCTTCCCATGAGAATGATAAACTCAGAGTACCTCTTCAACGTACAATGCTTGCCTTGGAGGTACCGACCTGAGTACAAATTGAATAAGTTTTTCTCTTTTTGTGAGATGAGATCACAACAACATATATTGTCCAAAGATGATTCTCATGATGTGGCTCATTTCTTCTTCTAGATCAAATCATCAAAGTTTTTTTGGGTAACTTTCAAAATCTTCAAGATGACCCAATAGCAACTCCAAAACAAAATATTTTCAATATGGACCCATTTTTGCTTAACAAGTAAATACATTCAGTAACTACAAATATTTGTGGAATCAAGGAATTGAGAAAGATCATGTTGCTGAAAGAAGAAACCACAAAGGGAATTCATGGAAGGAGCCACCATTGGTGTCTTGTTTAGCAGTTATTGACAAGCTGAAAGGTCTATAGACTACTGGATGTTGATACTAATTAGGTTGGTGTTAGTGGTGATGTTTTTGATGAACTATATTTAAAGAAGGCTAATGAAAGGAAAATTAAAGTGAGAATGGGAAAGAAAAAGAAATTCAAGTACAAAAAGACATTCCTGAAAATTAAATGTGAGGTTGTCATCAGCTAGGATAGGCTCTGGCTACTAGCTAGTCCTATAGCTGGCCCTTTTCAATTTATCAATTCCAAGTTTTAATTGTTGATATTTTCCAACTTTGATGTTTTGTAGGCATATTGACTAAAGCACCTTTGCTGAAAATACATTTACATGATTGAAACTCTAAGAAAGGCTAGCGTACCCAGTCTAATTATCTACCAGCTTGTAAATCAAAAAACATATAACACATTCAGAGGCCAAAGCAAAACAATCAAATAGCAAAAACTAATGATGTAAATTGACTCAAATACCTTGCAGGTATCATCGACTAGAAACAAGAACCTGCTGTTTACTAGCCTTCGTACAGTTTTGGATGGCACTCCTTTTATTAAGGTAAGAATTGCCCTGCAGTTAATCTGCACATTAAACGCATACCAAAATCAGAACATTAAGAATTTAAGCACAATGACAATAAAGATTCAACAACCATAAGAGGTTTGTAATTTTATTCCACTAAGCAACCAATGCTAATGGGGAACAACATGGATAAAATTTTAAGTTTTAATTAGCAAAACCCCATAATGGGATCTCCATAGAGTTCATAAAAATCCAACGTAAAGAATTACCTTGAGCACTGAGCCATTCAAAATTAGAAAAGAATCTTTAACTCTACCACACACTACTAAAACACCTCATTTGCTAGCTCAGGATTCTTGAAAGAAAAATGCATACCAAACCCATGGCCACTTACATGAGGAAAAGTAATTCTGAACAGTATGTTTATTCATAAAAAGAGAGTCATTATATGCAGTTGATCTTACTACTGTTATGAAAGGTCTAACCTTCTTGTACAAAGATTTTAGGGATTGTAAAGAACAACTAAGAAAAAATGTTAAAGCAGGCTTACAAAAGTATACAGTACCAATTATATAAGGACAAGGTATACAAATTTACGCAGCTCTTTATACTAGGAGAGTACTGGGTAGTTCATACCATTCTCTATTTTCACTAAACTCTGAAGCATTATTTCCATCTTCTTGTTCATGTCAGAATTATCTTCCATAATTGGAGCAACAAGACTCAAGTCCTTGTAAAGATCTCGAACAAAGTTGCATATTCTCTTTGCTGTCTCCACCTCTCCACCAACCACCTGACTAATGGCTAACCTCAGGAACTCTCTTGTCAAATCTCCAATCTAACAAATCACAATAAATACTAAAGTAAGTCTTCCAACATATCCATGAATCCATATACAAGAACATTGGTGTCTTATATTTACCCCTAAAAGATAATCTAGAATGTTGATCTTGAATTGGCTAGTAGATTAATCACCAAACTTTGAAATCTCATTATTGAGATCTACAAGGGTCAAAAAGTTTCCCACTCATACATTCAAGCATGGTCGCTGCTTCTACATACTCTTAAATCTTTGCAAATTCAACACCACCGCACCAAAAGAACATAAATGGATTAATAAATAAAAGTTTCAGAATATCCCAAAATGGTGTCTCAAATGCTAACAAACAGATTTAACAAACCCCAGGTGAAAAATCTCTTCTAAGCTTCCAAGCATCATTGACATTGCCTTGCAAGTTTGCAAGTCATTAGCAACTCGTGAGAGATGCTGCCTACTAACCCCATTCAGATCCTTTTGCACCTGCTTCAAAACTGTTTTCTTGTCATCGTTACCAATCCTATAAAATCAGCACAACAACAAAATATTTGACAATGTAAAACTTTATATGGTCGCAAATGACTACACCATTTACAGCAGTGGTCTATAATACCAAAGAATGCTACTTCCAGGAATATAATCACATGCCTTGAGCATAATAATACCACAAGATATCAGAGAACAACAGCTTTATAGTATGAGATAGTGTACAGTTACAATCTTGGTAGAGGGAGGACCTGTCAAATTTTTGCCCTACCCCAACATTCATCTAACTATTTATGAGTTTGTTGACCAAGCAGTTGTTAGTTATGACATAACCATTGAGTAAACCATACATAACAAAAAAATAGTAAGCTACCTAAGCCAAAAGCAAAATAATCACCAACCTAAGTCCACCACAAAATATGTAATTTATTAATGTCAATAAGAACATGACTATCTAATTTTATCCCTCCTAAACAAGTTGGGGTCCTCTCCAATATGACCCAAATATAATATCAAGAAGGAGATGAAGGATGAGAAGAATCCCTGGAGATACAGTTGCTCCTGCTGATTGTGAACATGAAGAGTTTGTCCCACTTGATTTCAACTGCTTCACTTCTTCTCTAAGTGCATACACCTTCTCAATGCATTCATTTCACCCTGTGAACAGCTTTTTGCAACCTTCCTTCAATTGATATCTTCTAGTTTCCACCATGTTATGTTTACTACTGATCCTTCAACAGTGTCAACTACTACTCATATTCAACAACCTTATTAGCTTGGTTTGTGTAAGCTGGGTCTTCTGGCAAAGCAGCTCTTTGAATCTTCAAAGTTGCTCCTTCAAATGACTACACAAGTAATTATTTTTTTAGTGATTTTAGACTTCTAATTTTCTAGTTGGTGTTCACAGAATACAAACCGTAACGTTTTTCAGCATTGTTCACAATATGTACTATAACATTAAATACTGATGCCGGAAGGTGTGCTCAATAGAATACGAGCCTTCAAAGTTCAAACATACTAGAGATAGGAGGATAAATGATTGGGTGAGTTGTGGCCGGTAACCACTAGTGGAGTATCTCTGAGGTATTACACTCTGGCCACCCTTGTTTCAAAGTTCAAACTCCAAGAGACAGTTTTCTTCTACAAATTCTTGATATGAGTTCTCTCATTCAAACTCGGTGGGGCTTGAGTAACCAAACAACTACATCTAAATCTTTGACTCTGCTTGCAATTTTGTGCATAATCTATGCCAGGGATACCTTAATCTGCAGAAAAAGATACAATGTACCACAAAGGTTCCTGTTGCCGACTCAATGTATTGGATATGTACTCTATGGAATCCTTCTGCTTGTGCATCTTTCCTGGAATCTTCCACTTGTACTTGTGCATACTTTGGGAACCTTCCAGGCATGTTCACATGTCAAGAGCACTTACTCTCATTGTGCTAACCCAAGGAATGTAGCATATACATTCAAGCATTATCAATCATTCAGAATCTGGATATTTTCAGTATCTTGTGTGCATTCTACTCTTGTTCTCTTTAATTCTTATTGTCTGCACTTGTTCTTGACATACATCAGAGCCTTTTCTTCAGTGCTGATCAATCTTTGTAACTTGCTCACTTGTGGTGTTCTCATTTTTAAAAGTTCGTGGCATAAGCCTTATACCAAGCCACTTTCATAATCTTAAAATCGGCTATCCTGAAAGTGTATTTTTTGTGTCTTGCCTATACTGCACTATGGTTTGGGGTATTATCATCTTTTATCATCAAGCTTTTGAGTCATGCTAAATTCATATTCTTTTGAATTACCGAACATTGTGGATTATAAGTGGATACCATCTATGTGTTTGCTTGTTGCTCAGTGATCTTATCCCTTTTAATTCAGTTTTGAAGTACGTAAAGAAGCAAGTTCAGGAGAGACATAAACTAAAAGAAACGTATGCAAGCAGCTTGTTTAGTTAAAAAACTGCTAATCATGTATTTGGAAATAATAAATAAAAGAACTAATAACTACTTCAACCATTTGGATGCCTGAAATTTTTTTTTGTTCATTTTACTTTTGTAGATAGTGTTGATAGAATTTATGACCAAATAAAACCTAAAGATTGAGATTGATTGAATTTCTAATTTGTTCACTTCATTCTACTGTTCTCCTATCCTGGACGTGGATTTTCACCAGCTTAACATTGGATATACTGCATTATTTTTGGGGATATTATCTTCTGTTATCATCAATCTTTTGAGTCATATGAAGTTCATATGCTTCCAAATTACCTCACATTGGGATTGTCAGGGGATATGTATTTTGGTTCACTTGTCCCTGAGTGATCATATGCCTTTCATTAAAATTTGAAGGACTTAAAAGAGAGAGTTCAGGAAAAACAGAATTTAAAAGAAAAATATGCACAAGCCCTGTTTGATAAAATATTGTTATTCACGTGTGTGAAAATAGTAAATACAGAAATTAACAACTAGTTCAACTGTTTGGCTGCCTGAATGAATTTTTTGTGCATTCTCATTTTGTAGATATGGTGGATAGCATTTATGACATCCAAATAAAACCCAAAAGATTGGAATTGATTGATTTCAACAATAAGTATATGCCAAATGTTAATCATAGGTTCAGTCCACATGGAACAAACACTAAAAGAAAGGAACTTTTATCAGGATAAAATCTTAGAATGTCTAATCAACTTTATGGTAAATTGGAATAAGTATTTCAAGTACCACTCCACAAGGTATTGACATCTACTAAATAAGATATTTACTTGATCATTCAAACAAAGCACGAAACTTACCTTTAATCGCCTTATCACATCAATGAGCTAAGAGAGACGTCTGGTTGCATGTGTATCCACAAGACATTTAAATTCCTGCTCTGGGAGGCCACATAAGCACAGTCCAAGCCTGCAATTTTCAGCCAAATCTCCAATTTTCTTCACAGATCCAATTAGTTGCATAAACAATTCCAGTGGTATTGCTTTAATGGCACCATCCAAGGAAAATATTTTTCCTGTACTATTTGGATTCTTTACATCATATCCATGTTTCCCAGAAGACAATGCAGCATCCCAGTATGGTAAACTGCTCACATAAGCCCACAAAATTGATGTAACAATTTAATACAAACCATCTTTGTAGGAATAAAACCATTGGCACGCATGGGCTCTGCTCTAACTGATTGAAAATCTGAAGGTTCAGAGTTCGATGTCCTCTTTATTCCAGTTAGAATAGGTACGGAATCATCATTCTTTGACCTAGCTAATCCCTGTCCACGACTTCGCATTTCAAAATTTCTTAATTTTTCATGAATTTGCCCCATAAGTTCTGGTCCTATTTCAACAGATGGATGCAAGACTACTTCAGTTGTTCGACTCCGGCCACAGTTGGTTACAACAGGTAAGCTAACTAACATAGACTTACAGTGACCCTCATTTTGAAGTCTTTGTAGAGCTTGTGCCAATGTCTTCCTATCCATTGTTGTACTTTTTCCTTTTTGAAGATCTTCAAGCCACCTGTATAGCTCAACCCTTAAAATAAACTTTTCCACCTGTAGCCAGAGCCCAACATGAGAAGAAAATAATCATCACAGAAGATAAGAGATCATGCAATCAAACAAGAAGAAACATACAGTAAATGTTGATAAGCAATCATTGTAAAATTAAATGATCTATACACTGATCAATTTACATGATTGTGTTAAATTGTTAATTCCAAAGAGCAACATTTATACATTTGATAATATGCTTCTTAACCATGTTTGGTAATTAAAAAATGAAGAAAATGCCAGTATGCCAGATGGATCATGTAAGGATTCAAATATTAAAACAAAATAATATAAGAAAATGTAATGGACATAGATGAAATATTTTCACCCTTTTGTCTTTTCCCCGACTAAAAAACAAAAACAGGATATGCCAAACAACACATTTTGAGTTATGGAAAACAAACACACCATACCATGCAAATATGTTTTTAATGCTAATCTGCCATATTAGTTTTTCAATTTCCCTCTCTCATATCTAATCTTAACTAGCTTAATTGGAAAACTATGTTACTAGGTACCTCTAGAACCCCCCATGTACTTGTATGGGTTCATTTCGGGTTGAGGTCTCAAGCTGGTTCCCCTCTAGGTTCGCCCAGGGTCCCTCTTGGGCACTCCGGGTTACCTGTGGGTCCTTCTGTGCCTAAGTTCCCTATGGATCCTTCACAGGGAACCCAAGGTGCCTAGGAAAGACCCTAGATGAACCTAGACCAAACTTGGGCAAACCCAGGGGGACCCGAGGGCTACCTAAAAAACATATAGGAAAAAAGCACTTGCATATGTAATTTTCCTCTGAGTAATAACATTGTGAAATGGCATGCATCATGAAGGTTTGTGTGGTTTCAAAGGCCTTAATTTGGGCTTGGTGATGGGGGCTCTACACCTTCACCCCACCCTGTATCGTGACAAAGAGCACACTGAGGGTGTTGCCCCTCTCAACAACATTATTAGGATCTCTTGTCATATAAGAAACTTGATTACAATGAGGGGGTGACGAGGAAATGGGATCTAACTCTTGAGTATGTTGTCTTTGTTAGTTTTTAGGATCAGAAATGAATAAGCAGAAAACACAGAATAATGAAGAGCACATGAACAATAGAACATAGAATTTATCCTGGGAAAACCCTCCTTCTTGAGGGAGAAAAACCCAGCAACAATATATCATCTATATATTCAATAAAGTAGCAACAATATGCTCTACAATGAGGCCAATCACAAGGCCGATCTGATATGAAGATAATAGCACCACACTTGATGCAAATACACAACCAAGAATAATATTGAACTCCAAGAATATCAATCTGCTGTAGCTATCGAACTCTGTCAGATTTATGCGAACTTCATTTGATAATTATTGAATGCCAAATGAAAGTGAATCCTCTTGTATATATACACATCAAGGTGTCCTTTCATGTAGGGTCGGCCTCCTTCACAAAACAATGTGTCTCTTTAGTTTAGTCGGCCTCTTAGATTATTTAATATATTTCAAATTTAGAGGAGAAAGAGATCTCCCGCTGCTACTATAACATCAACAGTCTTAGACGTTATTGATGCACAATTTGTTAGAAATCTCTTTAGATGAGGGAGCTTGTACAGTACATGGCTAGTGGAAGTGGCATCATAACTTGTTGTGGTTCAAATGAATTGAACCAAATGTTGACTTTGATGCTTTTGATGAAGAGCAATACGAAGATTATTAAATATTGATTGTAAATTTCTGTGTATTGACATTTGACAAATCATTGAATTAAGAATTTATGAGTATTTCCATGTGTGTGTGTGTATATATACTCGTACCCAAGGAAAAAAAATGTCGTACCACCGTACCCGGTACCCTTACCCAAACCTACATCCATACCAAGACTGGTAGCTTAACTAGAAAGCAAAAAAGTTTAGTGAAGAAGACAGCAATGGATTTTGAAAGGAGCAAAAAGGGGTTCTTCTAGGATGCAAATAGTACTGAAAAAGCTAATTTTCAGCAATGAAATGAAATGCTTATTAATTTCCACTGAACTAGTGGTCAGTGACTGAGACTATAATTAGGTACATAATCCAAGACGAGCGAATGCTTACTAATACTACAAAGAAAAGTAATCATCTCAGGAAGGGAGACATTGAGAAAAGATTTTAATGTCCAAATGGTCTCTAGGCCATCATTGTCCATTACTATATCCAAGGACAAAAATTAAATCAGAAACCCGTGCTCATTAGGTGGTATGCTAATATCTCCATCTGCTTGAACAGTGGACTAGGCACCTACAGTAAAAGTTGAAACTAGTTGCCATGCTAAATGCAAAATAGGGTATGAAGATATAAAAAAGAACAAACTTTAAATGTTATATCTGCCAAACTATAAATATCATTGGATTGCTTACTCACAAACTTGTGAATGTTTTCTTTTGTAACTGCTTGGTGGGAACATTGGGTTGCAAAAACCTCAAATCTTTGAGGACCAAACCTTTGAATTTTGTTTCAACCTTGTGGCCCTTCTAAATATGAGCACAATTGTAGTTTACTTGATTCCATTCATATTAAGAAGCACAATGGGTCGACATAAAAGTGTCTCAATGACCTCATCTTCATACAACACAAACTTCAACTTCTCTAAAAAAAGATGGAGGTCTCAATTAGTTGGGAGGCAATTGGTTTGAATGACATTTCCCTAATAGCAATTGGACTACCCATGACAAGAACCCCATTTTTACAGAAGATGAGATTGCCAAATTTGAGAGAGTAGAAGAGGGTGCAGCAGAAGTAGAATTAGGGGGATCATGATTGAGGATGAGAATGGTCTTAAGGAGGAGTCATTACCTTGTAGTTTGAGGGCAGTGCTGGAATTGCAAGTGACATGGAGTAGAGTCCCAACCATCAGTAGGATGTGTGTGGGGAAGAGAAAAATATAAATTGCTGGAACTTAAATGAAATTGTTGCTTTTTATCATGATTCTCAATCATTGTGTGATTCATATCATATTATCAGCTATTGTATTCACATGTCGATGTAATATTGTACTCTTTTTTATTCAAATTTAAAAGGAAATGCTTCCCCAATGTTATACAGACTCATTTCAAATGTTTTCTAACTGCATTTGCATGATGTTCATGTCTCTTAATGAATTTAAGTTTGTTTTTAGTGTGCAGAGTTTTTGCCAAGTCACTCAGTCAAAATTGGATCTTCCAAATTTTGCCTACGCATGAGTTTTGAATCTATGGTTGGAGCGACACTGAGAAAGCTTTAAACAGTTGAAACTTTAACAACTAAAGCTTTTTCCTAAATAAGAATTCTAAGATTCCAAAATTATAATGCCATCAATTATGTCATGAAAGAGTTCCAACTGGGTGTAAGAATTGAGTGGTAGATAAAAAGCTCTACATATAAGTTTGGGACTAATAAAGAAGGGCCTGCATATAAAAATAAATCAGTATCCTCAAAAGAGGGTAAGATTAAAGTAACTTCCTACTGACAATTGAGTAGTTTTAGTACAACAATTTTCAGCCCCTGCACATAACAATAAATCAGTATCCTCAAAAGAGGGCACATAAGATTAAAGTAACTTCCTACTGACAATGAGTAGTTTTGATACAACAATGTTTAGCTATCTTTTTATGAAATGCAGTTTATCATAAACGATTTCTGAGAAAATAAACTAAACTGGAATTAAAGATATGAAAAAATGGAAAACATGTATAAAAACTTGAAAATCTCAAAATAAACCTCTGTGACAGTCAATCCTTTGGACCCCTCACTTTCAACCATATCATAAATTTGATGATCAATAGGAATTTCCGCAAGCTGTTTAGTCGCTTTGTAACGTTTTGCTTTCCTCATAGATTCTAGCTCATAGTCATCATTCCCACTATTGGGAAGTTTTGGATGAAAAGCTTTAGCATCAAAACTCTTCAAGAGACAAATGCATTGCGCCACCTGAATAGAAGTCATTGATCAGTAAAAACATCAGAAGATAAAATCTGTTGAATATTTCACCTCTAACCCCTAAACCCATAAATATCCATCAATCTATACAGTCACAATAAAAATTAGTGGACTGTCATTAAGGACAGATTTCCACAGTTAGTCATATTTGTATATGTTTTACTAGATATATCTGCATTTTAATTTCAGCTGTTTCTCAACTCCAAAAGCATTAATAAGATTCCATATTCATGTAGAAACTTATTAACTATTACAGGGCAGAGGTTGGAATTCAAAGAGTTTTTGAAGTTGAAGCAATTCAATTGGATGTCTTTTGGCTTTCCAATGGCCATGGGAAGCAGAGAGGGATATGTGTGAAGATGTTTCACACATGAACAAGGGTTGGCTCTTTGAACAAACATCTGGTTATGCTCTTGGAATGGATTTTTTGGGGGATTGATTGGAATTTCTCATAGTTGGAGGCAGCGTAGGTGTGAGGACTACATGGACGTGTTTGTATGTTCCAATGTACCTTGTAAGGTGATGTAACACTTGTGTAAACCTCATATATAGTGGCTTTTAAATCTTTGCAAAGGCAAGGAAGATATTGGGAAGGGCATAGGTATTCGACTTTGGAAATATGTGGAAAAGATCTGGTGGGAATGACATGCTGTTGTTGTATAGGCATTAGGCACACATGAGTCTCACATGAAAAGCCTCCAGCTTCTCTAACTCAATGGCTATCCAGACAGGAGTAGATCCAGTCATAAACAGATAAGCAAGGCTCAGTTTTCTCCTGACGTTTGTCATGAAATTTACAAAAGTTGAACAATATGTATTAGGTAAAATGCAAACGTCCTCCTGTTCTTTCAAGGCAGTCCAATACGACCAATGGGTGCACTGACTAAGCTGGGGCCCATAATTCTTATAAATCTTGAAGAAATGGTAAGGTAATAGAATAATGATTATGGGTTAACCCAGCATGCCCATGTTTTCAATTATTAAGAACTCTGGCCAAGCTTAACCCCACACCATCTTAAAACATGGAATATAATCTCACCCAACATTTACTAGGGGGCCACATATTCAACCTCAAGAACATAGTGTCTGGAAAACCCAAAATGCCAAAATCCTTAACAAACATTTAAATTCAAAAAATATCCTGTGCAAATCCAGTTAATTTTTTTTACGATTTCAATTTCTTGTCTGTGACGAAGCAACAAATTCCTTAGACTTTATACTCCTTTCCACACAAACACAATTTAAATTCTCAAATTCAGAATCAACATTCGTCCCATAATCTATGTGACATAAGTAACTGTGAACCTGAAAAGTAACCTTCTAGCTGTTCTGGGTAACATTACGGCTTGCCTTCACAAGTCTCTCTCTTTTATCGTTCTACATTCCATAGACAACATTCCAAGAAAAGAACAAATCATTGAAATCTCTCACAAACTACAAGAAAAAGCCATACGCAATTCACATTGAAGAATGATAGGGGCAAAAACTGGCAAGAATAAGTCAGGAAAATTGAAAGTGTACCAACTCGTTGAGATTCTCGCAATACTTTTCAAATTCATGCCTAAATGGATTTGGATTTTCAGCCGCCATTGTTGCTTTGAGGCGTTCAGCAGAGGCCTCTGTGATCATATCAGGAAAGAAAAACCTGCAACGAACAACAAATCAAATCCAATATTTAACTACACATTTGAAAGATGGGATTTAAAGCGGGTATTTCAAAATAGTATCCGTTAGGGGCTCTCACCACGCATGTGTCCGCTAATCTCAACAGTCGCGTTAAAAATCCATAGCCGGTGGCGCTTCTCAACATTTTTAACTATTTATTAAAATTAAACCCTTTTTTCGTAAATCTAGGCTAATTAAAAAATTGCAAAACATTAATCACAAAATTAATTTACATTTAAGTTTAAGAGTTGGATCCAACTCTTATGTCAATGAAGGAATACTAGTATATATATCTTATATTTAAGATATATAAATTACCTCGAGATATATTGAGGCATTTAATTTTTCATCATTCAACTTTAATATTAGATATATAATAATATTAAGATAAATAATAATATAATATAATAATATAAATTATGCTGAGATATATTAAAATAATAATATTTTAGTTTATTTAATATAAAAATTTAATATAAGTTATGGTTAGGGGTCAAACATGGTTAGGTTCAAACTTTTATTAGGGTTGAGGTTCAAGTTTAATTACGGTTAGGGTAAAGGTTAAAATAGGGTTTAATTAAAATTGTGATTAGGGTTGGGGGTTATCATCATGAATAGGTTTATCATCACGAATAGGGATTAGGGTTACGGTTAAGGGTATGGTTATGGTTATGGTTAAGGTTAGGGTTAGGGTTATTGTTAGGGTTAGGGTTGGGGTTAGGGTTAGGGTTATTGTTAGGGTTAGGTTTATCATCACGAATTTGGATTAGGGTTATCATCACGAATAGGGATTAGGGTTAGGGTTAGAGTTATGGTTAGGGTTATGATTAGGGTTAGGGTTAGGGTTATGGTTATAGTTAGGTCCTAATCCAAATCTTAATCTCCTAACCCTAACCTAACCCTAACCCTAACCCTAACCCTAATCCTAACCCTAACCCTAATCTAATCCTATTCATGATGATAATCGTGATGATAAACCTAACCGTAATCCTAAACCTAACCCACCCTATCCTATTCATGATGATAAACCTGTTCGTGATGATAGCCCTAACCCTAACCTGGCCCTGGCCCCTAACCCTAACCCTAACCTAAACTGTAATCTCTATTTGTGATGATAACCGTAATTATAACCATAACCATAAACATAACCCTAACCCTAATCCCGATCCTATTCTGATGATAAACCTATTTGTGTGATAAACCTAACCCTGATGGCGACCCTAACACTAACCCTACCCTAATCCTGGCCTGTGATGATAACCCTAACCCTAACCCTAACTCTAACCTAATTAAACCCTAACCCTAATCCTAATCCTAACCCTAACCCTAACCCCTAGTCCAATCTTAACCCTAATCCTAACCCTAACCCTACTCCTAAACCTAGCCTAATTAAACTTGGCCTGAACCTGCTAACCCTAACTAGCCTAATCCTAATTCTAACCTTAACCCTAACTCTAATCCTATTTGTGATGATAATCCTATTCATGATGATAATCCTATTTGTGATGATAACCCTAACCCTAACCGTAACCATAAGGTAATCATTGATTAGGGTAATCATTAATTTACAAATTGATATTGTGAGCAATTATAACTTTAACCCTAACCCTAACCCTAATCCTAGAGTTATGGTTTGGATTAGGGTTAGGGTTAGAGTTAGCATTTGAATTAGGGTTAGGGTTAGGGTTAAATTAGGTTAGGATTAGGATGAGGGTTAGGGTTTAATTAGGGTTAGTATTAGGATTAGGGTTAGGATGAGGGTTAGGTTTATTAATTTTGTTTAGGGTTAGGGTTAGGATTAGGGTTAGGTTTAGGGTTTAATTAGGTTACGTTTAAGAGTAGGGTTAGGGTTAGGATTAGGATTAGGGATAGGGTTATGGTTAGGATTAGGATTAGGGTTAGGGTTTAATTAGGTTAGAGTTAGGGTTAGGGTTAGGGTTAGGGTTAGAGTTAGTGTTAGGATTAGGATGAGGGTTAGGGTTAGGGCTAGGGTTAGGGTTCGGGTTAGGGTTAGGATTAGGATTAGGGTTAAGAATCTTATAGAACTAGGTATATTAATTTTGTTTAGGGTTAGAGTTAGGGTTAGGGTTAGGATTAGGATTAGGGTTAGGGTTAGAATTAGGATTTGGATTAGGGTTAGGGTTTAATTAGGTTAGAATTAGGATTAGGGTTACAATTACGGTTACGGTTATAGGTTAGGGTTAGGGTTATGGTTAACACTAGGGTTAGGGTCAGGGTTAGGGTTAGGGTTATTGTTATGGTTAATGTTAGGGTTAGGGTTAGGATTAGGATTAGGGTTAAGGTTAGGGTTTAATTATGCTAAAATTAGGATGAGGGTTAGGGTTAGGGTTAGGGTTCGGGTTAGGGTTAGGATTAGGATTAGGGTTAGGTTTATTAATTTTTTTAGGGTTGGGGTTAGGATTAGGGTTATGGTTTAATTAGGATAGGGTTAGGATTAGGTTTAGGGTTAGTGTTAGTATTAGGGTTAGGGATAGGATTAGTGTTAGGGTTATGGTTAGGATTACAGTTAGGGTGAGGATTAGGGTTAGGATTAGTGTTAGGGTTAGGGTTAGGTTTTTTAATTTTGTTTAGGGTTAGGATTAGGGTTAGGATTAGGATTAGGGTTAGGGTTTAATTAGGTTAGGATTAGGATTATAATTAGGGTTAGGGTTAGGGTTAGTGTTAGGGTTAGAGTTAGGATTAGGCTTAGGGTTAGGGATAAGATTAATGTTAGGGTTAGGATTAGGATTTAGGTTAGGGTTAGGGTTAGTTTTATTAATTTTGTTTAGTGTTAGGGTTAGGATTAGGGTTAAGATTAGAGTTGGGATTAGGAATAGGGTTAGAGTTAGGATTAGGGTTAGGGTTAGGGTTAGGATTGGGGTTAGGGTTTAATTAGGTTAAGATTAGAATTAGGATTAGGGTTAGGATTAGGGTTAGTGTTAGGGTTTAATTAGATTAGAGTTAGGATTAGGAATAGGATTAGGAATAGGATTAGGGTTAGGATTAGAGTTAGGATTGGGGTTAGGATTATGATTAGGGATTAATTAGGTTAGGATTAGGATTAGGATTAGGGTTAGGGTTAGGGTTAGGGTTAGGTTTAGGTTTATTAATTTTGTTTAGGGTTAAGGTTAGGGTTAGGGTTTAATTAGGGTTCAAGTTATGGTTTAATTAGGGTTAGGGTTAGGGATAGGGTTAGGTTTATTAATTTTGTTTAGGGTTAGGGTTAGGGTTAGGTTTTGGGTTAGAGATATATTTGTTATATATATTTATTAAATAATTTATTGAAAATACAAATTCAATATTAATTTTTTATTTATATAAAGTGCGGGGATTTATAAGGGCATGAAATTTTTTGGATTATGAAGATCAAAATCAAATTTCATATATATATTTAAACATTTGCTTAAAAAAATGAAGTAATTAGTAGCACAAAATATGTTGTCAAAAGAAAAAATATTGGAAATGGAATCTACTTGTATGTTGCCACACATCCTCTTCAATTTTATATGATGATAAACATATTCGTAATGATAAACCCATCCCTAATCCCAATTTTAACTCTAACCCTAACCAAATTACTATATTTTATCATTTATTCTATTATTAAAAAATATTATTAATTAATTTAATCCTATAACTAACCCTGATTGACCTAATTGTAACCCTAACTAAACTTATATGTAATAGTAAATTTAACAAATTTCATTCATACTTAATTATCTAAATTTTAGAAACTTCACATATTTTTTCTAAATCTTATCTTTATAAAGTATTTTTTTGATTGGAAAAGATTGCTTAAATAAATCTATATAAAAAATGATGTCCTATTTTAAAAAAATCTTAAATATTTTTTAATTTGATGTATATTAATTTAGAAAGTTACTTTTAGAAAATTTATTAAGTTCTTTTATTACATTTCTAAATGTATAAACTTACTTTCATAAACTTACATTTCTAAATTTATAAACTTATCTTAAAATATTTAGTGAAATCTTTAATTTAGTTTTTTTAATAGATATATTATATTTTTTAATAAAATAGAATATGGATGAATTTTTAATGCTCAAATGAATGTTTCACTAATTGTTTATCTAATTAGGTATATGCAATCTACTTTCAAATACCCAACAAACAATTAATATATTTTAAAATATAAATAAAATTTTTAGATAAGATGATTTACAATAATAAATCTTTAAAATGACACCAAACAAAGTTTCTAAATTCATTTCAAAATTGACATCTCACTTGTATAATATTTAGTAAGTCCTTTTATTACATTTCTAAATGTATAAACTTACTTTCATAAACTTACATTTCTAAATTTATAAACTTATTTTAAAATCTTTAGTGAAATCTTTAATTTAGATTTTTTAATAGATATATTATATTTTTTAATAAAATAGAATATGGATGAATTTTTAATGTTCAAATGAATGTTTCACTAATTCTTTAACTAATTAGGTATATGTAATCTACTTTCAAATACCAACAAACAATTAATATATTTTAACATATAAATAAAGCTTTTATATAAGTTAATTTACAATAATAAATCTTTAAAATGACAACCAAACAAAGTTTCTAAATTCATTTCAAAATTGACATCTCTTAGATCACTGAACATATTATAATTTTTACATAACAAATTATCTGAACATACAGAATAGTTTTCCTAAAAATGCATGATTGTCCAATATATCCAATATATGAAACTAAGTAGAGGATGAAACATATTTTATATGCTAGTAGGATGGTTTATTTGACTTGCATTAGTCACATTGCCATCTGAATAGAAACACATTCACCGAACAAAATAGAAAGCATCACCGAATACAAAACAAAAAGCATACGTTAAGCATGGTCATCTATTCTCAAACCTACAACTCCAAGGCAATACTCTAGATTTAAATCGCATTCAGGAGTTTTCAAAGAGAAAATAAATTTTTTAACAAATTCCAACTCAAAGATCAGGCTCATCGAGTAAGGGTATCAACGTTTTAGTGGTGGATAGCAGCTCTCTCATCGATGGAGGGGAAAAAGTTACGCGCTCTGCAGAGAAACTGGTCTTTGTCAAAGAAGTCCTTGATGAAATTAAAGACCATGTTTCTCATCACAGAATGGCCTTAAAGCAGCATGATTTCCTTGTAACAACAAATGCATCTAGAGTGTAATCAGCCGCACCCATTTACAAGAGTGAATGCTTGTGAAACAACGATTATCGTTAAAAGCATGCAAGCTAAAACTAAACAAAAATATCATTATACGTGCCTCTATGTTCAACCATCAAAAGGTTCTAATATGGAATCTATCCTTTCACAGTGATCAACGAATACAAAAGAAATATTTAAAAAAAAATTTCAAATGATTCTAAAGATCATTACACAATACAAAATCAATAATTGTGCATAAAGGAATTCCATTTTACTTAGAAACATCACAAAATATTATGCTCAAACAGGCAACCATCGGAGATGTGTTCCATGCGCTCTTCATTCCTCCATTTCACAATGAAAAAGAAGATCAATTAGATGCCAAAAAAATGCTCATAAAAATATTTAAATAATGGAGTGGTTTGAAAAATAGTTGATTACCAGTGAAACAAATGAGGGGCCAGGGGAGAGTAAATCAGATGAAGAGTCAGCAGGTTGCGAAGCAAGAGGAAGTGTGGGAAAATTGTATGGAGTTGGAGCAGGAGCCGAACTGTGGTAGTGCCTGTCCTCCTTCTTATGCTTGTGCTTTTTCTTTATCGGGGCAACTCCATTTCTTTTTGTGCTTGAGCATTTAATTGAAAACATTTTCAGCCATAATGGAAGCCACATCTTGGCCAGAAGGGGGTGGTCTAGATCCTCCTCCGTACTGCATTTGCTATCAGGAACAATCAGCTGCAACACAATTTCTGCCAAAAGATAGAACAAATATTGATTGTGCATGGGCAGAAGATATAAGCGCAAAAAAATTTATGCAACGTTAATCAAGCACTGGCTTACTCTTCCATTATCATCAGTTACAAACCCCTCATCTTCCACATAAATCCCTTACCCACGTGCAACCCAAAGAATTCCCAATCATTTAAACGTTAGCACTCATGTGCCTGGCAGCCGCGCTTCTCACAAACTCCAGCGTGATTTTGAACCCTTACTAATGGTGAGCGTTTGGGTGACGCATGGTATTCTTGGCAGCCACTTCCCACTACTCATTGAAGCATCCACTTCCATCAGTTACAAAGTAAAGGTTTAGCTTTATTTTTTATGTACTTAGGTCTTTTGCACCCTGTTGTGAATGATAGAATGCCTCTCAGCATAAAAAATGTTGAAGGTGTATCAAAATAGTTTTTTAGTGTTCAAAAATTACTTGTTTTGCGGTGTATAATATCATAGAATCTTTTGAGTTTATCCTGAGTGGCCCAGGGTCAATTCTCAACAATACAAAAACAATCTCTAAAGCACAAATCTGATTTAGCAAATGACAAACTTATGTGACCTAGTTTGTTGCAATCTTTGCTATCTAGATGTGCCAAGGACTAGTGGTATTTAAATATATATTAGTGTAGTTATTGGATCACAAGTTTCATGTTCTTATAAGTCAAGCCCTTTGATAGATAAACTTTACGACCTTGTACAAATGCTGACAAATAGCAAGCAAGCATGAAATGGCCAATATATTGATTAGGATGCAAAGAGATTCATTTTATTACTCTAAATTGAAGTGTTCCTAGAATGAACATTCTTTGTAATATAGATAATCCTTGTTATTCTCTTCTTCTTTGATGATGTCAAAATGCACAAATGAATGTCTTTAATTACTAGAACATAACAGACAATTGCACAAACAAGTACCATGTCAACTCCCAACAACTAGTAGGAAAGGGGGTCAACAATTTTGAATTTAAAAAAATAAATTTTAGGCTCAACCTTGAGTGACTTGAGATCAACCCAAGACAAGGAATACAAATCCTTGGGGTCTCAAACAAATGCACAAAATTTTGATCTAATAATGAGGTGAATATGCAAGATTGCATATGAATGGAGCTAGGATGAGGTTGAATATATTTAAATGCATGGATATTGATGCTGGAGCATCCTTGGTTCTTGGCAATCTTGCATCAACCAAAAATATTTTTCTTTTAGTTTTGTCTTTGTTTTGTTCTTTCTCAGTTCATGTTGGTGGATTCATCATCTTTGCTCACTAGATCTTGTGGATCTCTATGTACATCATGGACATGTTCATTTTCCTTATTCCAAGATTTGAGCGTGGTTGAATCATTTTCTGGCAAGTTATCGATTCTGGATTTCATGACAATTTCTTGAACTGGCACCAAATAGTTTTCAAGCCTAATGGCTAATCTGATCATTCGTGGATCGTTCCCGTGACTTGCAGATCTTAACGGTGTGATTTTAAATGTTCCTTGGAGTGTCCTCAACCTTCATTATATAGGTCCACACTTCGTCTCATGCACCCGTTGATGGAGTAATTCAAATTTGAGGTTGAATTGTTCATGCACCCATTATATTTTCTTTCATTGGAAAATGTGAGGATCTTTGGCCGACACAGATGTTTCCTGGACCGCGGATATAGTATAAATCTTGTAATCGATCGTTAGAAGGGGCAATAGAGTTAGTAGTGGATTAAGGGATTAAGTTTGATCCAATTTGTAAGAGCTCAATTCACATATATGAGCATGTTAGAATGTTGCATATTTGATCAAGCCCATGAGTCGAATCTGTAAGCCCAAATGTTTTCAGTTGAATGTATTTGATTTTTTTTTTTATGAATAGGCATCTATCTATATTAATTCAAATATAAAGATACATATTCACAAAAAAAGGGTGGGTGGTAGAAAGGCACACCCCAAGAGTCAAATGGGCAACGCCCAGAAAAAGCAACAGATCATGTGGGCTAAGCCCAAAAGTCCAACATTACAAAGTAGATAAAAAGGCCATTAAGCGGCAGAGTAATGCTAGTAGAGCCAGGAGGGTCTATGTCATCCAAAATTTTCCCCCATACATCAGCGGGGTTTGGAGTGATGTCAGGAGGAGGACCCCAACCATCGTCAACATCTTTTTTCTCTTTATCTTCTTCCTCTCGCCGGGGCAAGATTTCAAGCACCAGATGCTGGAACATTTTACCAATGACTGGCCAACCAGAGCCAAAAGTAGGAGGATCATCAGAGGGCCACCTGGAACCACCACTGCCACTCCCCGAAGCACTGTCAGAAGGCCACCCCTGGCTAGCCCACGGCGGAGGAGAATGGTTTCGCTAAGGAGTGTGAGAATCTTGTCGAGGCAGGGACTGGGAATGGGGATGCGCAGAGCCACTCTGCTATTGGCCCCTGGAGGGTGATCGACCATGGGAAGAGGTGAGCGAAGTGGGGACTTGAGCAAAAGTACAAGGGGCATTACCCTAGTGGTCCAGGAGAACCTAGAGGTGAGCAACCTTGAGTGCAACTTTGTTAGCTTGCACTTGAACCTGTAAAAGCACATTATAACAAATCATAGCTTTAGCATATAAAGATACATGAATTTATCCATTTGAGTATGTGAAAAAATGCAAGCATTTCTGTCTTTCCAAATATTGAAGAGAATTTTCACCCTGAAAGTGTGCCAAAGTTGGGTGAATTTTGTAGGAAATCTGGGAAATCTCCTAGCAACACCATATGCCAAGAGAAAGGTTCTGGCTGAAAGGGCCGAAAAAAGTCATGAATCCAAGTCCAAAGCTGTTGTGCTCTGGGACAAAACCAAAAAAGATGCTTAAAATTCTTAGCTTGCCCACAAAAAGGGCAAAGAGGGTCCCGGACCCCCAGGTGAACCAACTGAGAGCCCACAGGCAAGCCCTGGAAAAGAATACACTAGATAAAGTGGCAAGCTTCGGCTCAACACTTGCAGACCAAGTGGCAACAAATATTTTACGCCAGACATGAGTGGGAGATTGAAGAACCCACCTCTAGTTCAAGCTCTGAATCATAGGAAAATGTGGTGAGAGCCACCTATAACTAAGTCGAGGCTTGTAGTTCCTGAAAGGGATGTCTGGATACCACTTCCAGTCTTTCCATGAAGGTTTCGTCCCACGAATTCCAACCTTATGAAGCATTTCAGTAGGAATGGCATTCACCAGACCATCATAAGTAGCACGGTCCTGGTTATGAAGCCTATACTGGGTACGAAAAACTTCCCACGACATAATACAAATGGTGGGTCTAAAAAAAATCTGTTGCAGGGTTTGGATACCCTTTTTGTGAAATCTGAGCACCTTAAGCCTAGGCGAATTAGCCAACAGTTGACCATTGCTAGAAAAAAGAGGCGACCACCAAATATTGTGTTGGTTGAGAGAGAGCCCATCTCAAAAACCAGAGCTAGCCCAACGAAGCTAGGGTTTGACAACTTCCCAGGCCCACCAGATGCTTTTGGCCACAAAAGTCCCAACAATCTGGACTGGTTCTTCCATGACTAGAAGGGTTTGAAAGCCAATCCCCTTCTAGGCAAGTCTATGAACAGGGAAGTTAGATTGAATACTCTGCCTGAGAAGAATTTTCTAGGCCTCATCCCCAGTAAGGGCACAAATAATCCATTTAACACATAGATCAGTCCCTTGCCATCGAGTAGACAACAACCCGAAATCTCCCGAGTCTCTAGGAAGGCAGCATAATTCCCAAGGTACACGATGAAACGCTCTATGAGATTCAGAGGAGGCCCAAAGAAAGTCACAAAGTAGTTTCTCAAGCTTGCCATAGGCAGTTTTGGAGGGGGTCCAGTAAGAAGAATAATAAACATGGGTGGCCGCCAGAATTTTGGAACACACCTAGAATTTCCCTGCTAAAGAGAGGGGCTTGGTAACCCAATAAGCAAGCTTTTGTTCAACT
Source organism: Sequoia sempervirens (assembly GCA_007258455.2). Taxonomy (NCBI): domain Eukaryota; kingdom Viridiplantae; phylum Streptophyta; class Pinopsida; order Cupressales; family Cupressaceae; genus Sequoia; species Sequoia sempervirens. The sequence goes on from VDFB02179234.1 coordinate 101,949,924, forward strand.
CTAGAGAGCACGACTTGCCAAAGCTCAGCTGGAGATGCTTGAAAGGAAAAAGGAATGCCTAGAAACCAAAAAACTTCTCCAGGCCCAATCCACTTCCATCCATAGTGTTGCAGCCACAACAGAGAGCCCGCAAGATAGACTGTCGATAACACAAAGTTTTATGCCACTAGATGGCAAAGCCGAAAGCAAGACAAAATGTATTAAGACACTCAAGAGTCGCCACAATGGAGTTTTCTTCCTCTAGAAGGGTGAGGAATGAGTCGTCAACAAAATGGTCATTAACAAGCTGAGCTTGAGAGCTCGGCAGAGAAATGCCCTTGACCCGCCGCTGGGAAACTGCATTGGCCAAGAGGTAACCAAAACCCTCGGCTGCAAGCACATATAAAGAGGGGGCCATCGGGCACCCTTTCCGAATGGAATGAAAGAGTCTAAAGGCAGAGGATTGATGGCCATTGATGGTGATACAAGCTAAGGCATCCACAAAGAGCATTCAAACAAATTGAATGAAATTGGCTCCAAAACCCAAAGCTTGCAGCATAGCAAGAATAAACGGCCATTCAATGCGATCATATGCCTTGGCAAAGTCAATCTTAATGAACACGACTTTCTAGTTTGAGCATCTGGCCCATTCCATGCCTTCCCAAACAACGATAATATTATCCAAAATAAATCTGGATTTGACAAACTCAGTTTGTTCCGGGCGCACAATCTGAGGTAGAAGATGGTAGATTTTAAGAGCTAAAGCTTTGGTGATAATCTTGTAGGAGACATTAAGAAGCGTGATAGGTCTCCAGTTGCAAATGTCTTCTGAGTCACCTAGATTAGGTATGAATTTTATGCTACCTTTATTAATTAAGTTACCTAGAGAATTATAATGAAAAGTTTCTAAGTAAACTTGATGCAGATCATGCCCAATATAGTCCCACATGGCTTTGTAAAATTCACAAGGGAATCCATCAATTCTCGGGGCTTTGTCATCAACCATGGAGTAGACAGCCTCTTTGAAATCATCAACTGATAATAGTTGATCACAAAAAATTTTTTGAGCTGAAGAAAGCTTAGTTGGCACAACAACAAGGCAATCCTGAAGGGCTTGCTGTCGCATAGGCGTGACTTCCTATGCAGTGAAGACTTTCTCATAATGACGCACAAAGGCCTGGAGAATGTCAGGCAGCTTAGAAAGCACCTGAACATCATCTTTGATTTTTTTAATGCCCGGGGATGAGTGCCTGGCACGCAGAGCCAAAAAAAAATCTTTGGAGGCACAATCACCAACTTTTAGCCAATGTAACTAGGCTTTGATTTGTGCTCCTCTAGCAACATATCTGTCAGCAATTTGTTTCTTATGCCTTAATTTTTCCACCCTGACTTGTAATGACGAAGAGAAGGGGTTGGCTGCCAAAGCCTCAAAAGTAGCACAGAGGTCAGCGGTGGTAGCCTCATAAGACTGCCGGCGAAAAATAGCCAGTTGGCACCCATAAATGCACAAAAATCTAGCCATGTGGATGATAGCCTCATTCCACCTAGAAATCCAGCCTGTATGAGAGCTGATCCGCACTCCAAATACTCTGCGAATGTGGGTCAGGGTAGGCTTGTGGCAGAGTAAAGATGTGTTTAAAAAAAAAAGAGTTTTACACATACGAGGCTATCGAGTCTCCCATACGAGGCTATCGAGTCTCCCATTCAATGCAAAAAGAAATGGGGAAGTGGTCTGACAAAGTCACATCCACTAACGACTTAACCGGGAGAGAGGAGTTGTCAAATGAGAAAAAATATTGCGTCGAGATCATGGCACGATCAAGGTGCTTAAATATTCTATCAGAACTGGCTTTGTAATTGCACCAAGTGTGCCAGAGAGAATGAGAATGGCGGCGACCAATATTGGGATCAACAAGCCCCAATTTATTGCGCATGTAAAACCATGATTCCCTTTCCCCAGCTGTCCATCTGAATGGCAAAGTGCCATCTTTGTCAGATGCCATTTCTACCATATTGAAGTCCCCACATAGTAGCTAGGTAGCAACTGGTAAAGAATCAACAATCCAACGCTAGAGTAAAGAGAGTTCCACAACATCATTAGAAACATAGACATTAATAATCCCAAAGGAATGATTATCAATGTTGAGAAGGATCCAAATGAGCCGATGAGTGGGATCAGACCCGTGGTCGACCACAGAAGAGTGTTGCCGTAGGGCCAAAAGGGTGACAGCTCCACCACGCCCAGCATCATGGGTAGTACAAAACATTTTACTGGTTGGCCAAATAGAACAACAAGCCACAACAAGCAAAAAACCAGAAATTTTAACTTCTTGGAGACAAAGAACTTCAACACCAGAGTACTTACACGAGGTATCCCTGACATAATTCTTTCTGGAGAGGTCTGTCAGACCTCGAACATTCCATGAAAGAAACTTCATGAGTGAAACTCCTCCATGTTTTCAAAACCCGATTCCTCTTCATTCAGAGAAGAGAAACGATTCTGTAAAAATTTTGGCGGAACTGATCCAATCTGGATGGACGAAGAGGACATCCTCCATTTTTCATGAACATATTCCCCTTCTTCCCCAGGAGGGGAAGGGCTGTGAGAACGCCTTTGAGCTCCCATCACAGGAGAAGACACATTCGGCTGTGTTAACATGATAGCAACCGGACGAGGCGTAGCCTTTGGCCTAGGCTACTATGAAACATAATCAACTCCAACCGGAACTTCTTTCCCCTTCACAGAAGGGTTTGAAACATCTTTCACTGGCTCAGAGGTCACGGGACCCGACCCAGAACTAGTGGACTTATTCTTTCAGTTCGTAACCATAGTTCATTTCACATTAGGTTTGGCAGTAGATGCAGCTGTCGAACGAGGCTTTTCAGCATCTCGTGGCGGAGAAGGTGTACGAGGCACTGCTAAAGGGTAGTCCTTGATCTTGTGGTCCACTGACTGACACCTATAACACGTGTTGGGAAAATTAAAATATGTGACCTTCTAGGTGTGGCGAAGAGCTCCAATTTGGATATCAATGGAGTCTTTTAAATCTTTGGAAATGTCCACTTCTACACAAACCCTCTTCTGGGGTCAGGCCTGAAAGAACCTATCTGGCTCAATGCAAATAACCCTCCATAGTGAGGAAGCTATACTATTCAAAAAATGCACACAAGGCAAGGGTAGACCAGGGAATTCAATCCAGACCGGGACTCGCAACTTGGTGTTGTCTGAGACAAAAAAGTCACGGGTCCATGCCTGAAAAACTAATAGAGAAGACCGGACATAGCAAGCCCCATGGCCTAAAATAGCCTGCACATGATTGACCTTCACAAAGCAGAATAAAAAGAAACCCTTGGTTAAATTTTGGACCATATCAAGGCGGACCCCATGAGGGACCCAAGCCTTGTTAACCCAATCTTTAAGCACACTTTCAAGGGGAGTTCTCCCCAAAAAATACCCAACAAGGGTGTATTGCTAAAGCCATTGATAGGCAGTATTAAAATCTAGTAAAGACAAAACCACATCAGCTGGTGAATCAGAGCACTTACCTCGTGAAAGACTTTCGAAACAAATTTTTGGGGATGTTTGTTTGGAGGAGGAGCCATTGATTAACATCGTCGAACTGCTAACACCAACAAGAATTGCTGGGTTAGAGCCGGTTGAAGGCATATTAAAACAAAAAACTGCAGTAAATGCGGCAGTACACACAAGGAAAGAGGGGCTTCCTGCGCAGGATGAGCAATATGACGCAAAAGGGGCCAAGGGGGACTGCAAAAAACACAAAACCCTAGTAGAGCTCATACACTGTCATATCTAAGATTTTTGTTAATGAGAATGTTTTAATCTGCATTTGCCTCCATATTCTGTGTTACTTTTGTTGTGTTACTCTTGTTGCATGGTCTGGATTGTTCTCTCTAAGGACCCTCCTACCGTGGCTACACCAGATTGGTATTAGAGTAGGTTCGATCTGTGCGAGGTTGACAAAATTTGCAAAGTCCTTTAAAAGATTTGTTGTGGGGTGGCAGATTGAGGATCCAACCTGCAGCTATAGAGGATTGTTGTAAAGATCGTTGGAAGGAGAAATGTTAGAGGAAATGGAGCACATGGAAATGTACACCAAGCTATAATGGAGATGCTAAGAGAAATTACTGCTAGATTAGATGCAGTTGAAATGGCCCAGAGAAGAGGTCAACCAGTTGATGATGTGAGTGATGAAGAGGTAGAAGTTCAAGAAGAAGGAGGAAGAGAAGATCAACTTGGCCTGGATCAAGGAGAAGAAAGTTTCATAAGAGCCCTAACTAGAGCAAATACAAAGCCACATTTCAATCCACCAGATTATACTGGTAAGTTGGATTCAAAAGAATTGCTTGATTGGATAACAGAGATGGAAAAATATTTTGAATTTGAAGGTATCACTGAAGATAAGAAGGTGAAATTTTCTTGTACAAAGTTGAGAGGACATGCATCCCTTTGGTGGGAACATTTGCAGATAGATAGGCAAAGAAGAGGGAAAGAGAAGATAAAATTTTGGGATCAGATGGTGAATAAGTTGAAGAGAAATTTTATGCCAACAAACTATCAGATTAGTTTGTTTTGGAAGTTGAAAAATTTGAAGCAGAAAGATTCAAGTGTGATAGAGTATACTGAGGAATTCTATAAATTGAATATCAGATCTGGACATTTAGAGGAGGAAATTGAGCAAGTAGCCAGATATGTGAATGGTTTGAGGTCGTCTATACATGATGAAATAAATTTGATCAAGTTGCAGAGTGTGGAAGAGGCATATCAGTGTGCCCTAAAGGTAGAAGAGAAGCTGAATAAGAGACATGAGCAGAGACAAAGAGGAAGAGGTGGAAGATTTCAAAGAGGAAGAACTTTTCCTGGAGGAGGAAGAGGATCTTTTCCAGATCAGAACAAGGATAAGGAGATTAGTAAGAATGATAATGCATATCAGGAAAGTGATGGTAACTCATACATAAGAGGAGGATACGATGGTTACTAAAATGAAGGATATAGAAGAGATGACATAGGACAAGAGAAAAGGGTATTCAAAGGAACTTGTTATAAATGTGGAGGAGGACATAGTGCATTTGAATGCAATTAGGGAGAGACAAGAAGAAATATTGAGAACAACAAAAGAACTGCCTTTCTTGAGGAAGATTATGTTGGATCATCTAATAAACTGAAAGAAGGAGAAGTGTTGGTAAACAAAAGAGTATTGTGTCAGGGTGAGTTGGAGCAGGAACCGTTGTAGAGGAAGAATTTGTTTCAGACAAGATGCAAGGTAGCTGGTAAATGTTGTAAGGTGATAATTGACAGTGAAAGTTCTGAGAACCTAGTTTCTGAAGAGATGGTGACTAAGTTGAAGTTGGAAAGATTGAAGCACCTGAAACCCTATCAGATAGCATGGATACAAGATGAGCATAAGATTCTGGTAAGTGAACAATGCTTGGTGAAATTAAAGATAGGAAATTACCATGATGAAGTTTTGTGTGATATCATGCCTATGGATATATGTCATATTTTGTTGGGAAGGCCTTGGCAATATGATAGATAGGCTATTCATGATGGAAAGAAGAATATATACACCATTGTTGCTAATGGGATGAACCAAATTTTGTTGCCATTGGAAGATGTTCCTATAGTTGAGGTTTGTACGAATGCTAGGGTTTTCTCTGGTTGATGGAAGAAGATTCCTTGATGGGTTGAGGCATGAGAATATGTGTTATTCCTTAATTCCTAAGAAGGTTGAAGACTTGAAGTATGTGGAAGAACAACTGGAAGAGATAAAGGAGTTTCTAACAAAATATGAGGAGATCATTTAAGACAATGTACCTGATGGATTACCACCTGTGAGGAGTATTAGTCATTGCATGGATCTGATTCCTGGAGCTAGTTTTCCTAATAAGGTAGCACACTGGATAACACCTATAGAGAATGAAGATTTGAATAGACAAGTGCAAGAATTGTTGAGAAAGGGTTTGATCAGAGAAAGCTTAATTCCTTGTGTAGTACCTACTGTGTTGGCACCTAAGAAGGATGGAGAATGGAGAATGTTTATAGATTCAAGAGCCATAAATAAGATCATGGTGAAGTATAGATTCCCTTTACCCCAGATGGATGACATTATGGATTGCTTGAGTGGAGCTAGATACTTTACAAAGATAGATTTGAAGAGTGGATATCATTAGATCATAATCAGAGAAGGAGATGAGTGGAAGACAAAATTTAAGAAAAATGAAGGATTGTATGAATGGTTGGTGATGCATTTTGGATTAAAAAATGCACCGAGTACTTTCATGAGGTTGATGAATGAGGTACTGAAGAGATTCTTGGGTAAGTTTGTGATTGTGTACTTGGATGACATCTTGATTTTCAGTAAGAGTAGAGAAAAAAATTTGTTGCACATAAGACAAGTTTTGTAGAGGTTGAGGGAAGAGCAATTGTTGATAAACATTAATAAGTGTAGTTTCATGAAGTAGGAAATGGTATATCTAGGATTTTTGATATCTATGGATGGATTAAAGATGGATCTTGAGAAGGTTAGCGCAGTTGTCTAGTGGCCTACACCTAAAAGTATTGGAGAGGTAAGATCATTTCATGGATTGGCTAGTTTCTACCGAAAGTTCATTAGGAATTTCAGTTCTATTTGCAGCCCTATGACAAAAATGATGAAAGGAGATAGAAAATATTTTAGATGGACATTTGGAGCAGATCAAAGTTTTGAATTATTGAAGTAGAAGGTGACTGAGCACCCTGTGTTGGATTTACCAGATTTCACTAAGGTATTTCAAGTAGACTGTGATACAAGTGGAAATGCAATTGGAGCAGTATTGAGTCAAGAAGGGAGACCTATAGCTTATTTCATTGAGAAATTGAATGATGCTAGGAGAATATATTTAGTGTATGATCAGGAATTTTATGCCATAGTTCAAGCCTTGAAGAAGTGGAGACATTATTTGTTGCCTAAGGAGTTTGTGCTATATACAGATCATTAGGCATTGCAATATTTGAACAATTAGGGTAAGTTGAATCAAAGACACATGAGATGGGTGGAATTCTTGCAGAGCTATACTTTTGTTTTGAAGCATAGTAGTGGAAAGTCAAATAGAGTTGTTGATGCATTGATTAGGAGAAGGAATTTGCTGACAGAGATGAGAATGAAGGTATTAGGATTTAATGAGTTGAAGAACTTGTATGAGGAAGACCCGAATTTTGCAGAACCATGGAGAGCTTGTAAGGAACCAGTTTTGGAGGATAGAAGCTAGTGGTTGGATTATTTCATCTAGGAGGATATGTTGTTCAGAGGTAATCAGTTGTGTATACCCTAGAGTTCAATGAGGGAAAACTTGGTGAAAGAAAAGCATCATGGAGGATTGGCATGACACTTTGGAATTGATAAGACAATAGCATTGGTGAGTGAGAACTATTTTTGGCCACAGATTCATAAGGATGTCATGAGATTTGTGCAAAGTTGTAGAGTTTGTCAAGTTGCAAAAGGGGGTAGTTAGAATGTTGGATTGTATAAGCCTTTGACAGTTTCAAAGAGACCTTGGGAGGATACCGGCATGGATTTCACACTTGGATTTCTGAAGACACAAAGAGGTAATGATTATGTATTTGTGGTGGTAGATAGATTTTCTAAGATGGCAAATTTCATACCTTGTAGGAAGACAACAAAAGTAGTGCATGTAGCATAATTTTTTTTTAGGGAAGTGGTCAGATTGCATGGATTGCCCAGGAGTATTGTTTCAGATAGAGATGTAAAGTTTGTTGGTTACTTTTGGAGGACACTTTGGAAGAAGTTGAAGACATATTTGAAGTTCAGTTTTATGTTTCACCCACAGACCGATGGACATACAAAAGTAGTGAACATGAGCTTGGGGAATTTGATGAGATGTTTGGTTGGAGAGAAGACCAGAAGTTGGGATTTGGTCCTGAAACAAGCAAAGTTTTCATATAATAACTCAGTGAATAGGAGTATAGGGAAAACACCTTTTGATATTTCTACTAGAATTCATCCTAGAGGTATATCAGAGTTAAGAGACATCAGTATGGAGGATAAAAGGAGTGTAGAAGCAGAGGAATTTGTAGAACAAATGAAGAAAGTGCATACTCAAGTGAAACAACAATTGGAAGATATGAACCAGAGGTATAAGGAGAAGGCAGATGAGAAGAGGAGACATGAGGAGTTTGAAATTGGAGATGAAGTGATGGTATTTTTGAGGAAGGGAAGATTTCCAATTGGGACATACAATAAGCTGAAGATGAGGAAGTTTGGATCTAGTAGGATCTTGAAGAAGTTTGATTCAAAAAATGCATACGAAGTGGAGTTATCGGATGGTATGGGTATATCGCCTATATTCAACATTGCAGACCTACATCAGTATTATGAAGCAAAATTCAGTGAGGATAGTACCGTGGAACTAGAGAATTAGTTTCCTAAACAATTTTTAGATGAGATTGAGAAGATTATGGATATTAGAGATGGGAGAAAGACTCGTGGAAGACAGTATAAAGAATATCTTGTGAAATGGAGAGGTAGATCGGAGGATGATTCTTAATGGATTTCTCAGGCTGAGGTAGATTGTGTTGGTTTTCCTTTGGCCCCTGTAGAGTGAGATACTCACTTTTCATTAACCCCAAATGTCTGATGTAGGAGCATCCTTGGTTCTTGGAAATCTTTCATCAACCAAAAATATTTTCCTTTCAATTTTGTCTTTGTTTTGTTCTTTCTCAGTTCATGTTGGTGGATTCATCATCTTTGCTCACTAGACCCTATGGATCTCTTCATACATCATGGACATGTTTATTTTCCTTATTCCAAGATTTGAGCATGGTTGGATCATTTTCTGACAAGTTATTGATTCCAGATTTCATGACAGTTTCTTGAACTGACACTAGAATAGTTTTCAAGCCTAACGACTAATCTGATCATTCGTGGATCGTTCCTGTGACTTGCAAATCTTAACGGTGTGATTTTAAATGTTCCTTGGAGTGTCCCCAACCTTCATTATAGGTCCACATTTCGTCTCATGCACCCGTTGATGGAGTAATTCAAATTTGAGGCTGACTTGTTCATGCGCATGTTATATTTTCTTTCATTGGAAAATGTGAGAATCTTTGGCCTACGCAAATGTTTTCCTGGACGTGACTATAGTATAAAGCTTGTAATCGATCATTAGAAGGGGAAATAGAGTTAGTAGTGGATTAAGGGATTAAGTTTGATCTGATTTGTAAGAGCTCAACTCGCATACAGGAGCATGCGCTAGAATGTTGCATATTTGATCAGGCCTGTGAGTCGAATTTGTAAGCCTGGATGTTGTCGGCTGAATGTAATTAAGATTTTTGTTAATGAGAATGTTTTAATCTATATTTTCCTCCACATTTTGTGTTACTTTTGTTGTGTTAGTCTTGCTGCATGGTCCAGATTGTTCTCTCTGAGGACCCTCCTACCGTGGTTGCACCAGATATGAGAGTAAATTGGGGTGGATGATTATTGAAGGATCCAAACTTAGCACAAGAGTATGGCACACATTGCTATGCAATTATATCAAGTCACTCCATCAAAAGGGCCCATAGATAAATTAGAATTGGCATGGGTATGCAAATTTCACCATTACATTTTGCTCCACTTTGAGGTGCATGTAAATTGAGCATGAATATGTGCCTCAAAGGATGTGAACATTCTCTCCCATGTAAGAAAAGTAAATATTTATACATAGAAGGATATGGACCCATGTCAAGGAATGAACCCAACTTGATTTCCCCATGAGTTCATTGTCCTTAGCATAAACACTCTATAGAAACTTGCAAAATAAAGAAAATATATGTAATGAGTACCTTTATCACAGAAGTAAAATAGGCACAATCACATGTTTTCCTTGAAAATGTGAAAGTAGGAAAAAGAGAAGGGTTAGAAATTTTTCCTATATGAAATTGATACTAAAATACTTTTCCAAGTATGGTAATAGTAATATGGTATGACAACTCAACCATCACGATGTAATGTGATCAAGATCTATCTAGGCATAGTGATAAGCCTTTGTCTAACATAATGCACTTTTGGATTTCACAACATTAGGGCATCAGTGATATTGTATGTCCCCTCTAATTGGTTACATAAAACATGTGCAAGGAATTAGAGGAGAGGAAAAAATAGTACATGGATAGTAAATATATAATCTAGAAAAATGTAATTATGAAGGCATATGATAAATAACATAAATAACATCACGTGACAAGAAATTGAGACATATCAAATTGAAAGCGTGAAAAGAATTAGCTTGGAGATAATTGTAAAGGTATGTAATGTAAATTTTCCCCCATTATAGGCATATAAAAGAGGTAAGGTGACTTAGAAGCACAACTTAAGTATGTATGATATGGGGAAGACATGTCGTCCCCAATGTGGTTGTAAAGAGCATGATAAGGCATACAAACATGTAATAGGATAGGAAGTTGTGATGACGTCAATGTAGTAGGATGGCTATAAGAAAATTATAAGGCATATGAATAAAAATTCTATGAAGAAGGGCATGATGCCCCTAATGTAATTGTTAGGATTAAGGTGATAATAGCCTACTTCATGTGTCTCCAACATTGTAATGCCCTAGTACTTTTCCTAGACATTAAATATTGAAAAATAAAAGATTATTTTTGTGATACAAATATGATATTAACATGTCATTTTAAACACCTACACACTCAAGATGTTATGAAACAATAAAATGACATTGAAATAATGCAATTCCAATATATCAAGCATGGGAACATAAGCAAAAGAGTTAGTTCATGGTCATTGTGATGAATTTACAAGGAGGTACAATTATTTCTAAATTTGATGATTAGGATCCAAAACTATGATCTTCATTACTCACTGAATCAAGAACAAGATGATAGTATCACAACATCTCAAACCTAAAGTGACTTAACCAACATATTTTGACATATCAACAAGGATGTGGAACTGACATACAAATCCAAAGATCACACATTCAAAAGATAGAATGCCAAGGAGGCCCAATATCTCACCCAATAATACACTAGACTAGTCATCTAAACACCAAGCATGACTCCCAAGACAAAGAAGTAAAAAAACCCAAAGTACACAAAATACCAACAAACTCAAGTGTTAAGAAAGAAAGACATATCCCAAGGAACAATGAAGGGTCCCTTACAAGCCCACTTACACCCTAAACTCTCAACACATTCTTACCATCTCAAATGTTAAGAAATAGGGGATGAAACCCTAAAACATACCAAGAGAAAGGAATAGACAAGCTTCAAACAACCTTTGTAAATAAGGCAAAAAAAATCTCATTTTAAGGGTTGATCTTACAAACAACTTGAACCATACAATTCTATTATTCCTAAGGTTCGTTTAGCCAAGCTAAATGTTCCAGAATACCAAAATTATTGTGTCATTCATAAGAATTGATATCATAGGTAAAATGAAACAAGCATTAAAGATCAATGCAACTCATTAAAAAAATGTCAATCTCACAACACATTTCATTTTTTATCTACTTGTAGCATTCAAATGATGAGCAATCCATTGCTTCTAGTTTCATTTAAACTTCAAAATCAATATAAATCTATTCATCTTATTATGAGGACTAATCCAAACATGTTGAATACTTCATAAGATAGTAAGAAAAAATAACTTGAAACTAAAAATATACAAATATGAAAATGAAATGAATACCATCCCAAACATGATGGTCATAAGTCTAAATAATAAAAATAATAACACATAGTTAGTCACTCTACTCTAGTATCACAAGGTTGTTCTTACACATGTGTTTCTAGAAAAAAATGAAACACAATAAGGATTCAAAGTACAATCCCACATCTAAAGAAGATCCTCCCTGATATAATCTCTAACTGAACCATAGATTTTTTGGAATGAGGTTTATAGGCTACTCTTGCACTCTTAGGATGTTTCACCTAAAAGGAGAGAGATAAACCTCACTAAAAATCAATGTGGTTCACTCAAACTAGGAAATGCATGATGTTATTAAGGCTAAATGAGATGATCTAAATGCAACTAAGTAATGTAATTTTTGATTATGAATGCAAAACCTGGGAAATATGCAATGTTTGAAAACACAATGTGATATGCAAGCATGAACTAAAACATGAACAAATGCAAAATAGAAATGAAGAAGGCTGAATTAGAGTGCACCCAGGCAAAGAATGAAGAATCTGGAGTGTCTTGAATGCTGATAGAAATTAGTGAAAATAACCAGTGGGACTCATTCTCCACTGATGGCGAATTAGTCTTGCTTCTAGCAAAAACTTCTAGAAATTGGTTTCTAAGTGTTGGGATCCAGAATCTGACAAAATCTACTTTTCTAGCCTTAAGGTGGGACTCATTCTCCACTGATGGAAAATCAGTCCTCTCCCGAAATTTTGTGAAATCAGGGACCAATTCTATAGCACCATATCTGAGCTTGTCTTCTTGTCGGGTTGACGAAGTCAAATTTGCTGAAAATAGACTGCAGGTTGTTTCCAAGCTTGAAATAGGTTTGATTTGAATTGAAACACTTTGTTGAATTCTTTTCCACTTTTCAACACCTAATTGCTTGATAAATTTGTGTACACAAGTCTACAAACACACATGCAAAAGGGGAAAAATGGTTAAGGGTTAGGTTATAGGGATTTGCCTTGGTCAAATCCCACTTTGGTAATCAAACCCTTAATGAAGAAATGGAATGAAATGAACAAGGAAAGATGAATAAACAACATGAAAATGTCCTAAACTCACCACAACCTTGTTGAAGAAATCTGAAGATATGTCAATGGCTGCCCCAAGATACTTGATTGATGCTTGATTGAATGATGCAAAGTTCTCAAATGCTAATTGAATGCTTAGTGAATGAGGAGATTGCTTGAATGAGTTAGGAGATTGTAGGAGATGTAAAATGAGGAGAAAAACACTTATTTATACACACTTGTGCCTTAGTAACCCAATGATACCTCATCATAGGCTGACATAAGGTAATTTTGAATAAAAACCTAAAAGAAAATTTGAAATATTTTGAATTTGGAGCTAAGAGGGACTCATTCACCACCCATGGTGAATGGGTCCCACCTTGGACTTGAAAGTGGGTGTTGGGAATTATCTTGCATTTAATGTTGTTTTTTGGGTTTACATTCAAAAACACACTTAATTAAGCTTTATGAGTACATAAAGGGGTCAAATAAAGCATAAGAAGGATGTAAATAGTGAAATTAAGCCTAGAAAAGCATGAAATCTTGTTACAAGACTTTACAAAACTTTAGAATAGGACTTGATAAGTGATGAAAAGGTGATTTTTAGGTGAATAGTAATGAATAGAGTCTAGAAAAGTGTAGAAATGTTTTACAACACTTCACAACATCTTCACAAGACACCATTATTTAAATTTGAAGGACCTAATGTGAATGTTTAAGTCACATTACAACATTAAATCAAAGCAAAATGGACCAAGCATCATGAGAGAAAGGCCTAAAAGACCATGAAAATGTCTAAGATCCATTTTTCTATGGTACACTGACGAACAAATAGGGTTTGTCCCTGGAAGATCAATTTTAGACGGGATGATTATTGCCCAAGAAGCAATTCACTTGATTTCAAAAACAAGAAAGAAATCAGTGTTGATAAAACTAGACATCAAGAAAGCATACGAGAAAGTAAATTGGAGGTTTCTATTCAAGGTATTAGAGGATTTTGGATTTCATATTGGTTGGATAGATTAGATCTTCAACTGGATCACTTATATCCTAGATACTCAATCCTAATAAACAACACTCCAGAAGGGTTCCTTGGTGCTTCAAGGGGACTTAGACAAAGGGACCCTTTGTCTCACTTTCTATTTATCATAATGGCTGAGGCTTTTGGTAGATCAATTTCTAAAGCAACAAAAGAAGGTAGGATTAATGGGATTTAGATCATAAGGGTTATGCCTACAATTACTCACCAACAATTTGTTTAGGATACCACATTATTTGGATCTGTGAGGAAGAGAGAAGCAAGACATTTCAAAGAGATCTTGGACAAATATACTGTGGCTTCAAGGTAAGAGGTAATCATTAAAAAGTCTAAAATTTTGTTTTTCTTTATAAAACTAGCAAGTGAAAATCAAATCTTGAGAATATTAAGATTTAGTAAGGGAAAACTCCCATGCAAATATTTGGGGCTACCTTTAGCCTATAGGGTACAACCTAGGAAGCTCTAGGACCCATAAGTGACAAAAATAGAAAATAGGTTGTCCTCTTGGAAAGGTAAATGTATCTCTTGGGCTAGGAGAGTCACAATTGTCAAGGCAATAATTGTGGCCCTCCCAATCTACATGATTTCATGTTTACCTCTATATGTTGGTGCTAGTAGTCTATGATCAATCAAAGAATGAAATTTTTTTTCTAGCAAGGTAACTTGGATCAAAGGAATTTTACTCTAATAAGTTGGGATAAGATATGCAAATCAAGGGAGGCAGATGGTGTAGGATTGAAAAGATTGATTTTACAAAACAAGGCTCTGGGAGCAAAGCCGGTTTGGAGGTTGTATGCAAGGCAAGACCTTAAGTGGATGAAAATAATGAAATCAAAGTATTTGGAGGTAGGAGAAACAAGTATCTTTACCTCAACCTCAAGAACACTCCCTAAGGGTTCAAGAATATGGAATTTTCAATGTAACAATAGAGATTTAATCTCAGAGCATCTCACCTAGGATATAAGAGATGGGAGTTTGACCCTCTTCTAGGAAGACTCATGGGGTGGCTACAAAAAATTGGTAAATAAAGGTGATCTTATGTAGGCAATGGTAATGACAAAATAATCTTGGGGTAGTCATGTAAGGGACTATTTGTGCTGCTCCTTTGTAAATGGTTGTCATGAGTTGCAACGAAAAAGTGTAAGGGTGTTAGGCTTAAGTAATGAGATGGCCTATGTATATGAAGAAGCATTGATCAATAGGTTAATATTTATAAGGGAAGGTAAAGACATGTTGAGATGGAACGACTCTTCTTTTGGAGACTATAATGCACAAGAAGGTTACAAGCTACTGGTAAAATAACAAAAATAGAGTCAAGTCTGCCTGGTGACCTATGCTAGAATAATAATTGCCTTCCTAAGGTAGGTATTTTTGCTTGAGCTGCAATACAAGGTAGAGTTTTAATTGTTGATAGGTTCAAGAAAATGGGTTATAGTGGCCCATCCAGATGTGTATTATGTAAACAAGATGAAGAATTTGGTGATCATCTTTTCCTAAATTTCCCTTTCACCTCAAGATGTTGGTGGTGGCTATGTGCCAAGTTGCAATGGTCTACTGCCTTCCTGTGTGACATTTTGAGCATGTTCAAAGGGTGGCCTATCCTCAACAAAAATGCATTGTTTGTTGGCCTTTGGTTGATGAGTCCTTCGATACTTCTTTGGGAATTCTAGAAGGAAAGGAATCAACGTATCGTTCAAAATGAAGAATTGCCCATTCTCTCCTTTCTTAACATGGTGGAAGCAAGTATAGTGGAGGTGACCAAATCAAGAATTGAGAATTCAAGTAGGAAAAAGGCCAACTTTTCTAGTTGGGATGCTATCATGAGATAAAATTGGAATGGGCTTAAGGTTCCTACATTTGTGGGTGAAGGTGGCTTAAAAACATAGGAGGAAAGGAAAAACATGAAGTGACATCCTCCTAAAAAGGGTTGGTATAAGGTCAACTTTGGGAGGGTGTCTAGAGGCAACCCTAAATGCTTTAGAGCTAGATGTAACATTAAGGATTGGAGTAGTATAGTTGTAGGAAGATTAGTAAAGTCATTAGCCATTGGTACCAACAATGCAGTTGAAATGCAAGCCGCTTTTCTTGGAATCAAACTTTGTGTAGAATTAAAATTATCCAATATAATGGTTGAAGGGGATTCAACAGTGGTCATAAATTCCCTTCATATTGGTCAAATTCTAAATTGGAAACTTGGGGCGTTGTTAGAAAGCACATTGAAGTTACTAAAAGGTTTCAAGAGTTACACTATAGATCATACATTAAGAGAAGGAAATCAGGAGGCAGACAATCTTTCAAATATGGGAATTGATGGGATTTTGGTCAAACAACTCATCGACATATCTATCATAGAGTGAAAAATTAATTATAGTAGGTGGTTGGGTGGGTGGCTCTCCACAAATGTAGTTTTGGATCTAGTTAGATAATGTGGCGAAGGTGGTTGTTTATTGACTTCTCTAGGGATGTTTGGACCAATATTTGATCACCTTCAAATTTTGGAAAGGTTCAAGTAAGCAATGTTAAGCCTCGAAGCTAGGTGGAAATTTCCTTTTGGTGACACATGGGTTAAACTGATCCATGCTAGCATTTGTGTTTTGATAACCCTAGTTTCACGTGTCTCACCTCAATTAATTGTAAGTTAATTATGGTTCTAAGTGTAATATGTCTAACGTTTTGGAGTGGCCTTTTCATAATGACTTCTCACATGCCTGACGGATGGGTTTTTGTAAAATGAATGACTCATATCATTAATGAAAATTGAGGCTTTCTTCAAGATGATGCACATATCCATCCTTCGTATGCTTAGCACGTGGTGTAAGTTGCATTTCTAACGATGTCTTGGGAATTTTATTTACCGTGGGAAGGGTTAAATTTAGTATCATCTTGGTTGAGTCTTATGGCGATGTTCATTATTAGAGTTTTTGCGAGTGAATTAACATGTGGAGGCATGGACACGCCAGTTCAATTGTTGGGAAATAAACGTCAAATGGATTTTTTGGGCCCAGTGACTATGCTTCATTTGAAGTACATTCTTCATAAACCAAAATTCCTCACCATTGCGACTGTGAAATTTATTACAAGTAAAGGTTTAATGGACAGTGGCGAAGGGTACCGGGTTGACATGAACATCACTTCTAGAGTATTGGCTAGTCTTTTGGATGCAAATGTTCCCAAGAAGGAAGCAAAAATATTGATGTAGAAAATTTTCAAGCTAAAGATATTTTTCTTGGTTTGGATGAAACATTGGTTGCAACTACTCTTGGAGTTGGAATCCCTCAACCTCACGATTTAGGTCTTCTCGAGGTCTCAGGGGAAACAGTTAAATATTATCCTTTTATCCTAGACTTGCATGGGATGGAATTGCTTGAACATCATAGGATGGCTGTAACGAGAGTGGCATTCCTTAAGGAAAAGTTTCATCTTACACCTGTGTAGGGCTCTACTTGGAAGCAAGAGTTCAAAATCTTCGTGCAAAAAAACGTTGTCTGGTAATGGCCGGTGGGTGGTATGTTAAAGTGTCTAACAAGTATGGCTTTACCTGTATATTTCCACAGCTATGTAGTTCTCTAGTGCTAATAGGTTTTTTATATGTTAGTCTCCTTCTATATACTAATATATGAAAGCATGACACTACGTGGTCAATTTTTGAGTCTTCATCTATACGATCTAGTGGGTGTTTCTGGGTAAGAGGCTTTGTTAGAAAGACTAGAAAAGATTAAAAACGTTATGCCCCTATGGGCCAACTATGTAATTTTTGAAAATATTAATATATATAACTACTCTCTTATCTATCAATAAAAAGAGTCATGTAAAGAAAAAGAAAGGTGGACAAATAATTTATTACATAAATAGAAAGTAAAATAAAATAATATGCTCAAAGGAAGAGAAAATAAAAGAGGCAAAAAAGGATAGGAATTATGAAATAAAAATATGAATGACATTAAAAAGAGATAAGAGAGGGAGAGAAGTGAAAAAAATAAGGAACAAAAGAGGAATAGTGAGAAACAAAGGAAATAAAAAATTTAAAGAGAAAAAATAAAGAAAGATAGAAAAAACCAACGGAAAAGGTGATGAAAGAAAATAGAAAGAAAGAAAGAAAGAGCTTGAAAAGAGAAATAAATGGGGGAAAGATGAGAGAACATAAGAAAAAAGGTAGAGAGGGAAAGGGAGAAAATAGAAAATAAATAAGAAATAGATGGTAAACATAATTAAAAAGGAATTGAATATAGAAATAAAAAGAGACAAAAAAGACAAGAACTATAATTATAAAGAGAAACAAGTACAAAAAGAAAATAATTAAAATAAAGGTTAAAAGTGAAATATGTATACTAAAACACAAATAGAAAATAAGGTTATAAGAAATAAAGAGAAATTGAAGGGCGAGAGAGAGAGAGCGGGGGGGAAATAATCTTAGAAATAAAGAAAAAATAAAGAAAGACATATAGAGAAACATGAGGAACAAAAATAATGAGGTAAGATATATGGAGAGAGAGACAATAACGTCCAAGTTCTATGGTATAAGGTTTGAGGCCCAAATTCCAAGATTGTTCTAGTGTGTCAAAGATTCAAGGAACAAATGTTCAAGGTCCAAGCTACATAAAATAATTCTACTCCAAAGTCTATGGTACATGATTTGTTTGATGGCACAACAACATGCAAAATGCATTATTGCTACTTCCTCGTTTCTCCCTAAAGAGAAAGATAATCACATGGATATCTTAGCTCCCAAGGTCTTTGTAGAAGTTATTCTCAACCGTATTTATGTTGCTCGCTATCAATGTAACATAAATGTTCAAGGGGCCTGCTGGTTCCGAGCTTCTAGATTGTTCTAAGATCAAACATAAACTTTAAACCTACTCTAACTAGGGTTTTTAAAGAAACATAAAAAAAGATAGATCAGAGCTTTGGAACATAAAAGAATGTTAATTCATCCAATTTAACCAGACTCATCACCTTTCAAAGAATTCCTAACTAAAACTATAGAACAAAATTAACTTGTGATTAACACACAGTTTCATTCATTCACAGTGCTGATTTCAATAACATATTGCAAGTCACCATTTAAACAAAACATCAAATCAAACTTCATTCCTTTAAAACTTCCTGAATCAAATGATTAAGTCAAGACAAAAACCATTCTGGAACACAACATGAAGTAGATTTTTATTTGGTTGCTTCTACTGCTAGTGAAATAGATAAGCAACATTTACAAATCTAGCACAATCACCAGTGTACAAAAAATCCATGACTCCAAATTTTTTTCATCTATACTAAGAAAACTTGAAAAATACATTACAGGCTTCTGCTGAATCTAACTCCTAACTAAGAAGGCAAAAGAAGCTCCTATTACAAAGAATCAGGATACAGTTGTGTCTCCTCTATCCTTTAGAAAATTCCTATTCTAGAAAATCTATTTCTAGGCCTGTCTGCTCTATTATCTCTTCTATTTTTTCTAACTTCTTCTAACCCTTTACAAAAAGGAAAGAATGCCATATATACATAGTGTATCAAAAGGATGCGCTGGCCCCTGATTTTAGGGTTTACAAAATATCTCACTTTGTTGCCGGAGGGTCGGCCCTCAAATCTTTTGATTATAGTTAATGCTACCTTGAATTGCATCCTCGCTGTCCATGTTGGTGAAAGATTATTCAGGGGATGATCTGTAGATCTTTTGCAGCTACAACATTAACTCTAGCCTTCGTGTCCATCTTCGAACTCCTTTGCATAACTACTTTGAATGCTATAAAGCATTGTCATTAATATCGATCTGCCTTTCACCAAAAGGCCTCACAGCTATCCCTATGACTCGTGGTTGTTCCTTTCCTTCGACATCCTTCCTGCTCTAGATATTTCTGCACATTGACTATCTTTGGAAGCAGCATCGGGCCTCCCTTTATATCTGAACACCATTGTTCCTGAGTTGATCCATCGCCTTGATCTCAGAATGAGTCCATGTCATTTGCATTCTGTCAATCTCCTTCATAGGGGTAGTCAATCAATCAATGGCTCACTTTCAGCTCCTTTTGATTGGGTGAACAAACGCCACGCCAAATTCCCAGATAGTCAAAAGTGGTCCATACTAAATCGCATGTTGGTGAGACACTAATCGTGTCTCTCCAATGTGATTATATCTCTTCTAGCAGCTATCAGCATAACATGTGACAGTTGGTGAGACCTTTCGGCGAGCTACAAAAGTCATATCAATACCACAAAGACTATCGGCAAGACAGTCGCTAGTTGGCATGACCTCTCAATGAGCCCTTTCTTTCGTTGGCAAGCACACTCACATTCGGCAAGACCTTAGAGGGTCAGCAAGAGGCTACCCCAAAGCCCTAATCATCTGCTTGAAGCTTCTTTGAGCTCATTCTTATTCTTCAAGCTCAAGCTCCTTTTCCTTTCAGCAAGACCTCTCAATTGGAAAAAGGTCATGGTGAGTTCCCCTCGGTTATACCGATATCCCTTTCATTGGAAAATCAATCTCTATTAGCAAGAGATAAAGTGGTCGGGAAGACCTTATATCAAGCCCCTCTTCTCTCAGCGAGCACATTCCATCTTGGGGAGACCTTACCCCGAACTCACGCCCCTTTCGTCAAGACCTCACTATATCGGCAAGACCTTTCATCGAGTGCATCCACTACACCGAAGGGAGAAAACATGTTGGCAAGGCTACCGCTAGTCGACATGACCAACATCAGTCGGGGAGACATCTCAACGAGTTCGTGTCGGTCATCCTGAGCTAGGCCTGAGCCTCTTTCATTTCGGTAAGACTTTATTTGGTCACTGGGATGCTATGGTAAAATCATCCCACTCGCCGAGTCCAAATCCTTCTTCAGTTGAGATCACTCTGACGGGCGTAGATCCTTCGCCGACATATTCTCCTGTCACCGAGACCCTTTGCGCTTGGTTCGACTCTCATGGTGAGAGTAGACCACTTCCCATTGGCGCATTATATTCTCGAAAGACTCCACCCCATCTGCGAGACCTCTTGCCGATACCACCATCCTTCACCGAGACCACCGTTGAAGGGATTACACCGGTTCCCTCTGCTGTCGCTAAGACTTCCTATTCGGGGAGACTTCTCCTCAACCCAAATCCTTTGGTGAGCTCAAAACTTTCGCTGGGACCTCCTTCAAATGGGCAAGACGCTATGCCAAAGGCCTACCCCTTTGGTGCGAGGGCTCATTTCTTCTGGGAGACCTTTCATAGTCGAGTAGACTTCATGCCGAAAAGAAAACCACTTTCCCCGATGTCGCTCTTCTTCGGGCGACCTCGTAGGGTCAGCATTGCACTCCTCGTGTGTAGCTTAAACTCAAAACTTTACCCCGGCGGCAACATCCTTCAGTTGGGGACATCCGTCACCGAGCGCCCAAAACCGCTACTGGGATGTCAGCTTCACCTCAATTAAGAGTTCGCTTTGTCGTGAGACTTCACCGGTTACCTTTTGTCAGCTGAGATTCTTTCCTTCTCGCCACAAACATGCCGAAGGTAACATTTCCTAGCCAGATCCCCCACGAGATCCTTGGTGGGACTTTCCAGCGATGAAACCTTTTGCAGATGTAAACTCTCCGAGCTCCTATGAATTAATTGTCTAAAGAGGTTCATCCATGCCGTGAGACCTCTCAATGATGCAACCTCTTCACGAGACTTCTTCCCAAGTGGAAAGACATATAAACCCCATCATCAATGACGACCGTAGATGTCATGGCACCGTGGATCCTAACTAAATAATACACACCCCGCCAGTTGGCAAGACACCTGAAAGGTCTTAGCGACTTTCTTCTTGAGGAGTTTTATGTTGAATGTGATTGAGGCATTCCTTTAGTTGACTTCCCTAAGAGATATCTTCAGATGAGTGATTCAATCCTGCAAAAAAAAATTCCTTAATTAGTCATTAGGGAATATAAAGTACACTATCATAAAATATACTATTGCTTATGATTACTTCATTCAATCTTAGCAAGAAGAAAAACAACCCAAGCTGAGATAGAACCAAAATCCGATAGAACAAAAGACAAAATTAAGAGGAAAACAAAAGGATTCCAAAGGTTAAAGCAAATAATAGAGGCAATGAAACCAAAAGAGAAAGGGGGGACCCATTTTGTTCCGTATCAATGGGGTGGTTATGCAAGGCATAACAGTACATGAGTCCAAGATGGAGGGTTTATGGTATATGATATGTTGGTCTAGGTTCCATGGTGCATGAGTTCAAAGTCCATTTGTCACACCCATCATGAACACACCACAAAAAAAATAAATTAAAAGAATTAAGCTCACTAACATCTACTCACATTATCATCATGTGAGGCTTAACATCAATGGACTTAATTAATTCTTTAAAAAAATTGTGTTGTGTTCATGATGGGCATAACATTTGGTATCACAACCTAGGTTTTCCAACACTAGGAACTCTAGGAATCAGTTAGGTCTTGGAAGTTGATGTACAAGTGATTATGTGATAATTAATTGAATACCAAGAAAACCAATGACTAATTTTATGAATACATGTTCTTTTAAACTTAATTTTAAAGTACATACCTACCCTTGTGAGGGGGCTTGCAAATGTTTGGAAAAAAAAGAATAACTACAATAGAAGATTCATTTAAGGGTTCTATTTATGATGCCTAATCAGATTGGCCATGAATGGTCATGACACCATCCAAATTTAATATCTAAGGATCTAGGATCCAATTTCCTAACTGTAGGCTCCAAATTTTAAGATCATATGTTTAGAGCGTAAGGTTTGGTTTCAAGTAACATCTAGGTCCTTTTTGTACATTCTAGAGTCTAAATTTCAATGTTTGAGATCCATTAACCAGGGTCAAGTGGTTTAAAGGTTTTGGGGTCCAAAGTCAATGATCAAGGGTTGAGGATACAAAGTTTGGGGTCACGATTTGACGAATAGGTCTGTAACAACTGCCCCTTGATTGCTACCAATTTTTTTCTAGTTCAATTCAGAACAAATACCAACTTATTCAACTGAGCATCTTCTATGCAAATTAGAGGTGTTATCTTCAACACTTATCCATTCATCATGGTGTCATCAACCCAACTTCACCACTTATATACATACACATAGGAGTAGTAAGCTCCTAAGATTAAATTCATTTCTAGGCCTAGATCTAAGCCTCAAGGGTTCATTCTTGATGACCCTGCCTATGTATTCCTTCATAGGAAATCAGAGGCTTCATAGTTCACCAACCAAGGTCAAAGGGAGATCAATCTCTCCTCTTGCATGAGATCTCTAATATCATTTTTAACCCATGAATATTTATTAAGTACATGTAAGCTATCAACTTAGCCAATTATAATGTAATGATATCAAATCACCACCAAGTTATAATTCCACCAAACATTACCAATTAGTAGTGTGTAATCATACACAAATACACAAGGGTCATATATTTTCATATCCCCCTAATTCCCATAGGGAGTGGCTTGAGCATATATCAGATATACACAAGGTGACTAGCCCATACACATCGCTAATACAAAGTGACCAATTTTTGCATACGCCACATATACAAGTGACTAACTCCAACATACATCACAAATACAAGGATGAAGAGTTCATGTGTACATCACAAGTACATCCATGACTAACTCACAAGTACATATTCAGTACTATAGTGATTGAATCATATGCATGCCATAAATACAATGGTGACGAGCTCATGTGTACATCACAAGTACATCCATGATGAGCTCAAGCATACATCACCTATACACAATGGGTAGGTCCATCTTACATCACAAATACATTAGTGAGGGAATCATATGTACATCATAAGTACAATAGAGACTAACTCATACATATCACATTCACCTTGGCTAACACACACTTGTCCTTAGTGCATCCTAGATAGAAAAGGAATATCGGTGCATTAATATCAGTGCATTGTGTACTACATTGTGGGTCCCATCCTTTTCTCTGGTCAAGTATACCATTTCACATCAAGATATTCCCAAAACTATGCTATGAGGTTGGTCTAACTATTACCTACCTATTCTTCACTAGAAACTATCTTCCCTGTAGTCCATTGGATGACTAAGCAACCAAGGTTACCCATCACTGGCATAAATTGATCCTGACTACTGTCCATCTTGAGCATAGTACTACCCCTAGACACTTTTCAATCTCAAGCATAATAGTATTACTCCTTGACTACTATCCATCTTGAGCATAGTACTACCCCTAGACACATGTCAATCCCAATCATAATAACATTGCTCCTTGACTACTATCCATCTCGAGCATAGTATTGCCTCTAGACACTTGTCAATCTCAAGCATAATAGTACTGCTCCTTGACTACTATCCATATTGAGCATAGTACTACCCCTAGACACTTGTCAATCCCGAGCATAATAGTACTACCCCTTGACTACTGTCCATCTTGAGCATAGTACTACCCATAGACACTTGTCAATCCTGAGTATAATAGTACTGCTCCTTGACTACTATCCATCTCAAGCATAGTATTGCCCCTAGAAACTTGTCAATCTTGAGCATAATATTACTACTCCTTGAACCATGCTTAGCACTATAATTGGAAGATAGGTTCTTAGTGTAGACTAAGTAGATAACAATCAAAAAAATTAGAAGCCTATACATAGTCATTTAAGTATGATGCTAATATTCATAATACATAAAAGAATTCACTTAGTACCAACATGAGGTGAGCTCAACTCAACAAGTAACCACCATCAAATAGCCCAATTCATTCATTTCCTTTACCTTACTATTCAAACACACCTTCTATATAGAATACAAGTTATCAAGTTTTCTTTCATAACCATCTAGTACCCATTTGGCCTCATTTGAAGCCTACTAAAGAGAGAAGGTCAAACCAATTGGGAATAACCCCAAAATCTAGGATTTATCCCCCTAGACCTTCTCCCTATGGACTTGAGGTCACAGAGGCATCCTTCACCCAAGGACCGCCTACATTCTCGCTTCCAAATGGGTCAAAGTCACACATAGTTCTCCTAACAAGGTCTCTCAAAGGACCCACACACACAAGTTCCCTTGACCAAGGTTTTGGTTCCCTCCAACTAATAATAGTTATTAGTGGTTAGGAAAACATAAATAAGTATATAATTTAACATCCCATACTATAAAACTTCCCTTTAAGGATATCAAAAACCTAAATTAAACTCTAACCATTATTATTCATAAACCAACTTGAACATCCTTGGTTTCATCTTATCAACATAGGGGATAGGTTTATTATTCAACATGAAATTACCTTGGTTCACATATATCCATGGGAAATAACTTCCATTTCAATTTACATATTAGATTCCATATTGAGGTTTGTGTACCCAAAGGGTTAAAAATTATCTTTGAAGGAAAACCAAGAGTATTATAAGCTTATTTTAAGTTATAATTGCCCAAATCCTACTTAAGAAGTTTGGAAATTCTATGTCCAATAGACCAATATATATATAAATATAATCCCATTAATAATATTACCAATAATACTCTTGATCTTCTAAATTCCTTTACCTTATGTTGCACCCTATATTCTTATACTAGTCTAGTTAAATGACTAGACAATTTGTTCATACTTGTCATTTGGTCTAAAACTGACCTCAATGATCATTAGTAAGGTATCAAGAGATGCTACATAGGATTTATCTCATAACTTGATCTCAACCACATTGTCAAATTAACAATAGTTTCCTTCCATTTAGTATACAATTATATTATGATTCATTATAAGTATAATAATAATTCTAATGTCAAGGTTCTCATATCTAAGAGATTGATAGACATCCTATAGTCATATAAAACATTATCATGGAAGCAACTAAGTGTCAATTCTCTTATTGATCATACATGATTTGTGTTTCCTTTTATAAGATTATCTTGTAACTAATTATTTGGTCTAGGATCCCTTGCCATCTTACGCTTACCTATAAAGGATATTGTATAGCCTTTGGTACCTAGATGATGCACTTTATAATCTAGAGTTTTATATAGAACTAGAATGAGATCTGGTGATCTTAGATATCACAAGGGTATTGGTTCTTAATATCTTGAGGGTCACTATATTATACTTATGACAAATCCTTTGAACACACATGTATGAGGATAACTTGGAAGAATTATTATCATTTTAAGGTAAGTTTTCTAATAATGATGGTATTAATTCTCAAAATCTATTCACATTATATTATTATATACTATGGCCAAGATTCATAATGACATAAATCTCAATTGGAACACACATATTCCTCCCTAAATCCATACACACATTATTGAAAATTTGAAGGAAATAACACAATAGTTATAAACTAGCTCTAAGAAGAGTTAATACACAAGTCAATTCTAGATAGTACTTGACAACACTATATCCATCGAATCATCATCCGAAGATATGCTTCCAATAATAATATATTGTTAATTTCTTTACCTTCTGGTGAAATCCCCTACTTCCAAAATAGTCTAGCTCACAATTTAATATAATATTTACTCTTACAACATATAACTAAATATAACCTTATTTGTAAGCAATAAAATACCAAAAGATGTTATATAGTATGATTATAAATAGTTAACTCATTCTTAACAACATCATCAAATTGTACAACACTTGTCTCTTGTTTGATAAGTACTCATACCCTTGCCCCTAAATCTAAAGTGGGTTGAAAAGTGTCAATTTGCAACATTATGAATATGCTCAATGTAGTGTGGTTCTAGTGGCATGCAATTATAAATTAAAGCTCCTATCATAACTCTAATTTACCTTTAGAGTTAGATGCATTCCTAATTTAAAATTCCTTTTATCAACTTCAATTTAGGTCCCATTAATAGAGTCATGTTGATCACAAGGTGGCTTACCACTCTTATCACGTTGTCTCTTAAGTTGACATTTTTTTTATCATTAAGAAATACCAATGCGACTCCTACATTTTAAGCTCAAATCAACTATATCAAATTTATTTTAGTTGTGGGAGTTGATATTGCAAAAAAAATGCTATCTCAATGTAGTAAATGGGAAGAAATGTACTCAGCTCTAAGGGACAAAATTGATGACATTCTGAAGTAGACATTCAAATCTACCCTATTGTTGGTTTGACACTACTCCTTCAATTTCGTTGCTTGTGTTTCCTCTACCATTGTCTCCCATTCTATGGCGTCTCTACATCTAAAATTCCTCAATCCTTTATGTTTGATGGATGCCATAACCAGTTCATGTGCTCTCCTCCTCTCATGCTTTCTCTTTGTTCTTGCTGCTCACATTCTTCCTTCTCTTTCTCAGCATTTTTATTCTTTCTCCTACCTTCTATCCAACTGATCTCTCCTAAAATCATTTCTCGAAAAAATAGCACACCTTCACACTTTCTCCCTTCACATTTTCGTTGTAATCTCAATCCCCAAATGTCTTCTACACCTTCCCTTAGCCTTCCTCCTCTCCCATGATTTCTATTTCTATTATCAACCTATACTCTCTCTCCCCTATGCGATTTTTGGTGCCCTCTTCCTCCATTTTTCTCAAAATGCCTCTTTTGTGAGGTTAATGAAAGATTGAGATCTCTTTTTTTTGCATGCCAAACTGAATTTCATCTTGCAATATTTCGACATCTCCTACAACCCATCATTTTCATTATGCTCTCACCTTTTTCTATTTCCAAAACCTTTGAATATATACAGACATGAGTGGAAAGTAATGAAGGTATGCCATTCTTCCTATTGCTAGCATTAATGGTTGACCATACCTTCACGTGTTTCCTTCTCTAAAACCATCCCTCTTACTTTATTTCTTCTCAAGCACCCAAAATTTTCAATTAATATGCATCTCATTTCAAGTAAAATTTGGATGAAATGGTGAGGACGCCATGCCTGACTAATGACATGACACCTCATTCACCCTTGGTCAACAATGCCTCCATATGTGCATGGTCTCTTGTGAGACTTGGTTGCATTTATTTTGTTGGTTCTCCTCGTTGGCCTCCTACAATGATCTAACAACTAAGCCCTTACAACTATGATTCAGAGATTGGACATCTAAATTGAATATCCATTCAATCATCATGAAGGTGCATTTAACTTGTCAACCCAGGAATGTGAACTTGAAATGGGTCAGCATAGTATGTTCACTAAAGATCCAAAGTAGACATATTCATTCTACAACTAAGAAAAACATAATGCCAAAGGTAAATTACTTGGAAATAAATAACATAAGTGTTGAACATCAACCAACAACTATGCTAAGTTGAAATGCATGACAGAAACAAAAATTTGAGCAAACAAATAGGAAACTACTTTGTCTGCTTTGGTTGTAAGAACAATCACATAATGGAATTTTAATGGTTGCAAGAATAGTCAATGCCAGGTTCTTAACTAATTACTGAACAAAAAATAATAACTAAACTAAAATAAGGATGGAATGCTCACCAAGTGGGCCCCCTTGGATGAGTATCCTCTAAAACTAATGCAAGCTCAGATGCATAGACTTATAAATTCATCTTATTCATTAGAAAACATGAGTACAATAGAGGAGTGTAAATGTATTGCTGAAAAAAAATAATGCAAGTACATCATCAGATCACACAACCTCCTGAGAAGGAGAATCCAACTCTTTTTTATAGGAAAATAAGCTACTAACTAAACAAGGCAGTCAACTCCACAAATTGGGAGGACACCATTTTAGGGAAAGTAGAGAAAGTGGAGAGGCAGTTACGTGTGCATGGAATCTGGTCAGACGTGCCTGTCTCAACGTAGATTTAGCACAACAGTAATGCCTATATTTTCTCAACAACAATATAGATCATTTACAAGGTGGTTACAACTTGGTTTGCATGAAGAATCTCCCACCCTCAACCTCTTTGAATGATTCCCTTCATTGACCTTTGCATGACCACTTTATTAACTGTTATGGTGAATGACCAAATGGTGGAATCTTCTCAATATAGTGGCCTCGAATCATATTTGCATGGCAATATTAGTATGCACAATAATTGCATATCTATAACTATCTTAAAGAACATTCATTAATCCACATGTAGAATTAACACAGATAGTTCATATAACATGTCAATGTCATTAAAGATTTGTAGAGATAAAATTAGGCCCAATGTCTATGGTTTCAAGGAAATATCAACATTCAAACATCAAGGTCCATGACAATTTCAACAAATAGATCATAAATTCTACCAAAATTAAACCATAAACTAGACCCATCATCCCCCCAACATAAGGTTTTGCTGGTTCTCCAATAGGTGAAGGGTTGTTCTATCAATTCCAGCTACAGGGCCTCTTGTTCCTATTTTTGCTCATGCTACAGGATCCCTCGCTGCAAGAAATCCTGATTTCCCTCATACCCTTGATTCTCGACTTGTTTTGCAATATCAATAAGATCTACCAATGTTATGTTTGTTGCTTTCTCAAATATATCCTCTTCCTCGACATTCACCTACCCCATTGGAGCTTCTATGTCCCCCTGTGATATTTCTCTAGACTTAGGGCTTTCCTGCAGAGGCATATCAAAGGCTGGCCCAAATGGTCTTGATTTCCTAGGAGGTCTTTCACATTTTTCTTTGGTTACAAGATGAACAATGTCAGCCTTCTGCTTCCTAGAGCTTGGTGCTTCTTTTTTTGTTGGCTACTTTTTAGATTTTCCTTTTCTTATTTCTATTTCTCTCTTATGTGCCCTAGTTTTCATTAGGATTCCAAGTGGAACATTATCATTAGAATCTAGGGAGGAACTTTCTTTGTTTGAGTGCTCTGTCTTAGAAGAGCTAATTTCTATGGTATGTTCTGCTGTAGGAGGGTTTGCACTAGGGCCTGTGCTAGAGGTTGAAGCACCAGGAGTGGCTTCAACCATGCTCAATCTCTTGCTAGACCTACGGGGTTGAGGTAAAACCCTAGGTCACAAATTCTCTAGTCTAATTTGATCAATATTTATGAATTCTTCCCAAGTCATCTCAAATACATCATGTAGAGACTTTTCAACTAACAATTTAATCAAATGACAAGTTCTCCCAGTCTATTGGAGGTTTTTGAACCCATGAAGGTTTGTCCTATTCTTTCACTTTGACCCCTATTCCTTTATGGCTCCATTTTCCTATTAGGGGGTTTTGCTGTGAGATTTTTTTCTACAGGGATGTGTGGAAGTTGTTTCTACCTTGACTAGGAGAACTCATCATTGGCTATCTGAGGGATTCTATGATTGTCTCGGCTTCTTCTATGTTCCTTTGGCAGAATAATGGTTTTGGTTATGTTTCTCTTGGTGATGTTGTGGCTGGGTGTTGGTGGGAAAGTTTATTGCCCTTTGTGTTTTCTAGTGCTAGTTGGCTTTGCTGCTCCCTACAGGGAGTGTGGGGTTGCATGGGCTTCCTTGAACTTTATGGGTTGAAAAAGGGGCTTATCTCTAGTTCTGCTTGGTGTAGTAGGAAGGATTGGGGGATTTATTTGTTGGCTCTCTCTTCTTCTCACTTCTTCTAGGGCATGTGTTGCTTCTATGCATTCTCTGTTTGGGGGCTCCCTGGTTTTTCTAACACAGTTGTGGTTACCTTTTAGTAGGGAGTGTGGGGTTGTTGGGGATTCCTTGGAGTTTCTGGGTGGAAGAAGGGGCTCATTTCTAGTTCTGCTTGGAGTAGTAGGATGGCTTAGGGGCTTTATTTTTTGGCCCTTTATTCTTCCCACTTCTTCTAGGGTGTTCTTTGCTTCTGGACATTCTCTGTTTGGTGACTCTTTCTTGGGAATTTTTCTGACACAGTTGTGGTTTCCAAATGGCAGGTGGATTTCATTGCCTTCTATCCTAGTTTGGAGACTATTTTGGGTTGCTGGCCCATTTGGTGGAGTGGTTATGCCACTCAAATTTGGTTATTTTCTTCCCTATGCTTTGTTGGGTTTTGTGTGGGCCTCTGCTTGTGTTATCAGGATTCTTTCTTGATGAGAGAAGGTTTTTTTCTTAATCCCTTATCCAAGGTTTGTCCCCCATGTACCTTGTTATTCCTTGATGGTGTCTGGGGGTTGGTGTTTTGGTTGGACCCTTTGGTAGGTATATATTTGGTGTTGTATTATTTTTGTTCAATGATGAAGGTTTGGAGGGATGGGTGGTTTTTAGAGATTATTTTGAAGACCCAGATGTTGCTATTATAGTTGCTTGCTTTGGTCCTCCTTCTCTCTGAATACTAGGTCTTCTTTTGAGGTGAAGACCTCTCATTTGGAGGTGGATCCCTCTCCCTCTTAGGTTGAGGTGTATTCTATCGATGAAGGTCTCCTCTTTCTTTTCCCATTGAGGGGATTCCCATTTCTATTGAGGTGGAATGGTGGTTTGTAGGGGTGTTGGGGCTATGGTGGGTTGGAAGAGCTGAGTTTTGTCTCCTATAGAGGTGGAGAGAGCAAATGGTTTTTAAGGAACACATTTGGTGCCTCGGGTTCTTGTAATGACCTCTCCTATAGAGGTGGAGAGGGAATTTTGTTGGGAAAGGTTTTGTCTACCTATGGGACTCTGCTTCTGTAGACCTATGACTTCGAAGTCTCTGCCAATGGAATATAAAGACTAATCTTCTTGAGTGATTGGTATGCTATGGCCTAGTTGTTGCAATCTTCTCTCTTGGGTTTAAGGTCCCTTCCAAACCCTAGTTGTATTGGGTTGTTGGTCTCGTTAAAACCAATGGGTTCAAGATCCATGTAAAATCTTGGTGCTGTGTTGGACAACTGGTTTTGGCTGTTGGTTTGTCTTTGTTCTATTGCGAGGATTTTTTGACTTCTCTTTAGGTAGCCTTGCCATCCTTGTTTGGGTTTTGAGTCCCTTCAAAACTTGATGGTTTTGGGTTCATTCAAAACCTGTTGTATATGGTTTTGGGTCCATTCAACACCTGTTTATCCTTTTATCAAAAAAATTTAATCAAACAATGGTGGGAAATGGAATTGTCCCTACCTTTCTGAGTCTTGTCTTCCATGATTGAAAGAAGGTGGTAAAGAACGTTCGACACATTCATCCTTCTCCTGTGCCTCATGTGATTCAAGAGTTTAAATTACACAAAATGTAGATTTGACTGGTGTCCTTCACAGATGATCTATTTTATGACATGAACAACTACTTGCTTCCATGGCTTGGGTAGAGAGGTTCTTTTTTGCACCTTGTTTTTCCATGCTCAATGGAGGGTCACCAGGTTCTATAAATTCAACCCTAGCCGACTTGACATCTTTGGAAGCAAGGTAATTTTCATCATCGGCAGGTAACCCTATAACCTCTACAATTCTTTCTACAATAGCCAATACTTCTAGCCCTTTTACCATGGCTTTTCCATTAGACAATGTTTGGGAAAATTCTAATGCAATGTCTTCATTGAAACCATTCAGCTTCATGAAATGGTCTAACCAATCATAGTTTCTAAATTCAACTTATGAAGGTGCATCCTATAGTAATATGTCATGAACTATGGGTTCATTTCTGATTAACCTAGCTCCCATTGTCTACAATCAACAATCACTCTACAAATTTTCCTTCTTGCAATACTGCCAAATTTCCAATGCTAATGTTGCCTGAATTTTTCTTTTCTATTTTACCTTTTGATGACTTAAGATTATGACAGGATCAATAATGGCAGTGAATGAATAATAAAGGAAGGCTATGATGGAGGCGGTTGGTGTCACCTCACATGTACAAGTCGCCATCTTACTCAAAACTCAAATTGGCTCAATTTAAACTTGCTGACGTAGACCAATATGGAATGACACATGGGAAAAGTACTCACATCTTCCCCCCCAACCTAAATTTTAGCATGTGTCCTCACATACAAGGTGGTAAGGATGATTTGATAGGGACATAAAATAATGACATGCTATGGTGAATGTCCATATTAATTCACAACAATTAAATGAATGCACTAAAGACAATTAATAGATAACAATTAATGTGCACATACTTGGACTTTTCAAAGGTTCATTGCAAAGATTGTGGAGAAAGTACCATTCACCTTTTAAGAAATAAGTTGAGCAATTAATGAAAATGAGGTGGAATGAGGTGGAGTGGAATGAAGTGAAGTGATGGAAGAGAGAAAGGTGGAGATGGATGGGAGGATGGGTGGATGGGTGAAGAAGTGGACTCCCATAGAAGTGGAAGTCTTTATTATGACAAGTAGATACCTTAATTAGCCAGAAGGAGGGAAACTAGGTCCACTTCCCTCAGCTGCAAGAAGCTCAGGTGTTACATGCTGAGTGAATTCCTACATTAACTCCTCTTTAGAAGTTGGCTTGTGATACAATTTGAAGGGATGACCATTGACAAGCAGCTTAAATCTGATTGGGTCAATAGTAGTGAGCTGAACAACACGATTGGGGTATACTTCAACAACCTCATATAGTCCTAGCCACCTTGTTTGCAATTTTCTTGCATTATCCTGATATCTTGAATCATAGAGCAAGGCCTAATCTATTGGTTGGAATTTCTTGTCCTTGATGAATTTATCAGACCACTTGATTCTCTAATTCTGTACTACCTTTGTGTGATGCAAGGCTACTCTCCTCATCTCATCCAAAACATTCAGCTATAGGATTCTTTCTCTTTGTGCCTCAGATATATCCATCCCCAAGTCTATTGCAGTCCTAAGAGTCTTATGTTCAAATTCAATGGGCATCATGGCTGTTTTTCCATAAAACAACTCAAAAGGAGTGAAGCCTGTATTTGTCTTCTAGGTTGTCTTATAGGCTTAAACAACTTTTGGTAGCCTGTTTACCCAATCCTTTTTATGAACGACCAATTTTTGGTTAGGATGGCTTCAATCTCCTTGTTAGTCACCTCAACTTGGCCATTGGCATGGGGGTGATAAGGAGTAGACTTCTCGTGTCTTATGCTTGGTGTAGGAGCACCTAGAAGGCATTTGGGAAACACTAGGCAATTTTGGAAGCCTAGGAAGCAATTTTGAGTTTTTATACTTCAAGGTCATGTTGACCATCTTGTTTTGTGTTTAAGATGTTAGGATATGTTAGAAGGAATGTGGTCCAGTAGTTCAAGGTAGATTGGGTGAATTTCAAAATTTGGTTTCACTAGGAATCACTAGAATTTGGGAAATAAAGCCAAAATGTTGCAATTATGCAATTTTGGCCTAATAGGGTGGTTAAGTCTGACCAATAGAGAGGTAACCACCTTGGAAGCCTTTAAAAGGTGCTCCTCAAACTGGAATGGTGGTTGGAAGAACATTTGAGTTTGCAAATAGTTGAAATTGAGAAAGTAGTGATATTTTGTTGTGTATTTTCCCTATTTTATTGTTGTTTCTATTTTATCAGGTTAATGGATTGATCAAGGAAATTTGTACAGTTAGAATGTGGAGAAATTGTCTTTGAATCATTGTTTGAGAAGTAGGTAGCAGGTTACTCATTTGCAAGTGTTATTGTACATACTTTGTTCATCCTTCATTGCTGTTTTGACTGGTAAACTATGAACAAATGGGGTTTTAGTTTGCTTGTGGGAAATGTGGCTAGGCCCCATGTCTATATATAAATTAGGTTTAGGATTCTGTAAGAGACAAGGCATCATGCAAAAGGTCTATTCCTAGGCGAGCTTGGCTATGCTCGGTTAGGAAAGATAGTGCAAAATAGTCACTAACATTGCAGGGGTGTTTACTTTCTGGTAACTTAGGGTGTGTGGAAGTTGAAGGAGGCCTTACAAAGGCTTGGCAGGAAGCAGGAGTCTTCACCAGTCCATTTGGTGGCTGAAAGAAGCAGACTATTCATTGTGTATTCAAGAAGTGGCCTAAAAATCCCTAATTCTCACAAAATCAGGGTTATGCCTGTGTACAGTCTGTGAAGGTCCAAAACCCAAAAAATCTTGGAGAGGTAGGAAATTGAGTAGGGTCCTTTTTGGAAGTTTGTGGTGTTCATTAAGCATAAATGAGATTTAGCCTATTCTCTCGGGTTAAGAGGCCTAATAGGGGCTCAAGGGCTAGTAGCCCTTCTTAAACCCTAGAATAGGGTTTGGTGGAAGTGATGAAGAAATGAAGCCTTGTGATTGATCAAGAACCATAGTGGGATGGTTTTGAAGCCATAGAAGATATGACATGCCCTTGCAACAAGTTAGTGAGGTTTGGAGAGCTAGTTAGCCT
The DNA here is from genome assembly GCA_007258455.2 of Sequoia sempervirens. Taxonomy (NCBI): domain Eukaryota; kingdom Viridiplantae; phylum Streptophyta; class Pinopsida; order Cupressales; family Cupressaceae; genus Sequoia; species Sequoia sempervirens. The sequence continues at coordinate 101,984,716 of VDFB02179234.1, forward strand.
TTAGGAAGATTAAGGGCTAAGGAAAGAATGGAGGATAAAGCACCAAGATTGACTTGGTTAAGTGAATGTAGTTGATAGGAGGGTTGGCTAGAAGGACCAGGGGTGCCTAACAAGCATTAGGGCCTATAGGTAGAGAAGGTGGAGTCACCTAGGAGTTCTTAGGAACAAGGACCCTGCGCATGGAACAATGAGTGTTCCATCCAACCCTACCCCATCAGATTGGTATCATAGCAAGTTAAAGATTTGGGAAAGAGTGATATATGTCAGAGATTGAGTCAAGTGATACTACCATCATGGTGAAAAATGCACAATTGGCCAAGATGGTTGAAGAGCAAGAGGAAGATAATAGGTAATTGAGGGAAAGGATAGCCCAACTTGAACAAGTAGTGAGGACTGCACAATTTGAAGGAAGGATAGCAAAGGAAGAAGATGTTGCAAAGGAAGACAAGACCCCTGAACCTGACCCTATTTTGAAAGAGGAACCTTTCTTGAAGGCATTGAAGGCTTTGAGTGGAAAAGCACTTGAAGGCATACCACTATTTAGTGGGAAAATGGAAGCTGATCTAGTCATGGATTGGATAGAAGGAATGTAAAACCATTTTGAGTTTGATGGAGTCACTGAAGCATAGAAGGTAAAGGTGGCCAAATCAAGACTAAGAGGTTCTGCCTTGACATGGTGGAAATTCATTAAGACAGAGAGGGAAAATGAAGGCAAGCAACCTATATCAACTTGGAAGGGAATGGTTGCCAAAGTAAGAGAAGCATACATGCCAGATGACCATGAGATTCAATTACATAAGAAGAGACAAAGCCTAAGGAAAAGAGACCAAGATGTAAACACTTACACTGAGGAGTTTCAAAAACTTTGCATGAGGTCTAATGTGACAGAGGATGAGAGTCTCAAGGTGGCTAGATACCTTAATGGCTTGAAGTGGAAAATTCAAGAGGAGATGGCTCTTTTAAGTCCTAAGACAGTACACCAATGCTATCAATTGGCCATAAAGATTGAGGAAAGAATCAAGAGTAAGCAAGATCAGGCTTCTAAGGGCAGAGGTAAAGGCAGAGATCAAAGAGATCAAAGAGGACAGCATGGTGGCTACCAAGGTAGATGCAATGACCAAAGAAACCAAGGAGAGTTTAAAACCATAGATCATGGAAATGAAACACCTTCAAGAGGAGGGTATAATAGAGGTAGAGGACCCCAAGGAGGTTCAAACAGAGGAAGAGGAGCAGGCAGGAGCAATTCATATTTTGCAAACATGAAATGCTACCATTGTAGTCAAGTAGGTCATCCTACTTATAGGTGCCCAGAGAAAACATCTTCATCAAGCAATGAAAAGAGAGTGGCTTATGAACAAGAGGACACCATGAATCCTAAGGCATATGAAGTCAGTCATATTGAATTTGATGATGGAGAGAATCTGATGTTCAATAGAGTTTTGATCAGACAACCGGTCAAGGAAGAACCAAAACAGAGAAGAGCACTATTTAGAGTAAGGTGCAAGATACTTGGAAAAGTATGCGAGGTCATAGTAGATTCAGGTTCAACAGATAATATAATCTCAGAGGAGGTAGTAATGAAACTAAAATTGGAGAAGGAACCCCATACTAACCCTTACAAGGTCACATGGCTAAACAAAGGGCAGAGTGTTTTAGTGAAAGAGCAAGTAACGGTGGAGTTTTCCATTGGAGGGTACAAGGACAAGTTAGTTTGTGATGTTTTATCCATGGATGCATGCCATCTACTATTGGGAAGACCATGGAAATATGATAGAAGTGTCATATATGATGGGAAAGAGAACACCATCTTATTCAAGAAGGATGGGAAGACTTTTATGTTGCAGTCACTGTCAGAAGAAGAAGGACAGTCAAAGACACCAAACATTATGTTGAGCAGTGGTAAAGAGTTCCTTAACAACCTACATCAAGGGAGTGAAGGATATGTGGTCATGTTACAACCTAAAGAGGAAGATAAGGCTGAAAAGACAGTCCTACCGGAAGCAGTTCAAAAATTACTTGACAAGTACAAGAGCATTGTTAGTGATGGTACACCTGCAACTCTACCACCAAAGAGAGCCATAAGTCATCAAATTGACTTCATACCTGGAGCTTCATTACCTAACAAAGTAGCATACAAACTTACACTGGATTAGAACCTAGAGGTAGCTAGGCAAGTACAAGAATTGTTGGATCAAGGATTGATTCAAAAGAGCATCAGCCCATGTGTAGTACCAGTGGTTTTGGAAACCAAGAAGGGAGGTAAGTGGAGGTTATGCAATGATTCTAGAGCAATAAATAGAATCACAATTAGGTATAGGTTCCCTATTCCTAGAATTGAAGACTTGATGGATTGTCTTGGAGGAGCTCAGCACTTCACTAAGTTGAATCTCAAGAGTGGATACTATTAGATCATAATTAAGGATGGTGATGAGTGGAAGACAACATTTAAGACAAATGATGGGTTATATGAATGGAGAGTGATGCCATTTGGCCTCTCTAATGCCCCTAGCACATTCATGAGGCTCATGAATGAAGTACTCAAGGATTTTACAGGGATATTTGTGGTAGTGTATCTTGATGACATCCTCATATACAACAAGACATAACAAGAGCATCTGAAACATGTGGAGCAAGTTCTTAGAAGGTTGCAAGAAGAGAAGTTAGCAATCAATCTAGAGAAGTGTGAATTCTTTAAGCAAGAGCTAGTATATTTGGGTTTTTTAGTGTCCAAAGGATCATTGAAGATGGATCCAAGCAAGGTGGAAGCCATCCTAAACTGGCCTACACCAACCATAGGGATTGAGGTAAGAAGTTTTCATGGATTGGCTCAATTTTATAGGAAATTCATAAGAAATTTTAGTGGTATATGTGCACCAGTCTTAGATACAATCAGGGGTGGTTTAAAAAATAAGTTTGTGTGGACTCAAGAAGTTGAGAAAGGGTTTGAAAAACTGAAACAAGAGGTGGCAACTCAACCTATTCTCATATTACCAAGTTTTGACAAGTTGTTCACCGTTGAATGTGATGCAAGTGGATTGGCAGTAGGAGGAGTGCTAAGTCAAGAGGGCAGGCCTATAGAATTCTTTAGTGAGAAGATCAATGAAGCAAAGAAGAAATATTCAACCTATGAATTAGAAATTTATGCTTTGGTTCAGTCACTTAGGAAATGGAGGCATTACCTTCTACCCAAGGAGTTTGTAGTCTTCACTGACAATCAGGCACTTAGTTTTATCAACACTCAAGAGAAGTTGAGTAATAGGAATTTGAAATGGATGGAATACATCCAAGCTTTTACCTTCACCATCAAGCACAAGAAGGGACAACTAAACAAAGTGGCAAATGCATTGAGTAGGAGATTGTTGATAGTGCAAGAGATACAGATCAAGAGCATTGGCATAGAGAGTTTCAAGGATCTCTATGGGGAAGATGAAGACTTTTCAGAGGTCTATAAGGTGTGTTCTAATTTTGAAAACCATTTCCATAGCCAATACTCAAAGTACACATTGCAAAGTGGGTTATTGTTTAAAGGAAATCAGTTATGTGTTCCAAAAGGGTCAATGAGGGAAAATCTGATTCAAGAAAAGCATAATGGCAGACTTAGTGGACATTTTGGCATTAATAAGACTTTAGAACTAGTGCAAAGATTTTATTATTGGCCTAAGTTGGCAAGAGATGTTAGAAACTATGTGGAACAATGTGTTGTGTGTATGAAAGCTAAGGGAGGAGCTAGTAATGCTGGTTTATATCAATCCCTACCCATTCCTAATAGACCATGGGAGTGTGTGAGCATGGATTTTTTGGTAGGCCTTCCTAAGACCAAGATTGGTTTTGACAGTGTTTATGTAGTAGTGGACATATTTAGCAAGATGAGTCATTTCATTCCCTGCAAAACTACTCATGATGCTAGCTACATAGCTTATCTTTTCTTCAAGGAGGTTGTAAGGATCCATGGATTTCCTTTGAGCATTGTTTCAGATAGGGATGTGAAGTTCATGAGTCACTTTTGGAAGACTCTATGGAGTAGATTGGGTACAAATCTATCATTTGGATCAGCTTACCATCCTCAGACCGATGGTCAAATAGAGGTGGTTAATAGGGTGCTAGGTAATGTTCTAAGGTGCCTAACTAAGGAGTATGGACAGACATGGGACATGGTTATCTCACAAGTTGAGTATGCTTACAATGATAGTGTGAACCGAACCATAGGGAAGAGTCCTTTTGAGATTGTGTATGGGATGCACCCAAGAGGGATATGTGAGCTTAGAGATCTTGGAGCTATGGAACATAGGAGTGGAAATACAAAATATTTCAGTCAGACCATGAAGGAGATTTAGGAGTAGGTGAAGAAGACAGTCACAGAGGCTACACAAAAATTGAAAGAGAAGGAAGATATGTCAAGGAAAGATGTGAAATTTCAAGTAGGAGACTATGTTATGGTCCACCTTAACAAATCAAGGTTACATAAAGGCATGTCAACCAAGTTGCAAATGAAGAGAGTGGGTCCATGCAAGATATTGGCCAAGTATGGAAAGAATGCATATAAGGTGGAGTTACCTACCGATCTAGGAATCTCACCAGTTTTCAACATAGCTGATTTGATCAAGTATAAGGGAACAGTTAGTGATGAGGTTCAGAACAGTCAAGAGATCTTCAAGGACATCAGTAATGTACCCCTACCTAATCAAGAGAAGCCTCAGGAAGAGCAGATCTTGGAGTCAAGGGTGCAAAAGTCTACAAGGAAGAAGGTGTACATGGAGCACCTCATCAAGTGGAAGAACATGCATGAATCAGAAGCTACATGGGTACAAGAAGATCAGTTCAAGAAGTTTGGAATTGACCTGGAATTGGTCTCTCCTTCCATTCCTTAGTGTTTGGGCTGAGAGGGGGAGAATGGTGCAGGAGCACCTAGAAGGCATTTGGGAAACACTAGGCAATTTTGGAAGCCTAGGAAGCAATTTTGAGTTTTTATACTTCAAGGTCATGTTGACCATCTTGTTTTGTGTTTAAGATGTTAGGATATGTTAGAAGGAATGTGGTTTAGTAGTTCAAGGTAGATTGGGTGAATTTCACAATTTGGTTTCACTAGGAATCACAAGAATTTGGGAAATAAAGCCAAAATGTTGCAATTATGCAATTTTGGCCTAATAGGGTGGTTAAGTCCGACCAATAGAGAGGTAACCACCTTGGAAGCCTTTAAAAGGTGGTCCTCAAACTAGAATGGTGGTTGGAAGAACATTTGAGTTTGCAAATAGTTGAAATTGAGAAAGCAGTGATATTTTGTTGTGTATTTTCCCTGTTTTATTGTTGTTTCTGTTTTAGCAGGTTAATGGATTGATCAAGACAATTTGTACAATTTAGAATATGGAGAAGTTTTCTTTGAATCATTGGTTGAGTAGTAGGTAGCAGGTTACTTGTTTGCAAGTGTTATTGTACATACTTTGTTCTTCCTTCATTGCTATTTTGACTGGTAAACTGTGAACAAATGGGGTTTTAGTTTGCATTTCCACCATACTAGAAGTATGGGCTTGTGGGAAATGTGGCTAGGCCCCATGTCTATATATAAATTAGGTTTAGGATTCTGTAAGAGACAAGGCATCATGCAAAAGTTCTATTCCTAGGCAAGCTTGGCTATGCCCTGTTAGGAAAGAAAGTGCAAAATAGTCACTAACGTTGTAGGGGTGTTTACTTTTTGGCAACTCAAGGTGTGTGGAAGTTGAAGGAGGCCTTACAAAGGCTTGGCAGGAAGCAAGAGTCTTCACTAGTCCATTTGGTGGCTGAAAGAAGCAGATTGTTCACTGTGTATTCAAGAAGTGGCCTAAAAAGCCCTAATTCTCACAAAATCAGGGTTACGCCTGTGTACGGTCTGTGAAGGTCCAAAACCTCAAAAATCTTAGAGAGGTAGGAAATTGAGCCAGGGTCCTTTTTGGAAGTTTGTGGTGTTCATTAAGTAGAAATGAGATTTAGCCTATTCTCTCGGGTTAAGAGGCCTAATAGGGGCTCAAGGGCTAGTAGCCCTTCTTAAACCCTAGAATAGGGTTTGGTGGAAGAAATGAAGAAATGAAGCCTTGTGATTGATCAAGAACCACAGTGGGATGGTTTTGAAGCCATAGAAGATACGACATGCCCTTGCAACAAGTTAGTGAGGTTTGGAGAGCTAGTTAGCCTTTAGGAAGATTAAGGGCTAAGGAAAGAATGGAGGAGAAAGCACCAAGATTGACTCGGTTAAGTGAATGTAGTTGATAGGAGGGTTGGCCAAAAGGACTAGGGGTGCCTAACAAGCATTAGGGCCTACAGGTAGAGAAGGTGGAGTCACCTAGGAGTTCTTAGGAACAAGGACCTTGAGCATGGAACAGTGAGTGTTCCATCCAACCCTACCCCATCAATGTTGTACTCATTGACCAGTGTTGCAACAAGGGTTGATGTGAATTGAGATCCTTGATCAGTCACTATCTCTCTTGGAACTCCATACCTTGTGAAAATCTCCTCATAAAGAAATTCAACAACCTTTTTGTCTCTTGCATGCTTCATGGCCTTAAATTCTACCCACTTAGTTACATAATCAATGCAAACTAAGATATAAGACTTACCATTTAATGGAGGATCAATGGGTCCCACAAAATCTAGTCCCCATTTTTCAAATGGAGTGATTACTACCTAAGGGAGTCGCATCTCATCATATTTGGTTGGTCTTCCCATCCTCTAGCATCAATCACATTTTCTTGTATACCTTCTTGCATCCTTGTGGAGTGTTGGGTAGTAATATCCTGTGTTCAAAGTTTTCATTGTTGTCCTTTTGGCTGCAAAATGTCCTCTGTATGGTTCATTGTGGCATGCATGAAAAATATCATATGTCTCATCTTCTCTCACACATCTCCTTATGACATGGTCTAGTCTAGTATAAAACAAACATCCAACAATCCATGAAAAAGGAAAAAGATTTTTCAATGAGCACCCTTCTCTCTTTTGGAGAGAAGTGACGAGGAACTCTCCCTGTGACCAGATAATTAGCTATGTCAACATACCAGGGTGTTTGCACGTTGATGGAGAATAGATGCTTGTTAGGAAATGAGTCATCTATGGCTTGATTTTCTTCTGATGTAGTCAGCCTTGAAAGAAAATCTACAACAACATTGGCCTTCCCTGGTTTATCCACAATGGTTTCAAACTCTTGCATCAACAATAACCATCTTTCCAACCTACTGATGATTAGGGGTTTATTCATGAGATGTCTAATGGCTACATGATTGGCGTGCAAAAAGATTTGATAGCCTATTATGTAGTGCCTAAATTTGTTCAGGGCATAGATCACTGCCAAAATTTCTTTTTGTGTCACTATATAGTTGAATTTAGCTCCTTGCAAGTTTTTGCTGACAAAATAAATGACATTTTCAATAGCTCCTTCTTTCTATCCTAAAAATGGTCCTATGGAATAGTCTGATGCATCTGTATGGATGTGAAAGGGAAGCTCCCAATTAGGTCCTTTGAGTATAGGAGCATGAGTCAAAGCTATCTTCAAATAAAAAAATGCTTTGTCACAGTCTTCTGTCCATTGAAATTCAACATCTTTGGTGAGAAAAGTATACAATGGTGGTGCTATTTTCCTAAAATCCTTGATGAACCACCAATAATAGCCTGCATATCCCAAGAAACTCCTAACATCTTTTTGTTTTGTAGGTGTGGGCAGATTTGTGATGACCTCAATTTTTGCAGGGTCTACTTGGAACTCCTTTGTGAGAGATGTAGTGTCCAAGAACTACACCTTCCTACATCATCATGAATTTTTTTTCACTATTTAGAGAGAGATTGTGATCTTCACATCTCTATAAGACTTTCCTAATATTCTCTAATGCCTCATTGAAATCAACACCATAGGTGGTGAAATCATCCATATAAATTTCTATGTAATCATGAGAGATGTCTGAAAATATGCTAACGACTACTCTCTAAAAAGTTGCAGGCCTATTTCATAAGACAAATGGGAGTACCGAGTAGGTATAGGTCCCCCATAGATAAGTAAAGGTGGTATTCTCTTGGTCCTAAAGTGAAATTTGGATCTGGTTATAGCCACTAAAGCCATCTAGAAAAGAAAAGTATTGTTTCCCTACAAGTGAGTCCAAAACTTGATCTATGAAGGGTAAATGAAAATGGTCCTTTTTGGTGGTAGCACTAAGTTCCTTGTAATAAAAAAAAATTCACCATTTCCCTCCTTTCTTGGGCACAATCACCATTGGAGACACCCACTAGCTATCTAAAATGGGGTAGATAAATCCTGCATCTAGTAATTTTTGTAGCTCTCCTTTTACAATTTCTCTTAGTGCAGGGTTGATTCTTCTTTGTGGCTATCTAACTGGGGTGCAATCACCTCTAATATAAATTCTATGAGTGCAGAGCTTAGGGTCCAATCCCTTCATCTCATGATAGTCCCACAAAAATGCATGTTGGTGGGTCCTCAGTAAGTTTTCCAACAACTGTTCTTCATTCAGTTTGTTGTTAATATTCAGATATTCTCCTTCTGACACATGTACTTGTGTAGTTAACTCTATCATAGTTGCTTCATCAACAAATGATACCTTGAGTTCATATGGCAGCAATGTATGGGACATACCTGTTGCTACATGAAGTTTGGTTGCAAGAAGAGCAGCTACAGGAAGAGTGGCCACAAGAAGTGCATCTGCAGGAAGAACGACTGTAGGAAGAGTAGGCATCAGTGTCTTGAATGGAACAATAGAATGAAAATATGATACTTCCTCCACTTCACAATGATTCTGAATGATGTTAGCCAATAATTTATCTTCATCTTGAAGCTGCATGAAAAATATTCTACCTAAGATCATAAGATGCACCATAAAATTAACTTCCTCGGCCTCTTCACCAACATGTGGCCATACGAGATTATTCTCATCATGGGATGGTTGAGTAGGAGGATAAAGAGTAATATTTTTGGTGGTCTTTCCATAAAAAATGGTCATGTCTCCTATCCTGCATCCAATATATGTATTTGTTGTTGCTAACCATGACCTTCCAAGAATAATGGGATACCCACCTAGTGTGGCTTTAGGAGAGAGAATCATGAAATCTTCTGGGTACTCCCATGAGTCTAGAATTACCACAAGATTCTCTAATATACCATAAAGCTTAACAATAGAATTATCATCAATCTGCAGGATAGTAGGAGTAGGTCTCATGCTTGCAACATTTAGTTGTTGTAGGATATCCTTAGTCATTACATTTATTGTTGCTCCCAAGTCAATCAGAGCATTCTTTATTTGGATCCCATTTATAACTTCTACCATAGGACTACCTGGGTCATTGTACTTAGGGATAATCACTTTCCCAATCATGATGTTAGCTAGCTTTCCCACCACATGAACCGTAGTGGGGTCTTTCTTCTTTTTTCCTAGTTTCTTGAGGCATGCTTCCTTGATTGCCTTGCCATAGATTGGAACATTTTTTATGGCTTGAAATAGGGGTATCTGGACACACATATACTTCAACTAATCTATAATGTCAAAATTCGTGTCCTCCTTTTCTTCCTTCTTCTTGGAAACTTACAATCTATGAGGAAATGGTGGTTCTTGTTTAGTCTTCTTGATTGGGACTATTTTAGGATTTTTAGGTGCACTAGGCTGAATGGGGGTATTCAGAGGCTCCTCTTCTTCCATAGGAAGATTAGTGATAATGGGTGTGGAAGGAGCTAGTATAGTAGTTCTTGAATGCAAGTGGATGCCACTCACACTCACAACATATGCAGGGAATTCATTTGAATTAGTAGAGTATACAAGCTATTGCTGTGGTTTTTTATTTGGTTTGGGTGTGGGTTGAGTTGGTAGCTGAGTAGGTTTAGGTGAATTTGAGCTTGGATTTGTAGGTGGAGGCATTAGAGTAGGCCGCTGGGGCTGAGAAGGTGGTTGCATGTAACTATTTGGTTGGTTTGGCCATTATTGTCCTCCCCTCCATTGATTTGTTTGCTACCAATTTCTTGGGGGTGGCTACCAATTTCCTTGAAATTACTGCCAATTTCCCTAAGGTTTCTGCCATTTGGGTGGAGAGTTTTGATGATTAGGCCAGGTATTTGGAGGGCTACTCCTAGTTTGTGGTGGATATCCTCCATAGTTGGATGGATATGGGGGCTTCCATTGGTTACCAGATGAATAAGAATTGGAATATGGACCAACAAAATATAGTGGATCTAGTGGCATACCTTGTCTTGGAGCCCAAGGCCTCCTTTTTGTAGCATAGTAGACTTGATCTGCTTCAATCTAAATTGGCTTAAACTTGGGTGCAATCTACTTACTTTCAATATTAGCTACCATCTTGCATCTACAATCTTTCTTCTTTTTTCTACAATGGGGGCAATACTCTACTAATGTTGCCTCTGCCTCCTCTTGTTTCCTCTTGGCCTGAAGTGCATCCAACTGAGTGGCTAGATTGTTTATAATGTCTTGCTTGAATTCTGACAACAAATGAGTAATCTCCATTCTTAAAACTCCACTGGTAGATGAATTACCCATGGAAGATTGGTAAGCTCTCCCTTTCTTTGAAGCTACCCTATAGTAGTTCTGGCATATCTTTTTGATATCCTCCCAAGGAACTTGGGAGATATCTCCTCCAACTAGGTCCAAAACATCAATGCAAATTTCATTAATTCCTCTGAGGAAAAGAAACTTTTGTGAGTCTTCATTGAGTGCATGGTGTGGAGATTTTTATAGACAAAACAAAAACCTTACAATGTAATCCTCCAGGATCTCATCTTCCTTTTGAGCACTACATCCTAAAAATGTCAACTCCTGTCATGTCATTTCCCCTGCAATACTCCTTTTATTTCTCAAGGAATTTTTTCTTCATGTCATCCCATGTCTCCACAGTATCTCTACCTAGGATCATGAACCATCTTAATGCAACTTCTTTCAGAGTGGTAGGGAATAGCTTAAGCCTATGGGCATTGGTGGTATAGTCATAACTCCTGTAGAGTATATCAAACTTGAATAAGAAGGTATGAGGATCTTCTGTGACAAGTCCATAAAACTTGGGAAGGACTGAATCAGGGATATTTTTGAGGTTATCTACTTCAATCTGATGAGCAATGGGGAAAGGAAAAGCTAGTTGGTTAGGTCTATTTATACTTGCATCACCCATGCCTACTTGATGTAGTTCCAAAGAAAATGTATTCTCAAGCTGATTTTGGTCTTCAAAGGAAACTTCAGAGCTAGTTAGACCAGGAAATGCATCAACAAAGGGGTGTGGATCTTCTTCTTCTTCTTCTTCTTCTCTTGGCAGGTTCTGATATTTAACTAGCTAGAATGGATCAAGATGGTTAGAAAGGAATCTCCCATAAGCATCTCTTCTCCTTTCTCTATGCATGCAGTAACAAATCACTATTATCTAGCTCACACAAATAATTGGTAAATAATAAGGGGGGTCATTACTTCCTAAATGAGGAGTATACTAAGAACAACTTTCAAAAATACTACAACTAGAAAACTATCAATGACTCTAAAGAACTCCCTAGTTTGACACCATCCCCGATGACGACACCAAAAATGTTGGACTCCTACAATGATCTAATGACTAAGCCCTTACAACTATGATTCAAAGGTTGGAAATCTAAATTGAATAGCCATTCAATCATTATGAAGGTGCATTTAACTTGTCAACCCAGGGATGCGAACTTGAAATGGGTCAACAGAGTATGTGCACTAAGGATCCAAAGTAGCCATATTCATTCTACAACTAAGAAAAACATAATTCCAAAGGTAAATTGCTTGGAAAGAAATAACATAAGTGTTGAACATCAACTAAAAACTATGCTAAAATGAAATGCATGAAAGAAATGAAAATCTGAACAAACAAACAAGAAATTACTCTATCTGCTTTGGCTACAGGAATAATCACAAAATAGAATTCTAGTGGCTACAGGAACAGTCAATGCCAAATTCTTAACTAATTATTGAATAGAAAATAATAACTAAACTAAACTAAAATAAGGAAAAAATGCTCACCAAGTGGCCCCCCTTAGATGAGTATCCTCTAAAACTAATGTAAGCTTAGATGCACAGACTTATAACTTCATCTTATTCATTAGAAAACATGAGTACAACAGAGCAATGTAACTACATTACTGAAAATTAAGAATGCAAGTACATCATCAGATTGTGCAACCTCCTAAGAAGGAGCATCCGACTCTTATTTATAGGAAAAGAAGCTACTAACTAAACAAGTCAATCAACTATATGAATTGGGAGGACGCCATTTTAGGGAAAGTAGAGAAAGTGGAGAGGCGGTTACACATGCATGGAATCTGGTCAGACCTACCTACCTCAACACAAATTTAGCAAATTAGAATGCCTATATTCACTCAACAACAATAAAGATCATTTAGAAGGTGGTTACAACTCGGTATGCATGAGGAATCTCCCACCTTCGACCTCTTTGAATGATTCCTTTCATTGAACTTTGCATGACTACTTCATTAACCATTTTGGTGAATGACCAGCTGGTAGAATCTTCTCAATCTAGTGGCCTTGAATCATATCTACATGGAAATATTAGTACACACAATAATCACATATCTGTAACTATCTTAAAGAACATTCATTTATCCAAATTTAGAATTAACATAGATAGTCCATATAACACATCAATGCAATTTTAGATTTATAGAGATAAAATTAGGCCCAATGTCTATGGATTCAAGGAAAAATCAACATTCAAACATCAAGGTCCATGATAATTTCAACAAATAGATCATAAATTATACCAAAATTAAACCATAAACTAGACTCATCACTCCCCCACAACCATCCAACATGGAGGTAGCTGACATGGGGATGTGACAAGGTCCCAACGATCCAATGTACACAGTCTAGTGTCAAGGGTCAAATATTCAAGGTAGGGGGGTCTAGAATTGAAGTTATAGTACAATTTTTTATCTAGCATTCACAATCCACAAGTTTAGGGTGTAGGTTTTACAATATAGAAGAATGCATCCCAAGGCATGGGTTCAAGGGTTCATAATATAGGGTAAATATTTCTTGGTCTAGGGTCCATATTCCACAAATCTAGGGCTACCAATCTAAGAGTTGAGGGTAAAGGGTAAACATTTCTTGATCAAGGTCAATCATCCACAAGCCTAAGGTCTATGTGCGTAAAGATTAGGTTCTAAAGTATAAGATCTAAATTGTGAGATTTTTGGGCTCCAAGTTTTGAAGTCATGTGTCAAGAGCATAACATCTAAGTTCTACATGTTATAATCTAAATTCTAGGACCCAATATATAGTGTCTAATGCCAACAAGGTTATGGGTCTAGTATCAAGGATAAAGGATCAAAGACCCAACACTGATAGTCTATGGATCATGATCTACTGTCCAAAAGGAGAGAAAGAAAAGAAAGAAAAATAAAATTAGGGAAAATATAAGAGAATTATAGATAGAAATCGAGAGCGATTAAAATGAAGCATTCTCAAATGATAATATAGATAAGAAAATAAAACTAGAAAGAAAACAAGATGGTAGAAAAATGAGAAAGAGATAGATAGAATTAAAATAAAACTAATGAAACTAAGAGGAAGAGAGATACAAGAAAAAACATAGAATAGAAAACTCCAAATTCTAAGGTTGGGTGGCAGAGTGTTTCAAGATACAATTTTCTTGGTCAAGGTAAATATCCCACCATTTCAATGTCTATGGGTCCAAAGTTTATGTTTTTGGGTCTAGGATCTAAGTTCTAAGATCTTGAGGGTTAAGTTTCTAGGTTTGTGTGAACCCAAAGCATAAGTTCCAAGTTTTAGGATTTATGATGTAATATGCATATTCTACATTTTATTATCTAATTTGATAGAATAAGATCTATTCTCATAATTGGCATGTCTAGGGATCTTGTATCAATTGTCAAAGATCAAGGATACAAATGATTGATCAATTGCTCAGGCTGAGGAGCTCAAGATTTTGATTTGTGACTTGTGATTTTGAGATGGGACATGAAAGGACAATTATTTTTTTATTATGTTTGTGATGGGATGAATATGATAGGATGATTGGGTTGAATTAAAGGGTTGATGTTTTATTTATTATAGATCAAGATTGCAATCCAAATGTATGAGACTTGAAGGTCAATGCGTTAGAAACTAAGGATAAACAAGATCAAATCTGTGACATAATGTGGATGTAACTTTCAAATCTAATGTATGGGAAAGGATGGGGACAAGTGGGAAAATGATGGGGGATGGAAGATGGATCACATAATGACACTTAATCAAGGATCAAAGGCAAGCTATGGAAGGTTTATTATTATAGATGGATGGATATAAATGATAGAGGATGTGATGGAAGCATAGGAGATGATGGATAAGAGACTACTACATATGACACCTATTTCTAGGTTTTCACCATGGTACTTATCCAATATGCCACTGAAGTTGTTTTCACCATTGGACAAATTATTTCTCTTTACTATTTTTGGATTTTTGGTTTTTCTATTTTTTTGGATTTTTGGATAAGTGAGATTTGATGATGTTGTGATCATGGTAGTCATTCTTAGGTAAATGGATGGCGATGCACGATAAATGGACTCAGATGGAATGTTAGCGATAATGGAGGATGCTTTATTATATGGATGGAGGGAGCTAAGAGATGATTTTCCTAATGTGTGTACTACGTGGGTTGTCATGAGTCACACAAAAAGGAGTTTTGGAAACTATTTGATTAAATTATATCAAGGGGTCACCATCAAAGGTCCATTGTGATACATCACCAAGGGGGTTGAAATGATAGGATCATGGATGCATAGATATGGGTGGATTAGGTGAAGTGAATGGGTTGCATGAAGATGATGAAGATGAAGACATAGGATCAACAAGGTCACTTCTTGACTTTTTGATTTGAGAGATGCCACCAATTATTTTAGATGAAGGGGCATGATAGGAGATCAACTTTTGAGTTTGCTTTCTTTTTTTTACTTTGATTTATATATGTTTTTTCCAATAGTTTTTTTTTTTTGGGCTAGAGGAATTTTATTTTATTTAATTTTTATCTTTGATTTTGGATCTCCATTCGATAAAGGATTTTTGATTTTTGATTTTTGATTAATAGCCTTATTATTTTGGGATGACACTTGTTGATCCAAGTCTAGGAGATGGGTGGAAGTGGATGAGTTGGATGAGTTGGATGAGATGGTAAGGATATGTGATACATGAAATAGCTACCTGATGTCTTTGACAGATTCTTCATGACTATCCTTTTCAATACTACTAATTTCAAAGGATTCTTTCATGTCCTTAACGAGCTAGAAAGGAGGCTTAGTAGGTACATCATTAGGTGATGCATACTATAACCCATGATGCATGATGTAGAAGGATTTTATCTCATATTCTTTGATTCCAAGGTCTTTGAGTTTAGCATTGATCTCTAGGATAGTGTGATAGGTGGGTAACAATGAAGGATCAATGTATGAAGATGAATATGGGGATGTGGTATTGGTAGGGTAATGCTACAAATGGCCATGATCTCTTTGTAAGAATTTATAATATTAGAATAGATTATGATCAACATGGACAATAACTTTAGTTCCATTGTGGGGGAACTTAATACATTGATAGAATGTGGATGGAATAACTTGCATGTCATAGATCCATGGGAGGGAAATAATTATGTTGTATGGGAGATCAAGGTCTAGGATATGATAAGTAGTTTCAACTATTGTTGGTTTGAACTAGATGGGTAGCTTTATAGAGCCTTTGGATTCACACTAAAACTTTGTCATATGATTTTATGGTAATATTTGTTTGGGTATCGACAACATCATCAAAATATCCCATTGATTTTATTAAAATCAACTACAAATATTAAGTCTTGATCCACCATCTCTAGGACACAATTTATTTTGGTTTTATTGATGTGAACATGAAAAAAGTGGATTATTATGATATGGGATGGTGGAAGGAATGTATTTAGTGGAAAATGTGAGGGACTATGGAGACGATAAGTTTCCTATCATGGATTGAAATTAAGCAAGATCAATGTCATTAGGGACACAAATTCATGGAGGGATTTCTCAAGAAGCTCATTGTGGATGGGGGATGTTTTAAGTAGCTCAAAGATAGATATTTATGTTGGTGTTTTATTCTAGTGGTCAAGGATGCTATATTGATGTGTAGGTTGAGAGGAGGATGAGGATAATTGTATATGACTTGACCATATTTGATAGTAATGAAAAAATTAGGCACTTTGATGGTTATGGTGGCTACTTGGGAAGGAATTTCTTTGATGCAACCAATGACAGTCATATAAGATATTATTGTTGTAGGTATAAGGTATTGTGTTATATGATGTGCAGATTTTACCATCATTATATTGAGGAAAGTTTTGTTTGTATATACCCAAGTTTTCATTAGGGGATGTTTGTCCTTCAATAGAGATGTCTCCATGATAATTAAGATCTTGGATGGAGTTCTTGAGTTTCATGCATGAGGAGGTTTTATGTCCATGGAACCTATGGTAGTCAAAAATTCATGTTATTTGTACCAAGAGGGTTAAGGCACATAAGGACTAAGGGTTTTGATGGGTGGAAATTAGATCATGTTGGCTTGGAAAAGCTTGTGGAGGATAGTTTTGATTAGTTCACCCAAGGGGGTATACTCTTCTTTAGTGTGTCATTTGGGTTGACCTTTAGGGATAACCACATGTCATTGGGGAGCTAGATTATTCTGAGATGATTATGGTGGAGGTATTTAGAAATTTTGAGCATGTTTTGAATTAGTCATGTCATCATTGACCACATTTTAATTTTTATTCCAAAAACGAGATTTGTCACTAGATTGATGATCTTTATTATTTTTTTCCTTATTTGTATATCTTTACTAGGCATTTGACTATGAGCACTTTTTTATAGCTACTCCATTTTATTTTATTTCATCAAAGGAGTGAGCACATTACATTTGAAGATGAAAACCCAATTCAATGTTTATGTCCTCGATGAAGATAGTGACAAGTTATTTTTCAAGTATGGGCCATGAAAAGCAACTAGTAAGATATCTCCATCTTTACAAGAATGAGGTGAAAGATTTACCATTAGTATTTTTAGTATTGGAAAGATCCATCATGCTGATATCATGTTCTATGTTGTAGGTGTTGGAACACATTTGAAATTACACCAAAAGATCAACTTGTTAACACCTGATACAAATGCTAGAGACAAACAAATCCATAAGAGGTAGTTAGTCCATGTCATAAATTTGAAGGGAGACACTGGTGATTAGTACAACAATCCCCCCCCTTAACATCACTCAGGGGATTCAAACTCATGATCATGACTCTAATACCATTTTTTGGAACATGTCTTTCATTACACCAAAAGATCGACTTGTTAGCCCCTGATACAAATGATAGAGATAAACCAATCCATGAGAGGAAATTAGTCCATGTTACAAATCTGAAGGGAGATGTTGGTGATTAGTCCAATAGTAGGAAAATGAGTGAAAAATTTATTGGATATCTTGGAAAATTTCATGAGTGTCCCATGGGGGAGATGCATTAACCAATCAAGGGCTTTTCCACACAAGATTCTAGATAATAGACTCAAGAGGTACGAATAAGGATAGGAAACCTTTTAGCATGCAATGTAGAGTTATTTTAGATGTTCCCTAGGATCTCCCTTTTTATTGTACTTGTCAAACTTAATAATTTTAATGATTTGGGGAAAGGGAATCGTGATGATGGACTTGTTAAAAGGATAAGGAAATAATTCTTGGTTCAACCTGTATAAGATTTCTTGTGATGTCCTAGTTGATGTCCCATAAGGGTATGATCCATTATTTGATACATGTATTGGGCCAAAGTAATTGTGAAATGGAAGGGTGGTGATTGATAGTTAGAAATGTGAGGTTGTGTTCATATGAGATGTGTTGGTATTGATAGGAGGAAACAAGATTGGAAGATTGGAGGTGTTGATGGGTAGATAAGGTGGGGTTAGAAGATTGGATATATTGATAAGATGATGAGATGGGGTTGGAGGTTTGGAGGTGATGTGATGTGCTAGAAGGGATGTACATGTTGAGATGTGAGGAGAGGGGATATAAGTTTGAGGTTGTGGGATATGTGATTAAATGTTTTGGGTATGAGAAGGGATTTTGATATGTAAATTTAATGCGGGATTGATGGATTGAGATGAAATGGGGAGATTAGAAGAACATGGGAGAGATGAAGTATCATGAAGATTATAAATATTATTACAATAGAATTTTTATATATATGATAATAGACACACCTATAAATATTATTAGATCATAAGAATAATTATCAAAAGCAATGTCTTAATATATTGTTACACATCATTCTTGGAGATTTTTGCAAAAATAGTCAAATTAGAAGTAACTTAAGTAAAAAAAATTGTTTATATTTTAGATATGTTTCCAATGGGTGAATTTATCTCTTGAGAAATTATTGAAAAGTTTCTGCTTGACCAAAATGATTATAAATTTCCAATCACATCAACATCAAATCCTTTACCTTACCATATAAAAATTATAATCCACATGACAATCAAACACATAATCTTTGCCATAATCCATATAGTGATGTAGACACGAGAACTATCACATCAGACAAAGTAATGGATTATGTAGTCATGTAATGTGAAAAGATTTAGAAACAAGACATAAGTAGAAAATGTGGGAATAGAAAAGAACTGAATGATGGAAGTACAAGGCTGGAAAAGAAACAATGCCATTACATGATCAAATTTCATCAGAAATTTCAAAATTTACATTGTAGAGTCTCAAGAGAAAACAAAAGAATTTGTGTAGAGATAGGCAAATAAATGGAAAGAGCTCAATTTTATTTTTCTTAAACTTAAGATATTAATAAACTTTGGAAAATATTTATAGCATGAATGCCCCATGTAGATTCCTTTGATAGAGCCAAGATGGAAGGATATCTTTTACTTGCCTTAGGATATCGTTTACAGCCTATTGTGTTGCAGCTGTGATAGGTTGCTAATGAAATCATGGAGGTTATTTAAATTGTGACAACATTTTATTTTTAAGTGCTACAGTTGTGATAGATTGTCAATAGAATCAAGGAGGTTATTTAAACCTTTAAAATTTCCTATTATATTCAAGTGTTGCATCTGTGAGAGGTTGACAATGGAATTGGGGAGCTTATTTAAACCTCTGCAACTTTCTAGTAATTTTCAATAGATAATGATACTGATATCTAACGGGGTCTTATAATTTCAATTAATGTCATGAATAAAAGCAATTTACTATTTAGTAATGTAAGGATTGAAGATCGCAAGCTCTAGTGGATGAAACTAGGTGATTACCTAGTAAACCTGAATTAATAAGCTTCACCCACATTAAAACAAAATGAAAACTGAGAACAAATAAACACATTGGATTAAGGGCATCTTTTGGGGAACCTCATATGATTTGGCTCCACCATTTTCCACATGATCTTCAATTTGTCCTTACATAGGATTCATCCCTCTGATCCTAACTCTTATATTTCCCCTATCTCCATGGTGAGATTTCCTTTACCCCTCCTGTCATATTTTCTACCCCCTCCTCTTGCTACTCTTTAACCCTTTCCCCCTTATCTTCTATGCCATTATCTTACCAATCATCCCCCCATCCTACTTTTAAACCCTTCCTTTTTTTCCTAATACTATGTTGATTTCCTATGTCAACTCTCAAACAGGATATGTTGTTCAAGACAATCATGATACACAACCTCTTTTCCAGGATTTTGTGACTTCTATAATCTAGGTGGAATACCACCTAATTCAATGTCACAAAGGGTTTTTTGATTTGATGTAGACAGTTAAGGAAAATTGATAATTGCTTGGGAAGGCACATGTGACAACAGCGAACTTTGTTAAGAAAAAGGAATTACAAGCTTGTGAAGGGGGAAGTGATGGTGAACTGGCAACATTAAAATTTTTCTCTCTAAAGTCTCTAACTCCTAGTACTCCCAGTACTCCCTTTCCTCTTGCCCCATTTTTTTCATCATTTTGAATCTGTGAT
Organism: Sequoia sempervirens; assembly: GCA_007258455.2. Taxonomy (NCBI): domain Eukaryota; kingdom Viridiplantae; phylum Streptophyta; class Pinopsida; order Cupressales; family Cupressaceae; genus Sequoia; species Sequoia sempervirens. The sequence continues at coordinate 102,004,731 of VDFB02179234.1, forward strand.
TAATGAATTTTTGACGCACCCACCTACAGTCTTCAACTTTATTTTCTATAGGCTTACAATACTAAGAGCAATTTGCTCACCTATGGTGTTGGATGGAAACTAAGGCTTCCTCTACAAGGAAATATAAGCTTGAGAGGAAAAGTAAATGTTGCATATGTACAGGCTTCCTTTGTTGTGTGTGAGAAAAGAGATTAGAAACAGTTAGATGCGAAATTGGATTCGAGTTTTGAATGAATGTGGAAGGACCCTCTAGAAGTTGATGATTTAGGGTACCTAGTATAGAAAATTTGATGAAAGAAATGTTGGACACAAGACAATCAATCAGAAATAGAAATTACTTCAACCTACCTTAGAGCCTCACTTGTGCCAACAAGCTGCCAAACATGGTTAGTTCCTTTCTATTTCATAAAGATCACAACTTTCTTGAGATGGTAGTGCAATACTTAGGTAGAAAGTTCAGTTATTATAATAACCTTATCATTAATGGGTTATGTGCAGTAATGCAAGGTAACAAGGAAATCAATGCCAAACTATACGTCTCATTTTTACACTTAAGTCATTGTGTCATTTCCAAGTTCCTATGTCTTGTTGTGTAGTTTTTCATACACACGCCCCGCTGAAAGAAGGGACCCTCTTTTGCTTCATTTTTGGTGTTTTGGCCCTTTTCTTTTGAGGTTTTGTCTTACCTAGGCATGTGATTAAAATGTATACTTTGAATGCCTAAGTGTTTCCCAAGGTTATTCATTGAAAGTCTTGAGTTCTAGATGAATTTCGGGCTTTTGCCCTGATTCAGGATTTTTTCCCTGGTTGGATTTTCTCGGATCCTGCTTGATCTCCGGCTGGACCCTTGTTGTTCGGGAATTCTGGGGATTTGCAGATTTCCACGTATTCTAGATTTTCCTAGATTCCACTCTGTCATCGGATTCCCGAAATCCTTTTCTAGCTGACCTGTTGATTATGTTGTTGGCTCCATGCATATCCTGAGGGTTGTATCTAACTTGGTTTCTGGGTCTGATGGATTATTTCATGCTAGGGTCGTTCAATATTGCATCATTTTTTATCTCCTATCTGAATTCTGAGCTTGACCATGTGCTAATGGCAGATGAATAGAGTTTTAAACCTGGGGGCAATGTCCTTTCTAGTTATTAAAATAGGCCTAGAATGCAAAGAAAATCTACAAAAGGTCCATCCCTGACTTGCTTTGTGTTTAAATGTTTGAATTTCGTGACTAATCCAGTGTTTGAGTAAAATCGTGATTTAGCGTCACAGTCCGGGATAACCCATCCCTTCCAGATTTTATTTGCTATGACCTTTCAAGGTCGGTGTGATATCATATCGACCACCTTGAGGTTCGCCGAAGTGGTCTTCCTAGGTTCATGTTGAATCGCCGTGACACTATCGTTTCTTACACCGATGAAATGTTATATGCATATCAGTCGCCGAGACTCCTAGCGGTCGCCAAGATGTCATGGCGGGTCCCTAAAGTCCTACCGATCTTCTGTTTTGTCGCTGTAACTTTCACTTTCGGTGAGACCTTTCACCGATCATGTTTACTTCCACTGAGCTTTGTCCTTTTTAGTCGGGGAGACATCCATCTTTCGCTGGGACCTTACCGTGAGATTCCAACTCTTGCCGATACTTTACATGATTCACTGTAATTATCGATGTTTTCCAAGACGTTGTAGCAAAGCCTTCTTCTCTTAGCGAGCCCACGTCTTTTTGCTGAGACCTCTGGCCGAATCCAAACAGAGCCCTAGTCGGTAGGTCATCGTGAATTCGCCTGGACTTCATATCGATAAACTATTGTCTGGCCGAAGTGATTAATTAAACATTGAAAGTCAGTGAAACATGGCCGATTCGCTGTGACTTTATATCGAAGAAAATCTCTCATTGACATGACTTTCACATTCGCTTTCGGCGAGACATGCCCCATTCGGCATGGCTTCTTTCTAACTAAATTTTGTTTGGCCAAAATACACTCATCTGCTTCACTGAGACTTCATCTAGTCGCCAGGATGTTACACCAAAACCACTAAGTCTTAGCGAGACCTATCCTAGTGACTTCCTTCGGTGAGACTCCCAAAAGTCGTTGAGACTTTTCGACAAAATGATTAACTCTTGTCGAAGCCTTCGTTCCAGGAATCTCCATTTAGTCCAGAATTGTGCCTTAACCGCGGATTTCCATCGAGTCCAGATTTCTCTGAAATCTGCCATCTCTGGAATTTCTGAAAATGCTCTTTGGCCCGTCCTTCGCTGGAATCTGTCCTAGACGGATTTTTCTGAACTTTGATGAAACTAAAGAAACATGAAATAATTCGATTCGTTTACAATTCATGATGCATTTAACGATTATTTCATGTCATATTTGGATCTCTCATGTGATTTATTGATGAAAAATGAACAAGTTTAATGATTAAGTAGGTGTTTCCAGGTTATCCCATTGGAATCCGATCGGTCTGGAATTTCTTGAATTTCTCTCTGGCTCAAATTCCGCAGATGGTCTTGAAAACTGAAATTTGTTGTGGTCATTTTATATGAGATTTAATGACCCCTTGACTATATGAGATGCATTCTAACGATGTTTTAATGGATTACCCTTGCTTTCCTGTAGTTTTTACTGTGGTTTTCATGTTGAGTGCAGGCCGAATCAAGCAAGGCAACAACTGGTTCCTCTTTGTCTGATGTAGAGAAGATTAAGGTGGTCATCAAGAGCAGGACCCCTGAGAACAAAGTCACTGCAGATTGGGCAGAAGGTGTTGAAAAATATTTATAAACAGAGAAGACACATTGATGATGCCCTGAGTGGCGTATACAATGGATCCATTGCTTTTCGAGATAATAACAGGAAGAAGGAAGATAGAGCCCAGGTTCTTGAGTCTAGAATAGTTGAAGAAGTGGTGGCATGATGTCTATGCACAAGTAATGATGATCCTATGTCTGAGCACCAGCTAGACTATGGCCACCTACCTTGTAGTTATTGACAAATACCTAACGCATGAGGCAGATTGGGATAAGTCGGTCAAACACTCAAGAGGAGAGATTGCGTCCATTAAGAATTGAATTAGGTTTTTTCCCCTGCCACCAGTTGTGGGCCTGGATGGGACGTTCCTAAAAGTACATGAAGAGCCAGATCAGGGTAGAGATAATAGGGAAGGGAGCTAATGATAGGCTGCGACGCAGTTTGTGCTACTTTATTACCTTCCCACGCATCAGTCTGAACTGTATTGCGGGTCTTAGGCCGACTTGGACATGATGTGCATTTATTGCTTGTTTGACCCATTTCGAAGACTCCTTTGGCCGGGTTGTTGTGCTGAGTTATTGCTACGAAACCCTTGCCTGGGCGACAAATTTCTGGGGAGTTCTATATATTGGGCATGTCGCCTCATTTGTAGAGGGTTAGAACAGTTAGAAATAGGTCAAAAGTTAGATAGAATATAGAAACAGAGCCAATAGTTAGAAGTAGAGGTAGTTAGTAGCAAGTAGGTATTCTCAAGCAAATGTTGTAACAAAAATATGGAATTGTTGCTATAGTGGACAATTTGAATACAAGAAATGTCATTGTGATTTGGTGCCACACTTGTCTTCTTTTGTTTTGCATGGTCCTTTTATTCTATCTTTAAAATTACTTTGAGAAGATTCATGTTTAGATTAGATTTGACTTAATAATGCTTGTAATTTAATACTTGAATGTTACAGCAATCCTTTAGTCCATACTTTTCGCAACCAATTGATTGTTAGTTGCTTTGCAAAGTTAGCCTAGAATTCATATTCCATGTGCCTAGTTCGATTGTGAAGATTCATTCATTTCAACTGCAAAAGGGATTGTTGAATGAATGTTCATGATTTGACAATCTTAACACCTTAGAAGATTGCACTATTTTTCTGTGAGATTGTAGATTTATCTTGGTCAAGCAGAGATCGGTTTTTGAAGGATTGGTCCATTCCAATGTTGGTTACTTTCATTGTTAAACTTAGGAGTAGTATTAGATTTAGAAATCTCTCTGAAACCCTTGTCATTTTTCTATTTCTTTGATAATGAGGTTAAATCTGGGATTGAGGCACCATCAGATTGTTAGATCTAATAAAATTGATTCAACATTTTGCTTGTAGTAATGTCCCATTGTGATTACTAGCATTTTCACATTTCGTTACTGAGTTGTTTATGCACTTTCAAGACCTGACATTAGAGACCTTGGGGTTATCTCTTGAGGCTTGCCGATAGAGATTTACCTTTCAAGAGAGATAGGATATCATATTCTGTCTGGCTGTTATTGTGCATAAAACATGATCAACAGGAGCTGGCGCTAGAAGGAGGGCCCGAATAAGCAAGCTGGATCAATTTTTGAATGCCATCTCTCTTGAGAGATTCAGAAGACTAACAAGATTCGCTCCAGGAGAGGAAGAATTTTAGGAGTTACCAGACTCCACTAGGTCAAGAAGGACCAACAGAAGGGGAGAATCATCATCTTCCCATCCATCTCATCCATCTCCATCATCCCCATCTTCATCAAGTTCATCTGAGTCTGAGGGCATTCCCATTCCACAACCTCAGCCGGTCATAAGTTAGCCATTACCACCCCCCACCTCCACCAATGGCTTTCCTAGCAACCAACCCATCTCCACTAAGTTTCACCAATTGTAATCCGATGCCTAAAAACCCTGAACGCTTTTGTTTGAAATTCCATGCCAATGATCCAAATAGGACTGCAAAGGAGCATATTAGGATTTTTAAGACTACCCTTAAGGATAGGGGAATTAATCATGAGGCTGTTGCATGCAAACTTTTCCCATATTCCCTTGGAGATGAGGAATTTTGTTGGTATAATCATCTTCCTGCTGGGTCTATCATTGTTTGGTTTCAGCTGGAGACTGCATTTTTATAGAAATCTTGGATCCCAATCAGTGCAAATGAGTTACTTTTGTAGTTTACTAGAATCAAGAGGGAGGTAAATGAACCGATAGTGGCTTTCAATAATAGATTCCATAGGGCTTATGCTAGGCTGCAAACCCCTTATGTTGTAGATGATGCCTCTACCAGGGAGGTTTATTATGAAGCTTTGGATAGTTTAACATCTACTTTCATCAAATGGAAAGAAAACCCTCCTGGTAGCTTATTTGAAGCTTATGATGTGGCCGTTAAGGTGAGTACAGATTTGAGACAACACTTGTTTGGACCCTTGGCTAACCAAATACCTGTGATGAGTTTAGTCCCTCAATCACCCTTGGTTTCACACCCAGGTCATCCCCTAAGTTAGGCTGCATTCATGCCAAATTACCATCCAAATATGAACCATCTTGCATTCTATCATCAACAAGCTAATATACCTAGTTACTTATAGAACTTTGAGATATTTAATCAACCCTTGAACCATAGGTCACATGATGTTTATATGTAGAATTCAGCTAGTATTATTCCTCCATCAAATAGTGCAGACAAGGAGAGGGTGGATGCACTCACAGAGCTAGTTGAGAGGCTGAACACTGAAGTCACTTACCTAAGGCACCAGAATAGTCAATCCCATGCAACCCAAAGGGGGATTCAGTCCGATTATGATCAAAGCAACATGGATATGATGCAGACTCAAAGATGAAACTTTGACGGAGAACAATATCTTGATATAGGTCATGGAAGGCAGCCGCCACTTCATCATGATAGAGAATCCCTAACTTCTCTGGATCAGCCAAACAATTAGGAGAAACCTAGTGAAGTTTATTTGGAAAAAATAGCTCTTTCAGGATGGTGTAGGCTTCATGATACTAATCAACATTCTGAGTCAGACTGTCAAGAATTCCAGACTGCTGTGTCCATTTTCCAGTTGAAGGTTCAACATGCCAGTGGTAGTTTGAGTGGGCTGGAGATAGTGCCGTCTAATCCTTATGACATATCAGTCATGGTGGTGAATCATGTCCCATTTCCAAGAAGTGAAGAGAACAAACCGGAAGAAGAACAAGATAAAGGTGTTGAAATAGGGTATGTATACAGTGAAGAATCTATAGTTCAATCCTTTGGGGGTAATGAGGAGAATGATAATGGCCCACCAGATGAAGAAGAATATGCAACTGAAGAAGTTTAGGCATTCCATCATGTGTCTACTCAGTATTTCCTAAATGGAGGATAGTCTGATGCTAATAAAGGAGGAAGCATTGAAGATAGCAAGGATGAATTGATAAATAGCTCTAAGGGAAACTATTCTACTAGGATAACAGAGCAAATAGGGGAGTACGTGGTCAGAGAACTCACGAAATTCAAGGGACGGGTGACTGAGGAAATCCTCATGTTGCACGATATGCCTATCCATAAATCCGGCAGTGCTAAAGCTTTGGTAAAATCAACAAAGGAGGTACAAGTATGGTTGTCAGATCATACAGAGGATGCACATCAAATTCTAGGGAGTAGGCTCACTCCAATGAAAGAATTTCAACAACCTGCTGGTGAATGTCCTGTAAGGTGTGAAGAAGAACTTAATAAAATAGTTGATATTCCGAGAAATCACAATCCAGAACCAGAACAAATGTCGATAGGAGGGGAATTTAGTAAAGATGTACTCAAAGATCAGTCTATGAGGCTTGCTAACAAAAATCATAATGAGGAAGTTACTAGTCATGATGAAGCTTTTACATTTTCAACATTGTTCCCTCATGAAGAAGGAGGGATATTGCATCATCAGTGGAGACCTCCTGATGACATAGATACCCGCTCTTCACTATTGGAGAAGGATGAATACCACATTCAGTCTACAATAGTACAAAATCAGGTTGTTTCTTTCTTTACTAAAAATTATGAGTCTTATCAATTTGATTATGGGAATTTAGGAAAGGAAGCTTGCATTTGGATTAATCATGGTCCTAATGAGTCACCTCAGTTATTGGTTATCCTTGACTATGAGGTTGAGTTTGAATGCTATATTTTTGAGGTTTAATTTGCTGAATATAAAGATAAATTTGCAGTCTTGAGGACTATTATCATCACCTTGTTGCTTATTCATGCCTTGAAGGGTCCAGTAGGGGTGGGTCTCAGTTCACCTTGTCTGATCAAGAGTGGTTGTGAGTCTCTTGTACATAGTTAGGATAGTTTGCTTTAGATTTAGGTTTCCTTTCTGCTTTGTTTGTTTTGGCTAGTGTGGGTTTGCTTTTGGTTTGTTTTGTTGTTTTTCTTTGCTCTTGCTTTGGGGGTTTCTCTGTTTTCACTTGGATGTGTTGCACCTACATGGAAAATCTATCTTCTCTGGAATTGTTCTAAGTATTTCTTTGGTGAACTTTAGTCTAACATCTTGAAAGGACGGTTGAAGTCTTTGCTATTGCCAACAATCTTAATGTCAGATTTATAGAAGATTGAGTCACTGGCTTTGATTTGCATTTGAAGTATTATGAAAATCTTATATCCATCATATATCTTAAGAATCCTGATGTTCCAATAGGAATCCTTGTGAAGTTTGTCAAGTGAAAAATCCTATTTTTGCTTCAACGCCATTGTGGTTCTTAGCCCTGAGTGTGAGCTTCATTTTTCACAAGTTGAAATAAAAGTAACATAAAGAATATCAAAAGAAAGAAAATGAAATATTGAATATCAAAATAATAAATTCAATTGATCAGGGGTACTCGAATATCTCTACCGGGGCTATGGACGCCTAGTTGGTAGTAGAGCTATGTTCAGGAGAGTCACAACGATAATCTCGTCGGGGCTATGGATGCCTGACTGGCAGCGAGGCCCTATCCAGGTTGCTTTTGAAGTAAGAATCCTTATGTAGCTTGACTTGATTGAACTTGGTTTCTGTAGTAACTTAAGGAGGGAAATGAACTCATGTGCACATACTTGGATTTTTCAGTTTATGGAAAATTTGATCTAACCTTTGGTTTTGATTCTTTAAATCCTTGCATTTTGACTTGTTTGTTTGATGGTGAGATTGAAACCAGAGATTCTGGGTCCTCGATTCTTATTCGTCATTAAATGCTCTGAAGCATTTTCCTAGCAGAAGTTGCCATTTGTTGGGCAGTTTTTGGCACACACGCCCCGCTGAAAGTAGGGACCCTCTTTCGCTTCATTTTTGGTTTTTTGGCCCTTTTCTTTTGAGGTTTTGTCTTACCTAGGCATGTGCTTAAAATGTATACTTTGAATGCCTAAGTGTTTCCCCAGGTTATTCATTGAAAGTCTTGAGTTTTGGATGAATTTCAGGCTTTTGCCCTGATTCAGGATTTTTTGCCCTGGTCGGATTTTCCCAGATCCTACTTGATCTCCGGCTAGACCCTTGTTTTTTAGGAATTCTGGGGATCCACGGATTTCCGTGTATTCTGGATTTTCCCGGATCCTGCTCTATCGTCGGATTCCCGAAATCCTTTTCTGGCTAACCTGTTGATTATGTTGTTGGCTCCATGTGGATCCTGAGGGGTGTATCTAACTTGGTTTCTGGGTCTCTTGGATTATTTCATGCTAGGGTCGTTCAGTATTGCGTCATTTGTCATCTCCTAGCTGAATTATGAGCTTGACCGTGTGCTAATGGTGGATGAATAGGGTTTTAAACTTGGGGAAATATCCTTTCTAGTTATGTCATCTTAAAACAGGCCTAGAATGCAAAGAAAATCTACGAAAGGTCCATCCCTGACTTGCTCTGTGTTTAAATGTTTGAATTTCATGACTAATCTGATGTTTGAGTAAAATCGTGATTCAGCGTCATAGTTCAGGATAACCCATCCCTTCCGGATTTTATTCGCTGTGACCTTTCAAGGTCGGTGTGATATCATATCGACCACCTTGAGGTTCATCGAAGTGGTCTTCCTAGGTTCATGTTGAATCACCGTGACACTATCATTTCTTACAACGATGAAATCTTATATGCATATCAGTCGTTGAGACTCTTAGTGGTCGCCAAGATGTCATGGCGGGTCCCTAAAGTCCTACCGATCTTCCGTTCTGTCGCTATAACATTCTCTTTTGGTGAGACCTTTCACCAAGCATGTTTACTTCCACTGAGCTTTGTCCTTTTCAGTCGGGGAGACATCCATCTTTCACTGGGACCTTACCACAAGATTCCAAATCTTGCCGATACTTTACATGATTCATTGTAATTACCGATGTTCACCAAGACGTTGTAGCGAAGCCTTCTTCTCTTAGTGAGCCCAGATCTTTTCACTAAGACCTCTGGCTGAATCCAAACCGAGCCCTAGTCAGCAGGTCATTGTGACTTTGCCTAGACTTCATATCGATAAACTATTGTCTAGCCGAAGTGATTAATTAAACTTTGAAAGTCGGTGAAACATGGCCAATTTGCTGACTTGATACTGAAGAAAATCTCTCATTGACATGACTTTCACATTAACTTTCAGCGAGACGTGCCCCATTCGGCATGGCTTCTTTCCAAATGAATTTTGTTTGGCCGAAATACACTCATCTGCTTCGTTGAGACTTCACCTAGTTGCCAGGATGTTACATCGAAACCACTAAGTCTTAGCGAGACCTATCCTAGTGACTTCCTTTGGCGAGACTCCAAGAAGTCACCAAGAATTTTTGGTGAAATGATTAACTCTTATTGAATCCTTCGTTCCAAGAATCTCCATTTAGTCTAGAATTGTGCCTTAACCGTGGATTTCTGTCGAGTCCAGATTTCTCTAAAATCTACCATCTTCAGAATTTCCAAGAATGCTCTTTGGCCCGTCCTTCACTGGAATCCATCCTGAATGGATTTTTCTGAACTTTGATGAAACTAAAGAAACATGAAATAATTTGATTCGTTTACAATTCATGATGCATTTAATGATTATTTCATGTCATATTTGGATCTCTCATGTGATTTATTAATGAAAAATGAACAAGTTCAATGATTAAGTAGGTGTTTCCAGGTTATCCTATTGGAATCCGATCGGTCTGGAATTTCCTGAATTTCTCTCTGGCTCAAATTCTGCAAATGGTCTTGAAACCCAAAATTTATTGTGGTTATTTTATATGAGATTTAACAACACCTTGACTATATGAGATGCATTCTAACGATGTTTTAATTGATTACCCTTGCTTTCCTATATTTTTTACTGTGGTTTTCATGTTGAGTGTAGGCCGAATCAAGCAAGGCAGCAGCTGGTTCCTCATTGTCTGTTATAGAGAAGATTAAGCTGGTCATCAAGAGCAGGACCCCTGAGAACAAAGTCACTATAGATTGGGCAGAAGGTGTTGAAAAATATTTATAAACAGAGAAGACACATTGATGATGCCTTGAGCGGTGTATACAATGGATCCATTTCTTTTTGAGATAATAACATGAAGAAGGAAGATCGAGCCTAGGTTCTTGAGTCTGGAACAATTGAAGAAGTGGTGGCATGATGTCTATGCACCAAGTAATGATGATCCTATGTATGAGCACCAGCTAGACTGTGACCACCTACCTTGCAGTTATTGACAAATACCTAACGCATGAGGTGGATTGGGATAAGTCGGTCAAACACTCAAGAGGAGAGATTGAGTCCATTAAGAATCGACTTAGGTTTTTGCCCTTGCCACCAGTTGCGGGCCTGGATGGGACGTTCCTAAAAGTACATGAAGAGCCAGATCAAGGTAGAGATAATAGGGAAGGGAGCTAATGATAGGCTGCGGCGCGATTTGTGCTACTCTATTACCTTCCCGCGCATCAGTCTGAACTGTATTGCGGATCTCAGGCCAACTTGGATGAGATGTGCATTTAATGCTTGTTTGACCCATTTCGAAGACTCTTTTGGCCGGGTTGTTGTGCTGAGTTATTGCTATGAAACCCTTGCCTGGCCGACAGATTTTTGGGGAGTTCTATATATTGGGCATGTCGCCTCATTTGTAGAGGGTTAGAATAGTTAGAAATAGGTCAGAAGTTAGATAGAATATAGAAACAGAGCAAATAGTTAGAAGTAGAGGTAGTTAGTAGCAAGTAGGTATTCTCAAGCAAATGTTGTAACAGAAATATGGAATTGTTGCTACAGTGGACAATTTGAATACAAGAAATGTCATTGTGATTTGGTGCCACACTTGTCTTCTTTTGTTTTGCATGGTCCTTTTATTCTATCTTTAAAATTTCTTTGAGAAGATTCATGTTTATATTAGATTTGACTTAATAATGTTTGTAATTTAATACTTGAATGTTGCAACAATCCTTCAGTCGATACTTTTCGCAACCAACTAATTGTTAGTTGCTTTGCAAAGTTAGCCTTGACTTCATATTCCATGTGCCTAGTTCGATTGTGAATATTCGTTCATTTCAACTGCAAAAGGGATTGTTGAATGAATGTTCATGATTTGAAAATCTTAACACCTCAAAAGATTACACTATTTTTCTGTGAGATTGTAGATTTATCTTGGTCAAGCAGAGATCGGTTTTTGAAGGATTGGTCTATTCCAATGTTGGTTACTTTCATTGTTAAACTTAGGAGTAGTATTAGATTTAGAAATCTCTCTAAAACCCTTGTCCTTTTTCTGTTTCTTTGATAATGAGGTTAAATCTAGGATTGAGGCACCATCAGATTGTTAGATCTGATAAAATTGATTCATCATTTTTCTTGTAGTAAGGTCCCATTGTGATTACCATCATTTTCATATTTCGTTACTAAGTTGTTTATGCACTGTCAAGACCTGACATTAGAGACCTTGGGGTTATCTCTTGAGGCTTGCCGATAGAGATTTACCTTTCAAGAGAGATAGGATATCATATTTTGTCTGGCTGTTATTGTGTAGAAAACACGATCAACATGTCTCTTCCTCAAGTGAAGAGTATGAAAAAAAAGCTGATGAATTTGATGACAAGATAGAGATACTTGACAAAATGGAGTAAAAAGGGGTGTGTCTGTCTATCTAATTCCTTGTACAGGAATCAATATTAGGGCTAGAGCTACTTTACCTTTTAAAATGAAAATTAGGGTCAAGATCCTAATACTGAGTACATTTAGGTTTTAATATTAGGGCATCCTTTACCATTTTTCCGCTTTCTCCACTGCTATTGGTTTCGGTTCCTCCAAAGTCTTCCTTGCTAGTTTTGACCTTTCACTTCTTCGATTTGGTGAGCTGCAACCTAAAAATAAGGTTTTGACTAGGGGTTTAGAGTATGTTTATTAAAATGAAAATGACTGGTGGTAAATATGGCGCCTATTATGCAAAAAAAATCAATTTGGAATATTCATAATATAATATAAATAATATAATATAATATAAATAATATAATATAAATATAATATAATATATATATAATATAATATAATATATAATATTATAATATAATATAAATATTATATTATAATATAATATAAATATTATATTATAATATAATATAAATATATATTATATTATATTATAATATAATATTTATATTATATTATATAATATTATAATATAAATATTATATAATATTATAATATAAATATTATTAATATAATAATATTATATATATGATTTGATTATAATAAATAGATGACTTAATATTATATAGATGATAGATAATTTGTGAATCAACTTCATCCACAAAGAAGGGAGCTATAAATAATAAGTAATGAAACTCTAAATTTCATTGAGTTTGATTCTAGCTCAAGATGAATGTTGGTGGCATGCTTGACACATGCAAGTCAAATAGGAAATGGTGTTTCCAGTGGTGAACAGGTGAGTAATGTGTAAGAACCTGCCCTTGAGAGGGGAACAAGCTTAGGTAGGGGTCCCATGAGGTGGGGTTAAGCTTTGTGGATTATGATCAAATTCGAAAGGAAAAAGAATAGAGGAGTAATAGTCATTTATTTAGTCATTTTTATTTGTCTCATATTAGTCATTTATTTAGTCATTTAGTTGTGATTTTACCCGATGACCAAATTAGTCACTTATAGATGACCAAATTAGTCATTTATTTGCAATATTCTACTAGTGTTAGTTATGTGACTAAAAGTTTTAGTCATGTAGTCGTTTATTTTCCAAATTCTACTAGTGCAATCCACTTCCAACCATATTGTTGCAACCAAGGAGGAGAAGGCAAGATAATTTTTTTGTAGCACAAAGTTTTGTGCCACTGAATGGTAGAACCAAAAGCAAGACAAAAGATATTAAGGCACTCTAGGGCCGCAACAATAGAATCTTCTTCTTCCAAAAGAGTGAGGAAAGAGTCATCATCAAAAATGCCATTAACCAATTGAGCCTGAGAGTTGGGCAGAGAGATGCTCTTGACATGCTGCTGGGAAACCACGTTGACCAGGAGGTAGCCAAATCCCTCAGCAACAAGCACATACAAAGAGGGGGCAAGCGAGCACCCTTTCAGAATGGAATGAAAGAGTCCAAAGGTAGAGGTTTGATGACCATTAATGGTGATGCATGTTGAGACTGAATGAAGTTGGTCCCAAAACCCAAAGTTTGCAGCATAACAAGAATAAAAGGCCACTCAATACGGTCATAGGCCTTGGAAAAGTCAATTTTGATAAACATGGCTTTCTGGTTTGAACGCCTGGCCCATTCCATGCCTTCCCAAACAACAATAATATTATCTGGAGTAAACCTGGATTTGATAAACCCAGTTTGCTCCGGGTGCACAATCTGGGGTAAAAGATGGTGGATCTTCGGAGCCAAAGCCTTGGCGATGATCTTGTAGAATACATTGAGAACCATGATAAGTCTCCAATTGCAATTTTTTTTCGATTCACCAGACTTAGGTATGAATTTTATATTACCTTTGTTAATTAAGTTACCTAGAGAATTAGCATGAAAAGACTCAAAGTAAACATGATGCAAATCTTGCCTAGTACAGTCCCATAGGGCCTTGTAGAATTCACAAGGGAACCTGTCAACCCCTGGGGCTTTGTCATTAGCCATGGAATGGACAGTCTCTTTGAGATCATCAATTATTAACAATTGATCACAAAATTTTTTTTGGGCTGAAGAAAGCCTATTTGGCACCACAACAAGACAATCCTCAAGGGCTTGCTGTCGCACAAGCGTGGGTTCCTGTGCAATGAAAACTTGCTCATAATGACACACAAAGGCCTAGAGAATATCAAGAACCTGAAAAAGCACCTGAACACCATATTTAATTTTTTTAATGCACGAGGATGAGTGCCTGGCATGTAGAGCCAAAAAAACTCTTTGGAGGCATGATCACCAACTTTTAACTAATGTAACTGGGCTTTGATTTGTGCACCTTTAGCAGCATAATTGTCTGTAGCTTACTTTTTGTGCTTTAATTCCCGCACCCTAACTTGCAATGATGGAGAAAAAGGGTTGGTTGTCAAATCTTGAATAGCTGAGTGGAGATCAGTGATGGTAGCCTCATAAGATTGCCGATGAAAGATAGCCAGTTAGTACCCATAAATGCGTAAAAATCTAGCCGTGCGAGTGATAGCATCTTTCCACCAAGTAATCTAGCTTGTATGATGAGTTGGCTTGCACTCCAGATTCCAAACTCTATGAATGTGGGCTAGGGTAGGCTTGTGGCAGAGTAAAGATGTGTTTAGAAAAAATGAGTTTTACATTTGCGAGACTGTCGAGTCTCCCATTCAATGCGAAAATAAATGGGGAAGTGGTCTGACAAAGTCACATCCACTAATAATTTAACCGGGAGAGAAGAGATGTCAAAAGAGAAAAAAGATTGAGCCGAGATCAAGGCATGATCAAGGCGCTTAAATATTCTATCAAAACTAGCTCTGTAATTACACCAAGTGTGCTAGAGAGAATGAGAATGGCAGCGACCAATATTGGGATCAAAGAGCCCTAATTTATTGCGCATGTAAAACCACACCTCCCTTTTTCCAACTATCCATCTGAATGGAAAGGTGCCATCTTTGTCATACACCATCTCAACCATATTGAAATTCCCACACAATAACTAGGTAGTAACTGGCAATGAATCAACAATCTAGTGCCAAAGTAAAGAGCATTCCACAACATCATTAGAAGCATAGACATTAATAATCCCAAAGGAATGATTATCAATGTTGAGAAGGATCCAAACGAGCCAATGAGTTGGATCAGACTTGTGGTCGACTACACTAGAGTGCCACCATGGGGAACAAAGGGTGACAGCTTCGGGCCATGCCCAACATCATGAGCAGTACAAAATTTTTTACTAGCTGGCCAAACAGAGCAACAAACTACAGCAAGCAAAAAACTAGAAATTTTAACGTCTTGGAGATAAAGCACTTCAATACCAAAATACTTACGCAAGGTATCTCTAACAGAATACTTCCTTGAGAGGTCTATCAGACCTCAAACATTCCATGAGAGGAAATTCATGAATGAAACTCCATAATTTTGAAACCTGGTTCCTCTTCATTCAGAGAAGAGAAATGATTCTACAAAAATTCTAGCGGGACTGACCCAATCTAGTTGGAAGGAGAGGAAAACCTCCACTTTTCTTGAACATATTCCCCTTCTTCCCTGGGAGGAGAAGGGCTGTGAGACTTCCTTTGATCTCCTGCCATGAGAGAAGAAACATTTGACTGAGTTAACATGATAACAACAGGCTGAGGCGTAGCCTTTGGCCTAGGCTGTTGTGGAACATAATCAACTCCGACAGGAGCTTTCTTCCCCTTCAATGAAGGGTTTGAAACATTTTTTGCTGGTTCGAAGGCCTTGGGGGCCGACCTAGAACCAATGGAATTATTCTAGTGGTTCATAACCGTAGTCCATTTTGCATTAGGTTTGGCAGTAGAGGCATCTGCCGGACAAGGATTTTCAACATCTCGTGGCAGAGAAGGTGTATGAGGTACTACCAAAGGGCAGTCCTTGATCTTGTGGTCTGCAGACTGGCACTTATAACATGTGTTGGGAATATTAAAATATGTGACCTTCAAGGTATGCTCGAGAGCTTCAATTTGGATATCAATGGAGTCTTTCAAATCTTTGGAAAGGTCCACTTCCACACATACCCTCTTCTAGGGTTGGGCCTGAAAGAACCTATCTAGCTCAATGCAAATAACCCTCCCCAACGAGGAAGCTATATGATTAAAAAAAGGCACACAAGGCAAGGGTAAACCAGGAAATTCAATCCAGAAAAGAACCTGTAGCTTGATGTCATCTGAGACAGAAAAATACTGGGTCCATGCCTGGGAAACTAACAAAGAAGACCAGACATACCAAGGACCATGGGATAAGATATCCTGGACATGATTGACTTCCGCGAAGCGGAACAAAAAGAAACCTTTGGTCAAATTTTGGACCATGTCAAGGTGGACCCCATGAGGGACCCAAGCCTCCCACTCTTTAAGCACACTTTTAGGGTGAGTTCTCCCAACAAAATACCCAACAAGGGTGTGTTGCTCAAGCCATTGACAAGCAGTATCAAAATATGGTAAGGGAAAAACCACATCAACTGGTGAATCAGAACACTTACCTCGTGAACGACTTTCAGAACAAATTTCTGGGGATGTTTGTTTGAAGGAGGAGCCATTGAGAAAAGCCAATGAACCACTAACACCAACATGAAATATCAGGTTAGAGCCAATTGAAGGCATATTAAAACACAAAAACCGCACTAAATGCAATCGTACACAGGAAAAGAGGAGTTTCCTGCGCTAACAATGCAATATGATGCAAGAGGGGCCAAGAATGACCACAGACAACATAAAACCTTGTAGCTGAATATTCATTTTACATAGGGTTTGATAATTGAGCTGTAGATTTTTGGGACTAGGAATGCTAGGTCTCTTTTGTTCAATTAGGGTCTTTCACCTAATGAAAAGAGATAGATCCCACACCCAAAATCTAGGAGGTTCACTCAATCTAAGATATGTATGATGTAATTATGTTTAAATACAATGTTTTAAATGCAACTAATTGATAATATTGATTGATTAAATATGCAAAACTTAAGAAATGTGACTTGTTTGAAAACACATTATGTAATGCAAAAATGAACTAGAAATCAACGCAAAACTTAGCAGAAATGAACCAAACTGAAAGTGTGCACTTGAGATGTTGAAGGAGGTTGGAAATGATATTTGAAATCTTGCTGATGCTGATTTTTAGGCCTGGTGGGACTCATTCGCCATTCTGGGCGAATCAATCCTAATTTTGCAAAACTAAGCTGGAACCTGTTTATGACAAAAGGGTATCTAAAAATGTAGAAAACTTAAAATTGACCTTGGAGTGGGACTCATTCGCCACCGATGGTGAATGAGTCCACTTTTGAATTTCTAAAATTTCAAAAGTGGAATCCAGAGGTTTCAATCTACACTTTAGCTCCCTACATGTGTTTGCTTTCGAAATTCTAATTTTTGAACCTGAAAGTGAGTTTTTGTTGATATTTGACTTGTTGAATGAAGAGAAGAAATGTTGAATGTTAGGGAATGGGGGTTTTCCTTGGTCAAACCCCTTTTAGGTAATTAAACCAAAATGATGAAATAATGTAATGAAGCATACAATAATAGAGTTTATTACCTTGCCATGATGTTTGACCTTGAAATTACGCAACAATACATGAAGAATCTACCCTTGAATGTCTAAAAATTGATATCCTGGTGACTTGAAATGATAAAATCCTAAGTTTCTTGACTTGATATGGAAGATTGGTTGATGAATAATGATAAGAGATGTGAATTAGGGTTAAAATACTTATATTTATAGGCATCTCACCTATTTTACTCGTTAATACCTCATCACAGGCCAACATGTAAGATTAAACTTAAATTTCACTTTTTTCTTGCTCAAAGGTCAAAATTGCTCCAAATGGGACTGATTCACCACACATGGTGAATGGGTCCCACCTGGATGGGACTGATTCACCATGCATGGCAAATGGGTCCCACAGGGGCCATTTTGACAACTAAGATGCCATGAGATAAGGAAATGAGGTTTAACTTGTAACCTTGTTGGGTATTTGATCAATTTAAGTCTTGAGATGCACAATATGGGGTAATAGGGTCCTATTAATGATGATGTAAAGGTCAATTAGGGCTTGGGACACATAATTCAATGTGAAAGTGTGATTAAATACACTTTAGAACACTAAAATGTAGTCCACATAGCCTAGAAAGGCACAAAAACCAATGTGAATGTACAAGACACACTACAACACTAGTTTAACATTAAGTTTATTTTACAAGTCTTCTAAATTGATGTGATGATGTTATTAAACACATTTTATAATTTTGAATTAGGAAGAAATGGGTTCATTAAGTCTAGAAAAGTGTGAAAGTACATTACAACACTTTACAACACCTTTACAAGACATTAAATGCATTTGAAAGGGTCCAAGACCTAGTGTGGATGCATAAAATTCCTTACAACACTAGATTAAGACCTCATTAAGTCCAATTTATCATGAATTATTCCCATGTCAAGCAAGAGGTACTTTTTTCTACGACACATTTAGCCCCCACTTTAGTGAGAGGATGAACTTGCTTCAAACTCACACTAAAGCAGACATTCAAGAGAGATCCGAGTGTACAAATGCAGATGACAAAGAATGAAAAAGATCAAGAATGAAATCAAGCCCCCGTGATCCAAGATCCTAAGTCAAACCAACAAGATACAGAATCATGCAATGGAAAGAAAGAGAAAGATGAAAATGAAAGGGGTGAACCAAGCTTCAATCGCTTGTCCAACTAGTTGTGGATAAGATCTAGGCTGTTTGTCCAAAAGAAAATACATACTCACTCTGGGGTGACATAAATCTTAGTTGTCCAGTAGGTGAGAAAGCCCAAAAGGTGAGAAACATACAATAGTTGGTATGTACTCACAAACACATAGGTGGCTATGGGGAAAGTCATGCCTCGAAATGGGCTTCTCGCTCAACCATATCAAAGTTATACCTCCTGATAAATTTAACAAGGCACCACAAAGGAAAATGGTTTTCGAGCTCTGTGAGGTAAGAAAAAATTTGTATGCTTAACACTCATAGACATTGTTAATGTAGAATAGTGTTAAGGATTATTCAAAGGGATTTTTCTTTGTTCATGCAAGGTCTTATCTTAGGGAACATTGTGCCTAGTGTTTCCAAGAGAGGAAATTGCAAGAAAAATAAAATCACACAATGAAATGTGAGTGGTGATGTATGCCCCCACTTTAAAGTGCTTGCGAGCACTAGTACTATGATTAATTGCTTTAAATTAGAAGGAGAAATGAGAGGTTACTTGTAAATCCCTATGCCAAGTCATATGTTTTCGAGAAGCTATGTCATGAAAAATGGTAGTATGTCACGTGCGAGCCAACTTAAAGCACATCGTCCACGTCCCAAGCTTGCTCTTATATGTTCATGAAAGGTTAACGACTAGCCAAAGGAGGCAACAACAAGTGACACACAATGACAAGGCTACTAAACCCCTTTCCCCCACTGAGTGCAGGACAAAGGTGAGCTGAAATGATTGATGAAATGTATGTTAGAGTGACAATCAATATCAATTAAAGGGTATGTGTAGGATCATGATGGGCCAAAAAGTGGTGATATGATGGGTATGTGGTTGATGACTTTTTTTAACCCAAAATTGATGAAATGAAAAGGTTTTTTAAAGGATATTCTCAACTTTCCACCAATATAAATTATGCTTTACTTTGAATTTAATAAATAGTTATTATTCATTTTCTATTTGAATTACGGCTAAAGTCTTGATTGATGGGCTGATTGAAAAATATCTATAGCTTTCAAATTGTATCACATATTTCAAATTTGAAACATGCATCACATTCTATGCTTCACATACTATAAGATTTTAAAAAAAATGAATTTCATGAAGTTTTGACCAAGTTAAGGTGGTCAGACATACAAGTTTTTATATTTTTTAAAATTTGTAATAAAAAATTCATAATTAATTCTTTTCTTGGAAAAAAATTACAAAAAAATATGCATCACATTTGGACATGAGTCCTCTACTTATATTTAAAATATTATAAAAAAATATTATCATTTTATTGTGGTTAGGGTGGTTAGACAAACACCTACTTCTTATTTTTTCCCTGAAATTTAAGTACTACTGCATTGAAATTTCAAATTTTCACCAAATCGATTTAAAAAAAACCTAGTAGTTTAGAAACTACATTCAATTTCCTATAGATTCTATTCTTACATGTTTTTGGAATAATATAGATAACTTATTCAAATTTTTATGTCAAGTTTCCTAACTCTGATTTTTTTTATTTTTTTTCCACTTAAGGGTTTATTTTTTCCATGATGATCCTGCACATACCCTAGAGGAATTAGATGCCCCCTCAGAGGGAATCATACCAAAATCCTTAAGATTTTGGATTATGTGACTCAAAGCATGACATTTATTAGTGAAGTTACCATGAACTCTATGATATGCACAAAATGAAGTCTTGTAATAACATTTCTTTCGAGTTCCAGGGGGGAGAGATATCAAGTGATCTTGGAGGAGTCTTAACAAGATACCCTCTTGATCAAGAGAAGAAGATGGTCTTGTGGTTGGTGTGAAAGATACATCTTGCTTAGTAGTAGATGTCATACTTACACAAGACTCTTTAGATTGCAAGATTTTATTCTCCCCATTATAGGAAGGTATAAAATCTAACGAAGTCAAATCATGAACATTTGGTGAGATGACATTGACATTAAGCGAAGGTGTATTTGTGTGTTGCATGTTTGGTAAAGGATGATGTTCAAGACCACTAGTTGTTAAGGATTATTTAGGAGTGTGTTTTGTGAGATTGTTGATGTTGAATGAAGGTTTGACGATCTCAGAAAAAAGATAATAACCTAGACCATGAGTTGTTTGTTGTGTGTTAAGCTGTATAGGGTTGCAGATACCTTGTTCTCGAGAACCACATCATTTTCCACCATATCCTTGTTGTTTCATGAGTTCATAACCTTTTCCATAAAGCTTCTTCATTGCTTTTGGATCAGGTGGTGGTTGATCATAAGCACCATCAAAGGTGACTACGTAGTTTTCTTCTTTGTTTAAAGTAGTGGAGGGGGGTGCTTTCGAAAGGTCTTCTATATTTTGTGTTGACATGATGGTTGGTTGGTATTTTTTCTCATCTTTCTTTTGTGTGATTATGTATTCTCCCATAAATGATGGTGTGAATTCTATGTATCCCCAATCGTCACCACATAATTTAGACACTGATTCCTCATTGTTTTTTTCAATTTTAAGAGGGTCTATATTGGATGTTGGAATCAATGTTTTCAGAGGACTTGTAGCTCCTTTATCAAGGTGCAAGCAATTTTAGGCTTGGGGTCTATTTCAACTTGATAAATGTTATTGAAAATTATAGGCATATTTCATTCTTCAATGAAGGGTCGAAGGCACTGCATTCATCCCATGAATCCATGGTCTGCCTAAAAGAAGATTATACGAAAGATCATAAGGCATGACATGAATATGAGTTTTCAAAGTAGCCACCCCAATGGTAATAGGCAAAGTGATGACACTGAGTGGTTGCTTTGTTGTATTATCAAATCCTTGAATAGATATGGAATCAGATATTATTTGTGACTTGTCAACACACAATCTATCAATTAGATTCACACTACACACATTAAGGACATAACCATTATAAATAAGAGTTTTCTTTATCCCTATCTGATTGTATTGAGCAATGATCATGAAAGCTTCATTTTGTTTTTGCAACTCTAAAGAGGGAGCTTGTGTTGATGGAAAGTAATGTCTAGATCAGTTTTATTCGTTCTATGGATTAAAGCTATTACATAATTCAAAGTTGTACCATGAGGAATTGCAATTTGTTTTAAGGTTGTTTGAAGAATATTGTGGTAATTTGGGGAGTTCTGAAGTAAATCCCAAAGAGAAATCTTTGTAGGAGTATTCTTTAATTGTTGAACAAGATCATACTCCTTTGTGTGTGGGATAAAGTGAGGAGCAGTAGGTGGAGTGGGTAAAGGTAAAGAGGGTGGGGTTGGTTGCGGTGGTTGCAGATTATTTCAAGTGTTATATGTATGAGCAATAGTATTATAACTCAGCTACTGCGATACAATATTCTTAGGTGGGTATAGGACAAATTCAAGTTTGTTTTGAGGTGGAGGTTTATGTGAAGGGGGTAAAGGATGAGTTGATGTTGAATAATGTTAACATCCCTTAGCAAGTGAGATTCTGGATTGTCTTTGAAGGGTATAATATTAGTAGTGCCAATTTTATCTTTGTCTTGGGTCATAATATCCTCCCTAGAAGGAGAGTTCATAGGAGAACAACAAACCACATTTTCATGAAAATTAAGGTTTGGTTCATCCAAAATAACTTCATTGCAACTAAGGGACTTATTAATGGTTGAATGTGTTTGATAATTGATAGTGTAGAGATTAGGGGAAGATTCTATTTGATTGTTGGTTATTTCTAAGGTCACATTTTCTTGTTGCATATTAGCTACCCTACTAGGAGAGCTTGTAATATGTTCATCCAAGTTTGAGGTTTACAAGGTAGATTCATCACAAGTGGGAGAGGCATCAAGAGAAGGACCATTATGATTTTCAAATAGATTTTCCCAAATGGGAGGAGCATTAGGGAAGGGATGATCAAGGGTGTCATGATTCTTAATAGGGATATATTCTAACACCAACCTATCCTCTTTACATTGAGGAGGAGTACTAGGAGATTGACAAGATTGATTGTCATGATCATGGAGACTAGGTAAGGTGACTTGTAGGAATGTGTCTATGATCTCATGTTCTTTGTTGTCTAACATCATCCAAAGGGGAATAAGGAGATGGACAATCAAGACCCTCAAGGCTTGTAACTTCTTGCACCAAGATACCTTCGTCACTAATAGGAGAGGTATTGGGAGAAGGACAAGTATGTGTGTTATGATTGTCTACATTCCATTCGCACCAATGGGTAATGTAATGGTGTTGTCAGGACTAACATGTTCCTCATTGTCATAATCAAAATTAAACTCATAAGAGGGGATGCTATGCTTATAAAATCCATGTTTAATAAAATCAAAGGCACATTTAAATAATATGTTATGCAAAAGTAAATAAAGTGCAATGCAATTTTAAGATGTAAAACAAAGTAAATTATTGATTACAATATGCAATAGTCTGGAAAATGAAATGTGGGAGATGTAAATGTGAAACTAAAAAATGCATGAAATGAGCTATTTTAAGTGAGATATAGTAAAATGCGTGTTACAAAAATACAACTAACTGATATAGGTAGGCTAAGGGACCAAACAAAAGCTTAAAAACATAGTTTTCAATTTTGTAAAATGCAGTTTCAGGGGTCACAAGGGATTGATTCGCCCAGGGTTGCGAATGAGTCCCAGTATGGACTTTTTACAGAATTTTCAGTATTTTTTGAGGGGTTTTGATGTTTTCTAAGTGAAATGATGTAGACCTAAGTAAAAAATGCTGAATTTCAAAAAAATTAAATGAATTTAGATGCTAAGAATGCAATCTAAATGCACTTTTCTATGAATGCAAAATTTGAAACCTAGTATGCAAGATAAATGCAAGCTTGATGTATGATGAAGGAATCAAAAATCAGAAAATAAAATTTTCTAAAAAGTAGGTTCACCAAAATGAACCGTAGATTTTTGGGACTAGGAATGCTAGGTCTCTTTTGTTCAATTAGGGTCTTTCACCTAATGAAAAGAGATAGATCCCACACCCAAAATCTAGGAGGTTCACTCAATCTAAGATATGTATGATGTAATTATGTATAAATAGTTTTTTTTAAATGAAGCTAATTGATAAGATTGATTGATTAAATATGCAAAACCTAAGAAATGTGACTTTTTTGAAAGCACATTGTGTAATGTAGAAATGAACTAGAAATGAACACAAAACTTAACAAAAATGAACCAAATTGAAAGTGTGCACTTGAGATGTTGAAGGAGGTTGGAAATTACATTTGAAATGTTGTTGATGTTGATTTTTAGGCTTGGTGGGACTCATTCACCATTCTGGGAAAATCAGTCCCAGTTCTGCAAAACTGAGCCGAAACCTGTTTCTAAAAAAAGGGTATCTAAAAATGAAGAAAAATCAAAATTTACCTTGGAGTGGGACTCATTCGCCACCCATGGTGAATGAGTCCACTTTTTAATTTATGAATTTTCAAAAGTGGAATCCGGAGCTTCCAATTTGCACTTTAGCTCTCTACAAGTGTCCGCTTTCAAAACTCTGATTTTTGAACTTGAAAGTTAGTTTTTGTTGACATTTGACTTGTTGAATGAAGAGAAGACCTATAAAATTTTTCAACTTTATCTCCAATGATTTCCAAGATTCCAAGAGTCCTAAATCTGCAAACACACAAGGCAAGAGAGAGAAATGTTGAATGTTAGGGCATGGGAGTTTGCCTTGGTCAAACCCCTTTTAGGTAATTAAACCAAAATGATGAAATAATGTAATGGAACATGAAATAATGGAGTTTATTAACTTTCCATGACACTTTGTTTTGAAATTATGCAACAAAACATGAAGAATTTACCCTTGAATATTTGAAAATTGATATCTTGGCGACTTGAAATGATAAAACCCTAAGTTGCTTGACTTGACATGGAAGATTGGTGGATGAATAATGATAAGAGATGCAAATCAGGGTTAAAATACTTATATTTATAGGCATATCACCTATTTTACCCATTAATACCTCATCACAGGCTGACATGAAGTAAGATTAAACTTAAAATTTTCCCGCTCAAATGTCAAAATTGGGCCAAATGGGACTGATTCGCCACACATGGTGAATGGGTTCCACCTGGATGGGAATGATTCACAATTCATGGTGAATGGGTCCCATAGGGGCCATTTTGACAACTAAGATTGCAGAAGATAAGGAAATAAGATTTAAATTACAGCCTTGTCAGGTATTTGATCAATTTAAGCCTCAGGATGCACAATATGGGGTAATAGGGGCCTATTAATGATGATGTAAAGGTAAATTAGGGCTTGAGACACATAATTCAATGTGAAAGTGTGATTAAATACACTTTACAACACTAAAATGTGGTCCACATAGCCTAGAAAGGAACAAAAACCAATGTGAATGTGCAAGACACACTACAACACTAGTTTAACATTAAGTTTATTTTACAAGCCTTCTAAATTTATGTGATGATGTTATTAAACACATTTTATAATTATTGAATTAGGAAGAAATGGGTTCATTAAGTCTATAAAAGTGTGAAAGTCCATTACAACACTTTACAACACCTTTACAAGACGTTGTTAAATGCATTTTAAAGGGTCCAAGACCTAGTGTGGATGTGTAAAATGCTTCACAACACTAGATTAAGACCTCATTAAGTCCAATTTATCATGAATTATTACCATGTCAAGTAAGGTACTTTTTTCTATGGCACAATAATATAATGAGGAGGTGCATCAGAGAGGATGACGTCTATGATATTCTCAAGGAATGTCATGATGAAACTTGTGGAGGATAGTTTGCAACAAAGAGGATAAATCTTAAAATATTGACTACTGGCTATTATTGGCCAATACTTCATAAAGATGTAGTCAAATACACATGGAGCTATGATAGATGTCAAAGGATAGGACAATCTACCAAAATAGATGAAATGTCACTACAATCATAACTAGTCATAACACCATTTGATAAATGGGGGCTACATTTTATTGGTCCTATATCTCCAACATCCATAAACAAGGAATACATACTGGTTTGTACTAATTTTCTTACAAAATGGGTGGAGGTCAAAGCCTTGCAATTTAAAAAGGATGATTTTTTTTCCAAATTTCTCTATGAATATATCTTTACAAGATTGGGTGTTCTTAGGGAAATAGTGACAGATCAAGGGCCATAATTTACATCAAATATAATCACCAAGTTAGTGCAGGAATATGAGATTGGAAATAGAAATTATACACCCTATCACCCTCAAGAAAATGGTTAAGTGGAGGTGAATAATAAAGAAATAAAAAAAATTCTTACAAAAAGAGTGTAAATACACATGAAGGATTGGGCAGCCAAGTTACTTGAAGTAGTTTGGGCTTATAGGACAACCTAGAAAAAACCAATAGGTTTTACACCATATGAATTGGTGTATGGAAAAAGGTAGTCCTTCTAATTGAATTTGAATACAAAACTCTTAGGACAATAGTAAAATTGGGCATGGATATATCTAAAGCACAAAAGCAGAGGTTGCATAACCTCAATGCATTAGATGAGATATGCATGGAAGTAATACACCATACTCAAATCATCCATAAATAGAGGATGCATTGGCATGAAATTTTTATCAATATCAATCAGTTTAATACAGGTGATTGGGTACTACTCTATGATTCACGATATAAGGATTACAAAGGGAAATTGTAAATGAGATGGTTAGGCCTATATGAAAGTCAAATAATTTTTCCTAATGGATTAGTTTAGTTCCAAACTATTGATGATGTAAGGTTTTCATTGGTAGTTAATGGCCATTGGTTGAAGCTCTATAAAAGGCCACTCTAGAAGGATGATTTCCAACAATCCTTACAACATAAATTCGAACCAGAACTACACACTTTATCAACAATAACCAACACTTCATCAAAAATATCAGTAGATGAGCTACACAACTCACCTCCTACTATTTCATAGGTATAATCTTCAAAACATCTCTCATGCACACATGCACAGGTGACACTCGATAGACTTTATTTTTTGAACCTGCAGTAGAGCTTACAAGACCTACAACATCACTCCCCTAGGAAAAACATTCAAAAGGGACCTATTCCTATAGCAGCCTGTAGCACTTACACAACCATCATTTCACTTGTGCCTGTGGCATCCATCATTTAAATTCATTACATACAACTTCTTTCTTCCATCACATGTAGCCATCAAATCTACTTTTTTACATCATCTATACCATGCCATAAATTCCACTTCTCCCATCATGTACTTTGCACAACTTTTTATTCATCACTCAAACTTCATTGCCATGTGTTCCACCTAGGATAAATTATAATTCAACATGGCTACCCGTAGTTCCTAGCCATCACCTCAAATCATTTCAAATATTTTTCCATGTTGCATGATAGCATTAAAAAGGTTTCACATGTGCCATACTTCACTTCAAAAAATGTCAATAGGTACTCTTCACATTTAACTCTCATTTAATTAACATTCAAGCTTATTAATTTCATAAATATTTATCATTCATACAAACTGTTGATCATCAAAGCTTGTGCTTCTCTGACAGTCTTAGGGAAAATTCAGCGAGTGGGACAAATTGCATCTCACTAAATACCTCTGGGTTTTTAATAAAAATCTGAATCTTCTTTTGGGGTTTTGAGATAAGGGATAAATGAAATGCAAATATTCAACATAAAAGGTGATACGGCAAAGCTTTTACAACATTTCAAACCCAAGTTATTCCTATGATTGATATAAAGGACACAAAATGCCACAACCCCTCATTGTTGGAAAGATAATGAACAACAAAGGCTAACTTCAAGCATAGTTCAGACTTTTCGATCTTTCTGTAGGTAGTGTTCATTGAGGTCTGATAAAAAATAAAGATTCCTTAGAGTTAAAGAACAATATTCCAAAAATTACAAGAACTCTATCTCCTAATACAACATAGCATAACAAAATAACAACTTTAAGGAAAATAGAAAAATTCCGATGAAATAGTCCAATTCTCCTAAGCTACTATTCAATCACACAAGCATAAAGCATAGAAATACACTATTTAAACTACCATAATATAGCTAGCAAGACACAATGTTTCATTCAAAATGATAATATAAAGAAATAAAGCTTGAAAAAGGCCATACATGCATAGTCTTAATGAATTCCCCTCAATAGTTTGTGCTTTAATTAAAACTGAATTTTGAAAGAAAGGTCAGATGCCAATCTGACAATAGTTTGAACCTTAATAGATATAATATTGTAGAATAAAGTAGTTTTATAACTTGCTTCTGAAAAATAGTTCTTAACACTTTAAGAAAACTAAAAGAAACACTTCTTTTGACAAAGAAAATAGTTCCTCCTAGAAAAAATCATCCTCTTGCATCTGTGTCATCGTCCTCCTTATATAGCCACCAAAGAAAGAAAGCACCGCCCCAGTCTAAATTAATTGCTGCCAGGTGTTGACAGTTGATAACACACGATTCGATCATAGACCTTTGGTTAGGCTGCAAAAGATCTTTGCATTAACTCTTCAACTACTGCATTAATACCATCCATATATTTTAACAAGGATAAGAAACTAAACATGATCAGATCCTAGGAATAACAGCCTGGTAAAGGACCCAATTGATTGATCACATCACTGCGAGGTACCGTCTCAAAACTTCCATCCCAAAAACTAAGAAAAGAAAAGAAAAAGGTCGGCTAGCTCAGACAAACTCCTCAATAGATATCTTTATAGGCGGTGCAGATAACCCGTGACAAGGAGATGACATGTCAACAGGGTGGAAACTCCTGAGCTCGCAAATATAGCTCCCAAGAAAATGTCCGACAAGTAAACACATGTCCCAAACCTTCTCCTAAAAGGAAGATTAAAAGATAAAAGCTATGTAGCCACCACGTGGCGCGTTGTGCACCTTTTCAATAATTTTATTTGAGCGTAGGTGCACTTGACACCAGAGACATTTATGCAAACCAAAATAAAAAGACTAAGGCACAATTTTTTTTATAGTTTTGGCGACTCATAGGGGTCTTTGCTTTTGAGAAGATTCGAACCTAGGCCTCTGGCTATTCCAGGCGTTTGATGAAAGCGATGCATTGAGCCTCTCAATCTACATTATTTGGTAGAATAGGGGTCTGGATCTGTCTTTATGTTTGTTCGAGATAAAAAATCTCCTTAAAAGAGATGACACGCCATCTAGAAGAAATTGCACCCAGGTGATAATAGAGCCAAGAAAGAGGGTAGATTTTGCGCTCAACATCATCCACCGTGGGTACAACACTCGAGCTTGGGATTTTAGTGGCGGTCTGAATCTTGTGTCAAATTGGCTCATTAATTTTCTCTATCATTAGCATGTCTTCATTTGGGGAGAGAAGAGGAGGCAACCCAAAACCAACCAGGATGGCGAAGTCCTTTTTGATATTAGTGACCCTTTTATTCAACACCATCTGGTGATCCTTGCATTTTACCGCAACCATGTGGTAGTTGATGATCTCATTGGATTTGACAGAGGTGACCCATTGATCGGGAATTTCTACTCTTTTAAGAACCTGATCAGTGGTGATACTCAATTTGGATATAAAACTTTGGGAGTCTGCCACTTGAGGTGAATATGTTTGTATGAAGTGGTCAGCCATCAGATTAACCTTGGCATTTAGTTCTCGTACGTCCCTTAAAAACTATAAGGCGAGTCCCAACACATACACGCCAGTCACTATCTTCTCCCAATGCATAGCTACTAGCCTTCTCATTATAGGATGGGATTCATAACCTCTTGCAACAATTAACTCCTAGTTAAAATGAGCCTCTCTTACTCTGATGTTTTCTTCTATTTGACCTTTCTCTCGAAGAGAGTTCACCAACTCAGAGCTTAGTCTTCTGACTTCTTGTCTTGACTCTTTCGCCAAAATCTAGATCCTCCGAAGATCATCAATATTTTGGGATCTAGCATCACTTAACTCTTTCTTTAAATTTTCATTTTTAGCACGAAGCTAAACTTGCTCATTATTGGCATATGCAAGCAATTTGGACATGTCTCCTTGTTGGCCTTGAACTTGTTTTACGCGGGTCATTTCAACATGTTTGGCTCGGACCTCATTCTGCAGCCTGCTCACTCTCCCTTTCACATTTTCCAACTCAACTTCGTGCTTCCTTAATTGCCTGTCCAACCATTCATAATCAACATATACCACCTTTTGCGTGGCTTTGGCTAGGACCATTTTATCATGTGGGTGGTTTTCACTCAGATCCAAGCCCACGACATGAATGCTGTAGTCTTCCATCTACATTTTTCCTTCGGGCTTGGAAACAAGAGACCTCATTGTGGTGATAAGTAGGGAGTTCCACTCTTCATTAAAACAAGCTTCAATTCTCCTGGTGGCGGGCCTTTCGACACTCTTTGATAATATTTTTAGCTTCCTAGTCTTTTAGGCCTATTTGGTGGCACTGAAATAACCTTGAAGAGTCTAAGGGACATTGACACTTTGAGCCACAATGGGAGCACAAGGGGGAAATCCGAAAAGGGTGATGGTAGGGGGGACTTCAGATGTGTGAGCATGGGGGGACGCAAAAGGCAGCATGATCATAGAAAAAGGCAGAACACCAAAAGGAGCAGGGGAAGAAATAGTAGGGGTAGATGTTTAAAAAGGCTGATGGAGAGGTTCTTTCCCGGAAGTAGATGGGCTGGGAGTAACAGGAAAAACTATAGTTTTGATAATTCCAATGGGGGCCTTAGACAAAGCAACTAATGGTACAACAACGACCATGATAGATGATGCTCCTTCGACAAGCAAAAAAGTTTTAGCAGGTTCATTTTCAATGGCAGGGGGTGTATCTAACATTACCAGTTCAGGAACCAAATATGGGGGATTACTTTCAACAGGAAAAGACTTGGGGTGTACCAGAGATGTAGAAATAAGACGAGGGGGAGAAAAACTTACCTGAGCCATAGTTGATGAAACATTTCACAAGGCGAACTCCACTTCTTCTTCCCAATGGACTAGTATATCAGGGGCACCTAGGTCCTGGAACCTTCTCCGCTTCACACAATTAGAGCCAGTATGTTATGATCTCCTTTTAGTAGAGTCCTCCAATATTTGGACATTAGCGATCGCTGAGGATCCTCTTGGGGATCGTCGGGCCTCTTTTCCTTTGCTTCGGGCTTGGGACGCGGATGGAGCCTGTGGACACCCTGGCCCCAAATCTCTTCGGTTGTCAAGTTCCCGAGGTCTAGGAATTAGGAGTCAAACTTATTCCTCCTCAACCTCATGGCTTGTCTTAGGATTTCTATTGTCGGAATCAACCTCCTTCTCATACGCGTCCTCAAAATCTTCATCGAGCTGGAAGCTACTGAACAAAGCACTTTGATTTCTCATCTCTTGTTGAAACCTCCATAAGTCTTCCTTCTTTCTTTCTGGCCGTACTTTATGCCTCAGCTGCACATTGAGAGATTTCCTCATTGGGAGATTCATCTGATACTATGCCTATGGCTCATAAAAACCTAGCCATTTTGGCCGTTCTTCTGGTATGTGGGTCAGGTCGATGTATATCTCTGCACTCTCTCAAGCAAGATTTCTCCACCTTTGGAAATACTCCCTAAACTCATGCCTTAAACTGAAATTCCCATTTGGGTTGTAATTCCATTTGTCACAAATGAGGATCAAACCTAGAGCTACCAAATGACTTATGATCTCATCTTCAACCTTTTGCTTGCTAAGTATTACTTGACTCTTTGCAATCATAAGGGGAAGATCAAAAAGCTTTGCTTTATTCCTCCCAACAACATAGATTCTAGCTATAGTGGATACTTGTCAGCAAGCCTCTAGTCCATCTATTCTTCATTGAAAAGGTCAACACCCCAACCCATAGGGATACACATCATGTCCCATATAGCTTTGGCCAAAATTGCGATCTTGACCCCATGGCCCTCAACAGCCTCTGTATTTTTGTTAAACCTCTTTGCACACGCATCAACCAGCTCTGGGCATGGATGTACAATAGGTAGCACAAACTATGGTAGGCCACTATTCCAAATCCAAAATGCAAAACCCTTTGCCGACTCATGCCCCAACATCCTCTGAAAAGCACCTTCCATAAGATTTTTAGGGTTGGTGGATAACTGAGGGTCATAAACATTGTCGGTTATATCTTGAATTGCCTCTTTCAAGACACATATTTTAGATTGAACCTTGGACCTGTAGCATTCAAATGGTCATTCTTCTAGAGCTAGGGCATTGGTGAACGAGTAAGGTCCAAATATATTTGCATAACTAGGTCTTCTATTTGGAACTTCAGTTTGCCTGCCAGAGGTAGATGCTTTTGCCATGATTGTTTGAAAATGATACATAAACTCTTTGGTTAAAACCGTTTTCCCTTTGTTAAAACTTAACTTGCCTTTGAGTGTAATTAATTTATAGGATTTTGCATTCAGTTATGAGTTTTCGACTATTGATGGCTCATTAAATGCTACCACTGGGGCAATATGTGTGGATGGGAGATCCATATCCCTTGGGAATTTTGAGAAAGCCATAGAAATGGAATTAGTACATTCC
This sequence comes from Sequoia sempervirens, assembly GCA_007258455.2. Lineage (NCBI taxonomy): Eukaryota > Viridiplantae > Streptophyta > Pinopsida > Cupressales > Cupressaceae > Sequoia > Sequoia sempervirens. Next base: position 102,036,738 of record VDFB02179234.1, read on the forward strand.
TTCCATCACCTCTTCTTTCTTTTAATTCATTGCATTGAAAAGCATGATTTTCATCATATGGAGCATGCCGAGATGGCACAAGGTACTTTTGAAAAGATGTGTTCATTAATTTTTCAAAGCCTTAGTTTGTTAATCCATGTCTTTTCCCATTAGTGAACTAGTTGGAACTGATGATGGAGAAGGAAACACGTCAACCATCGGCGTATGAGGGAATTTACTCCCCAACGCCCAAATTTATTTCTCAAGGTATTCCATCAGATCCTCCGAATGATTTTTCCATCCTATTCTATTTTGTCATAAAATTTCCTGTTGCCGTCTGGCCAAAAATAGACCTCCTGTTGGTGAAGTTCCCCAGTTATCTTTTTCTATATATAGCTACACCACCTTTTGCAACATCCATTCAAACATATAGTTCTATAACTTAGTTGGCCTTCCACCTTCTCTCTTTCTGCCATAATTCACTACTTTGTCATGATGTCTGTTGGTCTGGGTACCCCTATTCAGCTCCTTCCATGGAGACCACAAAACTGCTTTGCAGGAGAGATTACTGACACCCGTATCAAGTTCCTGGTGAAGAATTGTGACCCCCTGATCATGACTACATTCAAGTGGGTCATCGGTGCAAACTACCTTACCGATGAGAACCAGCTCCAAAGTAACAAAAATGTGTTCTCCCACTTTGTGGCCTCACTGTTGGACCTGGGTGTGGCCAAGCCCATGATAATTGCATTGTGTCAGAAGATGTTCAACACCTCTCTGATGGAAGGGCTTAACGAGATAGTATGAGTGGACATTCCTGGTGTTGACATTCCAAGTGCCATGGACCTCTGTAGGCACGTGACTTTGGAGTGGACATGCCCTGGTTGCCCTTCCTTACTGAATTTCTCACCATGGATGTGGAGATGCACCATTGTTCTTCTTAGCCAGCAAACACTTTCCTTCTACTAGAGTACAATGTGGAGAAGGTTCTGGGGATTTCTTGGAAAAATCACTTTAGTTACCTAGTGCATCTTCGCAGCGAGTAGACCCTAGGTCTGAACTGCGCGGCCTGCATGTGTAGTGTGTTTTTCCCCTGCTTGCAACTCATCAAACAAAAGAAGAAGAAGAAGAAAAACAAGAAAAGGAGGAGAAGCGGAACCCATTTACGAGTCCCTTTTTTCTTCGCTATTGGAGGTGGAATTTTACTATTTATCTAATCGTGGCCTCCCTTTTAACAACTTTTGCTTGCTTTCCTTTTTGGGTTTTTCTCAAGAGAGCCTTATGTAATATTTCGAGCCTCGAGCCATATACTATACTATAAATTTTATCAATAAACATAATATAGTATAGCTTTTATTTCTTTTGTGTTATTCTGGGCTTTATTCTAAAAAACTTTGAAATAATTACAATTTTTTTTACATATGGTACATGTACATGTTAAAATTTTAAAAGAACTGTGCATTTTAATGGAAAATTCTTAGATAAATATCATCCACCACCTCATCTAAAACCATCTCTTTGAGTCTGTAAACTTTCTTTCTTTTGCATGTGTTGTTTCTAAAAGGCCCTCTCTGCAACACTTTGAAATTAGTAGGTCGTCCTAGTTTTGCAACATGCCTGCAGTACCTTAGCACTAAAAATTCTTCTCTAGAATTTGGGTAAAAATTTTCTTCATCAAAACATCATTTGATTATTTGATGACGGTTAATTATAGCTCCATGGTCCTTTTCTTTGTCTCTTTTCAGCCTCAGGGTTTTTGCCAAATTTTCATACATCAATTTAAACAAAGGAAAATTTGGAATAGGCTTGAGGGTAATTTGATTTATCAATAAGGCTGCTTGTTCATAACTATGCCAATCTCTTTGAGCTGCCAACCCAACACATTCGACTAACCTAGTTAGGCTCTTGTTGGCTGATTTGGTTAACCTGCTCCCTTGCATATAATAATGTGATGAAGTCTTCAGTAAAATCCTGTATCTGGCAACAAAATTCAGCCCTTGTGATTCCACCGAACCTTGGGCATTGGCAGGTGTAATGGTCTCAGAAAGGTTCAACCCAGCTTTTAGCTTCTTTAGATACTTGTCAAATCTTCCTTTTGTGACATGAACCCACACACTGGTTCTCCTTTGCTTCCTTGAAGGGAGTGTAGTAGGATGCTCTTCATTTTCTTCCTCATACTCCTCCAACTGCTTGATAACTGTTGTGCCCTTGAGAGCTTGTTGAAAAGACATGTTCTCCTTAATCATCAGGGTGGCTGGGGTCACAATTCTTGTGAAACTTGGCATGAATCCTTGGACAAGGCTAGACTTATCCGAAAAAGATCTTATGTTCAATTATGAGCCCCAAAACTCCTTGGGATTTATTATTATTTTCTCCTGAGATGGTGTACAACCAAGAAGCTTTCCTTTGGGTGCTCCAAGGAAATATTTTTCTGGACCAAGAAAAATCCCTTTAGATGATCAGGATGATCACCTTTTCCTGATGAATCACCTAGGTATATGAAAATAATCTGGTTGGGCCATTTTTTTAATAGTAATGCCTTTTTCCCTTTGAAAAACTGCAACATCGGAGAACTTGAACAGTGTTCTTGTGTATACAAATGTTTCACACTTGGTGGTAGACGTCATCCTTTGTCGGTTGGATGCCATTATGAAAACCTCATCATTCCTTGGGGAATCATCTATCAAAGAGGAGATCTGTATCTTAGTCCGGAAGAAATGTTGCGTTAGTGTCAATGGGTAATGATCTTTTAGCAAAATCCTTCTTGAGTCTTCAAAGTCAACATAAAGTTGGATATCCCTATCCCTTTCCCAAACTGGGACTAGATTTGATAACCAAGCAAAAAATTTGATAGGACATATGACCTCTGTCTTGCCCCATTTGATGAAATCTTGTGCTGCCAAAGCCTCAAACCTTAGGAGGGTTATCCTTTGTTTCTACCCAACAGACTTGGACTCTTCATCTAGGGCAAACGCCGACTAGACTATACCTGAGTTGTAACCTTTGAGATCATACTTACAACATAATTCCTTCACCCTTCTTTTATTCCTATTAGAGTCCCTCCTTTCGACCGCTAGTCTTTTTCCTTTTCCAACATTAAACTTATTACAATCCTTCGAAACTATGGAGAATCTTTGCTTTGTCGGATCAAAAATTGATTTTGAATGTGCCCTGATAAGAAACATCCAATGGACGATACTATCTTGAGGTCAGGGATTCCCTTGCATACCAAAAGCTTCAAAACTTTTGATGAGATCCCATACATTATGTACTTGATATCTTAGCCTTGTATGGGTATGTGCAGGATCATGATGGGCCAAAAAGTGGCAATATGATGGGTATGTGGCTGATGACTTTTTTTTACCCAAAATTGATGAAACTAAAAGGGTTTTTAAAGGAAATTCTCAGATTTCCAAAAATATAAATTATGCTTTACTTTGAATTTAATAAGTAATTATTATTCATTTTCTATTCAAATTATGAATGAAGTCCTAATTGATAGACTGATTGAAAAACATCTATAGCTTTCAAAGGATATCACATTTTTTGAATCCAAAACATGCGTCACATTCTATGCTTCGCATACTATAGGATTAAAAAAAGAAAAATTGAATTTCATGAAGTTTTGACCAAGTTAAGGTGGTCAGACATACGAGCTTTTTATACTTTTTAAAAGTTGTAATAAAAAATTTGAATAAATAATTATTTACTTGGAAAAAAATTACAAAAAAATATGCATCACATCGGGACATGAGTCCTCTACTTATCTCTAAAATCTTATAAAAAACTATTATCATTTTATTGTGGTTAGGGTGGTCAGATAGACACCTACTTATTTTTTCCTTGAAATTTAAGTACAGTTGCATTGAAATTTCAAATTTTCACCAAATAGATTTCTTTTTTTTAAAAAAAACCTTGTAGTTTAGAAACTACATTCAATTTTCTACAGATTCTATTCTTACATATTTTTGAAATAATATAGATAACTTATTCAAATTTTTACGTCAAGTATCCTAACTCTGATTTTTCTAATTGTTTTGCCACTTAAGGGCCTGTTCTTTCCATGATGATCCTGCACATACCTGTATTTATTGTGGTTACTTGCCCACAGATCTGGTTTACTATAGATTCTAAATTTCCAACAACTTGTTTCTTACTTGCATCTATTTGTTCTACTGAACTCAATTCGTGGACCAAAACTCCATATTCGATATTATTGGCTAAGTAAGAAGGCTGAAAACAATAAGCTCTAGGGTATTCCAATCCCATCGAAAATACCAACCAGACACCTACTTTGGGACCGAATTTTCACTTGATGCCATCAAAATGTATAGTCTATACATGATTATTAGACAGATCGTCAGACTCCTCCTGAATCTTCATTAGTTTTGGAAAGACTTGATCTCTGTCAAAAATAACATAGGCGCTCAGCCCTATAGCATGAAAGTTGTAAAATGGATCAGAATCAACGAACTGATTGAGCAACATCTCTTCTTCTAAAATCTGCTCATCTATATCTTCTTCCTCTCTAGGAATTTCTACATAATATCTCTCCTGTTGAAAATTAGGGGTATGATCAACAGCTCCGAAGCATAGATTTGCATCGCCTGCAATATGTTTGGGATGCAAGGATTCATATAGAATCTTCATCTTTGCTCCATGTTTGATTCTCAATATCAAGTGGGACTAATTAAGTGCCAAGTATCCACCAAGTTTGGCGGTGAAATCTCTTGATTGACACATTCCAAAAATTGGTGGAATGTCTATTATTACTATTTATTGAGTGATTGTTTGGCTTGGGCAAGAGAAGAGGGTTAGGGATAGACCACTTATCCAACCAATGGTCAGGACTTTATTTTTATCCAATTGCATAATTCCCTTTTCAAGGGGTTCACACTTAAGTTTTAAAGCATCCACCACTTGTTTTGGCATAACAGTTGTGCTAGCTCCTGAATCAATCATATTATTATGCAACAATTTGTCTCCTACTATAAGCGTTAAAAAGAAGGGTGTGGGATTTATTTTTCTTACCTCTTTTTCCTTGATTCTATCCACATTATTTGCATAAGCCGTTGATTTATGAGCCTGAAGGGGAAGCATGGATCTATCATTTCCACTCTGATTATTCAATTGAGTCGTGCTTGCGTGCAAACTTTTCCCTTCCACCTTCAATGCTTCTTGAAGCAGGGTTTTTTTCTCGGGAATTGATATGATGTCCCACAATGACACATTGGTAGGTGCCTTCTTTAATTTCTCCACCATGTTAAGCATCCCAAATGTTTGGGCCTTTGGCTTAAATGGTGGTATTTCTTTTTTTTTTGGGAGAAAATGCTCCATCATGGCTAGGCTTGGTGCTTTATTTGCCTCCTTTTCCGCTGATGGTAGGTTATGTGGCTACAAACAAGGTTAGATGATGGGTAGCGAAGCCGACTTCTTTGGGGGGAACAGTTGACGTGGCTGCGGATGTGGTAGAGCTTGTTGTACATATTCCCCTGTGAGCCTTCTTTTCGATCTTGTATTGTAATTTGACAGCACTTATGGAATTCAAGATGTCTAGGCTTCGTTTGTGAACACAACCTCATCTTCCTCCAACCATGAGAAAAGAGCTTGGTCAAGTGTAATGTCTAATTCTTATTCAATGGACATCCCTTGCATTTGTGCCCTAAAATGAGCATTCTCCATTTCGAGTGTCCCGTATTTGTCCGCATTCAGAAACATACCCTTACTCCTCTGTTCCACCACCTTTTACTGCATATTTCCCCTTGGACAGTTTCAGGGCATGTGGCTATCATTGCATGGAAAGCATCAAACATTTTCATCCTCCGTAAAATTGTTCTGGCCCGGGACTATCTCTTTATTCGAACTACCCTTGACTGTTTGTAATGGCACATTAATAGGAACTATCTAATTTGTTGTCAACGTCTATTAACCTCCTCCTCTATAGGATCCTTGATATGAATTCTGTTGGTAAGTGTCTTTCCTCCACCATAGACCTGAGTGGTCATTTTCAGAGCTATCACTTGTTGTCATTTGATAATGACTAATTCATTAGCAAAATTCCACATCATATCTTTTATATCAAGGATATCCACCGCCATTGGCGAGAGACTCGATCTGCTCACTTGAGTGGTAGGATACTCATTTGTAGGCTGTGGGGTGAGCAACTTCAATTGTGTGGCAAGAGTGCTTGGATTAGATTCCTCTTGATGGCCATCAAATATTTTTGCAAATACTAACATTGGTGGCTGAGGCGGAAGTTTCTCAATATCTATCATGTTATTCTCTGCATGTACCACCACCTTGTATGTGTCAGGCAGGATGTTCCCTCCCATGGAGGTTATCATAACTGCGATGTCCAGATTGATAGACTTTAGATAGAACATGAACACCATCGCGGTCTGAGGTCGAGTAGTCACTGGGATCCTTTGCCAGGTCTTGTGGAACTTGGTATTTAAATCACTCATTGCTTCAGGCAGATCTCTCTTGATGGTAATTAGTTGTTGTAGTAGTGAGGAACGGTTCCCCTCTTCTGAGAATCATTCGAACACACACTGTTTGAGCTAGTCCCAAGAAAGAATGAAACCCGAGGCTAGAGATCTATACCAATCCTGAGCCTTTCCCTTAAAAGAGGCAGCTAACAGTCTTAAGGAAATATTTTTTTCTGATATATTATGTACCCTGCATACCTCCGCTATATCTTGAAGGTGTTCAGAAGGGATTTTGAAATCCTCCCCAGAGAATCTTTGAATAGCCTTTAGGGCATTAGCAGGTATGGAAGGCCATACATCTGGGGGTGTGGGTGGTTGTAGTGGACTACCACTATCCCATGTTATGAAATTTATAGGAGTAGGAGGAGGTACATGAGCCACAAGGAAAATATTCCTATGAATCGGATATACAGGTAATCTTATCTGGAAATTTAAGCCTCTGGGTGGAGTAGATAAGGCTCTAGATACTAGACTCTAACTTCTCACTCTATTACACCTTACAGGTGATATAGAACCTATAGTTCTTCTCCTTCTAGGATTTGAAGCAGGTAATTGAGTATTGGAAGTGACCTCTCAAGGATGCTCTCATTTGGAGTCTAGGTATGAAACTTCCAGTTTCCTTCCTTAGCTTGATTTAAGAAATATTTTTGACTTCTAATCAGGCGTTTGGAAAATTTTTTGTCCCACCAGGCATGTAAGAAAAAAAACTGTTGATCATCAAAGCTTGCGCTTCTCCGACAGCCTTATGGGAAATTTAGCGTGTGGGACAAATTGTGTCTCACTGAATACCTTCGGGGTTTTTATAGAAAGCTAACTCTTCTTTTGGGGTTTTGAGATAAGGGAGAAAGGAAATAAAAATATAAAACATAAAAGGAGATACGCGAAAGCTTTTACAAAATTTCAAACCCAAGTTATTCCTATGATTGATATAAAGGACATAGAATGCCACAACCCCTCATTTTTGGAAAGAGAATGAACAACAAAGGCTAACTTCAAGCATAGTGCAGACTTTAAGATCTTTTTGCAGGTGGTGTTCATTGAGGTTTGATAAAACATAAATATTCCTTAGAGTAAAAGAACAATATTCCAAAAATTACAAGAACTCTGTCTCCTAATACAACATAACATAATAGAATAATGAATTTAAGGAAAACATAAAAATTCCAATGACACAGTCCAATTCTCCTAAGCTACTATTCAATTACACAAGCATAAAGCATAGAAATCTATTATTTAAACTACCATAATATAGCTTGCAAGACACAATGTTTCATTCCAAATGACAATATACAGAAAGAAAGCTTGAAAAATGCCATACATTCATAGTCTCAATAAATTCCCCTCAATAGTTCATGCTTTAACTAAAACTAGACTTTGAAACAAAGGTCAGATGCCAATTCGACAATAGTTTAAACCTGAATAGATATAATATGCTAGAATAAAGTAGTTCTATAACTTGCTTTCAAAAACTAGTTCTTAACACTTTAAGAAAACTAAAAGAAACACTTCTTTTGACAAAGAAAATAGTTCCTCCTGGAAAAAATTATCCTCTTGCATTTGTGTCGTTGCCCTCCTTATATAGCCACCAAAGAAAGAAAACACTGCCTCATTCCAGATTAATTGCCACTAGGTGTTGACAGTTGATAGCACATGATCTGATCATAGACCTTTGGTTAGGCCACAAAAGATCTTTGCATTAACTCTTCAATTGCTGCATTAAAACCCTCTAGATATTTTAACAAGGATAAGAAACCAAATGCGATCAGATCCTAGGAATAACAACCTGGCAAAGGACCCAATTGATTGATCACATCATTGCGAGGTACCATCTCAAAAATTCCATCTCAGAAATTGAGAAAAGAAAAGAAAAAGGCCAGCCAACTCAGACAAACTCCTTAAGAGATATATTTATAGGCGGTGTAGATAACCCGTGGTAAGGAGATGACATGTCAGCAGGGCGGAAACTCCTGAGCTCACAAATATAGCTCCTAAGAAAATGTCCAACAAGCAAACATGTGTCTCGAACCTTCTCCTGAAAGGAAGATGAAAAGATAAAAGCTACACAACCACTACATGGCACATTGCGCACCTTTTCAATAATTTTATTTGATTGTGGGTGCACCCGACACTAGAGACATTTATGAAAACCAAAATAAAAAGACTGACCCACAAAAACCTTTACACAAACATTTAAACTATATGTTTCGAATTCCACTACTTAATAATTATTTCACAAGCCCTTTTCATACTTACTAATTGACGACAATTAGAAGCTTTAGTTGGGGGAGGACTAGACAAAAGGACTTAGTTATTTTTAATTTTCTACCTATACAATTTTCTACCATTACTAAATTTACAAGAATCTAGAAGAGAGAAGTTGTATCCAAAGTAGAATTGGGTGATATAGTAGAATTGGGTGATTAAGCAAAGAGCATAGCAAAGAGACAACATAATTGGGTGATTATATAGAACAAGAAAAATAAAATTGGTGAAGTTATAATGGGAGGTGACATAATAAGATGAGAACCAACAACTCATAATTTGCTGCTAGAGGACAAGCAATGTGTGCCTATCTTCCAGTAGGTAGGTTGGTTAGATTACTTCCTCAGACTCATATAATTCAATGAACTTATGACCCAACAATTTCCTAGCACCTTGCAAAATGATGAGGAAATTTTTAGGAGATTAAGGGTCAATGCATCAAAGGTAGCTATAGAAAAATTATTAGTGCTTCTAAGGAGTGGAGAAGAGTTTCCAATAAGGGTAGATAAAATCACAACAAAAAATGAGTTCTCCTTGTTGGGTGAGAATTTGGACTCCTCCTCACAAGGTATAAAACATTTATCTTTACCTTGAATTTGGGCCTTTGGAGCCTCACACATTATTAGGTATCTAACTTTGATGGGAGACAATCACTATTATACATAGTGTTTTAAATTACATAGTCATTTATGCCATCAAAGGTTGGTAAATGTTCATAATTTTATATATAATTTGTTGAAAATAATGTCATAAAAATACAAGAGGAAAAGAAATCAGTCAGCTTTGTCACATTTCTATTTAGTTACTTTTTTGGTTAAGAGAAGTGTTAGGGTTCAATTTCCCAATGTATCTTGGGAAGATTTTCTGAATTATAACAATATCAACAACAATATTCCAATGCATAATGAAGAAGAAAGGGGTCAGGAATAGGAAGCAGAAGAACCTCTCGTGAATGCAACTGAGGGAGAAATACCATCTAGTTCTTCTAATGCAACACCTACCCACAACACAGACGAACCTGAAGAGCAGGGATTGTAGGAAACTCAACTCATAGCTTTTGCTGAGTAGCCCGTAGCTAAAGAAGGTTCAAAAGTCCCAACTTCCACTAAGAGCCCACTAAAAGAAAATAATATAAAAAGTATGGCTTCTACTTCTACACTTGCAAAGAAGCAGAATATGGCCACACAATCAAGGAGGTGATCACATCGCTTGAGGAAGAAGGGGCCTGGATGAAAGGAAAAGGTAAAAATTAAAAGGAAGATGTTGTGATGATTGAAACAAATATAGATTCTGAGGGAAATGTCCCTAGTGATGATACACAAACACCAATTGTACAACCCTTGTATTTAACTAGCACTTCTGGCTCAGAGTTAGAAGATATTTTTATGGCAAGGAAAAAAAATAGACCTCCAGAAACCCCTAATTCAGAGGAAGGGTATATGCATGTAGAGGAGGTTGCGGAAGAAATTATTTTGGAAACTGAAAAAGAACTATTTTAAGAAGGGAGAAACACAATAAAGAACTGAAAGAGGCCTTATAGAGAATCAAACAATAAGAAGACCAACTAAAATCATATCAACAAAAGGACAGTGAAAGGGATGTAAGGATTAGGGAGTTGGAAGAAAAACTCCACAAATTTGAGAACATATCAAAATTAGAAGTTTTGGCATAGATTTCCATTGTTGAAACAAATGGAAAAGATCCAGTTCCTAAGAGCTCAATTAGACATATAAATGCCCCCATTGTACCTAATATTGTGTCATTAGGAATTGAGTTGTGGAAGAAAACACAAAAGTTTTCCTAAAAAGAAAAATATTGGGAAAAGAAGAAAATATAAATCATTTCTACACATGCTAGGACAATTGAAGAGCATGAAAGAAAGGTAAAAAGATTAAAGGTGAAAATTTAGGAATTGGAAGACAAGATAATTCAACTAATGAGGTGTAGACCTCCTGCCAAGGTATATTTCCTATTTCTACAAGATTTTTTTTTATGTTTTCAGTTAAGTTAGATAACTAGTGATCTCCTTTTTTCCATCAATACAATATTTTTTTTCTTAGACACTTTCTGGAAGTCTACACCAGAAATACAAGACCAATTGTATGAATTCTACTTGCACAATTTGGTTCTTCTGTATGATACTACATGAAACCCACTTATATCTGTGGGAGATGTTCAAACTAGGGCTCTATCTTCCTATGTTAAAAATGAACATCAAAGGGGACAACTAATTTAGGAATACCAAGAGAGGGAGAAATATCTCCCTTTATAGCTAGCAGAGATAAAAGACCCAAATGCAGTAGTAGACCAATGGTTAGATCTCTTGGAGCATAAGGGAGTTGTAACAAAGATAATAGACTACAGAGAACATGATTACAAAATAATGAAGGGACTAGAAGTAGAAGGAATAATCAAAGAGACACTTGTATTTTCTTAAGGAAAATGGAAGGAGATCATGCCAAAACTAAAGAAGAAGGAACCTCATTCCATTTGAAACTATGTGGAAACAATTGATAGGACACATAAATACATTTCAATTTCCTTAAGAAACATAATTACTTGGTTTCCTCTTACCTTCCATCCTCCTCTCCTCCTATTTCCTATACCACATTGGACGGGGAGGAATCGAGAGGAAGGTACTGCATCAAAGAATAAAAGATTGGCAAAGCTCTATGATCAACAAGGTTTCTACTTGAAGCAGGATAAAGGAGCATGAATTATGTCATGGACTTCAAAGATATGGCCTTACAATATAACCTTCAACCTTGAAGTTGCTTAAGGACACACAATAGATTAGTTGGACGTAAATGATGGGCTCTCTAATTATCGATCTAGTTTCCTTTCAATAGTTCATAGTTTTCATTATCTCTTTCTGCTAATTTTCAAGACATTGCTAAGACCTTTTATACTTTTATATAATTTTAAGCAGTCTTAAGTATGTGGAAATGGAAATATGTTTTGTTGATATATGTATGTATAAATGCCAATGAAATTTAGGAGGATTGCATGTTTAATTTATGATTGTTAATAATGTGGATTTCTTAGGAATAAGACTAACGCCTTGCCTTAGGAAATTTAGTAGAAAGAACTATCAACCCACAGTCTAAGGACTAAAAATTGTTGTAGAGAAGAAGTCAAATGGCCAAAGCATGACACGTTTTAGAAGGAAATGAAGGTGATCATTTATTGATCAACCTCGAGTCACCACATAACACTCTTTCTCACCAAATAAAACAACCATGAGAAGGAGTCTACTTGCAACAATACTAATTTATGACAAGAATGTTCTGAGAACATGTTTATGTTATGAGTGGTTAAACTATTGTACATAGAATCTAAATTTGGTTTCTTTACTCCTTTTAATGACAAAAAAAGGTCCCCCTAACTTGGCCTTGATTTAGTGTTCTAATATGTCTAACACATTCACATTAGGTCTTGGGCCATTGTGAACTAATGAACATAAATGACACTTTGCTAAAGTGTTGTGAAGTGTTGCAAAATATTTTCACACTTTTCTAAGGTTGTATTAATTAACTACACCTAATAAACTTATTTCTAACCTTAATCTTGCCTTATTTGGAGTGTTATAAAGTGTTGTAACACACATTCACACTTTTCTAAGGTTTTCATTAATAATTAGGATTCTTTATGCTTTAATTGGCTCTATTTTGCATCCACATGCCCCATTTAATGCATATTTTTGAGGATAATCCCAACAAAAATCAGTACCCAATCATAATTTAGGTGTTTTCAGCTTGTGTGGCCTAGATTTAGTGATCTGGGACTCATTTGCCAACTTGGGTGAATGAGTCCCACCTAATTTTTTTTGTCCCAATCCTGATTTCACACCTTTCTAAGCATTTTTAAAAATGGTCTAAAAAATTAGGCATGGTGGTACTCATTCGCCACCTTGGGTAAATGAATCTCGTGTGACCCAAAATCAAAATTAATTCAAATTCTTGGCCAAATTTTATCCTCCTAGATTTGATGTTGGTTCTTAGTGTTGTAATTTTGGGAATCCTTGCATAACTAAGTATAAATACAAGGTTCTTTCATTCATTTTTACCTAAGAATTTTGTGAGTGCATTCCTAATAGCAAGTTATGTTCACAAGAGCATTCAAGAGCATTCAAGTGTCTTCAAGAGAAGATTATCACACATTTTTTAGCAACATTCAAGCATCAAGAATCATGTTTATTTTTGAACTAGAATTTATGATGTAGGGTTTCATGATTCAAGCAAGCATTTCATTCAAGATCTATCACCTTCAAGCAAGAGTCAAGATCTACATCCATTGGAGCTACTACATAAATGTTTGCAACACTTCATTGATAGGGTTTGGTGAGTTGCAACATCTTATTTTGTTCATTCATCATTCTCCATTCATATTTCATTCTATTTCAAGGTTTTGATTACCAAAATGGGGTTTGACCAAGGAAAACCACTATCCACTAACCCAACAACATTTTCCCCTCTCCTTTATGTGTGATTTGTAAGTCTAGGTTGTAGATGGCCTAAGAAGCAAGATTGGAGAAAAGTTTTCAAATCATTCAAAGTTGTTTAAAAATTTGTCATCAAGTCTTGGAGCACATTGGAGAAAACCTATAGGTTGCAAATCAAGGTTTCAGATCTGGAAATCAATCAAGAAGGATAGAGTAGATAGAGAAGAGAAGGATCAAACTTTGAAGCTTTTGAAAACCTTAACTGGATTGATTCGACACTTCTAGTGAATGAGTCCCAATTCTAGTAAAAATTCAAATTTTTGCAGATTCAGATACCCTTTTGGTAGATTCTCGTTCCCACACAGAAACCTAGAATTTGGACTAATTCTCCCGGCTTGGGGAATGAGTCCCACTCAACATTAAAGGTCTATTTTCCAATGTTTCAGACTTCTATCTAGTCATTTCTAGATTCCTAGGTTCACACATTCCTTTTTGTAGTTTTCTATGTTGTTTCATTTGCATTTCTAGGTCATTTTGTAAGACATTGCATTGAATTAGGGTTTAGTGTTGCATCTTTCATTTCATTAGTCTTTCTAAGTTCTTACTTGGTGGTGAACCCATTTTTAGTTTTCATTCAACCCCTAGGACAACCCTCTTGCAAGACCTCTTTCTCATTTGCATTGAGATCTCAAGGGTTATCCTTGAATGAAATTGGAGAAGTGGGTGTGCTCTATGTCCTAAAACCATATGACAACACCATACCGCTTTTTCACCATTTCACTCCTACTTTATATAGTTTTTATTTTCTATTTCACATTATGTCCTCTTCCTATCTTTGAGGAAGATTTGACAGTTATTTCATGAGTTTGTTTTTAGTCCATGAATAATGAAACTCCTCACAGACCCTATATAGTGGGATCTTCTGTCGAGGAGGAGATATAGTCATCTAGTTATCTAGTTATTTGTTTACCATTATTACTTAGTATTTGCAACAATAAAATGTGTGTTACTTTACAAAGATCTTTAACAGATCCTTGTTAGATTTCATGTAAGAGTTCAGTGTTAGAATGTAATAAAAGAAATTAGTTTGATATCATGATTTGTTGAGTAAAATAAGTGTTTGAAAACTTCTTTGGAAGCAAAAACTCAAGCAAGGTCCACTTGAGGTACTTCTAACCCACTTTAGTTTTCGTGAACACATATATTTTTCCAACACTATCCAAATTTTGAATCCTTGGTTAATAATTAAATGCAACCTTCTCATGAATTTAATGGACTATTTAGTTAGGGATCCTTAGGTTCTCTGAGATGATTGTATACTTTGTATCACCAGTTTACTTAGACATTAGAATGGTTCCACAACAATAATACCGTACACATTTGATGGAGGCGTATTCAACATGTCCTAATTTGTAGTTCAAAAAAGGATGAAAAAATATATGAAAAAACACAATATTTTTCATCGTCTTGCATGCTTAAGGAGAATCTTCAACTATTACTTTGAAAAAATAGGTCACCTCTATTCAAACAGGGAATGAATTTGGTGTAATAAGATTTTATCTTTAGTATAGTTAAATTTAAATTTTTATAATGAAAAAGAGCTAGTCTTAGGTTTATTTTAGGTTAATCTGATGAAATGTATGTATATACGTATTTAATTAATTATATTTAATAAAAAAATGGAGTTATAAATTATGAGGTGATTATATATATTTTAAAAAGGAAATGAGAAAGATAAGGTGCTTAATTTTATGATCAAAGAATAATTGCAAATTTGTTTTAATGTTGAAATATATGTGTTGACCCATTATAAAATGATTGTCATAGTAAAAATTAAAATAATCATATTTTCTTTATCTTGATCAACTTCATTGATCAAGTATAAATTATTCATGTATTGATGAACTTGATTTGTGTTGTTCTCTAGTTTTTGTCCTCTATATAATTTTCCAAATAATAATATCTTCTTCTTTCTTTCATGCTTTCAAGATAGTGATATTTGTAAGTACCTTTGGTAAGCTATATGATAAATTAATTAGGGAATTTCAACTTGATAAACCCCTTGATAGTATAAAATTTTGAATAACACACTCTTTGGACATGCATATGGGCCAATTTTTGAACCTAATCTATGCTAGTGTCTAGAACTATTTTGGAGCACTACCTCAAAACTCAAAATTGATGTGCTTACTTTATTCTTAGAGAAGATGAGGTGAAAATATTTTGAATCTACTAAGAAGGCCATAGTTGTTTGTGGAAGACCAAAGGATAAATGAAATAATAAAGAAAATAATAAATAAAAGTCTAGATGCAAAACCCATGGGAGATCCAAATTTCCTATAAGTTCCAAGGAGAAGTGTTAGAACTATGACAAGGTTAGGTACTTATGCACAAACTATAAAGATGGGAAAAATAAAAACAAAAAAAAAATTATTTAAATGATGAGATTAAAATTCTTCTCAAGATGATGTAGATGCATTTATTGTGGCCTTGATAACTCATGCATTAGAAGGTGTGTGGTTGATAGCTTTAGAGCTTCCTTCCACATGACCTACCATCAAGAGTGTTTGTTTAAATATGGAGAATATGATGGTGGGAAGATATACCTTGGTGATAATTATCACTTGAGCATAGTTGGTCATGTTAGAGCCTAGATTCAATTCCTTTATGTATGAGTAAAGGGGATATTTGGTGTGCTACACATCCCTAGTTTGGCTTAAAAATTGTTAACAATTAGAAAAATCAATGATGTAGGCATGTATAGGTTATTTTATATTGGAGGGTGTAAGATAATGTGATGAACTATGATGCTATCTAAGGGTGTTCTTGTTGACACTTTATTAAGATAGATTCACACACTATCCATTTCTATGCTTCTATTGTTCTCATAATGGAGAGATTTCTAGAATTTATACATTCACTAGATCAAAACTAGTAATAAAGAGGTATTGCATTTACTTTTGATGGCTAATAATTTTGGGTATTAGAGAAAGTTACCTATAGAGAGGAATTTTATGAAACAGAAGGATGGGCCATGTAGGAGAAGGCTATGCAAACCCTTAAAAATAAATATCTTGTTGAGGGAATGAATGATGGTAATTTTAAATATGAATTTTATAAATATTATGTATATTGAAAAAAAACCATGTTTAGTTATATTCTAGTTCTTAAAATTATTCTAGGGCATTAGATTTAATTCATTCAGATGTGTTTGACTTTGTTAATGTTCATTTAATTTCTAGATCTTTGTACTTTCTATATTTTATAGATAATTAGTCTAGGAAATGTGTGCTTAGTTAATTTAAGGAGTTGAATGCTCATTTAGAAAATTGAATTGGTAGGAAGATTACTATTTTTAGAACTAAAAACTATAATGTTTTATTCCATAGATGAGCACAATATTGAGAGACATAAGACAAATCCACATATGCCTCAATAAAATGGAGTTTTATAAAGAATGAATAAGACATTGATGGAGAGGGATATGAGTATGCTTAATGGAGTTGTCTTGGAGTATAATTTCTTAGTAGAAGTAGTTATTGTGGCTTGTTATCTGATAATTAGGTCTCTTACATCAACTCTTTCTAACAAGATTCTTATGGAAGTATGTATGGAATAAA
Organism: Sequoia sempervirens; assembly: GCA_007258455.2. Classification (NCBI taxonomy): domain Eukaryota; kingdom Viridiplantae; phylum Streptophyta; class Pinopsida; order Cupressales; family Cupressaceae; genus Sequoia; species Sequoia sempervirens. The sequence goes on from VDFB02179234.1 coordinate 102,053,528, forward strand.
ATCCCAAGCAATACATCATTTTTGTGTTTTTGGTTGTGAGGCATATGCATATGTGCCTAAGAAGAAGTGGTTAAATTTAGAGAAAATATGATAGAAAAATGCATCTTCATTAAATGTGATGTTATTATGAAAGGGTACAATATTTGGGACCTTGTGGCTAGGAGAGTTATATATAGAAGAAGTGTTGTTTTTAAACAAATTAATGTCTTCCATAGCATTATATCTAGAAGAGCATGGGAAGATATATGTGGTTTATTTAACCTCAAAGATTGAGAAGGTTGAACTCAAAGCTCATGCAGAACATAAAGTGGGGGAGAGGTCAGGTAGTTTTGATAGTATAGAAGAGGGGCTAGAACCTCCACTTTAATTCTTGGCAATGTCTACTTGGTAGAGATAATAACAAAAATGATACATTTCTTCTTATTGGAGATGTATTGTTACCTTGATTACTAATATTGGTGAGCCTATAAATATGAATGAGGCAATGAATATGGGTGAATTTGAGTCCTAGAGAGTGGATATGGATGATTTGAGATGGTTGAGTTGAAGAAGAATGATAAATGAGAATTAATATTATATCTAAAAATAAGAAATATTGTTGGAAGTAAATGGGTGTTCAAGAATAAGATTGGTTCACATGGTGTTACTAAAAGGTACATGAATAGGTTAGGTAAAAAAGGATATTTCCAAGTTGAAGGAATAAAATTTGGTGATATTTTTTCCCAATTACTAAGCTGGCATCTATGAGGTTCTTGTTATCTATAGCATTAAATATTAATTTACAAGTACAATCTAGTGTGAAGAGAATGCCATTCCTACATGGTGACTTGAAGGAAGAGATTAACATGACATATCTAAAGCATTATGTTTTAAAAATTTAGAGTGTTTGGTTTGTAGATTGAAGAAATCATTATATGGTCTCAACAAATCTCCTAGAATGTACTACCAAAATTTTTATTCATATATTTCAAGCTTGGTATTTATAAAACCCAAATTGGATTATTATGTTTACTATAAATTGGATGGTGATTTGTTCCTTGTTATCACATTGTATTTGGACATGATATAATAAGGATATGATTTGTGATTTAAAGTCTCAACTTTTACTAGAGCTTGATATGAAGAAATTGGGGTTTCCAAGTTTATCTTGGGTATGGAGATAAGAATATATAGAATAAACAGAAATATTTGGTTGAGCTACACTAAATATGTGAACTATGTGTTAGAGAGATTCAACAAGATTTAATCATGCAATTAGGGGATTTGGAGGAATTAAAGTGATATTCATTAAAATAAATGATTTAATGAATGGGGGAGAGTTGAAATGATATTTAATTAAATAACTTAGGGTTATTTAATTAAATAAGATGACTTAGGAGATTAAATTAAATATTTTGATTTATTTAATTTAATAGGTTGAAACATTAGCATGAAAAGGGATGAATTAATCTGATTAAATTAATTAGGCCAATAGATGAAAATGATGCAATTAATTAAATAGCTAGGCTAATTTAAACAATTAAGTGAAAAGATAATGGGTTAAAGAGGAAATAATGTTAGTAAATTTTTTTAAAGTGTATGATATCAATTAAGACATTTTTTAGTGTTTATAATAATAAATACCTATGAAAGATAGGGAGAATAGATTAACCTAATAAAAATATTAAAAAAAACTAGAAACAAACATTGAATAAGAACAAAGAGATAAAATGGAAAGAAGAATACTATATAGGATAAAAAATCTGACACATGATTCACGCATTAAAAAGCCTACAAAAATTTAATATGCAAATTAGATTTTGCTAGAGATTGATTTATCATATGGTTGGAATATGTGCTCTATTGGATGGATACACTATGAATTAGAATGGATGCACATGGGTGAAATACACATGCTAAACAAGTAAAAGATGTATCATTCCATAGAAACATATGCTAGGAACTCAAAAACCTAAAAAAAATGGTAAATAGGCCCAAAAACATAAAAAATAGTTTAGGACATAGGTCTCACTCAACATGTCAGGATTAGGGGATAAAATTAATGTTGAGTTGCTCTTAGGTTTCGTCAATATGATAAATATATTTTGTTTATTTTTCTTCTCTATTTGGTTGAGGATGGGGGTTGAGGATGGGGTTTGGTTTATAGATGATAAATGAGAGGAATGAAGGGTTGAGATTGATTTAGAATGGATGGCTAGGATTGAGAGGGAGAAATTTTGAATTTGAATTTGAAAGGAAGGAGAGAATTAGATGCTATTAGTTGGTGTGTAGAAGCTTATGATTGAATAAGTTAAGTGGATGGTTGAGATTGAAAGTTAATTTGAATTTGGATGAAAGGTAGCTGGAAATGAATAGCTAATATTTTCCTTATTGACTTAATGGCTACCATTAAATGTCAGTTTCAATTTTTATTTAATGATTTATATTTTAAATTGATTTTGGATCAATTTTTGGGATTGGAATGTTATGAATGATTTGATTATTTATATAGTTTGTTGATTTCATTTGAAAAACTTAATAATCTTAAATTAGGTAACTAGATGATGTAGATTTTGGATAAATATTTTATTCTTGAAAGAAGAGTGGATGGTGGACATTAACATAGTTAATAAATAAATTGATTTATTTAATTAACTAAAATTAATATGATTTAATTAAATAAATATAATTTTTTTGATTATATAATAGGAGAAACTTAATTAATTAATTAATTTATGTAATTAGTCAGTATTGAAATTAATTATGTCAAGAGACATAACTACAATAACAACAAGGATGAAGTATAATAACATGAGTGTTTTAACAGGTTTTTTAAAGGTTTGATATATATTAAAAAAATAAAACTCTTTAATAAATAAAATAAGTTTGAATTAAATAAAAATTAAATAACTCTTTAAAAAAATAAAAAAACTCTTACATAAATAAAATAACTCTTTAAGTAAATAAAATAAAATAGCTTTAAAAATAAAAATAAAGAAAACGACATAATTTAAAATAACTCTTAAGTAAACAAAATAGTTGCGATATCTTATAATTTTAGATGAATGAATTTGAATATTATTTACTTGATTTTCAAAACAAAAAAAAAACAAAAGAATTATCAAAATAATGAAGTGAATTTTTCAAAAGAAATTCCAATTTACATACAAAAGTAAAATAGTTTTTTTGATGTTTCCTTTTGGTTCTGGGGTCCACATGCCTATCCTAAGTTTGCATGTCATTCTAGTTTTTTTGATGATTCTCGTGTTGGTGTCATTTTCTGATTGACCTATAGACCTTGTTGTTGTTTGAACTATTGTGGTCTGGTGACCTTATCTTTTTCTCTTTCTATTTTGTTCAGGATCAAAACCCTTACCTTGCTTTTCTAAAAAAAAACATAATAATTCTAAAATAAAAGAAAAACTTAAATTTAATAAAATATTTTTAAGTAAAGAAAATAAGATAATACTTTCTTAAATAAAAATAGAATATCCATATTTTAGAAACTCTATGTAAAAGATTCTAAGAAATATTATTTTAGAAATAAGGGAAATGGGCCCATAGTGGGTAGGGGTCCAATGGTGGGTATAGAAGTAGGCCTGAGTGAGCCCCATAGTAGGTAGACTTAATAGCCAATAAAGTTACACTTAATATCCAATTTCAAAACACTTTTATCCAGAAAGTACACAAATTGACAAATCATGTGATGCCACATCAACACACCAATAATACATGACTTAGAGACCCACTATGGGTCTTACCTTTTTTTGGGTCTTTTTGGATGCCTTGCCAAAATGCATGCTAATGTGGCATCATATTTAACAATGTGGCCTTGAAACCAATTTTTATAAGCAAGGGACTTGCCAAATAAGTTGTATAAATTTGGGTGTGATTAGAAATTTTCACATAAGACTTTGAGAAGTGCAAAGTTAGGGTGGCCCACTATAAGCTCCTCTCCCTTATTCTAATTAAATTACAAATAAAACTAATATCTTTGAACATCTTTTATATAAATTTTCTAAAAGATAATGAGAATTGATTGTAATATTAAATTACATTTTTTATTTCCTTCTTTTCAACTTTTGTTCTTATTTTAAAGAAACATAGAATAATATAAGAATATTTATCTTAGGGTGCAAGGGCTTTCACTTTCAACTTTAAATGAGTTCCACTGTGATCCTTTTACAATTCTCAACTCTCCTTAATAAAGCTTTTACATTACTAATTTAGAGCAAGCATTTTTCTCGATATTTACAGTCTCACTTTTCATGTAACTTTATATCTAGCATCCATTCTCCCATAAAAATCCTCTATGACATTTCATTTAGAAAAAGAACATCATTTCTTTGCTCTCAAATAAGATCTATTTATTCTTCGTAGTTTAAACATTTCAAATTTTAAATGTTCAATAAAATATTAATAAGATATTCAGAATATTAAGCTCTATTTTATTTATTGAGACACAAATACATCTTAAAATGTCATGTTTTCATCTATAATGCAATTTTAATGTTTGATTAAGCATTAATGAAACATTAAAAATATTGAAGATTTATCCATTAACATTATGATTAAAAGATGATTTTCAATATATAATTGGTTTGTTCAATGAATTTAACAAGTTTCAATATTTGAATATATGTGTCTCTAATTTATCTTATTGTGGGTAGTCATATGTCACTATGTAAATGATTGGAAATTCTTTCATTAAAATAAGTTTTTTTATTTGTGAATTTATGAAATTATGAGACTTAAAGAATAATGTAATAATTTGTACAATATTTATCATTGGCTCTCAAGAGAAGCCTACTTAGATGCACCAAATTTCAAAAGAAGAAGACAACCATCCTTTGAGAAATAACATCAATGAAGAAGTATGAAGATGAATAGATACCACACAAATAATGAAATTCTAAGAACCAATTGAAAAAAAACACACCATTCTTATAATTTTTTTTTTATGTGACCACAACTATTAACATACCCATGATATAAAAAATACAAAAAATTACCCTATAATGAGACCCACTACAACCAACATGTTGACAAAGTAAACTATCCATTGCTATAAACTATGATAAACACCTTAGATATATTTATTTAAAAAATTATATTGTTGGAACTATAGACTTATTGTGACAAAATAATCTCACATGAAAGAATACAAATTAAGGGAAGCATAACACATGTATTGAGTGAGAAATAAACATCCCACTTTCAAAGCCATAGTTTCTATAGGGCTCAATCCCACTACCACTACTTTGTGGATGATTACTGCTTGAAATTAGAATTGAATAGCTTAAGTAATTATGTTTTGAGACTTTCATTGAAAAAATATTTATTGTTAGTAAAGATTGTTGGATTGTAAGTAAAAATCATTTAGAATATAATAAGAGTTTGTAATTCATTTTGTTTATAGAGTTAGGGTTTGATGTTTGATATAATATTAATTCTAAGGGGTCATGTTGTGATATTATATCTTGGTAAGCAATAGTAGTAAATAAATATTAATAGAAGTTTGATAACAAATGAATTAAATTGATTAGAATTTAAGTATTTGAGAGATTAATTTTACATTGATCTAGAATAGGTTTGATTGATGAATAAATGAAGTTATCTGAATGGTGCTTCTTATTTTATTTGATCATAAATTAATCAACATAGTAGATTAGTATTAAATGAAATGTAACATTTTGTAACAAAGAAAATGAGAGAAGGATAAAATATATGAGTGTATGAAGAGAAATGATAGTTTTATGGATAAATTGATGAATATATGGTATCTTTTGAAGGCTCAAATCAATAATGTTTTGGTTACCTAATTAATGATAGCTTTATTGGATAAATTGATTTTTATTTATAGGTCTTAAAATAAAAATACAAATTTCTACTTTATTTATGTGTATTTTCTATATAATTAGAATTTAGTTAGCCATTTTTATTCAAATAATGAGAAAAAATTCTTTATTTATTTAAAAGATATTTTTTGTTAAATGAAAGGTCTTCATTTCTAAAGTTGTTCATATTACATCTATTGATACAACAAGCAATATTAGTATGAAATAATAAATTAATATTCAAGAGTAAGGAATTTTAGGTATTTTAAAACTAAAATAAGAAATAGTAATTAATCATGACAATAAATCTTGAAAAAGAACACCAAAAATTCAGCTTAGAATTGTGCCATAAGGTTTACTATAAAAAGGAGCATGAAGGCACTTCATATTAGCAACAAAGGGCTTCAAAGGTAATGCATTTAGATATAAATTTTATGCTTTATTAAAAAATAGGGAAAACATTAAAAAATTAAGACATGCGTTTTAATATAAATTTTACATCTCATAAAATTTTTGGGGACATTGAAAAATCAAGGTAGAAACATCAACATCTACATATTTTGCACACAATATATCCCTCTTTGTTGAAGAATTCAAGTTAATTATGTATCTTCAAAATTATAAAAAAATGATTCATAATATTTTTCAAAAAATGTCTAGTATAATTCTAGGTATCTTAAGAATTTTATTTTATTTTTGTGTTTTAATTTGTTCTGATTAATGATCAAATAGAAATCAAACCGTTGTTATTAATACTAAAAAACATAAAAATAATATTTGATTTGTTCAATACAAACGACTTTTTAAAATCTTACTTTCCAACAACCAACTAACCTCCCAAAATAACTTCCTAGAATCTAACCACTAATTATTAATTTATTTTATTCACTAACTATTACCTTACATTATAATCTAATAATATTTTTTTATCTAATCCCAACATAATTGATATAAATAAAAAATACTCATTCACTTAAAAGATAGATTAAAACAAAACCTCACAATTTTATTTATATCTAGGTACGGGCTGGTCGAGACTAGCCCTCCATGGGTGGATGCCGGTCAACCGTGAGAGTGAGAGCAGGGTTCAGGGTGGATGCCATAGTCCGCATACAAGCCCACTGGTCAACCGCGAGAGCAGGGGTTGAACCTGAGACCTATAGGGAGCAAACCCACAGCCCAAACCAACTCCGCTACCCGGACAGACTAAAACTCACAGTTTTATTTATATATCAATTTAAACCTTTATTCAAACCTTTTCAGACGTGACATTTTTCATCCCTTGAAATGTTCTAATCCAGTCGAAGAGTAATATTATACTTAAAAGTAAAATCAAAGCCACTGGATGCAACAGTGGTGACGATGACAAAGCCACGGGCATAGCGAAACAGTCCAGTCCCTCCAACAATGGAGAATTCCCTCGGGGCAAGAAATGAAGCAGCTGCTCCTTGGACTTGAAGGCTGCTCCCATTGTATACCCCCTTCTGGAAAACAAGAGTCTCGTCCAAATGAAAGGACGTAGAGCCAATGGCCTCCGCCACTCCCTGGGCTCTTCCCAAAGCCATCGACGACCGCTCGGGTCCTGCTGTCAGACCGTCATCGAAAACCGCCACTGTACCAAATCCGAAACCTGAAGAAGTTCCATTCACTCCAGCAACTACAGCTATCGTAGCATTGGGCCCCCCCATAGTTTCTTGCAGGTAAAACACCAAATGCTTTTCACGACCAGCCGATGAAGATATCTTTAGAAAGATGGGCATCAGGCAGAAAGAAAAATCGATGATTTTGAAGCCATTGCAGATACCTAATGAGCAGAGGAAGGAAAAGGGAAAACAAAATGTGCAATGGAGATGGACGATGATGAATGATGATTCCCACAAATATAAATAGCTAAGCTGTAGTTGACTTTGATTAGTTAATGAACAAAACCAGCTCATGTTTCTGATAAATTATGGATTCTTTATATTGGAAGTTGTTGAACTGTTCTGATCTAACTGGAGATGCGCACTTCTTGCAGATAATGATCAAAAGAAGGAGAAGGGAAAGGAAAATGTGCAACGGAGATGGACGATGATGAATGACGATCCCCACAAATACAAATAGCTAAGCTGTAGTTGACCTTGATTAATTAATGAACAAAACAAGCTCATGTTTCTGATAAACTATGGATTATTTATATTGGAAGTTGTTTAACTATTCTAATCTAACTGGGCATGCACACTTCTGCTGTCATATATTTTTCACATATCAGAATGATCTGCTTTCAAAATTTAGCTTTCACGTAGAAATGTATCAGTTGAGTTTTGATATTTTATGTATCAGTTGAGTTTGATATTTTGTGGCGTAGCTTTTTACAACCTATCAAGAGAATAAAATATTCTTCCCGTTTCTTGGACTGTTTTTGTTCAGCGAGCTTTTGTGGGATAAATATATACCTATATTTTAGTGAATTGTAGTTGGGAATTGATGTTTGAGTAATAATAAATATTATTCTAGGAAAATAATAAGATGGATAAGGTGTGCCCAGCTCTTGATTTGATGAGAGGGTATGCATGTATTTTTTTAAAATAATAAGATGGATAAGGTGTATCTAGTTTTTGATTTTATGAGTGTATATATGTTTATGTCTTATTGAATAATTCATTTAAATTTGGGAAAAAGTTAACTTGAAAATTTGTAGAAGAACACGTGGCTCTTGATTGATTCCATTTTTTTTGGATTTGATATGATGCACTATGTAATATTACTTTATGATTTTCCTTACATGGATTGTTAAGGATTAGAGGTGTTTAGAAATAGCTTCTAGGGGTAAATTGTTAGGATAAAGTTCTCTTAGATCAACCTCCTTGAAAGACCAACTTTACACTTGTGAAATGATCAACAAACAATAGGAAAGCATGCTAATGATGTATATGCTAATTTTGATTACAAAACATTGATTACTTTTAAAGATCCAAATTGAAGTATTCCAACTAAATGCTTCTTGAATGTATACATCCTATTTTTGGAATAGTTAATTTTGGCATATCTAGTAACTATCTAATTTATGACATAAGATGATGCATTTAATGATATGATTCTCTTATGAAATTTTGGAATAGGTATGTTTCCATGAAATAAATATTTTGTATATGCCCGTAAATGTGAAATATAAATACATTTTTGAGTTATGAATGAAATCAATGTGAACTTATCATGTCATTAATTCTTACAAATTGATTATCGAATATAATTATGTTAATTTAAATACAAATGTGTTTGTAATTTTGATGGACTAACTACCTTGATAGTGAATTGGGTGGATGTAGGTTAGGTTATTTCCCCTCCTAGTCGAGGATGGGGAGCATCATTAGAGAGAGGGCTATAAATCAAGTTGGATAAAAAAATCATACAATGCATCCAAGAAGTTTTCACACACTTCACTAGGTTTACCTATGATTTTGGTGATGCCATCCTTGTTGTAGTTATTTCTTATCTTTCCATATTTAGACATGCATAGTTGAGTGCATTCTCATCAGTTTTTTAAATTGAAAGTCATTTTTTTCCCTTTTTGTAATGTAGAAAAATGTAGCCCTTTACATTTTCACACTTGTTTGGGCCCTCCCTACTAAAATTTAGCCTTTTTATGCCTTAATTGGCCTTATTTTGTATCCAAAATCCTTAATTAATACTTCTTTCTGAGGATAATCATGAAATATACCAAAGTGTCGATCCTTGATTTAATGATTTTTGATTGTATGGCCCACAGATTTAGTGATGCAGGACTCATATACCACTTTAGGCATGGGTCCACCCACAAATTACAGGGCCTAGATTTGAATTTGACATAAAATGAAACATTACTTGAAATTTGTGTCTAGGACTTAGCCTCTTTGGGACTCATACACTAGTAGGCATGAATCCCGCTTGGCTTGGACCTAATTTTAATTCAATTTTGGCGAGTTTTATTCCCCTAAATCTAATGTTGGTTTCTTAGTGTTATAATTTTGAAATTTGGCATGAAACAAGTATAAATACAGAGTTATTTCACTCATCTTTTCTCCTAGCAAGTTGATGAGGAGCATTTCTATAGAGAAATTTTATGATTACAAAGAGCGATAAGGCATTCAGAGTGATTATCAAATGTTTTGAAGCATTATTCAAGATTCAAGCATCGTGTCAAAGTCATCATGCATCATGTATGTTTTTGATCTAACATCTGTGATGTAGGTTCTTATGATTCAAGTAAGCATTCAAGTCATACAAAATACAATCAAGAGTCAAGATCCATATTCATGCTAGGCATTACATACAAGATTGTAGCCTTTTGTTCAAGGGTTTGGTGAGTTCCTATAATGCATATTTTTCAATTCATCATTCTCCATTCTATTTCTATTTATTTCAAGGTTTGATTCCCAAAGTAGGGTTTGACCACAATAACCTGACAGGACAATTAGCATTGATTTGGCACCTTGATTTTAGTGTATTTTGAGCCATGGTGGACAATTTAGTTTGGTGCTAAACTTGGTACAAACATTACTGTGAATCAACTGGTATGGGATTTTTACATCCATTTTTGTCATATTGCTTTTGAGTTATGTGGAATTAAGCGTGAGGAAATGCGTCTAGTGTCTCCAAAATTGGTGCCTAAAATAGGCTGCCAAAAGTGGCCGTTAGAGGGGGTACATCAAATTGACACCAATTTGGCCCGTTTTGCTGCCATGTCTACTCCTTTTCTTCTAGTTTTTCTTCAAATTTTGATTCAGTTTACTTCCAATTTTCCTTCTAGTTTTCCTTCGATTTTGCTTCCCGGTTTTGCTTCATGTTTTTGCTTTAAAGTTTCTTTGGGTTTTGCTTCAGTTTTATGGTTTTAGCTAGTTTATACGGTTTTCAACTGAAGTTTCTTTTTGGTTTTGCTTCAGGTTTTTCTTCTAGGTTTTGCTTGATTTTCTTCCCACTTTTGATTCCAATTTGCTTCCAAATTTGCTTCCAAATTTGCTTCAATTCTAGCTTCTAGGGTTATGGTTTCCAGCTGAATTTTGCTTCCAAGATTGCTTTCAAGATTATACAGTTTGCCTAGTTTGCTTCAGTTTGGCTTCATTATTTGCTTCCTTTTTTGCTTCTAAAAGTAGCCTTCTTGTTTTTCTTCATTTATTAATTTAATATGTTTTATTTCAATTTAATTAGTTAAATATATCATTGCCTCTTAAATAACTCATATGATTATAGAGTAAGTAATTTAATTATTTAACTCATGATTAAATAGCAAGATAATTATTATAACGTGATCATCATCTATAATTAAAACAAGTGAGTCAAATATCTATAATTTAATTGAATTTGGCAACATCCATCCTAAGTAGTAAATTAGAATCATCATATGTAATAAATATCCATCCAAAAATCATCAACCACTTTCAATATATATAAATTTACAAGTCAATACTGATAAGATCATCATCATATATAACTTAAACAAGTGAAAGTCCTTATATGCGGTGCATCAAAACATGTCAAAGTAATTACATGTCTAGCAGTGGTATAGTAAAAATGATGCAATGTACAAATGATATAAGTAAAAATGATAAATTATGTAACTCAAATTGATACATGTCCAAATGATATAAGTGAAAATGATACATGTCAATATGATACAACTCAATAATATGGTACTGTAGGCTATGAAAATTATACATATGACAGTAACCATGAAAAGAGGCATCTATATTGATATATATCAACAATGATCCATTGATGTAAGTCTATATGATCATGGAATGTCATAGATTACTATCACTTAGCTGTCCATCATCATCATCATATCCGATCATCATCATCATCATCATCATCATCATCATCATCATCATCATCATCCATACGATAAATCGTGTCGTCATCATCATTGTCATCAATACCGGTGTCTTCCATATCTATGTCATCATCATCCTTTTCTATGTGATCTGTACCGAAAAAACCAATATTTTACATTCACAATAGAAAGGAACTTGTTGGAAGTAGTATGCTCTAAATTGCTAATACTTAGTGAATCTAGATCCATAGTTAGTAATGTCCAAACAAAACTTGTCCCAACAGCCATAGGGAAATGGGAAAAGTTAATGGTTAATAGTCAATGGGCTATGCAGGAGGCTATCATACTGTCAGTTAATTACGTAATCCTTCCCCCATGCACTCTTGAACTATCGAGGGGGAGTCTAAAAGAGCTTACATTACTTCTTACCATTGAACTTAATGCAAAAAATATTCCACATTTTAAACCACCAAATGGTCATGTGCTCGGATTTCCTTTCGTAATTGGGCAAGAGGAAGCCATCCTCCTTCTAAGTTGGATTCAACATTTACTACACACATCTAGTAGGTCTCTTCCTACAAAATTCAAGACAAGTATCATGGAAACAAAATAGCTGAAAAACCTCTAGAGGATATCAATCTCACAACATTTGTTTCTTGTTAGATTATGAGTGGTCATAGGCCGGTCTGCAGTCAACTAATCTTTCTTTCATTGGTTCTTCAATGGTAAGAAGCAATGTAAGCTCTTTTAGACTTCCCTCGCCAGTTCAAGAGTGCATGGGGGAAGGCTTAGGTAATCAGCTGACAGTATGACAGTCTCCTGCGTAGCCCATTGATTATTACCCATTAACTTTTCCCATTTCCCTATGGCTGTTGGGAAAATTTTTGTTTGGACATTACTAACTATGGATCTAGATTCACTAAGTATTGGCAATTTAGAGCATACTACTTCCAACAAGTACCTTTCCATTTTGACACACTATTAATGTGATAGAGACAATTTATAGATATAAAAATTAAACAATGTTGCAGCCTGCAATAAGCCAATAACACATACAAAAATTAACATTCAAAGTTTAAAATTTATAATTAAATTATTAAACTAAAAAACTGGGTTAGCTTTTTTGGATAGCTCTATTGGGTGTGGAGGACATTCCATTTATCTTTTGGATGTTAAGAAGTAGAAGTTTCAAGGATTTGTCAAGTGAGTAAGAGATCTATAGGAGTAGCCTCATCTAAAAGATTTTGAACTAGAGTTTGATATACCATTTAGAGAGCTTGGTTTTCATGGATATAAAGTATTATGAAAGCAGAATGAACTTGAACTGGTGGCCAATTTTGAAGACTATTGTACTGATGATCCAAATAAATTTATTGAAGATGGTGGTTGAGAATTTTTGAATATGGAAGCTAGTGATTTTGATTTTGATAATTCAGAAGAGTCAGATCAAGGATACAAACCCTTTAATGTAGAAGAGGAATCAAAATCAGATGAGGAAGGCTTAGAAGATGAATCTCTTGTGGAGTCTGAGGAGGACGAAGAAGAAGAAGAAGATTCTAAAGAGGAGGAAGGTAAAACATGGGATGAATTAGAAGTTGAAGCTAGAAATGCAATCATTTAATTTTAAACTAATTAATATGTAATCATTTACTTTTTCCAAGGAAATAAAAATAATATATCATTTAACATATTAAATATAATTACAAATTATTGAAGGATTTTTTTTCAAAATTATTGAAGAATTAGCTCTTTTTGCCAGTGCTCGATGTATGTTCAACATTAATGTTGATGGCTAGCAATTTTCTATGTAATGAATTTTTTTTCTTGCATTTCCTTCGATGCTTCTTGGTTTGTGGGAGTAAGGAGAGTGTTAGGACGACGGTGTGAAGTAGTCTGGTGGCTAATGTACTAGAGAAGAAATGGAGGCCAACTTCACTCTAAAAGCAAGGAGGAAATCAGATCCTTTTGATGGCAAAGTGGCAGTGAAGAGACTGCATGGCTTGTTCCTATACAAGGATGTGAAGGTGGCGCAATCTATGCAAATCATTCTGGGTAATGGATTTGAATATTTGAAGCAAAGATATCAGACTAATATGGATATATACTCTTTGATCATGGCATGGGGACTGGACTTAGGAGAGTCGGTGGAGGTTGTAAGGAAAGTGATGAAAGCATTGGTGCATAGGAATTTCTTAGTGAACATGGAGAGTATACTAGAAAGGGCTATACCAGGAAAAGGCTTTGTGAGTGAAGGTATGGAAGGTGTGGACCTGGAAGTAGTAGAGATAAATCACCCTTTCATTAGGTGGTTAGAAGGAAGAACCATAGCCGTGTGGAGAGAGGGTGGAAAGCTTTGAAACTGTGCATTGAATTAATGGAGACTGAGGAGATAATAGGGGGAATCAAACACATCGCCAAAGAGGAGCTATGTGAGAAGAAGGTGAAGCCACTTGTGGAAATGTTCCCATTGCATCTGGGCAGCACTTCTGGAACTTCCGCGTAAACTAGTTTACTATGTTTAAGCTAGATGTTGATGTATAAGATTAAGGGGTTAAGCCCTGTTTTTGGTTTTGATACTATAAATAGCTGGTGTTTGGGTAGTAGTTAGTTGGATAGTTTTCAGGTAGTTGTGGTAGGGTTTTTTGGTCTGTAGGTTCTTATTCTGTCTTAACAGGCATGATGTGATGGTGTTGGAAGAACTTTTTATTTGGAGCTTTGTATATTTTGAATTATCTTAAATAAAATAAAAATATTATGACCGATCGAAGAAAAAAAATTTAAATGTCGTATAATAAATTTGATAAAATCTTATGAGCAAATTCAAATACCTATGTACTCTCCTCACCAGACTTCCTCCATGCATCCTGGCTTTGTGCTCTCTTCAGTTGTTGGTAGCACCCTGCTCTCTTCCTTTGCGCAGCGTTTTTCCCTTTTATGTCATCTGATTTCTTCCTTCACGTAGGAAATTTTAAATTTTTGATTTTGATTTCTTCCTTCGCGTGGCATTTTTCCCTTTTTTCCCCTTTTTGTCATCTAATTTCTTCATTAACACCAACTTGAGCAGTAAATTTTGGTCATTAATGTAATTAGTTTGAGGTGCCTAAGGCGACACCAAGTGCGCCTACTTGAGCGCCTATCATTGTATGTTTTACCGCGGTCCCGCAAGGTGCTTCCTCTTTCTCGGCAGTAGTGCAGTGAAAGTTTTTGTGGCGGCACGCGAGTCTTCCTTTTGTTCCTTATGGTGTTGTGGTGACTCTCACAAGTCTTCTACTATTGGCGTGCGGTAGTGTGATGACCACCGCTATCCCATGACTCCTTCATTAGCTCGGTGCAGTACAACATTTTTTACCGCAATCCCGCAAGTTGCTTCTTCCTTCTCGGTGGTAGTGCGGTGAAAGCTTCTGTGGTAGCATTTTTATTCACAGAGGAGGCCATGGAGAGAGGATGTGGATGATGTAAAAATACTAAATCGCTAAGAGGAAAGTGGGTGGAAATAGATGAGACAATAGTGATTAAGCACTAAATTTATTTTGATATTTTTTTGTGTGAGAAAAAATTACTAATGACCTTTTCATAAATGTTATGTGAGTAAGATTTCTGGATAAAATGTGTGAAATTTTTTACATAACTATCATGGACTGTGAAAATTGAATGTTATTAATTTCATAAATGTGTTTGATAGCATATCATGCCATTGGCAATTAGGGGGGATTCTTGCCTTACAGTTGACTTAAGGAATGCCATAAGTCGATTGTCAGCATTTACAAGGTATGTGGTTCTATGAAACATTCATGTGTGAGAGATAGAGATATTATATTGCATTTTAATTTATGACTAAAGGTTCATACTAATTTACTATTATTATATTAGGTGGGTGACCTCCAAGGAGATCCATGAATCTCAAATGCCTAAACTTTGAAATGCTTTAGTAATATTATGTTGTACTTGGACAATTGAAAACCTATTTTATTCTCCTAGCAAGCTTTTTTATTTTCCATTATAGTTCTAGACCAAAAAACATTTGCAGGGATGGCCTTTTACACCAATCTTAATTTGTATGAAGTTCACAAACCTGTTGTCAAGTAGTAAATTCCTTTCATAGATAGGAAATGTAAAGGCTTCATTTAAGAAAAGATAAGTAGTCTCTTTTTGAGGGTAATCCACATGCAAAAAGTAAAAAGCACATAAAAAATAATTGTACAGTAGAAAATCAAATTGAATCAATTTTTGATAAGGAAAAATAGGTTTTGAAGGGGCCACGAAACCCTTTACAATGATGCCAAGCTGCAAGAGAAATTAAACCACTAAGCCCAGCAGCCCAAAAAACCAAAAACCTGACATAAGATGGAACATTGGCAACCTGTCAACAAACCCAAAAGCAAAAAACATCAGCAAACCTACTGAACCAAAAGAGGAAGCACCGGCTACAACAAATTATCTAAAACATTATCCAAGGCCATGTTCTCCTTGATGAAATCCTCATGTATACTGATAACATCCTTTAGCTCCTCAACAACAATGACCCTCTTTTTCATCTTGCTCCTCGTCCTAAGGTATGGACCCGCCTACATGTCCTTCTCTAGCACAGGAGTAGAAGCTTCCGCTTTCTCCACCAAGTAAAAGCCACTAATCTCTTCAATCCTTTCCTCCATATTACCCAATTCAAGTGGTTTTTTGGTCCAATTCAACACTTTCTCATTCAGAATAGAAAGACCCATAACAATGGTCTTCAAAGAGTTATTGCTGATATTGACCACTATTTTCAAGTCCTCCGACATCTTTCCCATTTTATTCTCCGGACTTGCCACTCTGTCCTCTAACATTTTATTAACAATTTAACTTCCAAAGAGGAAATTCTTTCCTCATGAGAAACCCCCAAATGATCAACATCGGCCAATAGCTTATCAAGCTTAATATGCATTGATTTCACTTTGCCTCTTATTTTCCACTCCTTTTGGTTACCTCTGAGGATAGCAACATAAACATCATACCAATTTTTCATCTGAAGATTGAGCTCCTTAACCTTAGAAAATAACCACTTAACTAGGGAAAGTAGGTTTCTCGTCCCATCTTCGGCCATTCTACAAAACATATTCATGTCAATTTCATCCCAGTTAATCAGAGGTTGACCCTTCTACTCCAAGTCAACAGGGGTATCCGAACAATCCCTATTATATTCATCCTCTTCTTCGATTGGGGAATCCTTGATATCCACAACATCCACCTTTATCCTCTTCTTATCTGGAAGATTCTCCAAATTAGCTAATGCCTCTAGATGTTCCTTCTTCACTTCCTTCTCCAGAGCAGAAAAATCCTGAGAACAATTAACCGCATCAATCCCCTACATATCCATGGAGCCAGTCTCATTAGGCTTCACCTCCATCTTAGAGTTTCCCATATCAGATGGGCCACTCAACTGACCACCCAAATTAACTGGCACCTTAAGCCCTTGCACTGGGAAGCTCTCTAGTAGACCATCCTTACCAAGAATAGGGTTCCCCAATGAAGCATTTTGAACACAATCAAAATTTTAAGGATCCACATCATCCACAGGATGACAAGCCTTCAAACCTTCATCATCCACAGGATGAAAACCCTTCAAACCCTCTTTTCTAGAAGACAATGTAGGATTCACATTCGAAGCAAGGGAAACCACCTCAATTTTCCTTTTGGCAGAAGCTTTAACTTTCTTCATGCCTTTAGTTTTCCCCTTTGAAGATTTTCTAATAGAATTAGCCATAGTCTCCCGCAACTCCACATCAGTCTCATAGCCCTTACCCCATTCTTCTGATTCCTCATCCCTTTCCTTAGAGCCTCCTTCATCAACTAACATATCCTCATATTTTGACTCTTCCTCCTCTGAACTATCGGCCCATTCACCGGCAGAGTCCCCTATTTCATACCCATCATTTTTAACTTCCTTCTTACCAGGAGTGTTAGGGGAGACTGAGATCAACTTTAGCTTGATATGAGCAAAAATCAAACACATAAACCCTTGATGAAGAAATACCTTCTTAGGGTTATTTCTTTGTTCTCCAATACTCTTCTCCATAGAATGTAACAGGTAAAAAGGAAACGAGACTGAAACATTATGCCTAAAATGATTTAAGAGAATAAAATGGTGAGTGTAAACCATAGAGAATCTACCTTCAAGGGTGAAGTAGTGCATAATGGCCAACATGAGGTCCCTCCAAAGTAGCTTCAAGGACTTCCTAGCATAACCTCCACTTTCAATTTCCTTAACTTTCTTCCTCTCGTCATGTTTAAATAAATTTGCAAAAGCCTTCTTAGCCACTCCTGTGTCTCTGAAAACTTTGTCCCAACAACTGAAAGACTAGTTACCTCCCCAATAAAATCCTTTTCAATTCAAAACTCAATGCCCTGGTAATGTAGAGACCTCCCATTCCATCCTTTCACAAAGAAATCCATTACATTAGGGTTTAGGCCTTGAATTCTCTACATAAATTGAGTAACCCCCCCAATTCCAAGTGCTCCCACATAGTAGAATTTTTCTGAAACTCTTCACAGGAACTCGGCTCAATTCTGTAATGGTCACCACCCATACTGATCGGAAACAAATGAAAACCCAAGAACACCTGGAAGAAATGAAAAAGTAAAATGAACTAGATGCTACTTAAAACAATACAACAAACACCCACAATACGTGTGGGCTTATCATTCCAAGTAACCCTGCCAAAAAAGCCAGTCCATCCTTCTATGGAAACCAAGGAAAGAATAATGAAACTGAAAGAGCAAAGGGTTGACGTGCAAAACCCAACTTAAAATCATAATGAAAAACCTTTCCCTGAGAACATCTCACCTAGAAACAAGCCAGCTGCTCATCATTAGAAATACACTTTAGATTAAGAGGTAGCGATTAAAAAGAATCCCACTAAGATCTCTCAACCACTCCCACATTGGCAACCCCATCAGGCATCATGTTTGCTTCATGAAAAACATGTGTGATTTTGATCTCCTCAAAAGAGTTAATAATAGATATTGAGTCATTAATAAAATTAGCAATTGACCATGAAGGAGGACATTTCATCATGAGACAATTAATCACATTAAGAGAGTCCCCCTCTAGCCATAGTTTAGAAACACCTTGTTTCTTAGCCAAAACTAATCCATGATAAGTTGTTGCAGCCTTCACATAAAAAAATAATTGTACAATAGAAAATTAGATTCAATCAGTTATGTCTTATTTCACTTGTACACTTATCTGAAAGACATAGGGCATTCACCATACATTTCCCTTGACAAAGAAAATATGTTCTTTCATTTATTTTTACTATATATCTCTGAAGTGAAATTGTTGTTACATAATGATGCATTGAGAAAATAATATATACAAAAAAATGCAAAGAAAACGTTTGAAATTTAACATGCAACCTACTGTGTTGTACTGAAAGGAATCAAGATTAATTGGGAAAATAAATAAAAATAGATTTTTGATGATTGTACTTAAAAGTGAACAGGATATGAAAAGTGTGGACAATGATGGTGCTGAAATTGAAAACCCTGATTCTGATGACATTACTGTTTTATGTCATTAAAGATAAAGAGCACATACAATTTTATATACATAGAAAATGAAGATTTGAAACTAGTAAATGGAAAATGTAAAAACTATAAGATTTTTCCTTAAACAATAATTCACATACTCACTTACAAAAAAGGGTGAAGCATTTTTTATTCAAACTTTGTTTTCTTTAATAGACATAACAGTAAAAGAATATTTACAAGTACAAGAATATATACACTGTTTCATAGAAAATAAGGAATGTTTCATAGAATATATCTTTATAATGTAGGAAATTCCTTTGTTGGATATTTGAAAATAACTACACACAAGTTCTGCTTTGGAGCGAAAAAAACCCGGAAGTGTTTCACACCAGCTCAAGGTACAATCATAAATTAATGCATGTTGTTGATTATTTTAGATGGAGATTGGAGAAAATGCAGAGCCTGAGCATTCAACTAGAAAAAGAAGAAGATATGTACGTGGAAATGGCCCTAAAATTGTTGAAGAAACAATTCAAATGAGCGATTGTACAAAGATAAGTAGATTTATGATTTTATCTTAGAATGTACAAACTTTCTCTATCGGATATTAAAAATGCCAGGTTGGATTAGAAACTGGATAAGTAGATTTATGATCTTATCTTTAGAATGTAGGAACTTACTCTATCATATATTTGGAAATTCCTACACTCAGGTTCTACTCTCGAGTGAAAACACTCAGAAGTGTTTCAGATCGGCTCAAGGTACAATCCAACCTAGTTATGACACTGATAGCAATCCAATTTTTCCTGAATCGTCCATACCTGAATGTTGCATCACAATCTATTCTTCCTCCACATAAAAATGCCACATATTAACCCCTTCTAAATAAAACTCAAAATACCATGAAACAATGAGACCCCTATATTAGTAAGTAGTTAGTCTATAGGGCATAGTTTGATTTTATACAAGGATGCTCATAAAAGGAATCTTCAAGTGACAATGAGTGAGTTGTTTGAGATTGTAGTTGATGGTGCAATATCCAGTCTTAAAGGTAGTTAGAAAAGCCATAAATGTGCAAGAAAATCATATTGTACACAACAAACAATTCACAATGTTATCTTTCATAATGCCTTAAGTTTGAAGACAAAAATCTCATTGTATCTTGATGAAAGTAGTGACCTTAGTGGTCAATCACTGGCAACCATGATTTTAAAACATGCTATTGTTCTTATGGAGGCAACATTTTAAGCAAGGCGGTGAGTGGTGGTTTGGAACAATGGCAAGTATGAAGGAGTTACTTTATATGCATACTATGCAGTCTAGCTTAAGACAACGTTCTTAGAAGAGATTGAAGGTGGATTATGGAACTCAAGGGTTACCATGATAAAGATTAAAGCAAAGATTGAAGTCTATTTAAAAGCCACTATCATGAAGATATTAAAGATGTCAAATGCAAAACCCTAGCAGTTGAAGTAATGAGCACAGTACAAAAGAGGACAGTGTGCTAGGGAAGATTTAGGAGATCTCCACCTTATCTAAACACATGAAAATACATCATTTTTTTTAAAAAAAAATTAAAAGAAATTATTGTAAACCCTATATAGGACACATTGATACTTCAAAAGCATCTGATTTATTTTTTTAAATTAAAAGAAGTCATCCTAAACCCTATATAGGATACATTGATACTTCAAAAGCATCTGAAGGAATTTGAGATTATGCAAACATATGTCAATTAAATACTTAGATTACAAATAGTAGCGTGAACATTGTAACCCTTATTGATTAGAGTAGGAATGAGATAAACAACAATGAATCCTATGCTTCCTATCATGCACATCTCCTTACCATTCTCTATCATTCTTTACTAAAACACTTCTCCATTTTGGCGGGCTACGCTTGAAAATAAGGGTTTTATTGTATGTTTATTAAAATGAAAACTCCATTTTGGTGGGCTATGCCTGAAAATAAGATTTAAACAAAATTTTTAGAGTATGTTTATTAGAGTTTTAGAGTATTTTGGTAGGCTATATTCAAATGGATTGTGACTGATGTGATTTGCTACGTCATTTAGTGTTGTAAATTGTAATGATGCCACGATTACCGTACTAACGCCATCTCTTATTGTACCTGTTGTGGTATGGCAGTGTTTTTCACTTCCCTTCTGCTATTTACCACACTATTTCCTTGCTCAAGGCTTCTTGCGATAGGGTTGCGGTGTATACTGCTCTACCACATATGTTGCTCACCTTCCTAGCGGTATAGCGGTGTATGCTTTTTATCATTACTTGAAGAGTTTTGATGAGAAAATCTTATTTTTTCTTACCGATATCTCAATGTCTCATCGACATTAGATCTTATGTTCCTTTGATATTAGTTTCTAGTGTCGATGAGACAAGTTAATATCTCTTGTCGATATGCC
The DNA here is from genome assembly GCA_007258455.2 of Sequoia sempervirens. Classification (NCBI taxonomy): domain Eukaryota; kingdom Viridiplantae; phylum Streptophyta; class Pinopsida; order Cupressales; family Cupressaceae; genus Sequoia; species Sequoia sempervirens. The sequence continues at coordinate 102,075,060 of VDFB02179234.1, forward strand.
ATTGTCTCACCGATATTTTCCTTTGGTGGCATTTCTTTATATATCAGTGTAACCTTTCCATGTCGAGGAGACTCATGATTATTGTTGTGGTATGGCAGTGTTTTCCCCTTCCCTTCTATTGTTTACCACACTACCGCCTTGCTCAAGGCTTCTTGTTGCGGGGTTGCGATGTATATCGCTCTATCGCATATGTTGCTCACCTTCCTGACGGTATAGCGATGTATGCTTTTGATCATTAGTTAAGAAGTGTCGATAAGACAATCTTATTTGTCTTATTGATATCTTAATGTCTCATCAACATTACTTTGTTATATCCAAGAGTTGTGTTTCACCGAGCACTTGAAGATATACCTTGTCGATGTGATGTAAGTGATTCTCTCCTCGATATGCCCATATCTTGTTGACATTTCACTATTTTACATCATCAATGAGACATATAAATAAGTCTCTTCGACATAGGGGTGTCTAAACCAGTGCTAAACCCGAAGCTAAACTCGAAGCTAAAGTCAAAGATAAAAGTGGTGCTAAACTCGAAGCTAAACTCAAAGCCAAATATGGTGCTAACAGTGGCGCCACACTCGAAGCCAATATTAGTGCTAAAGGTGATGCTAATGTCAGTATGAAGTAGTTCCAAAATTAGCACCGACTTGTCCTGATCGGCACAAATAAACACCAAAAATAGCACCATCCTGATAAATAGTGCCGACGTTTTAAAAAAATTGGCAAAAAATACATTAAAATAGTGGGTGGAAGCAAAAAATGAAGCAAAAAATGGAGAAAATCATAGGGATTTGTTGTAGTGGACAAAGGAAAACCCCTATCCACTAACAAAACAACATTTTTCCATCTCTTTGATGTGTGATTTGCAGATCTATGTTGAGATCCATTGAGGAGTAAGATTCGAGAAAAGTTGTCAAGTTGTCAATGTTGTCACCTTACTTGCAAGATCACCGAAAGTCACCAATAGGTTGCAATTTAGTGATTCAGACTTAGAGATTTGATAGGAGGGAAGCTACAAGAAAGAATTAGAGGATATCAGAATTTCAGAGAAACTCTGATACTAGGACTAAATCGCTACTTGTGGTGTATGAGTCCCAGTATACCTATTTTTAAACTTTTTCTGTAGATCCTGATTCAATAGTTCCAGATTCTAGTTCTAGCCTGAAACATTAAACTAGGACTAAATCTCCCCTACTAGCATATGATTCCTAGTGTGCATCAAAAATCAATATTTCTAGGATTTCAAAGCTTTATTGAAGCTTCTTTAGTTTCTACGAGCGCCTCTATACTTTCTTAGTCTTTTATTCTGCATTTTAGTTTCATAATTTAGGTCATATAGTTAGGTTTTTCATCTCTTATCTTTCCAATCCCTAGCTTGGTGGTGAACCCCTCTTTAGTCTTTAATTACACCCTAGGAAACCTTATTGCAGATCTCTATCCCTCACTTGATCATTGGATTGAGGTCTCTTGGGTTTCCTTGAGTGAAACTTTTAGAAAATCGATGGTTGTGTGTCCTAAAGCATTGCATACATACAATGACTATTTTCAAGGTTTCATTTTGGTGAACCTGATGTGAATCTTGTGTTATCTATCTGTTTTAGAGTTTTCAAAGTGTTTGTTTCATTCATTTCATTGCATCTAGCTTAATTTCATTTGAATCAGAATTAGAAAATAGAATTTATCTTGTGTTCATTGCATTCATTGATCTTTCCTTGCATAACCTTTACAACTTGTTTTCCTATTTCTAATACTATAGTGAGATGAAGTTTGAGACTCATTTCATTGTGTGATAGCATAATCATTATGGATTTTGGGTTATCGAGATCTTTCACTACTAGTGTTGACACTAGTTCACTATGTATGGACCATACCCTTAACAACTCTTTGTCTTCAAGTAGTGTGACAAGTGTTGAAACAATGGTTTCTAGTATTCTGCAAGAAAACATAATTCAAATTCATGAAGACTTAGGAAGCCTACAAAATCAAGTGTGTATTGAAAACATTTCAACTAGTGCTATCCCTACCATAGATACCATACATTGTATGATTGAAACTGAAGAAGGAATAGAACTTGCACTTAACCTAGCTCAATTTTTTGGCAAACTTACTAGTAGTGCTTTTCCTTCAACAATTTCCAAAGCCAAGGAGGAACTAAAATTCCTCCTCACACAACCATTGCCTCTATTCCTACCTATACCAACCCTCAAGTTACAACAATGATGCAACCTACTATAAATGCCATTCCTACCTTGGGTATTTCCACTAGTATTCCTAGTACCTTTGTGGCATCACACATCATATTGCCTACCACTTTACCTCCCATAAGAATTCCATTCATTTACCCCTCAAATACATACACACCTCCACCATATTCACCTCCAGCTCAAAACACAACCAATGACTAGCCGATGAAGATATGATAAGAAAGATGGGAATCAAAAAGAAAAACAAAATTGATCATATTGAAGCCATTGCAGATAATGACCAGAGGAAGGGAAAGGGAAAATAAAATGTGCAATGGAGATAGCTGATGATGAATGATGATCCCCACAAATGCAAATAACTAAGCTATAGTTGACTTTGATTAGTTAATGAACAAAACCAGCTCATGTTTTTGATAAACTATGGATTATTTATATTGGAAGTTGTTGAACTATTCTAATCTAACTGGGCATGCACACTTCTACTTTTAGAAGAAAAAAATGTTTTTTTTTTCACATATTAGAATGATCCGCTTTCAAAATTTATCTTTCATGTAGAAATATATCAGTTGATTTTAGATATTTTGTGGTGAAGATTTTTACAACCTATCAAGAGAATAAAATATTCTTCTCGTTTTCTTGGAATGAGTTTTTTTGATATTTTTGTGGGGTAAATATAACCTATATTAAAGTGAATTATAGTTGGGAATTTATGTTTGAATAATACATATTCTTTTAGGAAAATACTAAGATGGATAAGGTGTGTTTAGCTCTTGATTTGAGGAGAGGGTATGTATGTTTATTCTTACAATAATAAAATGGATAAGGTGTTTCTAACTCTTGAATTGATGAGAAGGTATGTATGTTTATTATTAAAATAATAAGATGCATAAGGTGTATCTAGTTTTTGATTCGATGAGAGGGTATATATGTTTATGTCTTATTGAATAGTTCATTTAAATTTGGAAAAAAGATAATTTGAAAATTACATCATCTCTAAATGTTATGTTCACTTAGAAATTTGTGCAATTTGAACATGTGGCTCTTGATTGATTCCATTTTCTAGGATTTGATATGATGCACTATGTAATATTACTTTATGATTTTTCCTATGTGGATTGCTAAGGATTAGAGGTGTTTAGAAATACCTTCTAGGGGTAAATTTCTAGAGTGAAGTTCTCTTAGTTCAACCTCCTTGGAATACCAACTTTACACTTGCGAAATGATCAACTAATGATAGGAAAACATGCTAATGATGTATATGATGGTTTTGATTACAAACATTGATTACTTTTAATGCTCCAAATGTAAGTATTCCAATTGAATGCTTCTTGAATGTGTTACACCCTATTGTTGGAACAATTAACTTTGACATATAGTAATTATTTAATTTATGACATATAATATGATGTGTTTAAAGATATTATTCTCTTATGAAATTTTGGAATAGGTATGGTTTCCATGAAATAGTTATTTTGTATGTACCCATGTGAATGTGGAATATAAATATGTTTTTGAGTTATGAATGAAATCAATGTGATCTTATCATGTCATTAATTATTATGAATTGATTATCAATTAGAATTATGTTAATTTAAACATAAATATGATTGTAATTTTGATGGAATAACTACCTTGATAGTGATGAGGTTGATGTAGGTTAGGTTAGTTTTCCCTCCTAGTTGAGGATGTAAAGCATCATTAGGGAGAGAGGGTTGTAGATCAAGTTGGATAAAAAAATCATACAATTCTCCAAGAATTTTATTCACACACATCACTAGGTTTACCTAGATGCTTTTGGTGATGTCATCCTCATTGCAAGTTATTTCTCATATTTCAATATTTAGACGTGCATAGTTGACTGCATTCTCATCAATGTCTTAAATTGAAAAAGTCAAAATTTTTCCTTTTGATAAATATTTTTGTCCTCATTTGTGGTTTTGATTCACATATGTTCTAATGGATTGGTATACTACTATTCTAATTATATCACTTGATGTTGAAGATATCAATCTTGCTTTCATTATCCTATAGACATGAATTATATTCCTTCTAGATTGAAACTATTGGAGTGACATTCTAAATTGAAATAAGATAAATTATTGATTGTCTTATGTTGTGGTAAATTTTAAATGTTTTGTTTTTAAAAAATCTATGTAGTAGAAGCATGGGAAATAATTACAAAATTTAATGTAGACTGGGGAGTTTTATTATGCTCACTACTATTACATTCCTTGGAAGGCATGATAATTGGGAGGGAGGCTATTTTTGAGTAATGGGGAGTGAAGATTGGAGTGGAGGAAAGGATATTAATTTGTATGAGAAGTCACGTAATAGAAGGAGAAAAAGTGCATGTAAAACTACTTTCAAAAAAGAAATGAAGAGGAAGAGAAGGAATAGTTATCTTGTATTTCATTTTTTTTGGGTGGGTAAAGAGGAAAAATTGTAGAGAGGAGGATTGAAGAAAATAAATAGAACAAGGAAACCATTTATAGATAGTTTGGTAATTACAATTTTTGTTTTCCATTTGGAAATTCATGAGACTAAATGGATAATAATTTTGTGTGTTTAAAAAATTGTTTATGAGTTAAGTAAAAAAACCCCAACACCTTCCATGAATATTTTCCATTAATAGAAACACTCTATTTTATGTCTTGTCTATTAGAGGATATTGGAATCCAACCAAGATTTTATCGCTTTAGTTTTTCTATAAAAAGTCTTTTGAATATATGATTTTGAAAGGAAAATTTTGTATATATAAACTATAGGAGACAACAACTCCCCCCCCAAGATCCTCAACCTGCAATAGAAAATCACCCTCACACATATGAGAGAATCAAACACAACTATTCTACCAAATATCGAGAATGATATTAAAAAATGAGATGAAAAAATTACATACTATACAAGCCTTTTAAAGGCATGAAAAATATGAAATGGGTGAAAAACTACTTGATATGGGAAACAACCACCCAAGTAATTAACCTGAGTTAAACTTAACACTACACTAACACTCGCCCTTAAGTGCAAAATTAGGGAGATTTTTATGCAATATCAAAATGCAATATGGGTCTCGACTACAAAACCATGTTAGGTACCCATTTACAGTGAAAAATGCAATGCAATCTCTCACAAATGGAGAAAAGGAGAAAAAATCTATGGGAGAAAACTCCTCTCCAAAAGAGAGAAAAGAAAAAAAAGATGCATGGATGGAGGACTCAATAACACCACCCAAGGACTACATACATCATGTATATATTACAATCAATAGCCCCCCATAAGAGGGAAAGAGAGAGACTATCTAGCCCCTCAACAATGTTTAATCACCTGCAAAAATGGTAAGTGCCTGAAGAAAAAACAAGATCCAATATCAAAAAATAACTTATCTCCCTTTTTGAAGAAACAAAACCAAGTATAAATGCAGGAATACTTCCCATTCTAGATAGGAATTAGCAGGTGAAATCCAAATGTAAGATGATAATGTCTCTAGAATACACTCATGTGTCTCCAAGACCTTGGAAGATGATTCCATGAAGCAATTAGGAACATGCCCAATCACAATAGAAAGTGGCAAACAAGGTACCACTAGGAATTGATTTTTAAACATTCTCCAAAGACAGAGATGGAGTGATAGTAGTTGTACCACAACTATCATCAAATAGGAAAATTAAGCCTTTAAATGTGTCTTCCAATTCTAAAATGTGAGATTCCATGAACAATGAACCAATGCCCGACAAATAGGAATCCCAATAAGGAAGACAATGATAATTTTGTTGCTCAGGAATGATGAAAGTAATTAATGAAGGTGGATCAACTATCTCTGACAAAGAATCAAGAAACTCTTAAGCAACTGCAACCTCATCTGAAGTCTCAAAAACATCTAAAGGATCACAAGCATGGTTTATCTTCCCTCAAGAATAAAGAGGCACATTGGTATTGGAAAGAGGATCATTGAGAGATGGCAGAATATCATGATCTCTATATGATTCTCAAATGTAAGTCCAAAGAGCATAAGGGCACTCAAAATGAACAAGTGAATCCAAAAGGTCATCATCATGTATATGTTTAAAAATAACTCTAAAGACTTTAGCCCTATATCCTTTCCAAATAATATACCCACTATGTGTTTCTAGAATAGGAACTCCATTTTAAAAATATGGCAATAGGTTTTGCTCACTAAGATGAGTGAGAATAAAATCACTCCATTGCCCAAAGTTCCCTTTCTCCAAAGAAACCATTACAACTAATAATTTTCAAATTTTTTGAAGATAGTGCTTTCACAAGTATAAAAACTTCCAAAAAGAGAATTATAAGGTTAAAAACCCTAATTTGGTGCAAAATTTTGTGGGGCCCATTGCTTGATCTCCATGCCAACACCAAGCAAACTCCACCAAGCCTAGAGAGCACAACAACATATAGACCACCAATCACCACATGCGAAATAATCTCTTCACAACTTGTGAGACTTTCTCACAACAACCAAAGGAAAAGAACTATATATGAACACAAAAGGAATCCCACACATGGAGAATGTGGGATAATTTATCCCCTTTGAGGAAAAACATAGCCCCAAAACTCATTACCAAAAAAAAAAGGAAACCCTAAAGTATCTTTTCGCATAGGATTCCCCATGGCTTGAAGGGATTGAATACACTGCAGAACTAATCAAACTGCTAATCAAGCCAATTCCATAAGCTCCTGCCAACTAGCAATCAAATTCTTTTCCTCGTTTGGTTTCTCTGTGTAGCATAGAAAAAAGTATGCCTTTTCCTTACTTGATTTGGGAATAATTAATGATAAATTTGATTTAATTTCACCTTGGTCTAGTGTTGTGAGGTGTTTTACACATCCACATTAGGTCTTGGACCCTTGCAAACTAAATAAAATGCATTTATCAATGTCTTGTAAAGGTGTTGTAAAGTGTTGTAAATGACTTTCACACTTTTCTAGACTTTTATTAAGTATTTAAGTCTAATGGACCTATTTTTCCCTTAATTTGATATTGTAAAATATATTTAATTACATTCTCACATTAATCTAGAAGGCTTGTAAATTAAACTTATTTTTAATCTAGTGTTGTAATGTGTTTTACATATTCACATTAAATGTTGTGCCTTTCTATGCTATGTGGACCTCATTTTAATGTTGTAAATTGTATTTAATCACACTTTTACATTGAAATTTATGTCCATATCCCTAATCAGCCTTTATATCATCATTAATAGGCCCTTGTGACCCCATATTGTGCATCCCGAGACATATTTTAATCAAAGTCCTGACTATATCAACTTATGAACCTGATTTTGGCTATGAGGAGTGGTGGACCTTGGGTCATAGGAAAATATTCCCTGGCCCTCAAGAAGTAGACCTCTCGTCTGGATCTCTCTAATTCTATTTTCGAGAATGTTATAGTTTTTACTAGACTCCTGGGTCTCCCTCTGGAATACTGGAATGAGGATGTTTTCAATGGCATTGCTAGTTCTTTTGGAGAGATCTTGTCTATTGACCCTATGAAAGTAGCTAGAAAGCGATTGGTTTTTGCTTGAATATGTGTGGGAGTTTCACAGAATGTTGACCTTCCTTCTTCGATAGATATATAGTAAAATTTGGGAACCTGGATGCAAACTATAGAGTTTGTGTCCATTCCCTTTGCTTGCTTTAAATGTAGAAAAATGGGGCATTGGGCTAAGAAATGTCCATTAAATGCTAGTAAAGACAAAGAAAACCACCAGTCTAACCCTAAGACTGTCTGGAGAAAGAAATATGATGGGGAAGGACAAGCAAGCAATACCAATACCCTTAATGAGGAGTCTGGAAGGAAACATGAAACTCAGAGGAATACCTCTGACTTTAATGGTGAAACAAAACCCAAGGATCCTAATGTGTAGAAGAATCACCAAATAGGGGTAGAAAGTATTGCTGGTCCTAAGGAAGATGGCAAAGAGACCTTGGAGAATGCGGGGGGTGGTAAAAGGGATGAGGAATTTGTTTCTTCCACTCTTAAGATCTTATCAAAAGGCAAAGATAATGGGTATCCTGGATTGGAGGATATTCCTATCCAGGGTCTATCTCTAGATATTAGCATTCCTATCCTAAATACTACTTCTGCAGAATTTTCCCCTTCGAGTGACCCTCTTAAACTTGGGGAAAAACAACTCTGGATTTTGTCAAGGGAACCTTTGAGAATCTGAGCCAGAACACCGAACTTTCGAGTGATAATCTGAACCAGCTTAGGAATGGCCAAAAGTATACCCTCCCATGGGAGCAAAGAAGAATGTATGATAAGGAATGGGAATCTAGCAGAGAGATGGAGATTCAAGAAGATACTGATTGGGAAGAATTCCTCTCTCATTCAAAGAAAAAGAGGGAGAAAAGCAAACGTCAAAATACTCTGAGTGGAGTTGTTACTAGGACAAGAGCAAAGGCGGATTGTGGAGCTACTAAGTTAAGCCAAGGTAGAAGATTGGGTAAATGGCAGAGAGAGCATGAAAGCTTTCAGGACATAGTAGATGGTGTTCAAAAGACCATTCCAAAGATTCTCCAATCCCCTAGTAAGATATGAAGATTATGTCTTGGAATATAAGAAAAGGTGGAGAAGATCAAAATGTTTCAGAACTATGGGATCTAAGGAAATAGTTCAAATGGTGTGTCAGGAGGAATTACAACTTTTTGGAACTAGAACCTAATTAAAGGGGAGCCATTGCTAGAGAGCACTAATCATGTGGGTACTAAATTCACACATATCAGAGATAACTTTAGTTGGATTCAGCCGAATATCTATGCTCCCAATGGGAAAGGAGCTAGAAAATATTTGTGGAATGAGCTCTCTACTTTCCCCAGGATTTTTGATAATGACCATTGGGTGGTAATGGATGATTTTAATACTCCCTTTTTGAATGAAAATAAATTTGGAGGCTCTCAGGTGAATTAGGAGAGAAAATCTGATCTTTTTGACTTCATCAACAATAAGGAGTTGATTGACCTGGACTTGCAAGGAGCCCAATATACATGGTAGAATAGAAGAATTGGTAAGGAAATTATTCAAGTAATGTTAGATAGAACTCTAATTTCTCATCAATGGCTTATAAGCTATTTCTTCTCTCTTAAAGCTCTCTCTAGAGTTGGGTCGGATCACTTTCCCATAAGTTTTGTGGCAGATCCTGTAAAGGTGAAAAAAAACTCTCCTTTTAGATTTGAAAGAATGTGGCTATCCCACCCCCTTATTTTTGATGAAATCAGGAAATGGTGGAATATTGATGTTTTGAGTACTGCTATGTTCAGAATTGCTAAAAAAATGAGAGAAGTCAAACACAAATTAAGAAGCTGGAAAAAAGAGTCCTTTGGAAATATTTTTGGTATTAAATCCGAACTTCAAATGGAGCTTGCAAAGATCTAGGAAAAAATTCAGAGGGAAGGATACATTGAAAATAATAAGGTTAAATAAAATGAGTTGCTGGTGAAACTGCATGACATAATAGCTAAAGAGGAGTTCTGGAGGCAGAGATCGAGGGTGTTGTGGCTCTCAGCTGGAGATAGAAATACTAGGTACTTCCATTTGTTTGCTTCTAAACAAAGGGCTGCCAATAGAATCTCTATCATAGAAGTTAATGGAACGAGTTTTGAGGAAGAGGAAGACATCAAAAAGCAAGCCGTCCTCTTCTATAACAACCTTCTTTCAGTGAATTGGGAAATCAATCAAAATGACCAAGATTTTTTTATTAAAGGCTATCCCTAAGGTTGTTGAGATGGAAGATAATGAAAAGCTTGCGGCCATCCCCTCTAAGGAGGAGATCATGAAAGCTGTCTTTTATTTTGAAGGAAATAAGGCGCCTGGCCTTGATGGATTTCCTATGTTCTTTTTTCAATAGTTTTGGGAGATTGTTGAAAATGATGTCGTGAATGCTATTAAAGAATTCTTTGGATCCAGAAGGCTCCTTAAGGAACTAAATGATACTTTTGTGGTCCTTATTCCTAAGAAACCTGGGGCTATGGAGTTTGAGGCGTTCAAACCCATTAGTCTTTGCAATTCTTTCAATAAAATCATTTCAAAGGTTTTGACTTCAAGGATCCTTTCTATCCTTCCTTCGTTGATTTCCCCTCAATAGAATGGTTTTGTTCCTAGAAGGAAAATATTAGATTCTATAGTCACTGTCCATGAGAATATCCATTCACTTGTGGAATCTAAAACTAAAGGGTTTCTTCTTAAGTTGGACATATCTAGAGCTTATGACCATGTTTATTGAGAGCTTTTATTTAGAATTCTAAGGGTGTTTGGTTTTAGCAGCATAGTCATTCAGTTGGTGAATTAGTTGGCTACCATGGTCTCCACCTCTATTATTGTGAATGGATCTCCTTCTAGATTCTTTCAAAATTCAAGAGGCCTAAGAAAGGGTGATCCTATCTCACCTATTCTATTCACAATAATGGCTGAGAGCCTGGGAAGGAATCTTTAAAGATTGATTGAATAGAGGTCTCTTGCTGCTCTTAGTCCTTCATCTACTCATTTGATTTGTTCTCACCAACAATTTGTTGATGAAATTATGCTGATGGGAAGATCTATGGTGAATGAGGCTAAGACTTCAAAATTTTTTTTGGACGTGTATGAGAAGGCGATTGGGCAGATGGTCAATAGACATAAGAGTTCCCTTTCTTTTCTTCAATACCCCTGAGCATAGATAGGTCAAGATTGCAAGAATTCTTGGTTGCAGAGTGGAATCCTTACCTTGTTCTTATCTTGGACTTCCTTATGTCTTAAACCTCCAGATTCCTTTTGGTGTTCATTGGTTGATAGGTTTAGAAAGAAGTTGGTAGGATGGAAAGGAGCTCTTTTGAGCCAAGCTGGAAAAATTCAACTTCTTAAAGCTTCTCTTCAAAACCTCCTGGTTTATGCTTTAAGCCTTTTCAAAATTCTTGCTAAATATGCTAAGGCCATTGAAAAGATCCAAAAAATATTCCTTTGGTCTGAAGTGGAGGAAAGAAAGAGAAGGCCTCTTATAGGGTGGAATTTGGTTTGCATACTGAAAACCTTGGGGGGTTTAGGTTTTAGAAAAATTAGAATTATTAATAAGACTCTTCTAGCTAAAGAAATATGGAGATCCTTCTCGTCTGGTGGAGAATGGAAAGACATTTTAAGAAGTAAATATATGACCAATTGTATGTCCCTCAAAGCGTTGTTGGAGTCTCCTATTCTACCTCGTGGCTCAACTTGTTGGAATGATATGATTGCTGGTAGAAAAATCTTGGAATCAGGGATAGGATGGCACATTAGAAGTGGCAATCAAGCCATATTTTGGGAGGATAGATGGATTTTTAAGGAACCCCTCATCAAAATTGAAAGATTCAATAGATGGGCCAAGCTATGAAAAGTTGCTTTTCAGGAGCTTGTCAAAGATTATTGGTATGAAGGAGACTAGGTGGATTTATGTGTGATTAGTCAGGAGTTGGCTCAACTTCAATCTTTCTTAAGGGCTATTAGTTTGGGACATATTCAATAGGATGATATTCTTGTTTGGATGGACAACCCTTTAGGTAACTACTCTGTCTCTTCAGCTGTCTCTTTGCTATCCCTTTCTCAAGATCCCCCTCCCTTTTGGTCTAAAGTGTGGATAAAACATTTGACTCCCAAAGTCAATATCTTCTTCCGGATTATGCTTCAGAATAAGGTACTTATAGTGGACAATCTTTGTAAACAAGGATTTCAAATCCCCAACAGATGTTACCTTTGCAAGTGTGAGGCGGAGTCAGTTAACCACTTGTTTCTCTACTTCCCGTTTGTTTCCATAATCTAGGGAAAATTATTAGCCCTCTGGAATATCTCTTGGGTGTTTCCCTTGTCCATTGAAGATTTTTTTTTACAATGGAAAGCTCCTACTCAAAACCCCTTCATTCGAAGGTTATGGGATTTTATATTCCCTTTTGTTGTTTGGGGAGTGTGGAAATAACGTAATAACAGACTTTTCAGGGATAAGGAGATGTCAGAGAATAATTTTTTTTAAAAAATTAGGCTTATAAAAGAAAACTTCAATGTCATTCCCTAAAAAACTCTTAACCTTGAAGCAGTGATGTGTACTCCCTATGATCTAATGATAGCAAAGGATTGGAATATTAAATTGGATGTTTCTTTTGTATCCAAGCAAGCTAAGAAAAGTAGGGAGGGTGTGTGCTGGACCTTTCCTCCAAATGGCTGGTCTAAGGCCAACTTTGATGGTGCTGTGAAGGGAAATTTAGGGATGGTGAGAAGTGGAGGTGTGCTAAGGGACTCAAATGGTAATTTTATAATAGTTGTGACCATCTCCCTAGGTCATCAAACCAACCATGTGGCGGAGGCTATAGGAGCTTTTCAAGTTTTAATGTTAGCTAATAATTTGAATATAAAAAATTTATGGCTTGAAGGGGATTCTAAAAACATCATTGACTATCTCTTAGGTAGGACCCCCCCTCTTGGTCAATAAAGAATTATATAGATGAGGAAAATTATATTCTAGATAAGTTCAATAAAGTAAAACTCTCACACCTCTACAGGGAAGCTAACAGTGTGGTAGATAACTTTGCGAATGAAGGGGTATGGAGGCAAGGATTGAACACGTGGCAGAATTGTAGGGACTTGAGAGTTGAAGTCAGAGCCTTACTAGATTATGATGTTATGCATGGGAAAGAGGCAAATACATTTAATGATTAAAGGGAAAAGGGCTAAGTACATCAATATCAAGAGATTTGATGGGGCTGCATCATATTACTTAGCTGGGAAGAAAAAGAGGCATGCTTTGTGGGTTCATTGGAATGGCTACATAAATTTGCAATAGGTGCTCGATGCTGGTAAAGTTTATAGTAAGGTGCAAAAAAAAATGGGGGGGGATAGGAAAAGAGTTGAGCCAAATAGCTACAAGGTGTACATGAGGAATGACAAGGTCTGGAAGCAGATTGTAAGAGGTGGGCTGGTTCCATTTTTGGAAAAAATTCATGGACCTGATACTATGGCCACAAACTATTTTGAGAAGAACTGGAGCAATGGTGAAATAATCCTCTTTGGGAGAAAGGTGAAATTGGATGAGAAAATTATAGGGGAGGTGACTCGAATGTCCACTGAGGGTGTGAAGTTCTATCGTGACAAAAGGTTTTCCGATGAGGCGGTAATCAAATTCCCTAAGAAGGAAAAGGAGAAATTGAAATTGGTCAAAATTTCCAACAGATATTTCAAAATTGACACCATTAAGGCACTGTGGAGAAAGGTGCTTCATGTTATAATGGAGTATATCACCCTGGATGAGAGATTCACCAAAGTTTATGGTCATCATTTTACCATTCTTAACCACTTCCACCATAAGGTATGGATTTTTATACCTCATTATCTATTCTATTCGTTGAGTAATAGCCTTGAGGACCATAAGAAAAATCCCAGGAGATACCCTATTCTTCATCCTGGTCTTACTAGGTTAATATATGAACACTATCAAAGCCTACCGGCTTTATCCAAACTTATTGCCTCCACGGCATCTGAGGACTATGACACAGACAGTGGGGGTTTAGAGAATCAACCTTACTAAGAGAGAATTGTTGAAGCACACTCATCCTCTGAGCTATCTGGTAAGAAAACCTAGCCTAGAAAACCCCAGCTTCATAAAGTTAACCTTGAGACCTACACCGTCTGCCCTATCCCCTTAAAGAATCCCGCTCTCAAGGGCTCCCCTGCCAATAATTTGGTTTCCTACTATGTAGACTCTTTGGAGGACAAAGCTGAGAACCCTGAAGTTAGCAGAAACTCTGTGCTCTCCCCTCCTGCCTCCTTCAGAGTTGGTGGTACTAGATTTCCTAGCTCCCCCAACCCGGATGATGTTAACCTCATTTTAGATTGGGTTCAGTCTGGCGATATTCTAGCCTCTGCAAGAAATGCCATTGGTGAAATTTTCAAGGTTTTGAAATGGGCCTATCAAGAAATTAATTATCTTAATCAAAGAAATAAGGCTCTGCATAGTAAGTCGGAGGAACTGGAACTAAAACTGGTTGCTCTTAGCTATGGAGAAGGAAAATGGAAAAGGAACAATACTGGAATGGGAGAAGGTGACACTGAGGAAAATTATAAGACTTTGGAAGTTGAAATTGTCAAAATAAAAAATAACATGAAAACTGTTGTGGAACAAAACCATAAAATGGCTAGGCACAATGCCATCATCATCAATGCAATGTTTGAAAAGTTGGAAAAAATGCAACAAGGCTTACTGGTTGTTGACTTGCAAGAGGACAAGGATAAAAGAAAGAGTGAGGACCAAGGTATATCAAAAAGGACACGTGCCAACCTTAAAAGGAAAGCGCCTCCTACTACCCAAATGTTTCAGATTTTAAAGAGGGGGGTTCAGGATATGAATGACTTGGAAGCTGAGACTGCAGAAATATTAAAGACACAAATTTAGTTGTTGTTGGTGTTTTGTCTGGTTTTTTAGTTTTGTGGCCTTCACTAGATTTTTTGGTGGCTATGGACTTGTCTTGTTGTTTTAACAACATTTCTTCTTTTGGTGTCTTTAACGATCTTATCTTTTGTTTTGTAAACTTTGTGGTTTTGGGTCCCTTTAAAACCCATTTTTTCCTCTTTCAAAAACATATGAACCTGATTTCTTCACTCCCCGACATCCCAGCTGACAAAAGAGCGCTTGTGGGACCCATTCACCACTTTTGGTGAATGAGTTCCATCCAGGTGGGATGCATTCGCCTAAGGTGGCGAATGAGTCCCATTTGGGTCATTTTTGAGGTTTGAGTGGGAAAAATTAGGGTTTAAGTTTAATTTTCTTTAATGTCGGCCTTGGGGATCAAATTAATAGGAATTTTAGGTGTATTTCCTATATAAACAAGCTTCTAAACCATAATTCATTATTCATTCATCATTCATTATCCATCTCAAGTCAAGCAAGCTAGGGTTTTAGCATTTTAAGTCATCAAGATACTTTTCTAAGGCATTCAAGGGAAGATTCTTCATCCATTGTTGCATAAATTCAAGATCTATCATCATGGAAAATTTATAATTCTATTATTTCATGTTCATGCTTCATCTTATTTCTTCATTTGGTTTAATTACCTAAATGGGTTTTGACCAAGGAAAACCCACATGTCCTAACAATCAACACTTTTGTTCTATTTCTTTGTGTGATTGCATATCTCAGTACTTTAAAGGATTGTAGATGATTGAAGAATAGGTTTCAAACTAGTTGAAGTCATCTCCTTATTGGCTAGGTCAAAATATCCACAAAAAGTCACTTATAGTGCCAAAAATTAGGGTTTTAGATCTAGACACATGGAGGAGTGGAAAGAGCAGGCCAGGAGCTTTAGATTCAACTTTCAAGTTCTTAGAAAAGTCAAAGTGGACTCATTTTCCATTAGTGGTGAATGAGTCCCATTGTACCTATTAGTTAGAGGTTTCTATAGATTTGGATACCCATTTGGCCAAAACTGGCTCTAGTGCAGTTTTCCAGATCTAGGACTAACTTTCCCAGAATGGATCTAATGAGTCCCAGTAGGTCAAAATTTTAAAATCAACAAAAATTTGATTCTTTATTCCAATCTTCAACCCATTTCTAGGTACACAATTTTTGTTTCACTCTCCTGTTTTGTTTTACTTGCATTTCTATTCATTTTTCTAGGTCATTTTGCATACTACATTGTGTTTTCAAACATTTTACATTTTCCAAGTTTGCACTTGGTGGTGAACCCTTTTCTTGTTTCCATTCATTTCTAAGGATATATTATAGTTATATCTCTCATTTCCTTCATTGGGTTGAGGTCTCGAAGGAATCCTTGAGTGTGAACATTGAGAAATTGGATCCCTCTTCCTTCATTCGCCTTTTGGTGTGAACAAGGAAGTTGTGCATGCTTTTTTGGTGTCCAAATTTTGGTGAACCTGGCTTTTGAACATAATAATTCTGATTTGGAGTCTATCATCATCCTATATCTAGCTCACATTAACTTTGCATTAGGGTTTGCATTAGTTAATTTGCATTCTAGGGTTTTAACATTTTGCATTAGTGAAAGTGCATATAGGTTGCCCTTTTGCATCTCAAATCATTGAAAAATTCTGAAATTCTGCATTTTCATCTTAGGTTTGCATCATATAGCACAAAGAACATAAAAATTGATAAAAAAATCTAGCAATTCTAAAAAAAATCCCCACTGGTACTCATTCGCCACCTTGGGCGAATTAGTCCCTTTACACCCATGAAACTACCTTTTACAACACTACAAACCATGTTTCTACACTTTTGTTTACTACCATTTCCTATTTGTATAAGTTGGTTGAGTTTCTGTTACATTCATTTCAATAGATCTAGCTTAAAATAACTCATTTCATGCATTGCTCAGTTTCACATTTCATCTTTTAGGTTGTTGCATAATGTATTCAACACACTACCTTGTTTCACATCTGAAAATTGCATTTAAATATTTAATTCATTGCATTACAATTTATTTACCTTCTTATGTTAGCATGTGTTCTTTTCAAGCATTTAGTATTTCTAGAATATCAAGTGGCTTGTATGATTCTATTTTTCATGGGCATAATCTAGGATAGCAAAGTAAAACCTTTGATAAGCATGTTGCATACCCTCCTAGTACTTACCGGATTAGTAAGAATGTCATAACACAAGAGGATGCAAGTGTAGAAAATCATAACAATCATACTTGTTCTTCTCCCAATACCTCTCTTATTAGTGACAAAGGTATCTTGGTGAAAGAAGATACAAGCATTGAGAGTCTTGATTGTCCCTCTCCTCTTCCCCCTTTGGAAGACATTAGAAAACAAGAAGATGAGATCATAGAAACATTTCTAAACATCACCTTACCTATTCTTCCTAACCATAACAATCAAAATTTTCCTTCTTCTAATATCCCTCCTCGATGCAAAGAGGATAGGTTGGTGTTAGAAGATATACCTATTAAGAATCATGTGAATCTTGTTCCTCCCTTCCCTAATGCTCCTACCATTTGGTAAAATCTATTTGAAAATCATAGTGGTCCTTCTCTTGATGCCTCTCTACTTGTGATGAAGATAGTTTACAAATTCTAACCATGGAATGTGGTGAACATATTACAAGCTCTCCTACTAAGGTAGATAATATGAAACAAGTGAATGAGACCTTTGAGAAAAAGGACAATCAAATAGATCCTTCTCCCAATATCCCCACTATTGCTAAACAAGATAATCTCACCATTGATAACTCCCTTACTTGCAATGAAGTCATTTTCGTAGAACAAACCTTTGAATATCATGCATATCTAGTTGGCCGTTCTCCTAAAAACTCTCCTTCTAGGGAGGATATCATGGTGCAACAAAAGAAAAGCATTGAAAATAATGATATTATGCCCTTAGAAGAAGATGAAGGGAAAAAATTAGACTCTCACTCGCTAAAGGAAGTTAATCTTATTCAACCACAAATCATCCTTTACCCAATATCACACAAGAAAAAACCTTAAAACAAATCCGAGCTTGTCCTTTACCCACCTAAGAACAATGTTTCACAACAACCGAGTCATAATACCATTGCTCATACATATAATAGTAGGAAAAATCCACAACCACCGCAACCAACCCTAACACCCTTACCTCTGCCTAATCCTATCTTACCTAACCCTATCTTACTAGGTCCTCCTCGTGGAAAAGAGTATAATCTTGTTGAACAACCAAAGAATACTCATGCAAAGATATCCTTATGGGACCTTATTCAAGCTTCCCCTCACTATCACAACATGATTCAAACAACCTTACAACAAGTTCCTACCCCTTCTAATGTGCAAACAAATGAAACAACAACCATAATTCAAGGAATAAATGCTAACATTGTTTTCCACCAATGTGAACTCCCCTCTTTGGAAGTACAAAAACAAAATGATGCTTTCGTGATCATAGCTCAATACAAATGAAAAGGGATAAAGATAACTCTTGTAGGTGATGGCTCTACCCTTAATGTGTGTAGTGTGAGCCTTCTAGATAGGCTTGGTGTTGATAAATCAAACCTGCAACTTGATTCTTTATCTATTAAGGGATTTGATAATGTCAAAAAAAAATGCTTGGTGTGATTTCTTTACCTCTTACAATTGGGAAGGCCGCATTGGAAACACAGATCCATGTTATGCCTCATGAACTTTCATATAATCTTCTCTTAGGTAGACCATGGATTCATGCAATGAATGGGGTGCCTTCTAATCTTTTCATCAAAAAATCAAATACATCTACAACAACAAAGTGTACACACTTGATGTTGATCCTGATCCTTATAGTGTTTTACAACTTGAGAAAAAAAAAAACAATCCCTTAACCAAATTAACACCAACCACACAAGTGGAACCCATGCAACAAAAAGATAAAGAAAAACACATTGACGAAGTTACAAAGCTATTAGAAGATGATTGGGGTTCCTTAGATTTCAAACATACATTCATGGGTGAGTACAAGATCATAAACAAAGATTCAAATAAGGGAAATGAACAAGCAATCATGTCAACACAAAATTTGGAAGACCCTTCAAAAGCATCCACCTCAACCACTTTGGAACAAAAGGCAACAAATTACATGACAAATTTTGATGAACTTAATCATGAACAACCACCTAATCCAAAAGAGATTAAAATTTTTTATGGAAAATGTTATGAGCTTATGAAAAAACTTGGATATATTGGAAAAGGATTTGGTGCTAGAGAACAAGGTATCTGTGTCCCCATCGATCCTAACATGCAAGAAAAAACTCATGGTCTTGGTTATTTTCCTCTGATATAAATAAACAAGCCTTCACTCAACATCAACACTATCACATGAGATTTCTCTAAGCCAACTTTAATAGTAATGTATCTTGAACTAATAGACACTAGTGGTCTTCAAATTTATCCTTTGCAAGAAATGAAACAAACAAAGATATCTTCGCTTAATGTCAATGCCATCTCACAAAACACTAATTATTTGAATTTGTTAAATTTTACAGCCCCCTCTAAAGGAAATAACAAAATCTCACAATCTAAAGAGTCTTGCATAAGTATGATACCTTGTACTAAGCAAGAGGTATCTTTTCCCCAAACTATGCGAACACCTTCTATCATTGATCAAGAGGGTATCTTGTCAAGGCTACTCCAAGATTACTTGATATCCCTTCGTCCAAGAACATGAAAGAAATTCTACTACAAACATTCATTTTGCACATATCATAGAGTTCATGGTCATTCTACTAATGAATGTAAGGCTTTGAGTAGTAAAATCCAATGTCTTAAGGAGTTTGATACTCTCCCTTATGTGGGGGCACCTAATTCCTCTAATTGATACTAATTTTCACTCTACCATGCATCTTATCAATCATTTTATCCCACCCTTGTCCTGCACTAAGTGGGGGCAAGGGGATAGGTAGCCTTGTCCTTGTATGTCACTTGTCATTGTCTCATTTGACTAGTTGTTAACCTTTCATGTACATCTAAGATTAATCTTGGGATGTGGATGACATGCCTTGAGTTGGCTTGCATGTGACATACTACCTTTTTCATGACGTAGCTTATAGGAAACAAATGACTTGGCATAAGGGATTTCTGAATAAGCTCTCATGTCTTCTTCTACTTTAAAGCAATTTCTCATAGTAATGGTGTTAGCAACCGCTTTAAAGTGGGGGAATACATTCACACTCATATTTCATTGCGTGATTCCTTTCTTCTTGCAATGCATCCTTTTCTTGGTGGTGTCATTGGGCTTGATTCCCTCCAAGAGAATGATACTTCTTTGACACATCCTCTCTTGGAAACATTAGGTACAATGCTCCCTAAGATGAGAGCTTGCACAAACTAAGCAAAATACCTTTGAACATTCCTTGCACTATTTTGCATTTACAATGTCTGAGTTTCAAGCATACAAAGCTTTGCTTGCATCATGGAGATCGAAGATCATTTTTGTGGTACCTTATTAAAGTTATCAAGAGGTATAGCTTTGGTATGGTTTGAGTGGGGAGCCCATTTCAAGGCATGAATTTCCCCATAGCCACTTGCGTGTGTGTGAGTGTCTACTAGCCATGAGTGTATGTTTCTCACCTTTTAGGACCTTTCACCTGGCAGACAACCAAGAGTTCCATCACCTCAGAGTGAGTATGCATTTTCTGACAAACAACTTAGATCTTATCCACAATGTGTTGGACAAATGGTCAAAGCTTGATCCACCTTTTTATTTCTACTCATTTTCACTTCTTTTCCTTCTAGTTATTTCCATTGCATGATTGCATAGCTCATTTTGTTGCAAATCATTCACCTTGTGTGATTCCTTTTGCGCTTATGTCAGTTTGACTTAGCATCTTGCATCCTAGGGGCTTGACTTCTTCCTTCATCTTTGTTATCCTAGACCATCTGCATTTGTACGATTGGACCCCTCTTGAATGTCTACTTTAGTGTGAGTTTGAAGCAAGTTCATCCTCTCCCTAAAGTGGGAGCTAAATGTAGCGTAGAAAAAAGTACACATTTTCCTTGCTTGATTTGGGAATAATTAATGATAAATTGGATTTAATTTCACCTTGGTCTAGTGTTTTGAGGTGTTTTACACATCCACATTAGGTCTTGGACCCTTACAAACTAAATAAAATGCATTTATTGATGTCTTGTAAAGGTGTTGTAAAGTGTTGTAAATGACTTTCACACTTTTCTAGACTTTTATTAAGTATTGAAGTCTAATGGACCTATTTTCATTTAATTTGAAATTGTAAAATATAGTTAATTGCATTCTCACATTAATCTAGAAGTCTTGTAAATTAAATTTAGTTTAAATCTAGTGTTGTAGTGTTTTACACATTCACTTTAAATGTTGTGCCTTTCTAGGCTACGTGGACATCATTTTAATATTGTAAAGTGTATTTAATCTTTCACATTGAAATTTGTGTCGCTATCCCTAATCAACCTTTATATCATCATTAATAGGCTGCTATGACTCCATATTGTGCATCTCGAGGCATATTTTGATCAAAGAATTGACTATATCAACATATAAACCTGATTTCATCACTCCCCAACATCCCAGCTAGCAAAAGAGCCCCTGTGGGATCCATTCACCACTTTGGGCGAATGAGTCCCATTTGGGCCATTTTTGAGGTTTGAGCGGGAAAAAATAGGGTTTAAGTTTAATTTTCTTCAATTTCAACCTTGGGGATCAAATTAATGGGAATTTTAGGTGGATTTCCTATATAAACAAGCTTCTAAACCCTAATTCATTATTCATTCATCATTCATTATCCATCTCAAGTCAAACAAGCTAGGGTTTTAGCATTTCAAGTCATCAAGATAGTTTTCTAAGGCATTCAAGGGTAGATTCTTCATCCATTGTTGCAGAAATTCAAGATCTATCATCATGGAAAGTTTCTAATTCTATTATTTCATGTTCATGCTTCATCTTATTTCTTCATTTGGTTTAATTACCTAAATGGGGTTTGACCAAGGCAAACCCCCATGCCCTAACAATCAACACTTTTGTTCTATTTCTTTGTGGGATTGCATATCAGAGTAATTTAAAGGCTTGGAGATGATTGAAGAATAGGTTGAAAACAATTTGAAGTAATCTCTTTATTGGCTAGGTCAAAATATCCATAAAAACTCACTTACAGTGTCAGAAATTAGGGTTTCATATCTAGAAACCTAGAGGAGCAGAAAGAGCAGACCAAGAGCTTTAGATTCCACTTTTGGGTTTTTAGAAAAGTCAAAGTGGACTCATTCGCTATTAGTGGTGAATGAGTCCAACTGTACCGATTTTTAGAGGTTTTTGCAGATTTGGATACCCATTTGGCCAAAACAGGCTCCAATGCAGTTTTCTAGATCTGGGATTGATTCGCTTAGAATGGTGAATGAGTCCCAATAGGTCAAAATTTTAGAATCAACAACATTTCCAGTCTTTATTCTAGTCTTCAACACATTTCCAAGTGAACACTTTCTATTTCACTCTCCTATTCTGTTTTGCTTGCATTTTTATTCATTTTTCTAGGTCATTTTGCATACTACACTATGTTTTGAAACGTTTTACATTTTCCAATTTTGCACTTGGTGGTGAATCCCTTTCTTGTTTTCATTCATTTTCAAGGATATATTACATTCAAATCTCTCATATCCTTCATTGGGTTTAGGTCTCTAAGGTATCCTAGAGTGTGAACATTGTGAAATTGGATCCCTCTTCATTCCCCTTTTGGTGTGAACAAGGAAGTTGCACATCCTTTTTTGGTGTCCACACTCTGTAACCATCCACCCTCATTTCATTCAAATACTCTATCGATGCATAAATTCATACCTCCACTAGAATTAGGCCACCTAAGGAATGAAAAAATGTCAAATTCCTCCTCAAAAACGTTCCTCTATGGTACTCAATAATCACGGCCACAATATAGGGAAATCACCGCAACAGAAAAAATATCTCTTCTAATAAAAATGCACATGATGGAATATATCACACACAACAATGGAAAATAACACCTCCACAAACTAAAATTTACTTCCTCAAGTGCAAGAAATCGTGCGTCCACTAGAGGTGATATTGTTTCAAACTGAAAAAAAAAACCTAATAGAATCTCATGATATGACTGGTGAATTCAAATACAGCTTGGAAAATGTTGAATCAGGCCTTCATTTGCATCCAACATCTCACAGCAAAAATCAGCCCTCTCCTCAACAAGAAAAATAAAAAATAAGGAAACTTTGAAATTTAATAAATTTCAAATGCCAAGAAACTTTAGCAAGAATTTTTTTCTCCCAAATCTCCTCACTAGAAACTCTCCAGGAAGGTGAGTAGGAGGAGGATCTCTGATACCATGTAGGAGATGGTAGCTCCTTCCCAAGATCCTTAACCTGCAATAGAAAATCACCCTCACACATAGGATAAAAGAAAACACAACTATTCTGCCAAATATCGAGAATGGTATTCATAAATGAGATGAAAAAATTGCATATTGTACAAGCCTTTTAAAGGCATGAAAAATATGAAACGGGTGAAAAACTACCTGATAGGGAAATAACCACCCAAGTAATTAACCTAAGTTAAACTTAACACTACACTAACATAAACCTATATATGTATTCTAAGAGTGTAGATATATAAGTTAATGTATTCAAATCCTTATTTTATTCAATCCTTGGCTATAGTAATGACCTAATAACCAAAATTATAGCTATATTTTATTGATGCATAGTGATGGCTTGCTAGCAATAAATTTATGGTTGTGAATTGGGAATACTGGGGCAACATATACATTTGATCTTATAAAATGTGATATTTCTATGCATTGATAGATCATAGAGTGTTGGGTTAATACAAATCTCCCCATGTAAATATCATGATATTGTTATGTATAAAAAGAGTAATGGGTCAAAATAATTCTACCCATATAAGAATTAGTATTGATGTGCACAAATTATGTATTGGGGTCAATGTCAATTTCACTACATAAATTATGTTAATTTTGTGTATATAGGGTTGACAATAATGAGATTCAATAGTGAGATTTATCTACATACAAAAATGCATATGCCAATGGTTGACTTGAATTATTAGTTTATTGACTATATTTTTTTTAAAACAATAGTAAAGTAAGTACTCATAGCCACCTTATATATGTATATATTGAGTAATTATAGCATGCTATGTAAGATGTAAATTATTTTCAATCTAAGAATACCCTTCTATTATCACACCTAAAAACATAAAAAGTATTAGAGATCTATCTTATTTAATAGCCTTCAATAGTGTAAATGGAGAAATCAAGAATTATACAATATTACAGAAAGAAAACATTTATATAATTATTTTCATTTACAAAATATTGAGTGGAAAAATAGAGGTCCGCTAAATGGGTAAAAATAAATAAATTTTGATCTAATTTTAAAAATAGAATAGTGTAAAAAAAAAAACCTAGTGATATGGATAGCTTTGTGAGTGAATATGAGGTATTATTGCTAGTTTATATTATCATTCCATGAAAAGAACTCAAGCATTGTCAAAAGAAAATTGCAATAGTAATTAATTCAACTTGGATGGTTGCTATTATAAATATAAAGACATATTTGTGAAAATTGAATGAACTTCACTTACACACATGTACATAGGTATATTTACATTGTATTTATTTATATAGGACATCCCTTTCTATGCATTTTTGAGGTGGTTTTTTGATGTTCTTTCCACCCTCCGAAGTAAGGTCCTAGAAAATTGTTTTAGGACCCATTTTCCTTTAGTGGAAAATGGGTCCTCCTTGAATAGGAAACCCCTTTTTTGAATTTAATTCTGGTAGGAGGGTATGTGCAGGATCATGATGGGCCAAAAAGTGGAAATATGATGGGTATGTGGCTGATGACTTATTTTTTACCCAAAATTGATGAAACAAAAAGGGTTTTTAAAGGATATCTTTGTAAGGAAAATTAGATGCGGAAACAACTCTCCTAATGTCAAAACCTATGGGAAGAATGCAGAGATACCTTTTAAAATTACAATTATAGTCTAATTAAGATGCACATGAAAGATATAATAGAAAAAGAGTATTTGACATACACATATAGACACCAGATTTATGTGGGAAAACCCTTACGGGAGAAAAACCCACCACACCAAGAGAAGTCACTTTGTATTATAGTAACAAAAATTACATACATATTTCTAACTTATCTTTCTGATGTCAGATTTCAACAGCTTTCACAATGATCAAAATTCTACAGGAACCTTCAAGTTATATTCTTTACATAATATAAATCACTCTGATATAATCACACAACAACCCGTCGATCCTTCGAACAATCCAACAACCAGACATCATCTGCAATCTCAAAGTATAACCATGTCACCCCTGTCTGTCGAGCTTCCTCTCAGAACTTCCACAACGAACTATCTTCCAACAGTTCCCATTCGGCTTCTCTGATTGGTCGACAATGAGCCACATAGGATGGTCTTCATTCAGTCAAAAGGCTTCAATCTATGTTGGCATGTTGGTGAGACACTGATCATGTCTCCCCGATGCCACACAGCTTAGCATCCGATATCGCCAAGAGTTTTCCATTAGTAAGAGGTTCCACCGATCTTACAATGGTTGCATCAGCTTCAGTTTTCCTTTCGAAAAGACTATCGCTCTTCGATGAGACCACATATCGATATTCACAAGTCACACCGACCTCAACATTGCTATCGGCAAGACTTACCGCTTGCCAAGAGGTTATACCGAGACTTCTTAAGTTACATCGAGCACCGAATGGTCGACAAGACATTTGTCTTTTCGCCAAGACCTCGCATCGAGCAAACATGTCATACGGAAGCATCCAAGAGTCAGCAAGACTTATTGCTTTTGCCAATACCCTATAATGAGGTCCTAAGTCATACCAAGCCATTAGCATTTCCATCGGCATCCATCTATTGCTAAGACATTCAACTGTTGCCACAAGGTTTCACCGAGATCTCTTATGTTACTCCATAGCCATACTACTATCGGCAAGACCCCATGAGTCACCAAGACTTCATAACGATTGCCTTGAGCTACTCCGATGACTACAGTTGTATCCCTATCAACGTGACATTCCATTCTCACTGAGACTTCTCCCCGAGACCTTTGGGTTAACCCCGAGTGAATATTGTCGGTGAGACATTCCTATCGGTAATACTTCTTACCGAAAACCCAAGACTTTCCCCGAAGGCTTCAACATAAAACACTATCGGTGAGACTTTAGCTATTGTTGGGACTTCACTGTGAACTAAACCTTTTGGCCAAGGGTCTCCCCGATATACAATAGAATGGCCTGTCAGCCAGAGATATCCACAGGCAGTGAGAGGTTACACCGAGCACAACATGTCACACCAAAGACTCCAATGTGTAACCATTTGGCAAGACTTCTACAAGGTCATAGTGACCTGTACAAAACATAAGGCTACAAATCTGTTCATCAGCCAAACATAGAATATGTCACACTGACTTGGCTCCAATAGAGGCTTCAGCCTATGGATTGAGACACATATTTCCAACAATCTCCCACTTGATGAAGATCACACAGGCACCTCCAGAGCACAACAAAACTTACTAAAAATCATGGGCGCTAAGGCCCATTGAACTGGCACACCACCTAAACTTGTTTGTGCTCACTGGCTTTGTTAATGTATCTGCAACATTCTATAGAGTATCAAATTTTTTCCAAACCGACCTTTCCATCCTCCATGATATCTCGTACAAAGTGGTACTATACATCTATATGTTTCGTCTTGGCATGGAAAGTAGGATTCTTTGCCAAACAAATTGCACTCTAATTGTCACAAAAAATAGTTATTTTCCCTGCATCAAAACCAATGTTAGAACGCAATTTTTTTAACCAAACCACTTCTTTACAAGCATGAGTAGCTACCATGTATTCAACCTCTATAGTGGACAAAGTGACTACAGCCTGCCGCTTACTCATCCAACTGACTGCACCACCATTCAACATGAAAATGTATCCATTGGTGGACCTCCTGCTATCAATGTCCCCTACCCAATTAGAATCCACATAGCCTCAAATACTGAGATTCCTATGTGATTCAACCAAGCTCCCATGGTAACACAAAGCAAAATTTGAAGTGCCTTTCAAATATCTAAAAACTCATTTCATAGCATCCCAATGTGTCCTTCCAGGATTAGCCATAAACTGACTGAGAACTCCCACTACTTGGGAAATGTTTGGCCTTATACAGACCATTGCATAAATAAGACTTCCAACCACACTAGCATAGGGTACACTGGTCATGTCCTCCATCTCAATAGGATATTTTGGATAGTCTTCAATAGATAGCTTCGTTCCCTCCAAGACTAGAACAACTAGCTACTTGCAATAATTCATGCAAAATATCTCAAGAATAGTCTTGATATGCTTACTCTGACTGAGCCAAAGTTTTCTACTATTCTTGTCCCTGGCTATCTCCATCCCCAGAATATACCTTGCTGCACCAAGATCTTTCATTTCAAACTTAGCAGACAACTGAGACTTAAGATCAGAAACCATTAGCTTATTATTGCCTATGAACATCATATCATCAACATAGAGAGCAATAATAAGAACTTGATCACTTTCAGCTTTATAATAGACACAATGATCAGATTTTGATCTCACAAATCCCAAAGACAATACAAAAGTATCAAATTTCTGGTACCACATTCTAGGTGATTGCTTTAACCCATACAAAGACTTTTTTAACTTGCAAACCAGTTTCTCTTTACCTTTCTCAACAAAGTGCTCAGGCTAAGACATATAGATTTCTTCTTCAAGATCACCATGAAGAAATGTTGTCTTCACATCCATCTATTCGACCTCTAAGTCATACATTGTTGCAAGTGACAAAAGAAATCTGATAGATGTCAGCTTAGCTACAAGAGAGAAAATCTCCCCATAATCAATTCCCTCTACCTGGGAATAACCCTTCGCAACCAATCTTGCCTTGTACTATTCCACACTGCCATCCAAACCAATCTTCTTTTTAAATACCCATTTGCATCCCATAGCTTTTTTTCCTTTAGGCAATGGCACCAAACTCCAAGTTTCATTCTTTTCTAATGATGCCATTTCTTCGTTCATGGCTTCCAACCAAGAGTCTGAATTAGGCATTTTAAATGCCTCTTTTACAGTCCTAGGCTCATCAGTGCTAGAAATCAAAGTATAGGCACAAGTAGAATCTATCAAAGAGAACCCATACCTATCAAGTTGTTTACTTTCACGGGTTGACCTCCTCACTTGCTGAGGCCGAGGTTCTTCTTCTTCAAAACTTTCAAAACTGCTTGAGCTCTCCTCAGTTTCAGGTACATTTTGAATTTTCAATTCCTCTTTATCTGGTGTAGGAGGAATTCCAACTACATCCTTATTGTTTTCTGACTTTGTCTTTGACTGCAGATCAAAGGTAGAAGGTTTTAGCTCATGAAAGATTACACTTCTGCTATATACAACCTTCTCTGTATCAGGATTCCAAAGCTTGTATCTTTTATGCCAACACTATAGCCAATAAAGATACATTTGATAGCCTTGTTCTCCAATTTAGATCTTTTCTCATATGACACATGAGCATATGCCTCAGAGCCAAAAACATGAATATGTCTTAAAGAGGGCTTCTTACCAGACCACGATTCCAAGGGTGTTTTCTCAACAAGAGTAGAATTTGGAGAACGATTAATCAAGTAACATGCAGTAGCAATAGCCTCAGCCTAGAACTTCTCCTCCAAGCCAACACTACTCAGTATACTTTGTGCTCTCTCGATCATTGTCCTATTGAACCTTTTTGCAACTCCATTTTGTTGTGGAGTATAAGGTGTAGTCTTATATCTTTTAATCCCATGGTCTTTACAATACCTCTCAAAATCATCAGAACAAAATTCACCACCATTATCAGTCCTTAAGCATTTAATTTTTCTTCAAGTCTAATTTTCTACAAGGTTCTTAAATTCCCTAAATCAACTAAATACTTCTGATTTACTTTTCAAAAAATTTACAAATGTTCTTCTCGAATAATCATCAATGAACAATACATAGTACCTTGACTTAGACAAAGAAGGAACATTCACTGGACCAAATCTATCAGAATGAATATAATCTAGCAAACCAGAATATTTATGAGGACTGGAATAAAAAGAAACACGGTGCTACTTTCCATATATACAGTGTTCACAGAATTCAAATTCAAGGTTACAATCTTCAAGCCCCTCAACCAGGTTTTTGTTCTTCAAGGTTTTTAAACCTTTCTCTCCAATGTGGCCTAGCCTATGATGCCAGAGCATAGTCTTTTCTGTTGGAAGTTTAACTTCCATAGAGTTTACACAATTAGGAACATTTCCCTCTTTACCTCCATGAGTAGCTTTATGTGACTTTACAAAGACATTGTTACATTGAAAAGCATGTGCATCCAGCTTGTACAAGGTACCAATACGGGCACCCCTTGCTAGCACCATTGACCCTCTAGTCATCTTGCAGTCATTTCCAGATAATGTGACTTGCACTACAATATCATTTAGCATACTTATAGAAAGTAAGTTTCGAGCCAGACCTGGTATATGCATTACATTATTGATTCCCTTCGCTTTGCCATCAGAGAATTGGATTATGATTCTTCCATGACCAAAAATCTCTAAAGTTGAATCACTTTCCAAGTACACCTTTCCACCATCGTATTCTTCATACTTCGTGAACCAATCTCTATGAGATGTCATGTGGAAAGATGCTCCAGAATCAATCAACCAGACATCATCTGATGCCTATGTAGCCAAGGCTACAATGAAGGCGTCTCCATCACTGTGAGAAGAATCATTTTCGGAAGAATACTTCTTCTTCTTCTTCTCCTCTTTACAATCCTTTCAGACATGACCAGGTTGCCCACAGTTCCAACACTTCACCTTGGATTTCTTGCCAGGAGAATTTGATCTCCCTTCTGATTTTGATTTGGACTTCTTGTCCTTCTTCTTGCCTTTCTCTTTTGACCTTCCTCTAACAACAAGGGCCTCCTTCACCATCTCAGAATATTTCCTTCTCATTTCTTCTGATAACAAAGAAGCAACAACATCTTCCATCTTGAAACTAGATGTTGTACTCCCAATAGCCATCACTAGGTGATCCCATGAATTTGGCAAAGAACACAATATCAACATATAGCGATCCTCTTCATCAATCTTCACACCAACACATGTTAACTGTGCAATTAGCATATTGAATGCATTCAAATGATCAGCTACAAAACCTCCTTCCTGCATTCTCAAAGTGTACAACTTCTTCCTCAGGAGTAGTTTATTCACCAAGGACTTCCCCTGATAAATAGATGCCAGTATCTTCCACAAGGAAGATACAGTTTTCTCTTCATGCACATTGAGAAGAATGGAGTTTTCCAAACAAAGCCTTATCAGCCCCTTAGACTTTCTATCTGCAAGGTCCCAATCTTCTTGCTTCATTCCTGTAGGTTTAGTTCCAGACACAACAAGCCATAGATCACAATCCACTAAAAGATCCTCCATTTTGAGTTTCCACAACTAAAAATTGCTGCCATTAAACTTCTCTATTTCAATCTTTCTTGACATACTTTCCATCTCAATCTGTAATTAGAAATTGACAAACTTCTACAAGACTCCCACTAAACATAAATTGACTCAAAAAACCTAACGTACCCACAAGGATAACACAACTGGCCAGGCTTTGATACCACTTGTAAGGAAAATTAGATGTGGAAACAACTCTCCTAACATCAAAACCTCACAGAAGAATGCAAAGATACCTTTTAAAATTATAATTATAGTCTAATTAAGATGCACATGAAAGAGGTAACAAAAAACAGAGTATTTGACATACACATATGGACACCAGATTTACGTGGGAAAACCCTTATGGGAGAAAAACCGACCACACCAAGAGAAGTCACTTTGTATTACAGTAACAAAAATTACATACAGAGTTTTGACTTATCTTTCTAATGTCAGATTTCACCAGCTTTCACAATGATCAAACTTCTACAGGAACCTTCAAGTTATATTCTTTACAGAATAGAAATCACTCTGATAAATCACACAACAAACTGTTGATCCTTCAAACAATCGTACAACCAGACATCATCTGCAATCTCAGAGTATAACCATGTCACCCCTATCTGTCGAGCTTCCTCTCAGAACTACCACAACGAATTGTCTTCCGATGGTTCCCATTCAGCTTCTCTGAATGGTTGATAATGACCCACATAGGATGGTCTTCATTCGGTCAAAAGGCTTCAATATGTGTTTGCATGTCGGTGAGACACTAACTATGTCTCCTCGATGCCACACAGCTTAGCATCCGATATCACCAAGAGGTTTGCATCGGCAAGAGGTTCCACTGAGCTTACAATAGTTGCATCAACTTCAGTTTTCCTTTCGGCAAGACTATCGCTCTTCGGTGAAACCACATATCGATATTCACAAGTCACACCGACCTCAACATTGCTATCAGAAATACTTACCACTTGCCAAGAGGTTATACCAAGACTTCTTAAGTTACATCGAGCATCGAACGGTTGGCAAGACATTTTTCTTTTCGCCAAGACCTCACATTGAGAAAACATGTCATACCGAAGCATCCAAGAGTCAGCGAGACTTATCGCTTTCGCCAAGACCTTATACCGAGGTCCTAATTCATACCAAGCCATTAGCATTTCCATCGGCATCCATCTATCGCTAAGACATTCAACTTTCGCCAAGAGGTTTCATCGAGATCTCTTATGTTACTCTGTAGCCATACTACTATCGGCAAGACCCCATGAGTCACCAAGACTTCATAACGATCACCTTGAGCTACTCCGATGACTATAGTTGTATCCTCTTCGGCGTGACATTCCATTCTCACTGAGACTTCTCCCTGAGACCTTTGGGTTAACCCTGAGTGAATACTGTCGGTGAGACATTCCTATCGGTAAGACTTCTTACCGAACACCCAAGAATTTCTCTGAAGGCTTCAACATAAAACATTGTCGGCGAGACTTTAGCTATCGTTGGGACTTCACCCCGAACTAAACCTTTAGGCCAAGGCTCTCCCCGATATATGATAGAATGGCATGTTGGCCAGAGATCTCCACAGGCGGTGAGAGGTTACACCGAACACAACATGTCACACCAAAGACTCCAATGTGTAACTGTTCGGCAAGACTTCTGCAAGGTCATAGCGACCTGTACGAAACATAAGGCTACAAATCTGCTCGTCGGCCAGACATAGAATATGTCACACCGACTTGGCTCCAATAGAGGTTTTAGCCTGTGGATTGAGACACATATTTCCAACATTCTCAGCCTTCCACCAATATAAATTATGCTTTACTTTGAATTCAATAAATAATTATTATTCATTTTCTATTTGAATTATGACTAAAGTACTAATTGATAAGCTAATTGAAAAACATCTATATCTTTCAAACCATATCACATTTTATGAATATGAAACATGTGTCACATTCTATGCTTTGCATACTATAGGATTAAAGAAAAAAAATTGAATTTCATGAAGTTTTGACTAAGTTAAGGTGGTCAGACATACAAGTTTCTATATTTTTTAAAAGTTGTAATAAAAAAATCATAATTAATTATTTACTTGGAAAAAATTACAAAAAAATATGCATTGCGTCGAGACATGAGTCCTCTAATTATATCTAAAATATTATTATAAAATATTTTCATTTTATTGTGGTTAGGGTTGTTAGACAGACACCTACTTTGTATTTTTTCCCTGAAATTTAATTACTACTACATTGAAATTTCAAAATTTCACCAAATAGATTAAAAAAAAAAAAAACCTAGTATTTTAGAAACTACATTCAATTTACTACAAATTCTATTCTTACATATTTTTGAAATAATATAGATAACTTATTCAAATTTTTACATCAAGTTGCCTAATTCTAATCTTTCTAAATTTTTTGCCACTTAAGGGCCTTTTTTTCCATGATGATCCTACACATACTTAGGATTTTAATAATTTTCATTCCTAGATTTGATGTCAGCTTGAATTATTTTAATTTTAGGGTTAATCTCTAAAATTAGTATAAATAAGGGGTTAATTCACATAGTTTCCTCCTAGACTTCAAAGAATTCATGCATTATAGAAAGTTTGAGTTCACAACAGTTTACAAGAGCAATTAAAAGGAATTTCAAGGTAGATTATCAAGGTTTTATTGTAGAAATTTAAGATCATTTCATCATGTCAAGGGCATATTGCATGCATGCATGTTGTTGAGCTAATATTGTTGATGTAGCATTGAAGATCCATCTTGCAAGCATTGTTTCACATCATATTTGAGATCAAGATTTACATTATTCATGGCCACTTCATGTTAGTTTACAAATTTATACTCCAAAACAACTTCCAAAGTATCAACATTTCATAATTTCAAATTCATGCTTCAATTTCACTCTTTCATCATTTGGTTTAATTACCTAAAAGGGGTTTGACCAAGGCAAACCCCTATTCATTAACAATCAACAATTTTTCCTCCCCTTGAATGTGTGTTTGCAGATTTACAGGCTGAGGATCAAGTGGAGAACCAATTTGAAGCAAAATTGTTAAAGTTGTCAAGTTGCAAGATTGTCATTTATAGTACAAGAATAAAGAATTGAAGCTACAAATTTTTTTCAAACTTTCGGGAGCTAAAAATCTAGGAACTATGAGTGCACACTTTAAAAAAAAAAACCCATAAGTCAGTTTTTTGAACCCTAAAAAGGACCCATTCGCCACTAAAGGAGAATGAGTCCTCAGTAAGGCTTGAAGTAGTGATAACCTAGGATCTAGGAGTGCATACTAAGAGGAATAAAACCTAGAAGTCAATTTCTAAAACCCTAATAGGGACCCATTCACCATAAAGGTGAATGAGTCCTTTGTGGCCTAAAAACATGTTTTCTACAAGGTACACATCATTTTAAGCTCTCAAAACTCCCCTTTTTATTGTTATTTTGAAATTTTGGCCTTCATAATTGAATGAAGCACACACATAATGAAAACTAGGTTCATCATTGATTCCCTATTGATGGTGAACCTCTTTTTCTATGTTTCATTTTGGTGAAGCCAGTTTATTGAACATTATAGTTTTTTGATTTAGGGGTCTCTTTCATCCTAACTTAGATCTTGCATTCATTTTCATTTAATTGGATCTCATTTAGGGTTTCCTACTTTTCATTTTGTTGATCATCAAATCTTATGCTTCTCTAACAGTCTTATGGGGAATTTAGTGAGTGGGGGACAAATTGTGTCTCATTGAATACCTTTGGGTTTTTTATAGAAAGTTGACTCTTCCTTTGGGATTTTGAGATAAGGTGAGAATGAAAATGTAAATATAAAAAATAAAAGGCGATGTGCCAAAGCTTTTACAACATTTCAAACCCAAATTATTCCTATGATTGATATAAATAGACACAAAATGCCACAACCCCTCATTTTTGGAAAGAGAACGAACAACAAAGGCTAACTGCAAGCAAAGTGCAAACTTTGACATCTTTCCGTAGGAAGTGTTCATTAAGGTTTGATCAAACATAAAGATTTCTTCTAAGTAAAAGAACAATATTTCAGAAATCACAAGAACTCTATCTCCCAATACAACATAGCACAACAAAATAACAACTTTCAGGAAAATAGAAAAGTCCAATGACATAGTCTAATTTTCCTAAGCCACTATTCTACCATACAAGCATAAAACATAGAAATCCGCTACTTAAACTATCTAGATACAACTTGCAAGACATAGTGTTTCATTCAGAATGACAATATATAAAAGAAAGCTTGAAAAAGACCATACATGCATAGTCTCAACAAATTCTCCTCAATAGTTCATGCTTTAATTATAAAATGAACTTTGAAACAAAGGTCGGATGCCAATCTGACAATAGTTTAAAACCTTAATAGATATAACATGCCAGAATAAAGTAGTTTTGTAATTTGTTTATGAAAATAATTCTAAAAACCTTAAGAAAAGTAAAGAAACACTTCTTTTGACAAAGAAACTTTCACTTGGAAAAATCTATCATTTTTGTGTTGTCACCCTTCATATATAGCCAAAACAAAAAATACAAGTCACCTCAGCTCAGAAGTAATTGCCGCTAGGTGTTGATAGTTGATAGCACATGATCTTATCGTAGACCCTTGGTTAGACCACAAAAGATCTTTTCTCATTAACTCTCAGCTATTGCATTAATACTCTTTAGATATTTTAGCCAAGGTAAAATCTCATACATGATCAGATCCTAAAAACAATAGCCTAGCAAAGGACCTAGTTGATCGATCACAACACTCCCAGGCACTGTCTCAAAAATTCCATCCCAAAAGCTGAGGAAAAGAGAATAAAAGGCCAACCAACTTTGAAAAACTCCTCAATTAGATTACTTTTATAGGTAGTGTAAATAACCTGTGGCAAAGAGATGACGTGTCAACAAGGCAGAAACTCCCAAGCTTGCAAATATAGCTCCCAAGAAAATGTTTGACAAGTAAACATGTGTCATGAACTTTCTCTCGGAAGGAAGACAAAAAGGTAAAAGCTACATAGCCACCATGTGGCGAATTGAGCACCTTTCCGATCATTTTATTTGAGCGCAGGTGCACCTGATACTAAAGACATTTATGAAAATCAAAAAATAAAATGACTGAAGGAAGAAAGTACTTCACAGTTCTGGTGACTCATAGGGTTCTTTTCTCTGTGAAGATTCAAATGTAGGCCTCTGGTTGTTCCTGGAGTTTGAAAAAAGTAGCATGTTGGGCCTCCCAATCCATATCAGTTGGTAGAACAAGGGTCCGTATTTTCCTGTATGATTGTTCAAGATCAAAAACCTCCTTAAAAGAGATGATGCCCCATTTGGAAGAAATCGCACCCAGGTGATAATAAAGTTGAGAAAGAGGGTAGGTTTGATGCTCAACATCATCCACTGTGGGTACAACACTTGAGATTGGAAGTTATACAATGGTTTAGATCTTGCATCAGATTGCCTCATTGATTTGTTCCATCGTCAGTGCATCTTCATCTGGGGAAAGAAGAGGGGGCAACTCAAAACCAACCAGGACGACGAAGTCCTTTTTGATATCAATGACCCTTTTATTCAACACCATCTGGTGATCCTTACATTTTTCCACAACCATGTGGCAGTTGATGATCTCATTGAATTTGACGAAGGTGACCCGTTGATCAGGGATTCCCACTCTTGTAGGAACATGATCAATGGTGATACTCAATTTGGAGATGATACTTTGGGAATCCACCACTCAGGGTGAGCATTTTTGTATGAATTGATGAACCATCAGACTGACCTTGGCATTCAGTTCATGAACATCCCTTAAAAATTGCAAGGTAGGTCCCAACACACACACGCCGGTCGCTATCTGCTCCCAATGCATAGCTATCAGCCTCCTCATTATAGAGAGGGATCCAAATACTCTTGCAACAATTAACTCCAAGTTAAACTGAGCCTCTCCTGCTCTGGTGTTTTCTTCTATTTTACCCTTCTCCCAAAGAGCGTTTTCCAACTCAGAGCTTAGTCTTCTGACTTCTTGTCTTGACTCTTCTGCCTTAATCTCGATCCTTCGAAGATCATCAACATTTTGGGATCTGACATCATTTAAATCTTTCTTTAAATTTTCATTTTCAGTATGAAGCTAAACTTTCTCACTCTGAGCATTTGCAAGCAACTTGGACATGTCTCGTTGCTAGCCTTGAATTTTCCTTATGCGGGTTACTTCAACATCCTTGGCTCAGACTTCATTCTATAGTCTACTCATTGTTCCTTTTGCATTTTCCAACTCAACCTCACGCTTCCTTAATTGCCTGCCCAACCATTCATAATTAGCATATACCACCCTCTACGTGGCTTTGGCTAGGACCATTTTATCGTGCAGGCGAGTTTCACTCAAATCCAGGCCCACAACATGAATGTCATAATCTTCCATTTGCATTTGTCCTTCGGGCTTGGAAATGAGTGGCCTCATAGTGGTAATAAGCAGAGATTTTTTCTCTTCATTAAAATAGTCTTCAATCCTCCTACTAGCGGGCCTCTCGACACTTTTTGACAACATTTTTTGCTTTTTGGATTTTTGGGCCTATTTGGTAGCATCAAAATGACTCTAGAGAGTCTAAGGGACATAGAAACTTTGAGCTGAAATGGGAGCATTAGGGGGTAGTTTGAAAAAGGTGATGGTAGGGGAAACTTTAGATGTGTGAGCGTGGGGAGATGCAAAGGGCAGCGTGATCATAGAAAAAGGTAGGATGCCAAATTGAGTAGGGGAAGAAATAGTAGGGGTAGACATAGGAAAAGGCCGATGGAGAGGTGCTTTCCCAGAAGTAGATGGGTCGGGAGTAATGGGAAAAGGAGTAGTTTAAGCAATTCCAATGGGGGCCTTTGACAAGGAAACTATTGACACAATAGCAGCCGTGGCAGATGACGCTCCTTCTGCACGTGAAAAAGTTTCAGTAGGTTCATTGACAATGGCAGGGGGTACATCCAACATTACAAGTTTGGGAACTAAGGATGGAGGATTATCTTTAATAGGAGGAGGCATGGGGTTGACCAGAGATGCAAAAATAGGAAGAAGAGGGGGAGAAAAACTTACTTGAGCTGCAGTCGATGAAACATTCCGTAGGCCAGACTCCACTTCTTCTTCTTGTCAGACCAGTATATAAGGGGCACCTAGGTCTTGGATCCTCCTTTGCTTCATACGATTAGGACTAGCACATTTTGACCCCCTTCCTATAGAGTCCTCTGACATTTGACCTTCAGCAACCGCTGAGGATCCTCTTGGAACAGTTGGGCCCCTTTTCCTTTGCTTCGGGCGCGAGATGTAGATGAAACTTGGGGACCCCTTGGCCCTAAATCTCTTTAGTTGTCGGGTTCCCAAGGTCTAAGAATCTGGATTGGAACTTTCTCCTCCTCAATTTCATGACTCGTCTCAAGATTCCTATTGTTAGAATCAACCTCCTTATCATATGTGTCCTCAAATTCCTCATCAAGCTAGAAGGTGCTGAACAAGGTACGTGGATTCCTCATTTCTTGTCGAAAACTCCAAAAGTCTACTTTCATCCTTTCTGACCATCCCTTATGCCTCAGCTATGCATTGAGAGATTTTATCATTGGGATATTCTTTTGATACTATGTCTGAGGCTCATAAAAACTCAGCCATTTCGGTTGTTCTTCTGGAATGTGGGCTAGGTCAATGTATACCTCTGCACTCTCCAAAGAAGGATTTCTCCTTCTTTCAAAATACTCCCTAAATTTGTGCCTTAAACTAAAATGCCCATCTGAGTTGTAATTCCATTTGTCACAAATGAGGACCAAACCTAGAGTTGCCATTAAATTCGTGATCTCATCCTCAGTCTTCCACTTACTCAGTATCACTTGACTCTTTGCAATCATAAGGGGAAGATCGAAAAGCTTTTATGTATTCCTGCCAACACCATAAATCCTATCAACATCAGATACTTGTTGGTAAGCTTCTAATGCAAAATTTTGGTCTATCACAAATCTGGGGAGTTGGAAAACCTCCTCAGGGAAACCATGAAACCTAAAAAATGTGAAATCCTCACCTATGAAGTAATCCACTAGGATAGTTGGATGCTCCATCCATTCTATACCGTCCTAAGAGAAATGACCAACAGGGTGAGGTAGTAAATCTTGTAGCACTAGTCTCAAAAAGTAATTTGCAAACCGATAATAATCTCCTATTCTTGAACACATAGGGGTCCACACAAAAATTGGTTGAATATAGCCTCTCTCATCTATCCTAGACACTGACACATTCCTCCCTAGCCACTCAAAATTTTGATGTAATAATAAAGGAACCAGGATAGAAGAATACCTGAATTTGGACTCAACACCATAGTTTCTCAACTACAGTTTCATATTCCCAGCCATCACCTCAAAAAAATCGTAGTGCCTCAACACTTTTTCTCTTTTGAGCACAAGTCCTAGGGAAAATTGGAAAGGGTTAACCTCTTTCTCGTCATCGAGCCCAAAAACCCAAGCTAACATTGAGAATATAGATTGTGTATCCTTCTTAAATTTCCTTCGCAAAATAGGCCAGTGAATCTATCCTCTCTGTGGCCTTTCCTTTGTCTCATCCTCATAGAATCTTGTTTGCCTAAACATATCTTCTCCCAGGGCATCCATTTGTTCTTCATTGAAAAGGTAATCTTGACCCAACGACCCTCAATGGCCTCTATATTTTTGTTAAACCTTTTTGCACATGCATCAACTAGCTCTGGGCATGGATGCACAACAAGTAACAAAAACTCTGGCAAACCACTATTCCAGAGCCAAAATGAAAAACCCTCTAATGACTCATGCCCCAACATCCTTTGAAAAGAACCTTCCCTAAGATTTTTGGGGTTGGTGGATAATTGAGGGTCGTAAAAATTGTCAGTGGTATCTTGAACTGCCTCCTTCTGAATGCATTTGTCAGGTTGAACCTTCCTGCAACATTCAAATGGTCATTCTTTTGGTGTTGGGGCATTGGCGAATGAGTAGTACCCAAATATATCGGCGTAGCTAGGTATTTTGTTTGGAGCTTCGGCCTACCTACCAAAGGTAGAAACTTTCGCCATGATTGTACAAAAATGATGCAGAGAGCTTCTCTGGGAACAACAACCACTTGCCTTTTGCTTTTTAGAAAAAACCTGCTTTTAAGTGCAATTAATTTTCTGACTTGTGCATGCAATCATGACTACACTACTATTGATGGCCCATTAAATTCTACCACCGAGGTGATACATGTGGATAGGAGATTCATATCCCTTGGGAATACTGAGAAAGTCACGGGAATAGAATTAGTACATTCCCTCTGCCGCCTCTTTTACAATTTAATTTATTGCATTGAAGAGCATGCTTTTCATCATATGGAATGTGCCGAGATGACACAAGGTACTCCTAAAAAGACATCCTCATTAATTTTTTAGAGCCTTTGTATGTTAATCCATGTCTTTTCCCATTAGTGAAATAGTTGGAATTGATGATGGCAAAGGACACACGTCAACCATCGGCGTATGAGGGAATTTACTCTCAATGCCCGAATTTATTTCTCAAGGTATTCCATCAGATCCTCCATATGATTTTCCCACCTTGCTCCATTCTGCCTCAAAATTTCCCGTTGCCATCCAGCCAAAAATAGACATCCTGTTGGTTGAGTTTTTCGGTTGGCCTTTCTATATATAACTATACCACCTTTTGCAACATTCATTCAAACATATAGTCCTCTAACTTTGTTGGCCTTCCATCTACTCCTTTTCTGCCATAATTCACTACTTCGTCAAGATGTCTGCTGGTATGGGTACCCCTATTTGGATCCTTCCATGGAGACCAAAAAATTGCTTCAAGGGAGAGGTCACTATTGATTGAATTAAATTCCTGGTGAAGAATTGTGACCCCTTGGTCATGACTGTGTTCAAGTGGGTAGTTGGTGTGGACTATATTATTGATGAGAACTAGCTCTGGAGTAACTGAAACATGCTCTCCCTCTTCATGGCCTCACTGTTGGACCTGGATGTGGCCAAGCCCATGATAATTGAGCTGTGCCAGAACATGTTCAACACCTCTCTGATGGAAGGGCTTGGTGAGATAGTGTGAGTGGCCATCCCTGGCATTGGTATCCCAAGTTCTATGGACCTCTGTAGGCACGTGGATTTTGGAGCATACGTACCCTGGTTTCCCTTCCTTACTGACTTTCACACCATGGAAATGGAGACTCACCACTATTCCTCTTAGCCAACAACCACTTTTCTTCTGTGGGAGTATGACATGGAGCGGGTTTCAAGGATTTCCTAGAGAAAGTAGTTCAGTTTCCTAGTCCAAATTCGCAATGAGTAGACCCTAGGTCTAGACTGCGTGACCCATGCATGTTGTGTATTTCTCCCCCACTTGCGACCCATCAAAAGAAAATAAGAAGAAGAAGAAAATAAGGAGGAGAAGTGGAACCCGATTACGAGCCCCTTTTACAACTTTTGTTCACTTCCCTCTTTTGTGTTTTGCTCGAGAGAGCCTCATGTTTGATTCTGAGCCTTGGGCCGTACACTATATTGTAAATTTTGTCGATAAACATAATATAGTATAGCGTTTATTTCCTTTGTGTTATTCTTGGGTTTTATTCTCAAAATTTTGAAATAATTACAAAAATTTTACATATGGTACATAATTTCTAAATTTTTTAAAAGAACTATGCATTTTAATGAAAAATACTTAGATAAATACTGTTCACCAGTACATCTAAAATGTTTTTCCCCATTTCTTTGAGTCTGTACATGTTCTTTTTTTGCACGTACTATTTTTGAAAGGTCCTCTCTGTAGCACTTTGAATTTTGTATGTCACCCTAATTTGCAGTACATTTGTCATACCTCAGTGCAAATCTTTCGTCTTTGAATTCTAGGTTAGAAATCCTTTCGTCAAAAGATTGTTTGATCGTCTACTAGCTGTTGATTGTGGTTCCATGAGCCTTTTCTTTGTCTTCTTCCAGCCTTGAGGTTTTTGCTGAATTTCATACATCATCTCATATGAAGAAACCTTTAGAGATTAATTGAGGGTGATTTGGTTCATCAACGGGGGGCCCATTTGTGACTAAGCCAATATCTTTGTCTTCTTAACCCAATACATTTGATTAACCTAATTATGTTCTTGTTGATCGATTTTGTTAACCTTCTCCCTTGGGAAGTTTGTTGAAAAGATAGGTTCTCTTTAATCATCAAGGCGACCAAGGTAGCAATGCTTATGAAATCTAGTATGAATCCACAGACAAGATTATAGTTTCCTAGAAAATATCTCATGTTCAGTTCTGAGCTTAAGATCTTTTTGGGATCTATTACTATTCCCCCCTGTGGTATTGTAAAGCCGAGAAGCTTTCTTTGGGATGCTCCAAGGAAATATTTTTTTGGATTAAGAAGAATCCCAAATCGTTGGCCTTTCAAAGAAAATCCCTTTAGATGATCAGGATGATCATCTTTGATTGATGAATCGCCTAGATATGTGAAAATAATCTAGTTGAACCATCTTTCCAAAGTAATGCCCATTGCCTTTTGAAAAGTTGTAGTAACATTGGAGAGTTTGAACGGTGTTTTCGAGTATGCAAACGTTTCCAACTTGGTGGTAAATGTCATCCCGTGTTGGTTGGATTCCATTATGTAGACTTGATTATTCCTTGAGGAACCATCTATCAGGGAGGATATCTCTACTCTAGTTAGAGTCTGCGAGAACAACTTCATCATTGGTGAAGGGTAATGGTCTTTTGGCAAGATCCTCCTTGAGTCTTGGTAATCAAGAAAAAGTGAGATATTGTTATTCCTTTTCCAAATTGGGACCAAATATAATACCTAGGCAGAAAATTTGATAGGACATATGACCTTTCATTCGCCCCACTTGACAAGATCATGTGCTATCAGAGCTTCAACCTTTGGGTTGACTATCCTTTGTTTCTATCAAATGGACTTGGGTTCTTCACCTAGGGCAATTGCAAGTTGAACTATACCCGGGTCGTAACCTTTGAGACCATATCTGCAACATAAATCCTTCAGCTTTCCTTCATTCTTGTGAGAGGCTTGTTAGAAAGAGACACTACACAAGTCATATGGTGTTGTCATTGATGGCAACCCTAGTCAATGATTTGATCCATACGTCAGCATTTGTTCGTACTGCAAGTCAGATTGAAGTTTTGTGATTAATTGTCAAGCTAGAATAGAGCATCCAACAAAGTTGTGTTTTTTGATTCATACGAAATTTTCTGTTATCATTTTGAGTTTTGGATCTTAGGGAAGTCTTTTCGATGTATGATCTATGTTATCCTTGAATCATAGAGCCTCGTATCGATTGGTGTGAAAGTTAGAAGATTCGGTTGATTGATTTTTTGTCTAACAATGCTAGAGGGTTGACTAAGTAAATATAGCATGTTGTGGATCTTCAAGGAGTAATTGTTTGAAGTATTTTGTGTTTGAGCATGTTGATTTGGGTCTTCATTATGTTGTGGCTAACATTGGTTGATTCGTATTGATAATTATTTATGTTTTGGGTTGACAATTTGTATTCATTTTATATTTTATTCAAGCCGACATGTAGATGATGTTACTCCTGGTTGCGGATATATATGAGCAATTGTTTTATCATTTGAATGTGATGGTGAAGTGAAGTGTGTGAGTGCTATGTGCAAATAATGTTCTAATATTTTGAAGGCAGTAGTAGAGTGTGTAGAAGAGTGAGCAGATTTTATGTGCTTAACCGAAACTGTAATTAGGCATGAGCAAATGCTATTTTCTTAGTTCAAAATCTTGTGGATGTAATCCAAATCTTTCTGTAAGACAGTGTGTCTTCCTTTGGGCTGTAAGCCTTGTTGTATTTCAGCAGTGAGCTTTAGGCAGTGTGCTTGAATGCATGTGCATTCCCCATTTATTCTTCTTTATACTTCTAATAGGGTATAATCTTGTGGACTGACCTTCACTGTGGTTTTTCCCTTAATAGGGTTTCAATGTAAAAAATCTTGGTGTTATGTGTACTTCTGATGTGTTGATGGTTTATGCTTTCATGGCTATTTATCAGATATGAGAATAAGGTTAATAAGGTTAATAAGTTTAAATTTTTGTGACAATTGATTCACCCCTCACTCAATTGTCTGCCCTTGTGTTGCCAACAAGGGTTTCCTGCCGACTCTTGGTCTTTTGTCACTTCTGACATCAAGCTCTTTGCAATCCTTTGAAACTATGGGGAATCTTTGCTTTGTCGGGTCAGAAATTTATTCCAAATGTGTTCCAATAAGAAATGTCCAATCGACAATGCTATCTTGAGGCCGGGGATTCCCTTGTATATCAAAAGCTTCAA
Source organism: Sequoia sempervirens (assembly GCA_007258455.2). Lineage (NCBI taxonomy): Eukaryota > Viridiplantae > Streptophyta > Pinopsida > Cupressales > Cupressaceae > Sequoia > Sequoia sempervirens. The sequence continues at coordinate 102,118,538 of VDFB02179234.1, forward strand.
AACTCTCCATGAGATCCCATACATTATGTATGTAAGATCTTAGCCTTATATTTATTGGAGTCACTTGCCCATAGATCTGGCTTACTACTGATTCTAAATTTTTGACGGCTCGTATCTTACTTGCAACCATCTGTTCTGCTAGACTCAACCCATGGACCAAAGATTCATATTCGATATCATCGCTAGAGCATGGAAACTAAAAATGATAGGTTCTGGGGTATTTTGATCCCATTGGAGATACCAATCAGACACCTACTCTGACACTAAACTTGCACTGAACACCATCAAAATATATGGTCCACACATGATTATCAGATGGGTCATCAGACTCCTCTTGACTCTTCATTAGTTTCAGAAAGACCTGATCTCCATCAAAAATTACATAGGTGCTCAACCTTGTAGCATGGAAGTTTCTAGATGGATCAAAATTAATGAGCTTTTTGAGTAGCACTTCTTCTTCCAAAATATTCTCACTTGTATCTTCTTCCTCTCTGGGAATTTCTACACACTATCTCTATTGCTGAAAGGTAGAGGTATGGGCAGCCTTGAAGCATAGATTTGAATCATCCACAATGTGTTTGGGATGCAAGGATTCAAATAAAATCTTCATCTTTTTCCCATGTTTGGTTCTCAATATCAGGTGGGACCAGTCAAGTGCAAGGTATCCGCCAAGTTCTGTAGTGAAATCTCTTGATAGACACATTCTGAAGACCGGTGGAATGTCTCTTATTAATACTTTCTGAGTGACTGTCTAGCTTGGGCAAGAGAAAAGGGTCAGGGACAGATCCATTATCTGACCAAATGTCAGAACCTTCTTCCCATCTAGTTGCATAATTCCATTTTCAAGGGGTTCATACTTAAGCTTTAAAGCATCTACCACTTGTTTTGGCATAACGATTGTGCTAACCCCCGAATTAGTCATATTATTATGCAACAATTTATCTCCTACTATAAGTGTTAAAAACAAAGGCATGGGCTTTGTTCCTCTTACTTCTTTATCCTTTATGTTACCCATATCATTTTCATAAGCTATCACTTTCGGAGCTTGGGGGGAAGCTCGGTTTTGTCATTTCCACTTTGATTGTAGGTTTGAGTCACATTCACCTCCAAAATTTGTTCTTCCACCTTTCATGCTTCTTGAAGCAGGGTTTTTTACTCGGGAATTGATATGACATCCCACAATGATACATTGGCAGGCGCCTTCTTTAAATTCTCCACTACATTAAGCATCCCAACTGTTTGGGCCTTAGGCTTAAACAATGGTATTTCTTTCATTTTCAGGAGAAAAAATTCCATCGTGACTAGGCTTGGCACTTTGTTTGCCTCCTTTTCCACTAATGGTATGTTATGTGGTTGTGGAAAAGGTTGGACGATGGGTGACAAAGCCTACTTCTCTGGGGGGAACAATTGACATGGCTACGAATGTGGAAGAGCTTGTTGGACATATTCTCCTGTGAGCCTTCTTTTCAATCTTGTGTTATAATTTGACTGTACTTGTGGAATTTGCTAGTTCTCAAAAATTTCGGTTTGAAACCACAAGAGGTTTCCAAGCTCTTGATACATTTTAGGCTAACAAATAAGGCCAAATGGTATAATTGAACCTTCTTCTCTTTAGGCTATGCTAGACCTAGGCGGGTGCACCTATGCAAATGAAGAAGACTTAGACTATTTGTTTCCTACTTGAACAATCTATCCACAATGGAAATTGAGAGTGGAGAGATGTAATCCTAATTTGGTATAAATTGCATAAGCAATATAAAGATAAAATCTATGAATATGTTAAGATGTGAGGTTTGAAACAAGTTTTGATAAAACTAAATAATGAAAATGGGTGAGACCAGTTCCTTGTAGGGTGAATGGAGTCAAATGAAAATATAAGAAAAAATGGCTTGTATTGGAAATAACTCAAATTGTTTGGCACACTTATGTTTTCTTATAACTTGTATAAACATGCAAGAAAATGACTGAAAAACTCTACTTATGGATCCAATTGATAGAACTAGGTTACTTATGATTTATTAAAAGGATTTTTAATCTTTACTTGAAATAACCAATTAAATAAATCAGATCGGAACAATAGATAACACCAAATTGGAGACAAAATGATAGTCCTAGTTATATACAACCATATAAATGAATATATTTAACAAACAATTAATTCCAATATGAAGCCACAAAATCAAATTTCTTTCATTGATCTCCTCAAATTATACTTGTAACATAGTCTTTTGAAATGTAAACATCATAGAAGCTTTTTTACTATCTATCTATCCCTATTCGGCTATATCCTTTTGTCACTATGTAACAAATTTATATATATCAAAACTTTGAAGGGACACAACCCTTCATGAATGTGTTTTGATAATAACAACAACTAACAATAACTAAACATAAATAGTTAGGCTCTGGTTCACCATAGGTGAACTTTTGAAAGATGGTATGGATAATCTCGTCTTTTGTGATTATTAGCAGCTCCTAACACATTCTTGACTACTATATCCATGTTCACCATTTTCTCATTCTGCTCGCATGCTTCATCCAATGTCAAGTCTTTACCTGTAGCCACTTCCAAAGTCTTTTGTAGTATCAACTCGCATTCTTCAACCCATTTAGTCTTTTCTTTTATTATTCCATCATTTTCAAACAATGCTGGTGTTCCTTCATTTGTGGCATCAATTAATCCTTTTACATCTCCTTGAAGTTCCTCATAGAAATCTTTGTGCTTTATTATGATCTCCTTAGCATTAGTGATAGCCTCATTATTAGGAGTATCTCTCTTCTTTATTTCTGGAAATTTCTCTTGGATTTTGTCACTAAATCTTTTATGCTCTTACTCTGCAGCATAATTCTTTGAGTGAGGTCCCTAGAGTTTTCTCAGCCAAACCATCAAGTTAGCATGTCTTTTTCTAATCACTACATAAAGTGTATGAAATTTTCCTTGAGAATATACATCTAATCATTCCCACTTGTCCTTTGTTTGAGAGCTTTCTCTTTGAGTCAACAACCTAGTGGATCCTTTCAATGTGTTTTCAATCATATCATTCAGGAGATTATTTTCCCTAATTATCCTTTCGTTGTTTATTTTATACACTTACTTTTCTTGACAATCAAATCACTATTAAACTTGTATAGTCCTTCATATGCTACCCTCCTTTTCTATAGAATGTCCTATTTTGATGATTTCCCTAGCTCACAGTCTCCTTTAGACTATCACAGGCCCCTTTAACTCTCATCACTACCATAATTTCATGATTATGGTGTTTATCTATATTCATTAAAACCCACATGAAAACAATGTCCCTTTATACTGCTCTTCATTTGTGTCCATGATCTCTATCAAGTCAATTGGTCACAGTCAAATGGGTTTTCCTTCAATTCTGAAAGGTTGTGATTACCCTTGTAACCCTAATCATAAATATTGTCCTTAAAAACTAACATTTCATTTGCCTGTGTGACCACCCTAACCACAATAAAATGATAATATTTTTTTATAAGAGTTTAGATATAAGTAGAGGACTCATGCCTCGATGTGATGCATTCTTTTTTGTAATTTTTTTCCAAGTAATTAATTATGATTTTTTTTTTTACAAATTTTTAAAAAATATAAAAACTCGTATGTCTGACCACCTTAACTTGGTCGAAACTTCATGAAATTCAATTTTTTTTTTTTAATCTTATAGTATACGAAGCATAGAATGTGATGCATGTTTTGGATTTAAAAAATGTGATACCGTTTGAATTTAATAAGTAATTATTATTAATTTTCTATTCAAATTATGACTAAAGCCCTGATTGATAGGCTAATTAAAAAACATTATAGCAGGTGTAAATCTAAACCCCACAATTTTTGCGAACCTTCTCTTTAGCCGTCCAGTAGAGGACATGAAGAAATTTCTAATGCCTTTACAATCCATTTTATGCATATTCCACACTGATAGAAATTGAAAAAGCCTGTCAATCATTTCACAGACCTGGTGCCTGTCAAGTATGTGCAACTACAGTGTTTGATAAAATCCCAGAGGAATCAGAATCAGTTGAATCAATTAAACTGTCAGAAACTGTTAGAGAGTTATCATCCGAAGTTTCTTCATCAGATTCTTTATTGACACATCCAGGTTCATCCATGAACACTGGTTCATCCTATTCTTCATTTACTCCTACTTCTCCAAGCCAATCCTTTAAAGGTTCCTCTTTGGTGGCCAAAGTATGTTCTTTGGTTTTAGGCATGAGAGTATGCATAGAGGTCCTATGAGAAAACTTATTTGAAGTAGAGGCTTTATCTTCTTCTGAGTAGAAAGGTTTTCTTCTTTGAATTAAGACCTTTTTACTCTTAGGAGTATCTACTGTTTTTCCTTTTCTATCTCTGTCTTCTTCTTTAGAACTATCTTTTCTAGCCTGTGCTACTCTTATTTTCTTTACGTATGATCTAACTCTTTCAAGCTTCTTAGCAACAGACTCTAAGAGAGCTTTATTTTCTATATCAACAATTCTTTTAGATGAATCGTTATTTTGCTGATCTTCATAAATATGAGTTAGATAGTTATCTTGATGTTCTTGTGTAGAGATGATTCTCTTTATACTGCTATGTACTTGAGTAACATCATAATCTATGCTGGTAATATTATTAGACAGAGTTCCACAGTAGTGTTCTACATTCTTAAGAACAGAAAAATGCTTTTGCTGATCTTCAGAGACTATGTCAATTTTATTTATAGTATCTAAAGCTTGGTCAGTAGAAAATCTAATATCTACAGCCATGTCATCAATGTTGTCCTAAGCAGAGCTCATCCACTGGGACATCCAGTTTCGTTGGGCTTTAGAATTCTTTTGTTTCATTCCCAACTCAGTATGAAGTCTTGCTTCATATTTTCCCCATGACTTTTTATCAGGATTTATTACTGTGAAGTTCACGGAAGGAGGCCATCTGCCTAATTCATGACTTACAATTTCTTGTTCCTGATTATTCAATTCCATCTTGTATTTGTGCTTCTTTTCTGAGCCAGATCTAGGGATTCTGGACTTGGGCATTCTTTCTTTCATCATGCATCCTTTTTCTCCCATCTTTGTAAGTTTTATGCCTTTTCCTTTCTGATCTGACAGTTGCTCGTTTTTGGGAGTCAGGGCTAATTTTTGGCTGACTTGTCGAGCTAATCTATCCATGAGTTTTGGATTGCTGCTAAGATCAGAGAGAGTGGCTGCTGAGGCTTAAGAAGGATACATATTAACAGATGGTTGCTTGTACAAGGGAAAATGGCCCAGACCAATGGATTCTTCAGGATTATAATCCATGAATGGTTTATTGGATGTACTTGGGATATTTTGTGACATGGAGAAAGATCTTGAAAGGGATCTTTGTGGTGGTTGGAAATGACCACTGGTAGAGGCTTCTGGTTGGATAAACATGGTTTCATCCGGTAAAGCCTGGAGGTCAATGCTAGCAAGTCTTCTACTTTGTTGTCTGGGTCTTTCAGAGAATAGACTGGAAGAAGACGTAGGAAGTTTTTGGAACTTGGGTTGTGTTTGGTTGATCAATTTTTCGATCACAGGAAAACCTATATCAAACCCAGTTGAATCAATATGTCGACCATAATCGTCAACATTAGCATTGGCTTCTGTATAACTTACCCCCGCGGGAAAAATAGGAGGGAAAATAGTATTTAATAACCTATACACACATCTACCACCTATAGTAGCATACACGGAATCTGGTTGTAAAACAACTCCTTTTACTTGTAAGAGGAGACAAAAGGCAGACTGAATATATTTATCTTCAAGGTTGATGGTAAAATTTGGTCTAACAGACATTCTAGCGTCACCACCTTTGTTTTCATCTAAAGATTTAATAAGACGGCCTTTAAACTATCCTATAACATCTTGATCCCAGATTCTACAATGAGTGTCTATTAAGGTAGCAAAGTATTCAGCTCCTATATCATAGTTAAAATGGGGATGTAAAATAATATCAACAAGGGAAAAGTGGACATGAAAGAAACCTTTATCTTTCCACCTTTTAATGTCATTAGGTAATAAGAAGGGTAGGTAGACTGGACATATACCAACACTAGAAACTTTGAGATTTATCTCAGATAGTCTAACAGAATTCATCATTTTTGCCTTGATACCTTTTTCAGGATATAAATTAGAAATTTTAACATCTGGAAACTTAAAATTGCCATGGTCATCTACAAGTTCTTCCTTATCTTGGAAATAATTATGAATAACTGTAGAGAAAGAACCACTTGCATTCAAAGAGCTCTGTGTTTCCATGATGGAGAGATAGAACTTACTTGAGGTCACCTTAAATTCGTTCGCTGCTAAAATTTCCGACTAACTGCTTACCCTTAACACACCTTTCCTTCGGCTTCAACAGGGATTTATGGCCTTACTGCGGGTCCACGGCTACTAGCAATAGCTAGAGACTAGAACTGATTCTGATTCCTCTATACATACTTCTTTTGATATTGTTGATTTAGATTTTTCTGAGCACAAAGAAATTGAAAAACATGAACCATGGGAATCTTTGAAAAAGGTAACCATAGATATAGAAAGAGAAGAACCAGTTGGTGAGAACTTAAAACCAGAGCAGATGCATCCTTATGCATCCAGTGGTTATATTTTTAACATTGATAAGCTGGTTAATCCTTATGAAGCTATCTGTACTTGGACAGATACTCTAGAGAATCTCTTTGAGAGAAATGGTTCATGGACAGAGCCTGCAAAAGTTTTATATGCTGTTAGACTTATGTCAGGAAAGCTCAGAAATTGGTGGAATAATCTCCCTGATCTGGGACCAATGCCCAAGAATATTCCTACACTACCCACAGATCCAATTTTGGTAGATCCAAAGAATATAGGTAAAGATGACATCTTCCAAGCTAGTTTTGATGAATTCAAATGGCTATTGACAGATCTTTTCTGTGATGATATTTCTAATCAAACACTTGAGGCCAACAAAATCCTGCAATCTATGAAGCTCAAAAACTTAGCAAAGTTTGATGAGTACAATTGTACTTTTGAATCTTATATGGTTGCAGCTAATAAGATGCATGACCTAACCACTAAACAGTATTACCTCAATTCTCTTCCTTGTGGTTTAGGAGCATGGGCTCAAGATTATATAATCAGAAAAGAAAACAAGCAGCTTGATGATGTCAGTTTTCCAACAGTCAAAAGATTAATTAGATACAAGTTAGAAAAATAATGCTTGTTGGGTGCCTTGCAGCTCAATAAAGATGAATATAACTACACTTGTAATCTAAAAGATTTTTGCGATCTCCCTCCTATAAATTAGCTTAAAGATTTTCAACAGTTGAAACAGTTCAAGAAAAAGGGTTGTGGTAGGAAATGCAAATGTAAGAATTGCACTCGCTCTAACTACCATGAAGGTGAATATACTTTTAGAAGAAGTAAGCATGGTAGAAAAAGTTTCAAAAATAAATATAGGGCAATCCCCTATAGAAAGAAAAGGTCTTTTCATAGACCTCCATTTTTATTAAGAAAAAGAAATAATGAAGCTCCAAAAGGAATCAAATGCTTCATTTGTAAAGGACCCCATTATGCTACTAATTGTCCTAAGAAATTGAATCCTGGTACAAAGATTTATGCTATGTTTGAAAAGCAAAATCCAGGATGGGAAGTAGTAGAAAGTAGTACTACTACTGATGAACTTTATGAGTTAATAGAAATTGTTCCTAACTCTAGTTTTATGATGAGATTTAAAGATGTAAAGGATAGACATAGGCGGTCAAAGAATTTGTCTAATTCTGACTCCAACCCAGAATCTTCTAATCCCGATGAAGACTTTCTAACTTCATTACTCAAGCATACTTTGCAAGATCTCAAAGTCCGGATTAAGATAGAAAAGTCTAAAGATCCTTACAAATTGGCAGGAACAAAAGAAGAAAGAAAGAAAGTTGTTCACCAGCATCTGACTAAACTAAAAAGTTTAGAATCTGAGAAGGCTGAAGTTGAGAAACAACTCAAGGTACAACAAAAGCCTTCCAAGAAGGAAGCAAGAGATCCAGACCATGGGTATAAAATCCCTCCCTGGCAAATGAAAGATACAGAGAAAGAAAAAGCTTCTTCCTCTAGGTCTAAAAAAATCTGACCCTGATATTATAGCAATCTTTAAAAAATTTGACCTTTTACTCAATGATGTTACAGATCTCAAGAGATTGCTCAAGACTCAGCAAAAGGAAATCAGAAACCTTTCTGCCGAGGTAGGAGAAATTAAAGATCTTCTCTTAAAAGCAGAACAAGTTGAGCCTGATAGAAAATCTTCTACAGAAGAATAGTCTGTAGCAGAGTCAAAAAATAGCAACACAAGCAATAGTTTAATCCATAGAACAAGAGATAGAAACTTCTCTCTATTGCTTGCTAATAATGGAAATCATATCCGGATAAATTTTTGTTTCCCAAGATATAAGAAAATTCCTCTTGATGCATTTGTTGACATAGGTTCTTCCAAATCATTAGCAAAAACTAATGCTATCCCTTCACATTTCTGGAAAGAAAAGCTTGACCTTCCACACATTTATGCCATCAATGGAGAAAGGATTTAGATGGGTAGATATGCACAGGATGTCCACATTGAAATAATGGGTAAAACATTCATCACTGATTTTATTGAATATAATGGTTTAGAAGATGATGTTTTATTAGGATTTCTGTTTTTAACCAAGTATGAGCCTCTTCAATTTTGGAAACACAAGATCTCTTTGAGACATGAAGATGGCCAAGTAGAAATTTCTACTTTAAAGATTGTCAACCATAAATTTGACAATAATGGGAAAAAGAAATAGAAAGAATCAGCCAAAGAAGCTGCAGAAGAAACTCCTGGTGTGTTTCAGGAACTAAAACAAAGGTTTGAAACTAACTGTTGCAGCCTAAACCCATTACAGTTCTGGTCACAAGAACATGAAGAATGCGACATTCAGGTAAGACCATAATGCACATCTGTGATACCCCATGAACCTTCCTATCTAATGAGTCCCAAAGAAACGCAAGAGATGGATGAACAATTACAGGAATTGCTCAATGGACACTTCATTCGTCCAAGTAAAAGCCCTTTTGCTTGTCCGGTGTTTCTAGTAAATAAAAGAGCAGAACAAATTAGAGGAAAGAAAAGATTATGCATCAATTACAAACCATTGAATGATATTATCCTTCCCTTCAACTATCCCATTCCTTTTAGTACTGATCTAATCAGAAGAGCTGCCAACAAGAAGTTTTTCTCAAAGTTTGACTACAAATCTGGTTTTTGGCAAATCAAGGTAAAAGAATCTGATAGATATAAAACAACATTTTCAGTCCCTCAAGGACTCTATGAATGGAATGTCATTCCTTTTGGTTTATGTACTGCACCAGCATATTTTCAACGACGCATGGACTAGGGTGTTGTCATAATAGTGGTTTACAATTCCTGAGAGGAATGAATTTTAGCTGAAATCACATATTTTTAGAAAATATAATGATTTAAGCCTTAAAAATTTCCATTTTAAGGATTCCAATTGAAGAGGGTTTGATCAAATCACCTTAGATCAAACCCCCTTTGATAGAACCTTGCTAGTTTTAAACCATACCTATAAATGCGTCTCCTTTACACCTATCAAAATACTAATAAAAAATCACTTTTGATTTAGCTTTTGGGGGATCAAATGAATTCATTTAAAATTTATTTCAAATGATTATGGTATTCCTAGAACAAGCTATCCAATGAATATAATTTTAATATGTTTTGGTTTTCTTATGTATTTGTTTTTTAAGTTTTATTAAACATAGGTTTTTCATCAAAAATGAATTTCTTTGTTCTTCACATGTGGAAAAATAAGATATCAATTTGAAAAATATGGGTGAGATATTGAAGTCCTTGATCCAAAAAAAAAAATAAAATTTTGACATATACAAAAAATTTCGTGTTATATTGCGTTGTGTTTGAATTGTAATTTGTTTGACTTTGAAACTTGATTAAGAAAAACTATTCAATAAAAACTATCTAACCAAGTGGAAGCACTAGATATCAAAGTTACAAATCTAAATTTGAAAGAATTATAATTTTATCCTTCATGGAAAAAAAGTTATGCATTATATTGAGGCCACTTTTAAAAATGTTGTTTTCTAAGAAAAAAAAAAATTGTGGGAGATGGAAAAAGAAGTGCAATTTGATTCCAAAAATTTTGAAAAAAATATTTTTAGAATCTACAAACAAAATTTGATGAGACTCTAGTTTGCACCATCTTCAAATTCCTCACAGTTTAGCCGCTATAGGTGCCCGAATGTGAAGACTCGGTTAAAAATAATAATTTCAGTGTCCAGTTTGGCCAAAAATTGTAAACCACTATTATGGGATCACCCACCAGGCATTAAGACATTTAAAGGATTTCTGTGCTATTTATATAGATGATATCTTAATATTTTTAGATTCCATAACAGACCACTTGCAGCACCTTGAAGACCTCTTTGCAGCCATAAAACAACATGGGATATGCCTTACTGCAAAAAAGCTGGTTATTGGCCAAAAACAGATTGACTTTCTTGGTCTTCATTTAAATAATGGACAAGTCCAGCTCTAGCCACACATATTGCAGCGCATCCAAGAATTCCTTGATTTTCTAGTTGGCAGAACACAGATTTAGAGATTTTTAGGTTGCCTAAACTATGTTTCTCCTTTTTACAAAGGATTGGCAGAAGATCATAAGGCTGTGCAATTTCATCTTAAAGAAGGAAATGAAGGATGGTCTCTTCAAGCTATAGAAGCAGTCCAATGGATTAAGGCCAAATGCCAAAATTTTCCCTCTCTTCAAAATCCAGTTAATGATCTACCACTGTTTATATATACTGATGCTTCTGATAATACTTGGTCTGTTGTGTTAATACAGGAAGAAGAGACAAGAAAAAAGAATATCTGCGGTTATCGCTTAGGAACCTTTTCAGACTCAGAAAGCAGGTATCATATCTATGAGAAAGAGATTCTAGCAGTAAAGAAAGGACTAGAAAAATTTAAAATCTTCCTCAAACAAGTTCATTTCATAGTCAGAACTGACAGTCAAGCCATGAGAAGTCTATTAAAGAAAAAGCCCAACAAAGACATAGCTCAAGGAAGAATTGCAAGATGGTACTTCGAATTCCTCAGTTATGATTTTGACATAGAATGGATAAAAGGGGAAAATAATCCACTTGCTGATGCTTTAACTAGAGAACTTGCAGGTTCTATATACACAGATCTTGAGTTTAACAGTTGTGAATATTATAGATCTGATGGTGCAGCCATGTATATAGCAGATTTTGGTCATGGTAACTCATTAATTCTTCCTTCTCTCCCTAGAGAAATTATTATTACTTTACTAGAGTCATATTTTCTGAATAAATGGCTTAGAAATATGCAGAATCTCATTCATTTCCATCACCACCAAGGATTAATAGATCCAGACGAAGAAGAAGATTTCAAAGCTTCATTTGGGTTATTAAGAGCCCCAATTAAATATTGGTGTGGAAATTCTGCTATCCATATATGTATCAAAGGATTCTTTGGCTTGAACTGGTCCAAAGCCAATAAAATGAATTTGTTAAAATGCATTAAATTTGGTTTTATCACCCGTATCAGTTTTGACCAAGATACATTTGAAGAATATGCTGATATTGTTGGTGCCAGATTTAATCCTGACATGGAAGAATTCCTTAATCACTTGTTTGCAGGTTTATCATCTACCTTCTGTGATTGTATGACCCAATATCTGGTGCATTACCCCAGAACAGGATATCGGTTCCCCAAGATTGAATTTTATCCCATTGAAGCTAGATGGAAACCTGAAGTGAAAATTCAAAATATGGATATCAGTCTCAAGCCAGCACTTTTTGCTGTCAGAAGAGAACTGGATTTAGCCTACTCTCAAGATTATGTGGTCCAGATTGACTACGCCTTCAACTCTAGACAAGAAGATTGGGCTAATGTTTACTGTGAACTACCAGATGAATTATTAGATCCAATTCCTTTCTGAAAATACTAGCACATGGGTTTGTCTATGTCGTGATATCACCCACGTTATGATGTGATAGTAGGATGCTCACCTACCTAAAAAGCAAGATCCCCATAGTGACTTTTGGGTGTAAATTCGGCATGTACATGACATGTGTCTTAATCACGGTTGTCTACTTTTCTTGTTATCGCCACCTACCACATGGCTACGGAAAATTTTGTCTTTGGAATGATATCTTGTTCATGCTTTCTCCCTAGTGGGACCTGCTATGGATATATTCCCTTGCGTGTCAACTTTCTAGTGACAGACTCCAAATATTACAAAATAGAAGGTTAAATTTTTGCTTCGGCAGAATCAGTCTCTTCCTATAAGAGGACCTCGAAGACGCCTTCCTAGATACAGCGAAATAGAGTCGAGTTCTAGTCTCTAGCAAAGTCTTTAGTGAGTCTTTCAGACTTATGCTCTCTCCTGCGCTTTATGCGATCTGGATGATCAGAATCTAGAATATTTGTAATCTTGTAATGAATTCTGGAATGAGTTTTGAATGCAAAGTTTGCCTATTCTTATTTTTGAGCTTTTGTGTCATTTGTGTAATCGGGTTTGGTATCTATCATTTCACCTCTTAGATCAATAATATTGTTATCCACAAATTGTAATATTGTTATCCGCAAACAGCATGAGAAGAAAGAAAATGATTATGTAGTGTTGGATGATATTCCCAACAATAATAATTTCAGTGGTTCCTCATGCTGGGTGACAACAACAACAACAGATCTTTGTACAACACTTTTTCATTGAATATGAAATCCCTGCTTCTCACAATTTTCTGATTTTTAAAATCCCAAAGCCTATAACCAAATTCATCAATGCCATATCCAAAAAATACACATTTCTTTGATTTTGCATCAAGCTTGGTTCTATTTTCAGAATCTACATGTGCAAATGCTTCACAACCGAAGGTTTTGAGAAAAGAAAAACTCACCTTCTTACCCTTCCATGCTTCCTCTAGAAAAACCCTCATGATTATTAGCAGCTCCTAACACATTCTTGACTACTATATCCGTGTTCACCATTTTCTCATTCTGCTCGCATGCTTCATCCAATGTCAAGTCTTTACCTGTAGCCACTTCCAAAGTCTTTTGTAGTATCAACTCGGATTCTTCAACCCATTTAGTCTTTTCTTTTATTATTCCATCATTTTCAAACAATGCTGGTCTTCCTTCATTTGTGGCATCAATTAATCCTTTTACATCTTCTTGAAGTTCCTCATAGAAATCTTTGTGCTTTATTATGATCTCCTTAGCAGTAGTGATAGCCTCATTATTAGGAGTATCTCTCTTCTTTATTTCTAGAAATTTCTCTTGGATTTTGTCACTAAATATTTTATGCTCTTGCTCTGCAGCATAATTCTTTGAGTGAGGTCCCCAGAGTTTTCTCAGCCAAACCATCAAGTTAGCATGTCTTTTTCTAATCACTACATAAAGTGTATGAAATTTTCCTTGAGAATATACATCTAATCATTCCCACTTGTCCTTTGTTTGAGAGCTTTCTCTTTGAGTCAACAACCTAGTGGATCCTTTCAATGTGTTTTCAATCATATCATTCAGGAGATTATTTTCCCTAATTATCCTTTCATTGTTTATTTTATACACTTACTTTTCTTTGATCAACATTTGGATCTCATCTTTATTTAGCTTGGACACATTGACACCAATCTTCGTTGTAGCCACAAGATCAACCTCTCCAACTTTCAATGTCATGACATGTTCAAAACCCCTTTCAGTGTCAATAATAATAGACTTCTTATGTGGTGGATATAGGGTCTAGATCATAAGGGAACCTTCATCAGGGTTATACTTTGATCTTGTATACACTTTTGTCACTCCCTCAATGATAAGCTTATGTGTAGTGTTGTTATCCTTCAAAAAACTATAAAAAACAAGAGCAAATTTTAGGTCCAATCTTGGGAAAATCATGACACCTAAATCTTCTAACAATTTTCTCCCTCTCTCTGGGGTCATATCTTTTATTTCCTTTTCCTCACTTAACTTCAAATTATTCAACAATTGATCCTCTTTATTTGGTGTTACATTTTCAATGGATTCTTTTATTGCTTTTCCCTTTTGTTTGTACAAGAAGGCTCTGAACTCTAGAGATTTCACAAACTCATCATCTGCTACAAAGGATCTATAAGACATTTTCCTTGTGTCTTTGTCTAAGCCCTCTTCAATTTCTAGTTCTCTAGGAGGAAGCATAAATAATCCTTAGTTTTCAATCTGGAGATTTTATCAGTTGGGCCTTGTGAGCCCTCATCATGAGATGACTCTTCACAAGAGGAAAACAACTCCAAATCTTGTATCTCTTTAATTTTTTTCTCTACTCCCTTGTTATATTCATCAACAACCCTCTCAACTTCTTTCTCTTCCAAATTTTTGATTAAATAATCATACTAATAGGGTATATGATTATACCCACCTAAGTTCATCTTTTTTCTAGGAAAGTCAATGTATCCCTCGGGATCAAACCCTTTCCATGGTGGATCTTTCTTCAAATTAAAATCCCATAACTTATCTAGAATCAAATCATACCCTTCCTTCAACAATATAGTGAAATCTCCAAAGCAAAGTGCTTGGCATGAATGCCTTTTTTACAAAGGAACTTAAATTCATTACACTTGAGTAATCCATTTTCCTAACAATTTCCAAGTAGGCAATTCTATAATGTAATGTTTTAGGAAAGATGAAGGGTGTATCTTCAAAACCATACACTTTGATCATAGTAGCATCCTTAAAATAATACCAATCTCCCCAATTGTGACCAATAGGTCCATTGAAATCTTTAGGTCTGAGGAACCTCTTAATCTAATTAGACAATGCATAGTCACAAGGATGGTTAAAGAATTTGTACGATGGTTTAACAAAGTATTCTTCAAAATGTAGAAATCTTGAATTGACAAACCTGCTATCCCAAATAGCAGTCCATAACTGAATTGGTAACAATTTACCCTCCCTATCAAACTGTGTAATCCTTAACTCTTTTGGCCACATTCCTAATTCTTGTCCATAATATGTTGCTATATTTATAAAAATAGAGTAATGTTTGAAATGCAGAACATGGGATTCATTTCTTATTTCCATTAGCCCTGAATCAATTCCTTTGAAGATGTATGAAGCATAATCAAAGGGTCCGGCATTGTGATATTGAACATCAACTGCAATTACCATTGGTACAATTGACATAAGTTTAGGAGCTTCCATTCATAACACCTGACATATTGACAAGTATGTATATTTTAAATAGGGATTGAATAAGTCTACATGAAATGGAGGCCCATCATTGTCATCTAGTGGAACCAAATTTCCATCCTTCTTAGGTCTATGCAATGATAATCTCCACCCCTTATAGGTGGTATCCATTATCCATAATTCTTTTTCTAAATTCTCATGCACAATAGCTTCATCACATGTGCCTTCTAGGTTAAAAACTTCGCAAATTTCACCTTCTAACACATGTATGAAAGGTTTACCCAATGAATTGTAGATAGCTTTGAGTTTTGGATTGTAATGGGAAGCTAAGGGTTTTGTTAGTTCCACATCCACAAATATGATTGGGACAACCAATTTTCCTAGGTTGAGTTTTTAGGGATTGCATACCAGCTCAAACCTATCCCTCGAATGATAGTGAAACATAAATAGTTCATATCCCCGAATTGAAGTCCACACCTCCCCTATGTGTTTGAATTTTTCCTAAAATCTATCCACATCTACCCTAAGTTGTGTAAAATGTATGGCTTTAGGTCTTGAGCTAGGTAGTTGCTCAATGATATCTTGATTCCATTTCCTTTCAGTTGTTTCCGATTCATCCGTAGTCTCAATATTTTTCTTTTTTCCCTTAGGATGACTACCCTCACCCTTCTTTTTTCTACTTTTTTATTTTCCATAGCTCGAAACCTCCATTTTATTTTCTCAAATTGACAAAATTGAAAATAAAATTGTAGAGAATTCACAAGCTTACTTGAAAATCTCCAGCTGCACAAAATTCTCTGGCCCTTGTCCATTCTCCTCTTCCTTTTGCTGCCAACTCTTCAAATTGTTTTAATTATTCTTCTTTGATTCAAAGGATTATCTTTATAGTGTGTATCCATGTAGCCATTAATGTATAGCTCCAAGCATGAGTGTAGCAAGTTTTTTGAATTTCCCATTATCAGATCAAATGATTATATCGGCAAAAAAAATTTAAATGCTAGACAATCTATATGTTTGAATCAAGCCAAACGTTCATTAGTCATCTTATATGGTCAGGGAGACCAAATATCACTCCTACCGATGTTAAATAGTTGATTTTTTCTTCATCTTTTGATCCATATCACCTTTGGAAAAGGATTTATTAAGTGACTTAGATATCATAGCTATCGCCAAGTATCACTCCGATGAAGTTTTGATCCATTTGTACTTCCATCGGCAAGATAATACGTATCACTGAAAGATTTGAAAGTTACTCTAATGTTACAAGTCTCCCCGATGTATTGTCCTCCTCCTTCAGACAAATTGGCAAGACTCTCTCTGATTCTACTTTCATCGACATGACATATGGAGTCGGAAAAAAAATTGAAACTCATTCTGATAGCACGTGTCTCCCCAACATGTTTCTTTGTGCTTCATCAGTGAGATAGAGTGGGCATATTTTTTATGAAATTCCATCAGCATGACATGTATGTTTGGGCTAACTTGAAGATCTCACTCCGATAACATTTTTCTTGCCAATAATTTTTTCATTGGTGAAATAACAGGCCTTGCCTTCCTGAATATGTATCCTCTTGAATTTTTGATCGATGTGACGATTTTGACCTTTCGCCAATATGCCAGAAATACCTAAATTGAAAGGTTATAGCTTATGGGTTGGAGAGACATAGACCTAGTTATGCTGATATGGATTATTTATTTAGAGGCTCCTACTCAATGATGATCAAATGGATTTCGATGTGTCAAAAGGTCAAATTTGATGTGATCATTGGTGGATATGATATGTGAAAAGGATTATAACAATTTTTCACTCAAAATGTGGCCACCTTGTGGAATTCATGAATGTAAGCCATTGAAATTTTGATTTTTTTTTTAGTCCAACAAAATTCTAGTTGTCAAGGCTTCTTTTGTGAACACAACATCATGCTCTTCTAACCATGAGAAAGGAGCTTGGTTAGGTGCAATGTCTAATTCTTTCTATAGGGAGATCCCTTGCATTTGTGCTCTAAAATGAGCATTCTCCATTTCAAATGATCTGTACTCATCCACATTCAAAATCATGTCATTACTCCTTTGTTCTGCCACCTTTTGCTGCATATTTCCCCTTAGGTAGTTTCAGGGCATATGGTTATCATTGCACGGGAAGCACCAGACATTTTCATCTTTTGCCAAATTGTTATGGCCTAGGACTAGCTCTTTATTTGGACTACCCTTGACTGTTTGTAATGGCATGGTGGTAGGAACTATCTGATTTAATGATGACATCTGTTGACCTCCTACTCTATAGGATCCTTGATATGAATTCTATTGATAAGGTGGCTTTCCTCCACCATAGGCTTGAGTGGTCATTTTTGGAGGTGTCACTTGTTGTCATTTGATAATGACTAAATCATTAGCAAAATTTTGCATAAGATCTTTCATATCAACGATATCTGCCGTCATTGAGGAAAGACCCGATGTGCTTGCTTGAGCGGTAGGATACTCATTTGTAGGTTGCGGGGTGACCAACTTTAATTGTGTTGCATGGGTGCTTGGATTGGCTTCTTCCTGATGACCATCAAAGATTTTAGCAAGTACCGACATTAGTGGCTGAGGTGGAAGCTTCTCGACATCAATCAGATTATTCTCTATGTGTATCACCACTTCGTATGTGTTGGGAAAGACATCCCCTCCCATGGAGGTTATCATGACTGTGATATCCAAGTTAAAGGCCTTCATATAGAACATGGAAGCCATCAGAGTCTGAGGTTGAGTAGTCACGGGGATCCTTTGCTAGGTCTTATGGAACCTAGTGTTGAAGTCGCTCATGGCTTCATGTGGAGCCCTCTTAATGGTGATTAGTTGTTGCAACAATGAAGAATGACCTCATTTTTTCAAAAATCATTTGAACAAATGTTGTTTGAGCTGTTCCCAGGAAAGGATGGAACCTGAGGCCAAAGATCAATACCAATCCTGAGCCTTACCCTTAAAAGAGGTAGCTATTAGTCTCAATGCGATGTTTTCCTCCAATATGCTATGCACCTTGCATACCTTTGCTATATATTGAAGGTATTTAGAAGGGGTTTTGAAATCTTCTCCAGAGAATCTTGGAATTTCCTTGAGGGCATTAGCAGGTATGGCAGGCCATACATCTGGGAGTGTGGGTGGTTGTAGTGGACTACCACTATCCCATTTTACAAAATTTCTAGGAGAAGGGGGAGGTAGATGAGCCATGGAGAAAAGATTCCTATGAATCAGATATACAAGCAATCTTATTTGGAAGTTTAAGCCTCCAGGTAGAGTAGATAAAGCTCTAGATACTAGGCTATGAATTCTCACTCTATTACTCCTTGCAAGTGATACAAAACCTATAAGTCTTCTTCTTCTAGGGATTGAGGTAGGTAACTAAGAGTACTGGAGGTGGCCTCTCAAGGATGCTCTTGTTTGGACTTTGGGCATGAAACTTCTAGTTTCCTTCCTTAGCATGATTCAGGAAATATTTATGACTTCTAATCAAGTGTTAGAAAAACATTTGTCCCACCGGGCGTGCCAAAAAAATAATTGTTGATCATCAAAGCTTATGTTTCTCCGACAGTCTTATGGGAAATTCAGAGAGTGGGGGAAAAATTGCGTCTCACTAAATACATTTGGGTTTTTTATAGAAAGTTGGCTCTTGTTTTGGGTTTTTGAGATAAGGGGAGAAATGAAATGTAACTATAAAACATAAAAGGTGATGCACCAAATATTTTACAACATTTCAAACTAAAATTATTCCTATGATTGATATAAATAGACATAGAATGCCACAACCCTTCATTGTTGGAAAGAGAACAAACAATAAAGGCTAACTTCAAGCATAGTGTAGACTTTCAGATCTTTCCACAGGTAGTGTTCATTAAGGTTTGATCAAATGTACAGATTTCTTATGAGTAAAAGAACAATATTTCAGAAATCACAAGAACTAGATATATCCCAATACAACATAGCACAACAAAATAACAAATTTCAAAAAAATAAAAAATTCCAATGCCATAGTCCAATTTTTCTAAGCCACTATTCTATGATACAAGCATAAAGCATATAAATCTACTACTTAAACTATCTAGATATAGCTTGCAAGACACAATGTTTCATTCAGAATGACAATATAAAAAAGAAAGCTTGAAAAAGGCCATACATGCACATTCTCAACAAATTCTCCTCAATAGTTTGTGCTTTAAGTATAAAATGAACTTTGAAACAAAGGTCAAATGCCAATCCGACAATAGTTTAAACCTTAATAGATATAACATGCCAGAATAAAGTAGTTAGAACTGTAACTTGTTTCTAGAAATAATTCTAAAAACCTTAAGAAAACTAAAGAAACACTTCTTTTGAAAAAGAAACTATCACTTGGAAAAATATATCATTTTTGTTTCATCACCCTCCATATATAGACAGAACAAAAAATACACGAGGTGCTACCTCAGCTTAGAAGTAATTGCCGACAGATGTTGACAGTTGATAGCACACGATCCGATTGTAGAGCCTTGGTTAGGCCACAAAAGATCTTTTCTCATTAACTCTTTAGATATTTTAGCAAAGATAGAAGCTCATACACGATCAGATCCTAAAAACAATATCCTGGCAAAGGACCTAGTTGATTGATCACATCACTCCCAAGCACCGCCTCAAAACTTCCATCCCAAAAATCAAGGAAAAGAGAAGAAAAGGCTAACCAACTTCAACAAACTCCTCAATCAAATTACTTTATAGGTGATGAAAATAACCCATGGTGAAGAGGTGATGTGTCAACAAGGTGAAAACTCCCGAGCTTGCAAATATATCTCCCAAGAAAATGTCTGACAAGTAAACATGTTTCCCAAACTTTCTCCCGAAAAGAAGATGAAAATGTAAAAGTTGCATAGCCACCACATGGCACATTGTGCACCTTTCCGATGATTTTATTTGAGTGCAGGTGCACTTGATATCGAAGAAATTTATGCAAACCAAAAAATAAAATGACTGAAGGAAAAAAGTACTTCACACATTCAAATTTGCATCTCATCTAGGGTTTTAGAATTCACTATTTTTCATTCTTTAAATCTAAAAAATATAGAATGTTCAAATCAGTCATCTTGCATATCATTCAAAAATATTAATTTGCATTTGAAAATAAAAACAAAATTGCATTTCAAAAGGTGTCATATAGGTCATCATTTACTCTTCCTTCCACCTACATTAGGTCATCTAATTCTAGAAATTTTTGTCACAAGAGTTATAGTTTGAAACTGGGCATGAAAAACACATAAAACAACTTAGAAAATTGTAGTTTTTACCTTTTTAAAACTCTGATCTGGGACCCATTTGCCCCTACTAGTGAATAAGTCCTTGATCAGGCTTGAAATGAACTTTCTAGCATGTAAAATTCACTAAAAAATAGTTATAAATCAGCAAAAACATTCTAAAAATCCTTATCTAGGACCCATTCACCCTTACTAGTGAATAAGTCCCTGGTAGGTATTGATCTACATTTTTTGGGATTTGAAACCTCAGTTTTAGGCTTCTGTTTGCTATTGTCACTTCTCCGTTTCAATTTTTTGATTTGTTGTTTCATTAAATTCATTGCATCTAGCTTAATTTGCTTCATTGAGTGCATTTCCA
Source organism: Sequoia sempervirens (assembly GCA_007258455.2). Taxonomy (NCBI): domain Eukaryota; kingdom Viridiplantae; phylum Streptophyta; class Pinopsida; order Cupressales; family Cupressaceae; genus Sequoia; species Sequoia sempervirens. The sequence continues at coordinate 102,139,377 of VDFB02179234.1, forward strand.
AAATTCAAAATGGTATTTATGAAATTTCATTTTTAGATTGTTACATAGCACATTCAGTCAATTATCATGTTCTAAATCTAAAAATTACATTCTCCTTTTGCATGTTTTGATCTATCATTCTTGCATTTCAAGTTTGTAGGAAAATCATTACATCATTAATTCATTGCAAAAATCTATGGTTATTATACTTCATGTTCTATTTTTAGATCTTCTTGAGCTTTGTATGAAATTTTTGTTAATTGCATATGAAGATGAGGTCCTTTCCCCTCTCTTTTTGCTCATCATTGATCTCTCTCCTAGTATCCCTTCTATGAGTGAGGTTAGTTTACTGAAAGAGAATACAACCTTGGGTAATCATAACAATCATATTCGTTCTTCTCCTAATATCTCTCCTAGTTGTGAAGAAGATATTTCAGTGTTAGAAGAACTTTTTAATCAATGAGAGTGTTGAGAACCCTAGTTGTCTTTCTCCCCTTACCCCTCCTATTATGCAATAAATTACTAAACAAGAGGGCATAAAATAGGTAATCATGACGATCACATGATACAAAAAGACACCAATGAAACCTACCTACATAATACATCTCCCAACATCTTCTCCTCTTGTGATGAGGATATGTTGATGTTGGATAAACAAATCTGTAAGATCTATGACAACCCTCTTTATGTTTCCTCCCCTACCTATCCTATTTTGAGAGACATTATAGGAAATAGGGATGCAATTGTAGATTATCATGATAATCACATTGGTTCTTCTCCTAATATCCTTCCTAGTCATGAAGGAAATAGATAAGTGTTAGAAGAAACACTTGAAAGTCATGAAAATATAATTTTTCCCTTTCCTAGTGCTCCAACCATTCAAGGAGATCTATTTCAAAAAAAGGATCCAATCATTGACAAGCATGATTCTCCTTCTCTCCATACATCTCCTATTTGTGATGAAAATCTTAAAAGCTCTCCTACTAGGGTAGATATTAAGAAACAATAGAATAAGGATGAAATCATAGACAATCATAAGAATCAAATTGGACCTTCTCCTAATATCTATACTATTGGTAAAAAAGATACTTTGATGTTAAAAGATTGAAGCAATAATAGTCATAAGAATTTGAGTTACCTCTCTTCCCTTAAGGAAGACATTATTGAACAAGAGAATTTCATCATTGATAAGCAAGATAATCCAACCATTGATAATTCCCTTACTTGCGATGAAGTCATTTTAGAAGAACCAACCTTTGAATGTAATGAAAATCTAGTTTGTAGTTCTTCTAAAAACTCTCCTCCTAGGGAGGATATCATGGTGGAAGAAAATTACAACAATAGTGATGTGACTTCCTTAGATGATGGTAGATAGATGACACTATATTCCCCTTCATTATAAAGACATCAAACCGAAATTGCTGAGGTTATGAATGCACAAGTTTCCGTTAGATCCCCATCGATTATTGGACCTCCTACATACCCTGTGGGACATCCTAAGAATCCTATAATTATTTACCCCACCCTCACAATGACCAAAAACTCAAAATAAACTTGTCCTCATCCTCAAACTGGTGCCTAAGAATATTGTTTCACAATAATCAAATTATAACACCATTGCCCATACATATAACACTAGGAACAATCTGCAACCAAGACAAACAACTCAAAAATCTGTCCCATTGCCTAATCCTATTTTACCTAACCAGTCCTCCTCGTTTTCCCTTAAAAAGTAGAAAGGAGTACGATCCTCTTGAACAACTTAAAAATACTCCTACTAAGATATCCTTATGGGAACTTATTCAAACCTACCCTATTTATTAGAGCATGCTTCAAAGTGCTTTACAATAAATTTCTACCATTCTTAATGTCCAATCAAATGAAGTAGTAGCCCAAATTCAAGCTATAACCCATGAAAGATTAGACATCACTTTCCATCAAGATGAGTTACCTCCTATAGAAATTAAAAAAAAACATGAAGCCTTCAATATAATAGTCTAGGTTAATCAAATCGTAATAAAAAAACCCTTGTTGACAATGGTTTAGCCTTGAATGTGTGTAGTGTGAGCCTTTTGGAAAAGATCAAAATGAGAAAAAGTGACATTAAACCCGATTATTTGTCTATTCGAGGATTTGACAATATAGGAAAACAACTGCTCGGAGTCATCACATTACCTATCAAAGTGGGGAAAGTAACATTACAAACTTCGGTCCATGTTATGCCTCATGATCTTTCATATAATCTCCTCTTAGATAGACCATGGATTCATGAGATGAATGGGGTGCCTTCTACCCTTGACTATGTAATAAAGTATGTTTATAACAACAAAGTTTACACACTCAAGGCTGACCGTGAACAAGATAGCTTACTCATTGAGAAAATCAAGGAAAATCCTTTGAAAATATTCACACTGACTATACAAGTGGAACTCATGCTGGAGTAAGAAAAAGAGAAGCATATCAAAGAAATCATGAAGTTATTGGAAATTAGGGTTCCTTGGAATTCACACCAACTTTCATGAGTGAATACAAGATCATAAATAGAGAGATTGAAAAAGGAAAAGAATTTAAGTAGTAATGTCAACACAAAATTCAAAAGCAACCTCCTCAACCACTTTAGAAGAAATAAATTACACAACAAACTTTGATGAAGTTGATCATGAGAAACAACCAAATCTGAAAGAAATGAAAAAGCTTTATGGAAAAGGTTATGAACTTATGAGACAACTTGGTTACAGTGGAAAAGGATGTGGTGCTAGAGAACAAGGTGTTTGTGTCCCTATAGAGCCTAACATGCAAGAAATAACTCATGGTATTGGTTATTGTCCTTTGATAGAAATAAAAGCATCAAGAAATCCTTCACTCAATATCAACACTCTTACAAAAGATTTTCCTAAACCAACTTTAACATTAGTGCATCCTAAATTGATAGACACTAGTGGTCTTAGTTATTGTCCTTCGAAAGAAATGAAAGAAACAAAGAAATCCTCGCTTAATGTCAATGTCATCATGCAAAAAAATAATAATTTAAATTTGATATATTTGACACCCTCCTATAAAGGAGAGTACAAAATCTCACAATCTAAAGTGTCTTGTGTAAGTATGACATCTTGTACTAAGAAAGAGATATCCTTGTCAGAAAATAAAGGAACATTTGATCAAGAGAGTATCTTGTTGAGACTCCTCCAAGATCGTTTTATATCTCTCCCTCCAAGAACACGAAAGAAATTTTATTACAAGAGTTCATTTTGTGCATATCATAGAGTTCATGGTCATTGTACCAATGAATGCAAGGATTTGAGTAATAAAATCCAAAATATTAATGAGTTTGGTGCTCTTCCTTATGTGGGGCACCTAATTCCTCTAATTGATACTAATTTTCACTCTAGCATGTTTTTCATCAATCATTTCGGCTCATCCTTGTCCTGAACTAAGTGGGGGAAAGGGGTTAGATAGCCTTGTCCTCATATGTTACTTGTTGTCTCTTTTGGCTAGTTGAATGCCAATTCCATGTATATGTAAGCACAATCTTGGGATGTGGATGACATGCCTTAAGTTGGATCACATATGACATACCTTCTTCCTAGGTTTAGCATTGTATTTTTTGGGGCAACCCCTTCCTTCCTATTTCATGGTGTAGCTTATTGGAAACATATGAATTGGCATAGGAATTTTTGAGTAAGCTCTCGTGTCTTCTACTTTAAAGAAATTTCTCATAGTAATGGTGTTAGAAACCACTTTAAAGTGGGGGCATACATCGACACTCATGTTTCACTATGCAATTTTCCTTATTCTTGTAATGCGTCATTTTCTTAGTGGTGTCATTGGGCTTGATTTCCTCCAAGAGTGTGATATTTATTTGACTTGTCCTCTTAGAGACATTAGGCACGATGTTCCCTAAGAAGAAGACCTTACATGAACAAAGTAAAATCCCCTTTAAACAAAAAATTACATGACATTCAAAAGCATTTACAAAATAATTACATTGTGGTGCCTTATCGAAGTTGTTAGGAGGATAACTTCATTATGGTATGAGAGGCTAATATGATTCTCTCATTTTCCACCTCATTGGGATAACTCACCTAGCGGATAGATTGAGGTTCTACTACCCTAGAGTGAACATATACATATTTTGGGATAACTCAACTAGTGGATAGACTGAGGTTCCACTACCCTAGAGTGAGCAGTGCATGTTACAGAAAAACAACACCATTCCACATTGCGTTGGAATGGTTGTGCTTGATCCTTTTTTTTCCCTATATCTTTCTTGGCCTTTGATAGGGTATAATTATGTATCTTTGTTATTGCTGCATAATTAAGTGTCTGGAATGTCTACTTTAGTGTGAGTTTGACATGGGGTCATCCTCTCACTAAAGTCCAGGAAAAATGTAGTAACAGAAAAAGTATCCCTTTTCCTTAATTTGGGAATAATTGTCATTGAATTAACATAATTTTTCCTAGGATTAATGTTGTAATGCGTTGTACACATTCACATTTAATCTTGGGCCCTTTTTAATAAAATGTATGTAATTTGTACCTTATTTAAGGCATTGTAAAGTGTTGTATTCCACTTTTACACTTATTTAGGGTTTCATTAATTAATGGTGGTTAATTGAACTTAATTTCCCCCTTTCATTCAAATTCAATCCCTCTTTTCAAGGATCCATCTTGAAACCCAATAATGATATTGTATAACATTTAATTTGGAAAATTTGGTGTCCCAAAAAATGTTGTTAGGAACCATTCACCTTTACTGGTAAATGAGTCCTCTCCACATAGGACACCCCTTTCTATGGATTTTTGAGGTGGGTTTTTGATGTTCTTTCCACCCCCCGAAGAAAGGTCCTAGAAACTTGTGCTAGGACCCAAATGTTCACCTTTAGTGGTGAATGGGTCCTCCTTGAATAGGACACCCCTTTTTTGAATTTAGTTATGGTAGGATTTTAATAATTTTTATTCCTAGATTTGATGTCAGCTTGAATTATTTGAATTTTGGGGTTAATCTCTAAAATTAGTATAAATAATGGGTTAATTCACATAGTTTCCTCCTAGACTTCCAAGAATTCATGCTTTATAGAAAGTTTGAGTTAACAAGAATTTACAAGAGCAATTAAAAGGCATTTCAAGGTAGATTATCAAGGTTTTATTGCAACAATTCAAGATCATTTCATCATGTCAAGGGCACAGTGCATGCATGCATGTTCTTGAGCTAAGATTGTTGATGTAGCATTGAAGATCCTTCTTGCAAACATTTTTTCACATAATATTTGAGATCAAGATCTACATTCTTCATGGACACTTCATGTTAGTTTGCATATTTATACTCCAAGACAACTTCCAAGGTATCAACATTTCATCATTTCATGTTCATGCTTCAATTTCATTATTTCATCATTTGGTTTAATTACCTAAAAAGGTTTTTACTAATGCAAACCCCTATTCACTAATAATGAACATTTTTTTCTCCTCTTGAATGTGTTTTTGTAGATTTATAGGTTCAGGATCAAGTGGAGAACCAATTTGAAGAAAAATTGTCAATGTTTTCAAGTTGAAAGATTGTAATTTATAGTGCAAGAACAAAGAATTGAAGCTACAAAATTTGTTTCAGACTTTCGGGAGCTAAAAACCTAGGAACTGAGAGTGCTGAAATTGAAGAAAAAAACCCATAACTCAATTTTATAAAACCCTAAAAGGACCCACTCGCCACTAAAGGAAAATGAGTCTTCAGTAGGGCTTGACACAATGAAAACCTAGGATCTAGGAGTGTAGACTGAGAGGAATAAAACCAAAAAGTTAGTTTTTGAAACCCTAACAGGGACCCATTTGCCACTAAAGGCGAATGAGTCATTTGTGGCCTAAAAATAACAAGTTTTCTACAAGGTACACATCATTTCAAGCTCTCAAAACTCCCCTTTTAATTCATTGCTATAATAGTTAGGATTAGTTTCTGATTGTTATTTTGGCATTTTGGCCTTCATAATTGAATGAAACACAAACATAATGAAAAATAGGTTCATCATTGACTCCCTATTGATGGTGAACCTCTTTTGCTATGTTTCATCTCCATATAAAAATTTAGTATGCTAGAGGCTTGTTACTTAGAGACACATTATTTATTGAGATAGTGATTATTTATTGTATATTGATTATTACATATTGTATTTCTATGAAAATGGAAAACTGGATATGACATTTTGTAAGAATGAAATTGTGCAAAATTTTAGTTATTATGATAATTTTAAAATGATGTATTTAAATCTTGGTGATAAAGTGAAATGAATCTTGAAATCATGTTGTTAGTATTGTGATGAAAATCTATTTGGGTGATTAATCTTTCATAATAATGATGTTTAATAGAGTTTTACTATTTATTTTGTATTGATGTATTCTTGTTATATGCATAAATTTTTTTAGTAGTTTTGATACAAACCTAAGGTTTTGTTACACATGTGGTAGTAGAGTTGTGTTCAATTTTTAAGGATTATAAGCCTACTTCATAGGGAGTAAACTCTAGAATATTTTTTTTCAAAGTAACCCTATTGATTATATCTTCCCCAAATGCAAAGATGGCGGCTTATCAATCAAAAAAGTAAGGTGGAAAGAAATAAAATAGATCTAAATAAAGGGGAAAACCATTCAACCTACCAACCTTAGAGAATAAGTATGGCTCTCTGATGTAAAAATTATGGAAAAAATCCTTGAGTTGAATAAAGTAAGAAAAGGGTAAGAGTGTGACACCTGCTAACCCTAGTGTATCAAAACAAACAAAACCATTAATGGTAAAAGATATGCATTTTTGATATTATCGTGATGCAACACTTATGTGTAAGCAGATTATAAGGGATTTCCCATTAGTAAACCCTACTTTAAGTAGTGTCTAGTACTAGATTTCGATAGAGAAGAATTACTTGAGGATGTTTCTCTATCCAAATAGTGTCACTCAAACCTTTGTAGATCTAGAAGGATCTTATTAAATAAGGACACTTTATGTCCACTACTAAATGAATAAAAAACCATTTCCTTCTTACATCTAGAAATGTATGATGTTATTATGTAATAATATTTTGAATGATAAATTTTGTGTATGTATAATAAAGAAGTAAAATCTAATTGAAAATTTATATAGATATGGGAGAAAATTAGTCTTTATTTCATGAGTCCCTTCCAACTAAAATCAATTATCATGTAACAAAAATTATTAGGAAGAATATATCAATATAATTTTGATAGTCACTGTTTGACATAGTATGTGACCATGCATTTAACTATTATATTAGTTTTCAACTATTTCTCAAATATTAAGGGTGAAGATATTTTGGATGTGGTCCAAGAAACTGCTGAGTTGAAGTCAATTTTTTATGCTATGAATTGGTTGTATAGTTCTTTGAAATACTACATAATGTGTAAAGATTTTTGAGCTTTACTAGGGTTGGAGTCTTACCTATGTTGATATTAATTTACATGTCTATGATGTCATAAGTTACTTCATTATGAAGTAGGATATGTTTTTTTTTTGTTTGTTATTTATTATATTGACTTCCAAGTTGTTATGCATGTTGATGTTTTTTGCCTCTTTTAAATGGTGTTAGCCTTATATAACTCTATATTAAATATTAAGTTGAATTTTTTATGGAATGTGATAATGAATCCCCCACTCAAGTGTCATTGGAATTTTTCACCCAATGTGTTTGAAAAGGTAGGTCCATTGAAACACCTTTACATGTGGTTATTTATATTTCAATGTTTGATTGCCCATGTGGCTAGCTAGAAATTTTTTGCTTGATAGGGTATTTTGTGTGGAGGAACGCACCTTAAAGAATACTCAAATAATGGGTGACCAAGGGTTGGCTCCTACATAGGATTCACCTTGATGTCATAAAAAAAATTAGTAAGGCAATCTTTCTTTTTTGTCTTGCTAAACTACCATGTCAAGAACAACTTCGAGCAAGGTCCCTAGTATGTTTATGATTCTTTGTGAGTTTTCATCCCTAGAGTACTTAATTTTTTATAAGAAATACCTCCATTTCCATTTTCGGGTTGAATTTACCAAGTTTCCTTTACCATGTTGGAATTTCTTGATACAAATATCCTCTTCCCTATGCAATATAATTTTTGTTGAACATAACAAGTTCTTATCATCTCAACTCTAGATGAGGGTTTATATTTAAGTTGACATTTCCAATGATTTATAGGAAATGGATTACATAAAATTTGGCCAAATAGACATTGTCAACATGTTCTTTCTTTGAACCTACCCAACACATCCTATTATTGTTTTTGATTTAAAAAGTAGGGGAAAGGGCCTTTGAACCTAGACAAAAACAAAGAATAGGCTAGATGGCCAGTAGAAAAACACCAAAAGAACAACAAATAAAAAAATGGATTAACACCAAATGCCACAACTAAGACCCAACATCAGCCAAAAACCGTAAAAGTCCTAACGACCGAGAAACCAACATCATTGGGAGAGCATTAAGAGTCTGATAACACAACCAAAAAGTAAATCGTGATAAAAATACAAGCTCACAGACCCAATGAGAACCAAGGAACACAAGACAAAAACTAGAGAATCATAAAACCAAACCTACTTTCTAGGACTACAGATCAAGTCCCACTCTCTGATTAGTTTCTCTAACTCCTCCCTCCACTACTCCATCTCCTCGATTGTTTTGTTCTCCAGCTGCATCGCTGCTTCCTGTGAGGACTTATTCCTCTCGTGACCTTTATTGACTTTATCCATACCATTAACCATTCCAAATATTTCCCTTCTCATAATACCAAGAGTGATAGAAATCAACCTATTAAACACCTTGTCCATTCTGTTAACTTTTTCTTGAAGTGCACAAAACTAAGTCACATAAAACTCAAACGACATGTTACCTGGCTACATTTCCTCTTCATTTTCCTTTGTTGCATGTCCATCCACATCTTCCATGGCTTTCATTATATCCTCTTTGACTTCTTTTTTTGTTTATTTTTCACCTTCATCCTTAGTATCCTTTGAATCCTGCACCACCTCTTGACTGACACCCTTGTCCTCTTCTTCTTCGTTGGTGCTAATGGAGTCCTTCTCAAACCCCTCACCTAGAACCACATAAAATTCCTTCTTTCTTAGGTCTAAGGGAGCCTCTTCATTTGAGGTTTCATCATTAGGTTCTTCAAAGCTTAATTTTTTGCCTTTGGCAGACTGACCCACCAACCTAGCTGACCTCCTCCCACCTTTTCTACTACTTATATCATCCACATTTCCCTATTCTTCCTCATCTCATATTTCAATTATGACTTTTTTCATCATTTTAGGTTTAGAGCTATCATGGATTTTTCTCATAACACCCATAGGATTACCAAGAGGGTTACCAATACTCTTCTTTCCTTTCACAGTTGAGACAATAGGGTCTCCCTTGATTAAGATGCCTTTAATGGAAGACTATTTCAACACAAAGGGTTCAGCCGAGGGTTTTGAGAGGGGAGACTTAGCCAAAGAGGAACACTCACCATGAGTTTTACTGGGATTAGGGTGAGGGTGAGGGTCTAGTTGGTTAATTTTGGCTTCATTTACATGAGGGTTAGTGTCCAAAGAGGGCCTAGGTAGGGGTGTAGTAATAGAAATAGAATTGTAAAGACATTGAATAAGACCCTGGTGAAGGGGTGGTGAGGCCCCTTTTTCCTTAAACTACTTAAGAGAAGAGAGTGAGAAAAATGGAATATTTATCTTCTCATTCCTCCTAATGTGATTGAGAAAGGGGAAGTGATAACCATGAAAAATAATATACCTGCCTTCTAGAGTGAAGTATTTCATAATGTGCATGTTGACCACCCCATAGGGAGCTAAGAGCCTTTTTCTATCATATCCATTCTGGCAATGTAGGAGTTTCTCCTCCCCTTTGAGGAAATTATCAATGGATATTCGATAGTTTCTATTGCTAATTTTTGCCACCTTCAGACCACTACACCCCAAGCTAGTTGCCTTTGCTATCAATTTAGGGGTCACCACAAACATTATACTTCCATTTTTTGCTCTATCTTCATGCCAAAAATTATAGAATTTCGTAGTGATATCATCATTATAAACCCTCATTGCGATGAAGAATGGGGTCATACGAGCATTTCCAAAAATCCTCCAAAGCTCAACACTCTAGCATAAAGGCATGCAAGAGAGTGGTTTAGACCACTTCCTCTGACCCCCCGTGATTTTACTAATATAGTTAAAAAGATGAGCTTTTTACCTTCAGCCGCAACAACAACAGTGAGAGAGGGTAGCAATTTGTAGAATAATATAACTCTCACAATCATTTAGGGGAAATTTAGAGGCACTCACGTCCGCTAAAAAAATCTACCAAAACCACCATCATTCTGGAAAGATCCATCAAATTCATTGATTAAGGTCTTTTCATGATTAAAAGCTAGATGAATCTTAGGTTGGATGTCCATGATCTTATGCCAACAACCAAAATCCGTGTGACTAAGGGTGCCTCTAAAAATAATAATAGTAGATATTAGTATTCATTTGCAGCTCAAGGGCCTTTTGAAATGATAGTTGACAACAGGAGGCTTGGGAAATATGCAAGGGACCATTATAAAAGTACTCCATAACCCCCAAAACGTAATTAAAATAATTCTCAAGGCCCTATTGATGGGAGAAATTAAATCCAAGGTCTTGTCAATAGACCCCTCGCATTATAAAAAATCTAAATTAAATGATTTCCCTTGGGGAAAGTCATATTATAAAGGCGAGTCTCATTAAAATTACCCTTTCATTATGCCAAGTCTTTTCCAAGATCATGAGATCCTTAGGGGAAATTTGATCGAAGGGATTCTTTCCCTTATTGCTATCTTTCTTAATCATTTGATACTTAGTTATCCTCCAAACCGTATACTTGAGCACAAGGTTAAAAGACATAAGTTCAAGTCAACATAAGAAAAACCACTTTGTTGGCCACCATTCCATCACTTCTTTTACATGTCACTACCTAAATTGGACAAATTAAATTCAAAAAGGGGCAAGAGAAGCTAACAATTAACTCAATGCCTAGACTAGTGAACATCCCCATAGCTAATGTTAATCGAAGCGTCATCTTCACGAGTAGAGAAGACCCCTCTCAAGTGATCTTTAGAAATCCAGTCTTAATCTAAAGCAAAATATTTTCATATTTCCAGAAAAGCCAAATTGGGAATTTGAGAGTCCCAAATTTGTACCCAAGTCTACAACTATATTTCCCTTCGTATAGATATGAAGCAAGGAGTTCCTATCCAAAGAATTAATCACACATTTTGAGTCTTAGATCAAGTTCTTGATCTTCCAAGGGGCTCAACCCGACCTTTAGAAGGTCAATAATCAATTTAGAGTCCCCCTCAATTATGGCCATGTTAAAACCAAGTTCTTTTAGTCTCTTTATACCTCTCTAAGCAGTAGTACCTTTGGCTTCCACACTGATAGCAATTCTCAGAAACTTTGCATAGGCTTCAATACATCTCCCTTTATGATCCCTAATCAGACATATAGGAGCATCAACGAGCCCAGGTTTCCTTTAGAGCAACAATTTAATTTTACCTAGTTAACTAGCAGAGGTTTCCATACACTCATTTTCCTACTTAGGATGTTAGCCTAATTAATGTTAGTCAAATCATGATTTATCCCCGTAGTTGCTTGAACCTAAGGTATTTATAATTAGGAATAACTTTTGAGGAACCAAAGACTTTTGAGTTGATGTTTTTCATTATTTTCTATTTTATGGAATAAAAAACCTCTCCATAGCTTCTCTACTTCTCCCTGAAATTCTATTATTCCTCTCTTTCCATAGGTGTCAGGAAAGAAAGGGTGGAACTTGTAGGGCCACAATTCCTTAATGATAGGATCGAAGAAAGGGACATAACCCCATTGGATCATGAGGTCTTTCAGATTACTTGGAGACACCCTATCAGATAAAATATTCTCAAGGCCCAGAGACTAGACATCTTTAGCAAAAGGACAGTGGATAAGCAGATGAGAAATTGATTCTTCAATAAATAGATAGAGGGAATTTTTTTTGAAAAATTTAAATCCTTTCTTATTAAGGACATCAATAGCGAAAATCCTCGCATGCATCACGACCCACTAAAAATAGTTTCCTTTAGGCATTAATTTGGCATTCCATATCAAATTCCAATTAAAGTTTTGATCATTAGAATAAGCTTCATCCACTCTGTTATAATTAGATTTGATAGAGAAAGCTCCCGAGGGGTTATCAATCCATATCCAATCATCATCACCACCATGAAGGGCCAAACAATAGTCTCAAATTTGTAAGCTAGGAGTGGAAAACAACTGTAGACAAGTCAACACATTGCTACCTCTCCTAATTCTCAGGTCTAAGATATCATGTTCAAACATTCTCCATCTAGGAATCTCTTCACACTAGTTAACATACACATAAAGAGTGGTTCCATATAATATTATAAGGTGTTTCCTTAGAGGAATTAATTGGGCTACCAAAGACAAAGCAGGACCTTTTCCCCATGCCTCATCCCAAAATTTGATGGACCTGTCATTCCACACTTTCCTTCTCACTCCTTGCTACAATATATTTCTTGTTTTATGGATATTATTCCAAAAAAAAGATCCATTGGGCAGGCCTTGAGAGGACAAAAAGCTACTAGGGGGGTCATTCCCCATATATTTAGCACTAAGGATACTAGTCCAATCTTTCTTTCCTTGAATTGTGTACCAACACATTTTAGTTAGCAATGCCTTATTAAACATCTTTAAAATCTTCTAATACCCAAAACCCCAACCTCTTTGGGGAACACACTTTCTCCCAAATGACAAAAGTAATCCTTGATCTTTCTTCTATCCTAGTCCAAATGAAGGTCCTTTGGATTTGTTCATTCTTCCTCATAATGAAAGTTGGCATCTTGAATAGGGATAAGTAATAGATTAGAACATTTTGGAGAGAAGACTTTAGAAGTTTGAGCTTACTAGCTTGATTGAGCAATTTTCCTTTCCAGGCAACGAGCTTCCTTTGGATTCTCTCAATGATGCCATTCTAAAAAGAATTAGGTAGTTTATTTGAACTAAGTGGGAGACCCAGATAAACATCAGGAATATCCATTTCCTGACATCCGAGGATTCTTAGAATCCTACCCTTCACTTGCTGAGTTGTGTTAAATAAATATAGCTTACTCTTGTTATAATTTATGAACTGGCTTGAAGCTTCAACATACCCATTCAGAACATCCTTCCATTTTTCTACTTCCACAATGGAGGCAGACCCAAATAGAATTGTGTCATCAACAAAATGTCAGTGAGATGTCAAAGCCAAGGAAGAAGCAACATGAATCCCTTGCAGGCAACCACAATCAATTTTTTTTTGGAGATTTTGAACCAAAGCTTCAACAACAATTATTAAAATATAAGGAGATCTCGGGAGCCTCCTTGTCTCAAACCCTTGCCACAAGAAAAATAACTTGTAGGGACACCATTAAGAAGAACATAATAACTAGTGGTAGAAACACAGTCCTTGATTAATCTCAGAAATTTCCCACTAATTTCATTTTTTTTTAAAACAACAAATAAAAATTTCCAAGAAACCCTATCATAAGCTTTTGAAATATCTAATTTAAGCACCATAACCGAATTCTTGGAATGATCCATAGAATGAATTAGTCCATGGGAAACTATAGCTGAATCAAGAATTTGTCTTCCATCCACAAAGACTTTCTAATTTCCAAAGATCAATTTATCTAGTAGGGGCTTTAGCCTATTAACCATGAATTAAGAAAAAAAATTGTAAACCACGTGATAAAGACTGATAGGGCAGTAGCCAGACATGGAGGTGGCATCATCCTTCTTAGGAAGAAGAACAATGAAACTAGAATTAAGTTGATGAAGAAGTCTACCAGCTCTAAAGAAGTCCCTGGTAGCTAGAAGGAGATCATTGGAGACGATATCCCATAAATCTTGAAAGAAGGCCAAGGGAAGCCATCCAGACCAGGGGCTTTAAAGGCACCAAAGGAGAAAACAATTATTTTAATCTCTTGCATAGAAGCCTTGTTTTCTAGAGACTTAAGATCATCCTTGTGAACCACCCTTGGGGTAACCTCTAGAAGGGAATCTAGATCACGGGGAGGGGGGTTCTAATGTCTTCCATCATTTTTGAAGGAGATAGCCTCAGCTTCCAAATCCTCGTCTTTGGTGAGAAGATCCTCATTCTATCTTACTAGAGAACAAATCCTATTTCTTCTTCTATGCTTTAGCGTCAATTGATGGAAGATTTTCATATTTTTTCTCATTCATTCAACCATTACACTTTGGGATTTTGCACATCCTATTATTGTTAATCATATGAGCACATATGATTTCCCTGAATTATGAGGAATAACTCATATGATTGAAAATAGTAGGTCAATTAAAGGACACATAGGACTAGCTCAAGGTAATTCACATGAGGACTTAAAAAACTTACTAGTTGATCCACTACTAATAATCCCTCTTTTGAGTGAAGAGGAATGGTTGTCAACCATGGCTTGTCACAAAGCTAAGAATAATAGTATTGGTGGGGTCTACCTAAGTCCACTAGTAATAATTATTATAAAGTAGTGTTTACATGGGTGTTTAGATTAGCATAATTAGTATGTGTAATAAAATGGAATTATGTAAGTTAATATTAAGTTATTGAAAAATAATTTAATATTATTGTTAGCCTAATAATATAAGTGAGTTGTTAACACACCTCAAGTAGATATTTAGGAGTGAAAATAGGAGGGAGAGAATTAAGGTGGTTGAACAACCGACCTAGATTTAGTATGAGAAACTGGTGGATTTGTTATAGGAATTATAATACTCATCCTATACTAATTTGTAATATCTTATTGAACAAGGGTGGTGTGGAATAGAAAAAAATATCATTGTGTTTTATATATTTTATTTTAGTTTGCACAACTTACCTACAATAATGGCTAGCATTACAAACTTAAGGTAGGTTTCACATCCTTGGGACTTTAGAAAATCTATTGGTCATTCTCATGGGGAGATGTCAATGGAGGTAAACAAGTCAAAATTCATAAGAGCATTGGTGATGACATTAATTAATCTTCTCAATTAGATGCCATTAGGTACCCCCTTTCACCACGCCTAGTGACCTAATAGAGGTCCAACAACCCACTTGGGCATTTGGAAGACAATAAATATGTGCTTTGGAAATGGTATTCCAACCAATTTTTTATTTGGATAAGAAATTTTAATTGAAAGGAGGATATTTAATTGGATACCTATGGGGATGTCACAATAGTGTTTTCTATCTTTTGGCGGAAAAATCGAAATCAACATTTTAAACCAAATTTTCATCTTATATCACCGATTTTTAAGATTTCATATATAAATTTTAAATGTTTTATTTATTTTTAATTTAAAAAGTAATTTATGATTTTTATAAGATAATTTCTCATAAATATATAAATTTCGGAATGAGCCCACCAAGGATCAAGTCTTGCTGAGTGCAAAGCCCCGATGCAAAAGGGATGAGGTCGGGATCATGCCCCAGGCAGATTTTGGCAGAATGGATACCCCTTAGTCTTTGACTTTAAGCTAAAGGGGACCCCCTGGGGAGTATCTCCAAACAAAAAAAAAAAAATCACACATTTGACCTATTAAAGCTCACAATATTTCAGGTCGACAACGAGGAAAAAGCCTTCTGGTAAATCTACACCACGTTACCTTCGCGATGTTCTGTGATGGAATCGAAAACTCCAAAGTCTAAAGGGGTTATTAAATTGTTTGATGTTTAAGATTAAAAATTGAAGTGAAATTAACAACCTACCATGTTGACCGCAAATTATGGTTGAATTTTTCAAATGTTCTAAATAATTTATTTGTATAAAAAATACAGATCATTTGAGGGCAATTGCTATATAAATGACAAAAGGATAATGCCCAGACTCACTTACTCTTACCTTCTATTGCCAGTCCCTTTGTCCCTCGTGAACCTCTCTAATCATTATGAATAAAGGTTACATTTAATCATATTAGTGACGAATAAAGGCTGTAAATTCGTCCACACAGCCAACGCTGTATGCATTTGATAGCTATTTAGTAATGAGTACTCCTTTATTTCTTTCCTTGTAAATCTAAGATGAATTTAGCATAGTTCCTGCTTTGGATCCTACACACTGTTTTGTTTGACTCGTTTTGTTGTAATTGTGATCTGGGTTTGCTACTGATCATGTATGGTTAGATTTTTCTCAGATTATACTAGATCTTTCTAGAACAATAATCCCATAATATAAAAATTACTATTGACGTCGATTGTTGTACTGGTCTTATAATTTACAGATGTGTGCTGACTATTGGATATCAATCCACACAAATACAAGCACAACTATTATGTGCGCAACGTCCACGCGCTCCTGTAAGAAGATAAACGTCATTTATGAATGATTGTTTGATAATTAGCCCCGAGGCCTTCCGGTCAATAATGGTGGGCGAAGATTGTAGGGAGGTCGTTTACATTTACTGTTCATCTTTCGAATTGTTAGTCGGATGCATATATTTTATTGAAATAACTAAGAAAAATGTAAAACGTTATTCGAGATACACATAAGTCAAGTGCAATACGAATAGAATATCTAACGCAAAAGTTTGATGAAAGCTGCATGATTGAGATTTACGGAAGATATATCTCAAAGCAATCCCAATAAACATATTGACATAACAAGAGATTGGTTGGTAATAATTTGTGAAAACTGACCGTTTAAATGACGGTATTTTGGGCTTTGCTCGGGTTTGGTGATTCTCGTTCTTGTCTTTCTTTTCGTTAGTTCTTTGCGATTTCAATCTTCATATTCTTTGGTTTTACCATTAATGTGGTCCTATTGGGGGGTGGGGAGGTGGTAAGTAAAGCAGGTCTAAACCCCTCTTATTTGTTTTGAGATATAGCAATTGGATCTAGTTCCAGATCATCAATTCATGAGAAAGAAGTTGATGCAAATATAGTGATGATTAGAAGGGAGAAGATGGATTTCTTAGTACAATATGTGCTTCATGTATGTATATCTTAGATCATTTTCAAGTTATCAATTGTATTGTGTTGGATTTGAGAAGAAAATATTTTCACATTTAAAAGGTAGAAAGCAGATATGTAAGTTTTTGGGTCCCCAACTTTCTATTAATTAGTTCATTTCTTTGGTTTAGAAGAATTAGAAGACCGGAGGAGAATAAAAAATATGGCCATGTGTTAAGCAGTATTTCATCACACTTTCTACAAATGAGTTAGTTAGAGAGTCTTTTGAGGAGGCTTGTATTTTCTTAGAAGTGCAAGATTTTTAATTTAGGATGTGGATTTTAATTTTTTACTAAAAATTCTTATGGCAACATTAATTTGGAAATGTATTTATGCTCCATCCTCAGTTTTTTTTCTTGTCTCTTTGAAATAATTTTTAGCTCCTTAAGAGCTTCTATCAATATTTATTGACTCCGTCATTAAAAATGTCCATTTTTTTATGTAAAAATTTATGTGGGATTATAACATTCTCCTCTCTTCTAAAATATATCATTTTGGGTGCAAGTAATTGTGAGTGGTTTTGGGCTCTAGATTAGGAAAGTATTACTTTTAGATGTAGAGATTACCACAAATACAACCATTTGATTTGTGATTGTTCTACTACATAAAAATTTCTTAGATTGAAAAGAAGGAACTATAAGAAAAGAGGGATGCTAAATTATTTATTTCACCAAAGGAAGAGAAATAATATGAAAAGAAAAATCCACAATATTGAACCAATTTGAAAAGGGGTGGTCATTTTGGTAACTATAGCAAAAATTTAATTTCTAAAAAATCTATGTTTGACTTAACCAAGGAACCAAATAATCCACAACATGCATAGAGCCTTGATGAGAGAACTTGAGACATTTGTGAATCACCAAAGTGACACCATTCATGGAAACCAACCATGGAATGCCCAGTTTCACCCTAAATAGATCTAACTCCAAAGTTATGGAAAAAGAGGTATCCATGACCTTGGGTCCTACCAAGACCAAAAGAGTAATAGAACCAATAGGAGGGACCGATAGTCCATCATGTGTGCATATAGTGGTCTTTGACTCTTTGTACTCCTTATGCAAAAAGTTTATCAAACAAGTTTCTTTTGTTATAACATTCACTCAACTCGCAGGGTCATCTAGGACACCAGTTACAATGTTCCCACTGACATGAGCAGGAATGTACAAGGGAGAAGGTTCTTTATTCATAGGTAAATATTGCAAGGTAAATGTTATGCCCAGTGATCCGCTTGTAGGCTGAGAGGGAGGAATATGTGTGAATGAGACCATGTTAACGTACTCTGATGGAAAAAACTTAGTGGAAGTAGAAGGTTCAAAGATTAAGTTTACTGAATGAGACGAAAATAGATTAATATAGTTTTGCAATTTGTTATTATCCTTTGCCACAGACTTATTAGAATTATGCTTCTTCTTGTCAAGACAGATAGTACCATCATCGATGTGCTCTTAGATCTCATGATGCAGGAACATGCATATTTTGGTATTATGTTCGTGCATTCGGTGGTACTAGTAGAATTGAAGCTCATCATACCAATCAGGATAGGGTTATGTAAGAAGTCAGGGGTCTGGTAATGTTAGGACTTTATCTTTTAATAATATTTTCAACATAGAAGTGTAAGAATCTAATAAATTCACAAAACACATGTTGCACTTCAAGCTCTTGTTGTTAGACATAAAAACCACATTTGCAACAACCTTGCTCTTACCAGACACCAACAGTACAAAATGACCCTTAGAACAGGAGCGCGAGGAAGATCCCCAGAATTGTGCAACTATCTACTAGTATTCTTGTAGCATAACACATAGATGTGCAAAAGAAGGATATTTCATTAGAGATTTTTTTTCCTACCAAGGCCCTTGTAGGTATCCAACAAAGACCTTTTGAACATCTGAGATGTGAAAAGCATAATGTTGATCATCAAAGCTCACACCTCTCTGATAGTCTTATGGGAAATTCAATGAGTGGGGGACCAATTTGCTCCTCACTAAATAAATTTGGGATTTTTATAGAAAGTTGGCTCTTCTTTGAGTTGGGAGAAAAGGAAGAAGGAAATATAAATATAAAACATGAAAATGGTGACACGCCAAAGCTTTTACAACATTTCAAACTCAATTCTTTTCCTATGAATGATATAATAGACACAAAATGCCACAACCCTTCATTGTTGGTAAGAGAACGAGCAACAAAGGATAAGTACAAGCACAGTGCAGTCTTTCAAATCTCCCCATGGGAAGCACTCATTGAGGTGCGATCAAGCATAAAAGCTCCAAAAGTTAACAAAAACATTTAGAAATTGTAGAAACCCTTTCTCCTTTTACAACATAATATGGTAAAACAACAACCCTTAAAGAAAATGGAGAAGTTTAATAGACATAATCTAATTTCTGAAAGTTATCATTATATTGTAGAAGCCTACAACATGAAAATAAACTACTTGAACTACGGAATTAAGCTTAACATAGTTCTTTTATTATTAAAAAAAACTTTAAGAAGGAAATTTCACAAAGACCATAATATGCACAGTTTCAAAGATTTCTTCCAAATAGATCATACTTAAATATCAAATGAACTTAAAAAAAAAGGTCGGATGCCAATCTAATGATATTTTGAGTTGAAAAAATATAACATGCCAAAGAATAGTAGTTCTATGCAAATTTTAAACTTCTAAAAATATCTCTAGAAACTAAGGAAAGCTAAAAGAACTTTTGGCAAAAATTTCTTCTTTGTGTTTCTGCCTCCTATTTATAGCTAAAAAAGAGAAAACCGCTGCCAACATTCCAAAAGAAAATACTACTAGATGCATGCATTTGTTAGCTCGTGATCTAATCGTAGATCTTGATTAGATTGCAACAATCCTTTCTCATTAATTCCCAACTACCTCATTAATGTCCTTTAGATATATAGTAAAGATTGCAATCTGAAAACAATTGGATCCTAGAAAATAGCCTAGAAAAATTTGATCCACCAATCACATAGATTGACAACAATGACTCGAAGGCTCCAACCCACAACTTTTCCAAAGTGAAGAAATGATGTGTTGAGTGAGCGGGGAATCTCACATTTATGAAAATAGCCCTAGATAAAATTCACACCAAGCTAACACATGCCTTGATTTTCTCCTAAAAGGAAGACAATAAAAAAAGTCATACAACGACCACATGGCTCATTGCACACCTTTTGGAACAACTTTTTGCTTTAAGTGCAGATTCATCCCGAAGCCAAAAAATGTATAAGAGCCAAAAACCAAAAGAAGATTAAAGGAAAAGTTTCTTTATAGTTCTGGTGTCTCACAAGGGGCCTTTGCTTGTGGAGGCATGAACCTAGAGCTCTAGAAATTCTTGGAGTTTGAGGAAGGTAGAATCTTGTACCTCTCATTCCAAATCAGTGGGCTGGATGAGAGCATGAAGGATCTCGTATGCTTGATCTAACTTAAAGACTTGTGTAAAAGAAATAACTCCCCTACTTGCTGAAACAACCCCAAGGTTGTAATAGAGACAAGAAAGGGGAAAGATCTTGTTCTCGATTTCATCAACGATGGGCATCGAGCTTAATCCTAGGAGTGAATTGTAGAAGTCTAGACCTTACGTCTAATTGTATCCATGATTTTCTCACCTAATAGCACCTCTCCATCTGGTGAGAAACAGGAAGGCAAACCGAAGTTAAGCAAAACATTGAAATCCTTTTTGATTTCGTTGACCCTTTTATTCAACACTACCTGATGTTCCTTGCTCTTTGCCATGACTTTGTGGTGCAATTGATTAATTCGCTTGCTTTTCTTGAGGCAACCCTCTGATCTGGAATCCCTGCACTTCTTAAAGCCTCATTAGTGGCCATACACAATCTAGAAATAATAGTTTGCGATTCTGTAGCTCGAGGATCATATGTCTACAGAATTTGGTCTGCCACCAGGGCAATCTTTTTGTTTAATTCCTGAGCATCCCTTAAAAACAATAGGACTAGCCTGAGAATGGAAACTAAAGTTATGATCCTTTCCCAGTGCCCAGATATCAACTTTTTCAATAACGGGAGGGTCCCAGACCCTTGAACAATAGTTAACTCCTGGTGGAACTAAGCCTCTCTTGCTCTTATATTCTCCACTATCTGATTCTTCTCTCGAAGGGCATTTGTTAGTTTAGAGTTCAACCTTTTGAAATTTTGTTCATGAGCCTACAGAGTGGATTCGATCTCATGTTTCTCTTGTCTTGACCTTTCTCTTTCCACCTGGGCCTTTTGTAGATTGTTGAAAGCCTAAGATTGGACATCATCCAATGCTTTCTATATGTTTTCTTGAGTATGTCGGTACTTTGTGTTTGTCTAGTGCTCAGTAGCAAGCTCAACTCTTAACCTTTCAATCTCAACATACAGCTGAATTTGTTCACTTTGGGCCTCCTCGAAAAACTTAGTTGCATCTCCTTGTTGATGCTATATCTATCTTATGCGAGCTATCTCAACATCTCTAGCCTTGATCTCCATCTACAACCTGCTAACTGTATCTCTTACATTTATCAATTTTGCCTCACACTTCTTCAATCTCTTCTCCAGCCTATCATAATCAGTGTATACCACTTTCTGGGTGGCCTTAGCTAAAACCACCTTGTCGCGAGGGTGAGTTTCATTTAAATCCAAACCCATGGCTTTAATGTCATAATCTTCCATCTCCATTTCTTCTTTAGGTTTGGATACGAGCGACTTCATGGTAGCTATTAGCAAGGAATTCTGCTCCTCATTGAAGCAAGCTTCAATCTTCTTAGTAGCTAGTTGCGCAATGACTTTTATCTACAGTTTCTATTTTTTGGCCTGTCGGCCTTGATTTGTTGCATTGAAATGGCCTTGGAGACTTTGTGGGGTGTTAATGATTTGTGCAACAATGGTAGCACTTGGAGGGAGACTAAATAGGGTAACGGAAGGAGAAACCTCAGCTATATGGGATTATGGAGAGGCAAATGGGAGCATAATCATAGAAAATGGGAAGATACCAAATTAAGATTGAGCAAGGGGAAAACCCGTTGGGGTGAAAAGGGAAGTGGGTGGAAGGAGAGACATTTTCCTAGAAGTGGATATACCTGGAGTAATGGGAAATGTGAATGTTTCAGCTCTTTCAATGGGGGCCCTTGATAGGGTTATTAAAGAATCAACTATAGCGGTCGAAGCAGATGATGCTCGTTCTACATGCTAGGTTACTTCACAAGGTTCATTGTTGAAAATGGTTGGGGGTTCATTCAGGACCAAAAGATCAGGGTCCATAGATAAAGGACTCTTCTCCACAGATGGGGGTGGAGGAGTAACTAGAGATGCAAAGCTAGAAAGAAGAGAGGGAACAAAACTTACTTGGGCCATGGTAGCTGAAAAACCTTGTAGAGCAGACTCCACTTCTTCTTCTCCTCTAATTGATGCACCAGATCTGCCTATATCTTGGACTTGTCTCCTCTTTGTATGATCATAACTGGTACATTTTGATCCTTTGGTGGCCAATCCCACTGAAACCTAGCCTTCAGTAACCACATCAGACCTCCTTGGGGACCGTTAGGCTCTTTTTCTTTTGCTTCGAGCATTGATGGAGGACGTGACTTGTGAGTCCTTTTCCTTGATCTTTTACTTTTTTTTTATTCCTAAGGTTGGGAAGCATCCCATAGAAGCTGCTCCTATTCAATCTCATGACTAGTCTTAAGATTACTATTGTCGGTACATCAACCTCTTTATCATAAACCTCGTCGAACCTCTCATCATGTGGCCGAAGAGCTCTGAATAGGGCATTCGAGCATCTCATTTCTTGTTTGAACCTCCAAAAATCTATTTTCTTTCTCTCCAACCACCCCAGGCATTTCAACTGTGTACTGAGGGATTTACCCATCAAGAGGTTCTTTTGATACTCCACAGTCTAGACATAAAAGTCCAACCATGGTGTCTATTTGAATGGTATGTGGGCCAAGTCAACGTATACTTCTGAGCTTTCTTAGGTAGGATTCTTCCTCAACTCAAAATACTCCCAACTCTCATGTTTCAAAGTTGGGAGGTGCCTTGTTGGATTGTAGTCCCATGTGTCACAAACAAGAACCAAGCCCAAGAGTTCCAGTTTGTTTTTAATCTCACTCTGCACCCTCCACTTCACCAGTGTTACCTAACTATTGGCAATATTAAAGGGAATCAGGTAAAGCCCTATCTTGTGCCTTATGGCACCATAGACATTGTCAACAATAGTTTCTTGACAGCATACCTCCAAAGCAAAAAACCTATTTGTTACAAATTTGGGGAGTCTCAAAGGCTCCTTGACAAAACCATGGAATCTGATAAAAATGAAATCATCACCCAGGAAATAATCTACTGGGGTCTACAAAGTCTTCATTCATTGCAAGACCTTAGAAGATAAGCAAATTGAAGGGTGTGGGAACAAGTCTAGAAGTATTGACCTTATAAAATAATCCACAAACCAGTACTAATCCCATGTCCTTGAAAGCACATGAGTCCATACTAAAATTGGCTAGTAAAAAGCCTTTACATCGAACCTAAATAATAAAAAACCTCTCTCCAAAAATTTAGAATTTTGATGCAAGATCAAGTGAACCAAGAAAGAATAATACCTAAATTTACACTTAGTATCGTACGTCCTCAATTGCTCTAGTATCCGTTCGAATATTGCATTAGAAAAATCAAAATACTTCTAAATTTTCTCCTTCTTAAACATGAAAGCCAAGCCCATTTGGAAAGGATGGAACTCTTCATCATCATCAAGACCATAAATACAGGCTAGCATTGAGAAAATTGACTATGTATCCTATTTGAATTTTCTGTGTGCAAGAGGAAAAGAAAACTAATCTCTCTCCAGCCTTTCCTTTGTTTCATCCTCACAAAATTACACCTTCTTAGTTCTGGTTTTCTAGAATCCTTCCATCTCTTCCTTGTCAAAGCACTCAGGATCCCAAGTTGTAGGGATACACAACATATCTCATATGGTTGTTGGAGTAATTGTAACCTTTATCCTATCATCGACAATAATCCCTACCTCCTTGTCAAATATTTTAGCACATGCATCTACTTGCTTTGGGCATGAGTGTACAATGGGCAACATGAAATGTGGCAAACCATAATTCCAGTGTTGTGATACAAAACTTTCAGCCAACCCATGTTAATCATTCTTTGTAATGCTCCTTCCTTAAGGATTTTATGGTTAGTTGCCAATTTTGGGTCAAAAATGTTGTTTATGAAATCTTGCACCACCTCTCTTCTAACATGATCATCTAGTTGCACTGAATTGGTATAATCAAACTATCCTTCTTCTAGTGTTGGGGCATTAGTGAATGAATCCCTTCCAAAAATATTTGCATACCCTGGCCTTTTGGATGAGACTCCAACCTTTCTACCAGATGTTGATGCTTTCACTATTGTTGTGCTAAGAATTTATAGAGATTTTCTTCAGTGAAATGACCACTTGTTGTTTTGCTACTTAGCAAAGTTTGCTTTTGGGTGCAGCTAATTCTTTTGCACTTACCTGTAGTTAAGGCTCTATCGTTACTATTGGTCCACTAAATCCTGCCATCGAGGTGATATGTGTGGATTTGGGATTTGTATCCCTTGGGAATTCCAAATTCACCATGAGAATGGAAATAGTACATTCTTCATGTTACATCTTTCACAAATAAGCCAAACACATTGGACAGTGTGCTTTTAGCTATGAGAAGCATGCTTAAGGAGTGTAATGTAATTTTAAAAGATGTGCTTATTTAATTTGTTAGAATTTAATGTGTTAATCAACATCTTTTCATATAAGCTAGCTAGTTGGTGTTGATGATGACAAAGGACACATGGCGATGATTAGCCTTTGTGAGCATTTACTCCCAATGCCCAAATTTATTTCTCAAGGCCTCTTTCTAGATTTCTCGTATGATTCACCTCTTTCCCTCCAACTGCTTTGATATTTTCTATGTCGCTATCTGACTAGAATTGGATTTTCCATTGGTTGGGTTCACCTGTGCATCTTTTCTATAAATAGCTATGACAGCTTATTACAATATTCATTTGAAAAATAGTTTTTTAAGTTTAGCAAGCTTTTCCTGCTATCTCCCATTCTGCTAGCCTTAGCTTTTACTTCCATCATGTCTTCTAGTCTAGGCACTCCCATTCAGCTCCTTCCACGAAGGCTACAATACTCTTTTGTAGGTGAAATTACCAACAACAAAATTAAGCACCTGGTGAAGTAGAACGACCGCTTCATTGTTGTTGCCTTCAAGTGGGTCCTTGGAAAGGACTGTGTAAAGGATGAAAACCAATCGTGATACAATTCCAATGTCATCTCCCAATTTGTGGCTTCCCTGCTCAACTTGGACATTGTTGAGCCCTAGATAATTACGTTGTGTCATTCCATGTTCGACTCTCTATACTTGGACGAGCTTGATGAAATTGTTCAAGTGGCCATCCCTAGTGTCAATATTTCAAACACCATGGACCTCCGTAGGCATGTCAATTATGGGGAGGATGTGGTCTGGATACCCTTCCTTACTGACTTTTGAACCATGGACCTTAAGAGGCATCGCTTATTGTTTCATCCTGGGGACACTTTCCTTCTGAGGGAGTTTGGCATGGAGCGTGTTGGTGGGCTTGACTAGAAAAAAAACTTTGAATTCCTGCCGTACAACCATAGGAATAAGGACTAAGGTCGCTAGTGTGTTGGGCCTACGTGTGTTGTTTTGACCCCCTTTTCACCCTATCAAAGAATGAGAAGAAGAAGCTGATGAAGAGTCACTTTTAAATGCTTAGCGATGGCTTAAGGCTTATGAATCTCACTATTTTTTGTTTGTTGCCTCTCTTTTTTCCTTTTTGTAGTATACCTCTTTTTGGGTTTCCAAAAGAAGCATCAACTTCTCTCAAAGCTTTCGGCTCATACAATAATGTAATTTTTTCAGTGAATATAATATAGTACCTTTTCTATTTTTTCTAGTGTTGTTCTCATGGCTTTATTCTCAAAATTAAATTGTATTTTAAAATTTTGTTTACATATGGTACATAATTGTGAAATTTTTTAAAGAACTTGCACATTTTAATGGAACAATTTTGGATAAATATTGTTCACCAATATATCTAGAATGTTACCTTCCATATCTTCTAGCTCATACGCATTATTTTCCTTGCATGCACTAATACGAAAGGGTCCCTTCCATAGCACTTCAAATTTTGTATGTTGTCCCAGTTTTGCAGTGTGCTCATCGTAATTTAGTACCAAGCTTCCTTCCCTGAAATCTGGGTTGAAGGTCTTTTTGTTGAACCATTGTTTTACTATTTTTTGGAAACCAATCATGGCTTCATAAGATTTTTCTCTATCTTCCTCAAGGTTTAGGAGTTCTACCAACCTTACTTCCATTCTGCTACTGTCTTCAATCTCCAGGGCTTTTAACAGTTGCAAGGAAGGGATCTCTATGGAAACAGGTAAAACTACTTCTTTCTCATATACTAGTTCATAAGGGGAGGCCTTCAAGATCTTCTTGGGTGTAATCCGGTCAACCTACAAAGTGGCTCACAAGTTCTTGTGCCAATCCCTTTGTCATTCTAACCTAATGCGCTTGATTAACCTAATTAGGTTTTTGTTGGTCAACTCCGCTAACCCATTTCCTCGTGGGTAGTAATTTGATGAAGTTTTAAGGTAAACCCCATGTTTGAGAGTGAAATACGACATCCTTGAACCCACAAAAGCTCTTGCATTGTCAGATATGATGATTTTTGGTGAACCAAATCTTGTTACCATCTCTTTAAGGAAGTTAACGATCTTGCCTTTTGTAGCATTTTTTAGGGTAATGGCCTCTGTCCACCTTATGAATTAGTTAGTTACTGTAAGGATCCACTTATGGAGAACACTAAAAATAGGATTTATTAGCCTGACGAAATCCAAACCCCATTGAGCAAAGGGTTCCGTAGTTACAATTGGGCTCAAGGGTAAGGCATAATTCTTTCTTTTGCCGACAAAATATTAGCACTGAGTACACTTTTTCACCAAATAATGTGCTTTAGAAAACATGGAGGGCCAATAATATCCTGTTTGCATTATCTTCAAAGTAGTAGTCTTGGCGGGGAGAAATGTCCACCTTTAGGACTACTATGAAATTCATTAAGAACTCTTTCTACCTATGACTTATTCAAGCATCAGAGCAAGATGTTGTCATAATTCCTTTTGAATGAGATACCTTCAATTGGTACATACTTGGTTCCTTGTAGTCAATAGTATCACCTTTTGTGAGGCAGAAGGTTGGTTGGGTACTACCCCTTTTACATATATTGTGTTTGATATGTCACCTAGGACTCATCTGACTTGAACTAATTTGTGTAGACCTAATTAGTCTCCTTCTCAGCTAAGGAACCTGATTCCTACACACTGGGATGTGTGATGAGAATGGTTATTATGTTGGTTGATACTAGGTGTCAGAACTTCTTTAGGATTTTAACAATAGGAAAACTTGCTTTTCAACAAAGTTATACCTAGATTCATATCCTTTAAGAGTTCTTGAGTTAAATGCAATGGGATGCTCTTCGTTATTTCCTTCATCCTTCTAAGTGAGTACCGAAGCTATGCCATGTTGGCCGTTGTAGACATAGAGTAGAAAATCCTTGGAAAATTCCAAGTTAGCCTACATGAAGGCGGTGAAGATGGCTACCTTTATCCACTCGAAAGCTAATTTTCCTTTGAAGGTCCATTTGAACATTAGGTTCTTTTTGAGCATCAACATGTGATAGGTCTTGCGATGCCTACGAAGTCTAAAATGAACTAGCTAACAAAATTGATCTTCCCTAGAAAAGACTGCAACCCTTTCTGATTTGCTGTTATAGGAAACTCCATTATAGATCTCACCCTTTCGGGGTCTATCACTACTCCCTCCTTTGATACCACAAAACTGAGTAGCTTGCCTTGGGGCACTCCGAAAACACATTTTTTGGGATTCAAGGAAATATCAAACCGTTGACATTTCTAGAAAACCTTTTCCAAATAATCAAACTGATCATCCTTTGATTTTGAAAAGACTGTTAGGTCATCCAAATATATTAAAATAATCTAATTAATTAATCCTCTGAAAGTGATATTTATTGCTTGCTGAAAAGTTGCACTAGCATTTGAAAGTCCGAAGGGAATCTTTGAGTATGTGAACATTCCCCACTTAGTAGTGAATGTTGTTTTATATTGGTCAGCTTCCTTTAAATATACTTGGTTATAACCTGAGAAACCATCAAACAATGAAAAAATATTCAATCCAACCATAGTCTGCAAGATCTGCTCCATTGATGGCAAAGGGTAGTGGTCTTTTAGCTAGTCTTTATTCAAATCTCTGAAATACACATAAAGCCTAATATCACCATTCCTTTTCTGAATTGATGCCAGATTAGACACCCAGGTGGAATGCTTAATCAGATATATGATCCTTGATTCGATTAATTTGGTGAGCTCTTGTGCCATCAATGCTTTGACCTTCAGATTGACTGGCATTTATTTTTTTTGGATGGGCTTTGAACCCTCAGCCAAGTCAATAGTATGCTAAATTATGCTCGAATCATACCCTCTAAGATCATTATAGGTCCAAGCTACAACCCCGTTGTATCTAGAACATAGATCCTTTAGTCTTTCCTTATCCTTCTGCGGAACGTCCCTTCCGACCTTTAACTTTTTGCCACTCCGACATCAATCTCTTCATAATCCTTCACGTCCGCAATGAACCTTTGTTTACTATTTCTTGCATCCTCGTAGTCAAAAATATTTTCAAGAGAGATTAAACCTCAAGGAAGCTTATTACCTTTTAACTGGATCACTTGCCCTTTGGGAGATTCTATTTTGGGCTACAAATGGTCAGAAGCTTTTCCTAATTTTTGTAGAAAGTAAATGATCTATATATCATCCTTAAATACTTTCTAGTTTTGATCATTGTCGAGAATTGTTGGTCAGATGATGATCTACACTACATTCTACTTCGTTATTGAATCAAAAACTGACCAGTTTAGACTATGAACCAATCAAAGCCATTTGATCAACAACCTCATTTTGGGAGTTTGGGCTATCTTGAATGTTAAAAGCCTCATAGCTCTCAATTAGATCCCATATCCAATGTTTGTACAACTTCATTCTTATATTCTTCGCAGCCGCTTGCTCGCAGACTTGGCTCACAACTAACTCTGAATCTCTGAATGCTTGCATTCTCTTCATGCCCATTCATTCTACAAGAATCAGACCATGAACCAAGGCTTCATGTTCTATATCATTGTTCGAGCATGGGAACTGAAAATGGAAAGCCTTGAGGGTCTTTGACCCTATCAGGGACACTAGTCGAACACCTACTCTAGAACTAGCTTTGCATTTGGTGTCATCAAAATATAATTTCCATAGGTGGTTGTCACCCAGATCATTATATTCCTCATGATCCTTTATCAGTTTTGGAAAGACTTGATCGTCATCAAAGATCACATAGGTGCCTAGTCCTGTTGCATGAAAGTTTTTGAATGGGTTGAAGTCGATATATTGGTTGAGGAGGACCTCCTCCTTAGGGGTCTGATCACTCTATCTTCTTCATCTTCCAGCATCTCTACATAGTACTTTTCCCTTTGTGAGAAGGAGGTATGTGCTGCTTCAAAGCATAAGACCACATTTTCTGCTATGTGTTTTGGATGCAAAGATTTAGACAATATTTTTATCTTCACCCCATGCTTGGTCCTTAATATCAGGTGAGACCAATCGAGCGCTAAATATCTGCCAAGCTTTTCCATGAAATCTCTTGAAAGACACATTCTGAATACCAGGGGAATGTCTATCACCACTATTCCTTGTTTGACCATTTGGCTTGGACATGAGAAGAGGGTTAAAGACAGATCTTTAATGCAGCCAATGATCAGAACCTTCTTCCCATCCAATTGCATGATTCCCTTCTCAAGGGGTTCATACTTAAGTTTCAGGGCATCGACCAATTGTTTAGGCATGACCATTGTACTAGCTCCCAAATCAATCATGTTATTATGGAAGAGCTTATCTTCGAAAATAAGTGTTAGAAAGAAAGGTGTATGATTTGGCTTGCTTACTTCTTTTCCTTTTGCATTGCCTTTCACATAAGTTGTGGCTTTTGAGGATTGAGGGTCCAATGCAAGCTCTTCATCTTTATTTTGATCACACAGTGGAGTTGTATCCATCTACAGTATTTGTTCTTCCTTCTTTAATGCATCCTCGAACAATGTCTTTTGTTTAGGAATGTATATGATGTCCCATAGAGATATGTTAGCAGGAACCTTCTTCAATTGTTCAACCACATTGAGCATTCCAACTGGCGAGACCTTGGGTTTGAATGGTGGTATCTCTCTCGCCTTTGGGGAAAAATGATCCATCATGCATGGGCTCGGTACCTTAGCCATCTCCTTCTTTGGAAATGGTGGAATTCATGAGTGTTGCATAGGTTAGGCAATGGCCTATGAAGCCTACTTTTCTTGTGGTTACTGTTGTCATAGCTGTGGGCAAGACACAATTTGTCATACGTATTCTCCCATAAGCCTTCTTTTGGATCTTGTGTTTTAGTCTAATTGTACTTGTGGAGCACTATTCATCAAAACATCATTCATGAATACTGCATCCTCTTCCTCCATCCATGAAAATAGCACTTGGTCTGACACAATATCTAGCTCTTGTTCTAAAGACATTCCTTTCATTTTTGCTTTAAAGCAGACATTTTCCATTTTAGGAGACTGATATTTGTCTGTATTCAGGAGGATGCCCTTATTTCTTTGTTCTGCTATCTTCTGCTACATATTTCCCCTAGAGCAATTTCGGGGCATGTGAGTATCACTGCGCGGGAAGCACCATACGTTCTCGTCTTCCACCAGGTTGTTTTGTCTTGGGATTAATTCTTTACTTTGGCTATCCTTGACTATTTGTAGTGGCATACTACTGGAACTATCTAGTTTGTGAACATCATCTTTTGACCCCCTCCTTTTAAGGGTCCTTGGTACGTGTTCTATTGATAGGATGACCTTCCCCCCTGATAGGTCTAAGTGGCCTACTTCGGAGGTGCTATTTGGTGCCATTTGATGAGGACTAACTCATTAGCAAAAGACTGTATGAGACTCTTCATATCATTGATAATCATTTAGAGAAGTCATATTTTTCTTCAAATTATGTTCTACATCTATTTTTGGGATATTTTAGACTTTCATCTTCTATAGTGTGACCTATAATGTTTGATTTGATTGTGACAACTTTTTATATCAACATGGAGACACTTGAGTAGAATTTAGAGAAATCAAACTTCATCCTTCTTCCCTCATCTTCCTTTCAAGAATGGGAAGAAATCCTCCATACTATTTTTTTCTTCCTAAGGGGAGGAATGTTATTTGACAAGATTGGATCATCTTCAACATTCAATGTCGAGCATCTACCATCATTGTAGGAGACTCTACATTGAGGGGTGCTACATATTCTATCTTTTTATCTTATGGGGGGACTTATTACTTGCATGGGGTTTTGTCCTTTTCATTCTATAATGAGAGCATGAGAGCACTATTTATTTTCTCTCTTTAGGGGAATAGTTTGGTCCCACTTGGTTTTATCATTTTCTCCATTTGTGAGAGATTGCATTTGTATATAGGTACCTAACATGGCCTAATAGTTGGGACTCATCATCATCATTGCATGAATATGGTGTTTTACCTAACTAGTTGACCTAGCAGGTCATATTCACATGTTAAGTTTACTTAGGTCTTAGGAATCTTTTTAGAAGTCTTAATTTGTATTAGATCTTATCTTATCTTATGCCATTTACTTTTTGTCTCTTAGGTCATTTAATATTAGTTGTTTCATGACATAAGATTATGAACCTTACCGTGATCTTATATAATCCTATATCTTATGTTGGCTATACAACCAAGGGGCTATCATTTATGAATCAATCAATTACAATCTATCATTTGCACCCTTTAATAGAATAACATTATTCTCTTATAGTTGATTACTCTTGCAATTTTATAGAAGTTTTGAGATCTTAGGTGGCTATAATCTTCAACCAAATCTTGCATGGTATTGACCATTCTATACCAGCTCTTGCAATGGTCCTAGAGCTAGTAGTCTTGTATTATATGTTACAATTCAATACTACTAGAGTTGTTAATCCATGAGGTTGTTTATTTTTAGTACTAGATATTGAAAGTGCGTATAAATTTGTCAAACAAATATGTGTCTTATTGTTATTTTTTCTATTGACTATTCCAACATAGGTTGTAAATCTTTTTTGTAGTTGTAAAGGAAAATATATTAGGCATAGACGTTTATTTTTTAATTATTCCCTTCTATTTTTCTTCAATTTTCTCTCTCAAATAGACTAAAATAGAATGGATGAATCATCATCCTTGTAACTCTAAACGTTGACTCAAGGACCTAATCCCCATTTACAAGACTTTCCATATTATATAACTATGTGAGACATTTATCTTACATAAATATATATACCGTCAACAAAAATTAACTATGATAGAAACTTGTTTTGACTAAAAAATTTAAAATAATAACCAATTAATAAGTTTTGAAGTAAAAATATACTAAATTCATTTAAAAATTAGAATCAAGACTTTTTCTATTTACACCCCTCGCCAACTTTCTCCATGTCTACTTGACAGATAATGCTCAATAATGTTTTAAAAATAATAATAATAAATTTCACATCTTGAGTGATAAGTAAATTATAAATATAAGTCTAAATAAAGACAGACAAAGGAATCATCTGTATCTTACAGCTTCTAGAAACCGACGACTAATAAAATAGCCACTAGGACTATATATACATTTTTTCCTCGCTAAAAGATTCTTATGGGCCACAAGGCACGTTCAACCCTCCATGAAAAGAAAATCAAATTTAAATGAAACAATGTCAATCATCCTCCTCCTCAGAAAATTTAAAAAAGAAAATGATTACATAGAAAGTCAAACAGACAAAATAACAATCCAAGCCATTTCTATCTACTTGCGTGTAAAGAGATAAGAGATGATGTATGTCGGTACATTGAAACAGTCAGTAAAACACATTTGAAACAAGCTTTCTTTAATGGAGTATTCAGAAGAGGTGGTGGTATAGATTAGACTGAGTTATGCATACGACTAAAGAAGTCCAACAACGTGGTTTTCAATATTATCCTCTTATATCTGAGCGAAGGGATATCTGCACATATATAAAAATGGTCAATTAAAACCTCCTTTTTCAAAGATAAATAGTATGGTTTGACTGCATATTTATTAAAAAAATTGTAGATTAGTTAAAAATGGAATCTAAGATTTTTTATTTGTTGTTGGGATGTTCTATTATTTCTATGATCAATCTATCTTCCATCAAGATGTAACTCATTTTCCAACAATACCTACAATGATCTAGATTAGTTAAAAATCGAATCTCAGATCTTTTATTTGTTTCTAGAACATTCTACTATTAAATTACCAACCTACTAATCTATTAGAATTTTGTTTTAATCTCGTATATCTTTGATGAGGATAATGAATTTACCATTATATTCTCTCTGTGCTAAGGTCGAGAGCCATTTCATCTGAAATTGAAGCTTCTAGTAGTGATCACAATGGGTTCAAAATCTATGGTGGTATCCTCCGTTTTGCTAGTTCTCGTAATGTTATGTTCTTACTGTAATTTTGCTGCTGCGAAGAGAAAGAATTTTGTACATTACGCTCACGAAATCACTGAGGGACTCAAATCTAACTCCGTGATAGTTGCAGGATTGAATGGATCGTCTTCAAATCTGATAGCCTTTGGAACTGTGCACATATTAGATCACCCATTAACACTTGGGCCTCATCCTTCCTCCAAGTTTCTGGGAAGAATTCAAGGAATAGAAGCCAGTGCAGATGTTAACGAGAACAATTTTCATCATCGTACAACTTCTATCGTTCTGACAGGGAGCTACAAAGGCAGCACCACTGAGATGCGAGGCGCATATAGATTTCGCCTTCCCAGAAGGGAGCTGGCTGTAATTGGAGGAACTGGAAAATTGAAATATGCTCGTGGGTATGCGTCCGTTGAAACAATCTGAAACGGTGGATTTCTTTCCCGTAAACAATCTGAAACATAGTTTCATTTCTGTTAAAATTAATGCGAACTGGTGAGCAATCAGTTTTTTATTTTTGTTCTGTTAATACTTATGGAGATCTCGAGAGTAGTAGCTCAGCGTAAAATGTCTGTCTGTTACGGTTGAATGTATTCAGGCATTTACGTGGAACCCATGGTTACATAGAGGATCCGTACGTCGACCACAACATACCTGGCATTTAAGCTCTTTAGCAATAGTAACTAGAATTTTATTTTATTCAGAGAAATGACAGTTTAGTCCAGTGACATGGAGCTTAGTTTTTATAGGATGGGTTTTCATATAATCTTTTGAGCAATGTGTAATGGACAGTCATCCATACCATGGGTAAATCAAGAATTAGATCCATGATTTGGACTACCTGAAGCAACAATTGAGACAGAGTGAGCTAAGTCTAGGGATCGATAGTAACTACATCTTTTGATAGGCAATAAGAATCTATTAAAACATTTACTTTTTGCAATACAAGCAAAGATTACATTCATAGTTCGTAGGATACAATCTACAACTGTATTTTGTAAGATTCATGAAACTATCATTATAAATGTCTCAAGATAACTTTCAATGATTATAAATTATTATCAATATTAGCATAGTTCCTCCTAATCTTAAAGAAATCACATTTAAAAAAATCATAAACAAAGAGAAAGGGTAAAGTAGGAAATAAGTTACCTCTATTATGCATGAAAGGGAGCTATCAAATTTATTATAATTGGTTAACAATGAAATCCAAAGTATTAATAATACTAGTCTAAATTTTGATGGATTTCATACATGATAAAAATATACAAAGTGGAATGTAATATTCACATGGTTAGTATAAGGATCATAGAACAACAAACACAACAACACCATCAATAAGATGGTCTAAACGTTGATGGATTTAATACATGATAAAAAAAATGCATCAACCTATCTCTAAGAGTGTACAAAGTAGAATGCAATGTTCACATGGTTAGTATAATGATCATAGAACAACACACACAACACCACCATCAATACTATACAAATTACCAGTAAAGAACAAGTTGTAATCTTGATTATTTTTATAGAGGGTTTTTATTGGAAAATTCATCTAAGTTACTACATGGGTGAGTGCAAGATCATGAAGGTTGAATAATGACAATAAAAACAAATTATAGATGGAAAAATATTAACATTTGGATTTAGATTAAAATTTAGACAGAAAAAATGTTAATATTTTTATATCAAATTTGGATTTTCTCTAAAAAAATATTTAGGATTATCTTTAATTAAGACAATTTAAATTCTTTAATTTTTTTAAAAATTGCATAAATTTTCATGTTTATAGTTATCTTAACAATTTTCACAACATTTTCCTTCAAATCAATAATTTTTTTAACCATTTTTAATATAATAAAATAGTTTCATAGACAAAGTTGTTGGGATTCTAAAGGAATAATTTATTCCTCATTATATTATTTATATGTAGCCATTATTGATTCTTTTATTTATATGTTTTAAATCTTGATAGATATACACATTGAAAAAATGTTCTTAATTTTCAATTTTTGTATGCATTTTCAAATCTAAATGATTTGTCACACTCTTGGATTTAGATGTTATAGGTTATAAAAAAATTAATTATACCGAGTTAGATTGGTCAAATAAAATTCAATTTTTTTATAAATTCACAATTAAAAATTAACAAATAATTTTTTATATAGAGAAAATCATAAAAAATATATCACATCCACTCATACTTCCTTTACGTTTATCTAAAATTTAAATGAAAAGTAAAACTTTCTTTATACTTGGATTGGCCAAAATGAGACCTACCTTTTTTTTCTAAATCTTACTAGTGTCACATTGAAATATTCTATTATTACAAATTTAATTTAAAAAGTTCAAAAAATAGTAGCCTATAAGCTCATTCAATTTCCTACAAATTTTATTAGTAACTTCTTCTAGATTATATAGATAACTCATTTAATTTTTCAAGTGAAGTTACTTCGTATATTTCTTATAAGTTTATTTTCCACTTAAGGGTGTTGTTTTTTCCATCATGATGTTGCACTCACACATATGTAGCATTATTAATGCACCTATATTTCATATTTTTGTCATCAAATTTGATGATGGATTTCAGAGGATAACAAATAACTAAAAGACCACACCAACCACTTGAATAATACTTGTTCATTGGATCAAATATTTAGTTATGTTAATCCGAGGGAGAATATTTTTTGAAGTTAAATCCTCTAATGTGGACAACACACATTATATCTTCCACCTCTAAATTATTTCCTATATTTCCCACATAACTTATTGTCTTCAAGAAATAGATATCAGTAAAACTCTCTCAATATAGAGAGACATTATGTGAAGCATATCTAAATTCATGTATCTTCTCGCTACTTAAAAACTATATCATGCTATGAAAATGACTAGAATCAATATTTTATTAATTATTTAATTATACCTTATTTAATTTTACATAGGCATGGCATCACTTACTTGGGTAGGATAAATTCTCCCACATGCAATTTCCTTCTCTTATGGGATTATTCTTTTTTCATATCCTCTTATATTTGATAACTTAGTGAAATAAATCCATAATTTTTTGGTTTTATGCCTTAAATCCTTGTCCTCATTCATTTTAGAAGCTATAAGACTATATAATGTACATATTTTCTATCACTAAATAATTAATTTCATATAAATCTCTCTTGATACTCTCATATTTGATTTTAGCTAAATTTAGCATTCTACATGATCTATTGGTTTACATGTAGCTTTTTAATCTTCTATAGCCACCTAATTCTAAGTTTGTATTCAATTTTTAATTGAATCCTACACGGTATCGAAATTTTTTTGTATCATTACTTGATTTGTTTCCTTTGAAAAAATGATGATTCAATTGAATCTTTGGAGCAAAGGATTATATGATATTGTTAGGGGCTTTCTCTTTCTAATTTATATTTTCTCTTAACGATCTTCCTATTAAATATTGCATATAAGTTGTTTCTAGAACATTTATACCAATCAAACTATACCATCATATCTAAATAATTTTTATCTCTACATTTATGTTAACCCCATTTGAACTCAAAGAGTGTGATTTCATATCAACCCACTTTTTTCTTATGAATGTATAATATTATTTGTATATAAACGATAATCTAGAAAAAAAATCATTAAAAATAAATAGAAAATTCAAAAACTATTTTTCAAATAATAAATAAGATACTTATTCATCAAAAATAGTTCCAAAATAAAATAAAATAACTTTGAGTATTTAAAATAATTATAAGATGATGTTTAGGGGCAGTGTGCCTAGTTTGATTGGCTAAAGCATCCTATTGCAGGTGAGAGGTCATGAGGTCTAGTCTCCCCACAGTCCCTGTGTATCGGAGGGCATGTCATGCCAACATCACCAGTCACATTGAAAAAGTTTATAAGGGACGGATCCCTACTGTCTAAAAAAAACTAATAACTAGAAAATGATATTTTTTTCAACTTTTAAATACATATATTTAAAATATCTATACTAATAATTATATACACCATACTTCCACTCTAAAACACCTAACTACTATTAATTTTTTAACAAATCCAGACCTTTAACATCGTTATTGTTGCATTGAAAGACAAATAAAGAGCATCAATGACGAAGACATGTAGTAGGAAGCAGTCGCATCTATCGTTTACTCCTCGATTACAACGGGAAAGTCAACACAGAAAACAATTTCAGAACGATTCCTGCATAATGATTCCTCATAAAAGACAATACTCTTGGAAATATACTGATTTCCTCTCTCCATCAACTTTTTAACGAATCCGCGGCTTACTCCATCGTTTGCTACTGTGAAACGACCTTTAAAATCTCGAAGTCAAGAGTAAACTAAAATATGATTTAATCATGGTAGACTCGGGTCTCGAAAGTGAAACTTTGGCCCGCCAGCTCTTGTAATTCTCACACACGCAACTTTTGCTTGAATTTCAGATATGGCTGACCGTTTCCACGCTGCAAATCAATCTGTATCCATGATATATGACAGCCATTAGTATGCCCAAAGTCTTCAGCTTCCTTTCGTATCAAAGTCTTCAGTTAAGCCCAATCTGAAATGGCATCAAAGTCTTCAATTTCTCTTTTGTTCTATAGTCGCCTGTTCCTTGTGATATGTTGCCGTACGGCTGCTTCAGCAGACAGAAGACGGCCCGGCTTAAACGTCACACACTAAGCGTTTGACCTGCTTAGGTGGCTGTTGTGGGGCCCGCTTCACCCGTCCTGCTTCCGTTCGCCGTTCCGTTCACCGTTAGTCCTGTGCAGTCAAGTGGATGCCAGTAAATTCAATATTTTTAAACTATTTCTCCCGCCCACCTGCGCTTCTCTGCGCTGCGCTAGCACCATTTCACCGGTTTCCAACCCGATCAGTTTTCATTAGCCAGATACCACAGTTGGATGTGCTCTGGTAGACATGCATGCAAAATCAGGAAGCACGTCAACTATTTGATAGGATGCCTCAAAGAAATGTGGTCTCATGGAATGATTTGATTGCAGGATACGCACAAAATGCGTTTGTTGAAAAGGGTTCAGAAACTTTCTATTAAATGTAACTTGCAGGTATAAAGCCGAACACTGCAATCTTTGCCAGCATCCTCCCTGCCTGTGCTAAAATGGGAGCTCTGGAACAAGGTATGGAAATCCATCGCAGGATAAAGGAATTTTGTCAGATGTTGTCGCTTCAACTGCCTGGTAGACATGTATGCAAAATGTGGAAGCATAGACAAGGCACGTGAACTGTTTGACAAAATGCCTCCAAGAAATTTGTTCCCATGGAATGTCCTGATAGCAGAATATTCACAAAATGGATTTGTTGAAAAGGCTTTAGAAACTTTCAAGCAAATGCAATTGGCAGGTGTAATGCCAGGCTCTGCAACCTTTGTGAACGTCCTCGCAGCCTGTGCCGAATGGGAGCTTTGGAATGGGGTATGGACATCCATCGAAGCATAAGGTATAGAGGAATTTTGTCGGATGTAATAGTTGTAACAGCTCTGGTAGACATGCATGGAAAGTGTGGAAGCATACACAAAGCAGGCGAACTGTTTTACAATGTGCCTCAAAGAAATTTGGTTTCATTAAATGCCATGATTGTAGGATATGAACAAAATGGATTTCTTGACAAAGATCTAGAACCTTTAAAGCAAATGAGATTGGTCAAACATTATAGTTGGAAATGTTCTGGTAGATGTGTATGGAAAATGTGGAAGCATAGATAAGGCACTTGAATTGTTTAACAAAATCTCAAAGAAATGTGGTTTCATGGAATGAGATGTTTGCAGGGTATGCATACAATGGATTTTGCGAAGATGCTCTCAAAATGTTTGAATTAATGAAGCATATGGGAATGTGTCATAAGATTATAAGTTTTGCTTGTGTTCTATATGTATGTAGCCATTTAGTATGAGTGGATGAGGGTTGTACATATTTCAATCACGCAAGTAACCCTTATTGGATTACACCTACAACCGATCATTGTATGCATGGTTGACCTTCTTGCCTATGTTGAGTATCTTAAGGACACCCTAAACTTTATCATTAAGATGCCAATTAAACCTATGGTAGTTGTGTGGATGTATTGTCTTGGTGCCTGCAATTTGCATATGAATATATGTTTAGGAGTTATTAAGAATTGGAAATAAAAATTGGCTTCAATATTACAAAGGAAACTAGTTTGGAAGGATCGCTTTGATAGAGAAATTCTCATCAAGGGACTCTAAGACTTATTATAATTAATTCAAGCAACAACCTCCCATACTTAAATTGTCTAAACTTTAGATAATTGAATATTGCAAAGATCCATAGGATAGTGGTTTCAATCTAGGCAATTAGAATTTGCCTCAAAGATTTTTTTTCTAATACTCCCTTTAATGAGTTATCCATAAGGTTTACATAGTTAGCTCTTAATAAATTTTTACCTATGTAGGCCTACACTTTATTGGTACCTTAGGAGTGGTCTTGAACACCCATCAAGAATGTTTTTGAATATAGAGAATGTATGTAATATAACCTTGTACTTGATAATACATTGAGGCACATTTTATATATTTTTATGCTTTTCCTTACAGATTTTATTCACAGACCATATTTCTATGATCACTTTCCTAATTCATGATTCATTCAAGTGCTTGATCTAACATATTTTAAGTGTTAGAATCAATTTGATAGAATTCATCAAGTTCTTGTTCTTTGATATGGACTTAGTCTAGCTATTATTTTCCTTATGCAATTTAATGGAATAATATTGTGATTCTATTTACTTTTGAAGCTCATCATATGTTACTTAATATGAATATTTGTACCTACTTGGAAAGATAATCCATCCTAAAAATGCAAGATTATGTTATTCTTTTTCCTTACTAATAACTTACACAGCTAGCTAGAAACATGTTGTGCCTTGTATACACATGCCACTTTTCCCTAAAAAATGATGAATCCCTTTATTTATTTTCAATTTTATTGATCAAATGTTCTTCTAGCTCGAAGTGTCTTAGTTTTCCTTGGTTCTTGATGAGTTGATTACATTGTAAGATCTAAATACTTGAGCTAGTTAGATTTTTTCCAATATGAGGTATTAGTTTTGTGGTATCAAGATGTGATTTCGGTTCTCAAATCCACCTCTTCTTTGTATTTTCTTTCCTAGCTAGTCTCTAAATTACCATTGTTAGAATTCTTGAGCTAGTTATAATTCTTGATTTGAGCGTTTATGGAGACTCTTTGCTATCTTACTATTGTTCATACATTAGAAAAGTCTCTAGATTTTCACCATGATAGTAACCCCTTTAAGCTCTCATGAAACCATTAAATAGTCTTTTAGATAACTTGGAAGTTGTTTTGGAGTATTTACAACCTTTAAAAACCCTCCTTAAACATTGAAACCCTTCATTATCTTTCAAAATAATATTTGTTGTCAGGAATTTAAATTTAAAGGATGATAAGAAGGTAGTTTAGAATGAAGGTTTGAACAAGGATCATTGGATATATGGCCTACCTTGAATGCACTAGTAGATTCCCTTTAGTAGATCACTAATTATGTTATAGTTTCTCAATACTTTTGGGGCTAAAATTGATAGTTTGGTATGTGTTGCAAGCCCTCACCTAGCTATAATGATAGAGGTAAAATTATCAACTAGGAGCCATAACCCTTATAAAAGCTATACGAGGAATTTTTTGGTTCCTAACAACTACTACAAGGTTTGGCACATGTGATCTATGATATCAAACTCCCCCTACAATTGTTGCAAAAAGAAAACTAGATTTTTACTATGTGTAATTAGTATTGGAATGTGGAAATGTTTTTGAAAGATCTTTTTTTGGTTGGATTTTAACCTTAGGGTTAACTAATTGTAGTGATTTAGAACCTCATTCTAAATCTCAATGCTAATGAAGCATCGTACTTGTAAAAACCTTTTATTTCTACATGCAAATCTTGTCCTAATATTTTAGGAAATCAAGATAAAATAGGTTGTAGATGTATAACTCTTCAACCATGAACAAAGATAGAATTAGAAGGGTTTAGTTTTTGTAAGATTCCTAAAAAAACTTATATCATTTTCGTATGGTGATTTATTTTTTGACATGCATGAAAGTATAATAATGTATGATATAATAAATTTGAATTTCTTTGTGTTGTTGAAATGATTATTTAAAGGTCAACACCATTGCTTAGATCTAAGAAATTATTTCAAGCTAAAAATAAGTTTATTTCATATTAGTCAAAATTTCATCATTAGGGTGCAAGTATAGTTGCAGAGAGATAAAAATTGTTTATCATCCTACATGAGTGTCCTACATAGTAAAGGTCATTGTTTATTTTGAGTGGTCAACATTCAACACTCATAGCAATTGAAAATAACGATGACAAGTACTTTCACCAAACCCTAGATAATGGCTTATCTCTTCCTTACCAACTCCATGATTATAAAGGAAAGTGTAAAAAATCATTCCTCACAAGGGTAATAGTCTACTAAGAAAGAAGAAAGATATGCCATAAAACTAGGTGGAATAGTCAACACCATTTGAGAACAACCATGTTGTCAACAATAAATGACATCCAAGGACTATTATAGTAACAATAAGATAGTATTAACTTAATAAATAATGGAACACAATAGAGGTTAGTTACTTAGCCCAAAAATGTACCATCAAAAATAATTCTTCACCTGCTATAACACTATCAAACATAGGCACAAGATGTTATATAATGACTAATGACTATAATCTTTCTTAGGTTATCTTAATAGCATCATGGGGGATATCACACTTCTAAAATATTTTATTGGTATCCATAGAACTATTATTGACAATAGGAATTGTTAAGAGGGAGTTAGAGACAACAAAGAAGACTATAATTAAGTGAAGTTTAAGATGGAAAGGCCCATAAAATATAGTCAAGCATCACTTCTATAAGTTTTATGCCTCTTATTAGTATGAGTTATAATTCTTTCATAGCATCCAGTAGGAGTACCAATGGAAAATGTTTTCATAAGATAACAATCATGCTAGGTTATTATCATAATTAGGTCGAACACTCACTTAATATCTTATGTATTATAATTGTGTTGTCATAGATAACAACAATAGGATAGAAGGATAATCTCATGAAATCATTAAAGCCATACAAATTTTGTTATTAAGGCTACTATAAATCTTATAGGATGGTCATGTGCCTAGATAGTTTTATTAAGTTTATCGTAACAAATAATAATAATTTATTAGGTTCTTTGTAGGATTTTTGTAGGTACTAAATTGTGATGGTTTCCACCATGCTGTAAGACATCAATTAAAAGTCAACCATGAAAATGAGAGGATTATCTCATCAAGGGTAAGAGTGTCATAAACGCTAGTATCAAGAGTAAGATCATTTTATTTAAAACTCTACCATTTCACTCTTAGTGATAGTAATAACCAATTGACTACTCTTGTATTACATAAGAGGATTTCCATGATAATTTAACATCACTTAAAAATTCTATACCACACACATATAGAGGAGATGGTCCAAAAATACATCTTGTATAACTAAGATAACCTTGAAATTAAGTCAAAATATTTTCATGAATAACATATATGATTGTCCTTGTTTGATTTTATTGAGTGTGAAGATGTAAACTAACTATTTTATTTTATTGTAGCTCATTTTCTCATTGATTGCTATAAAACCACCTTGAACAATATTACAAGAAATGAAGGAAGTTGGGTTGTTAGAAAATATTATAGTACTACTATGGATAGTATTATCCTTCTAAGGAAGTCCCTAGGTCACATGATATCATTGCCATATATGAGGAAATCACGATAAAGTTTTGAATACTTATAAATGAGGAGGACAGTCGCATGAGTGGTGATAATTATGTTATAAGACAATTAAGGACTCCATTGAACAAATCTTAATGTCTTAGTCTTATGTAAACTACACAATACATTATCCCAAGGCTATTGTATAGCCATAATCATAATAGACATAGTCACTCATATGGTCACAAAAATCATGGTTGTCCTTAATCTTAGAAACATTATTATTGTATGTTGTGTTATATATATATGGGTCTTCTCAAGTCAAAATCATCATGGTAACCAATAACTTTCAAGAAATATATAAATTATTATTGAACTATTATAATGTCTAAACTTATTAAGGGGAAATTTCCATCATCAACACA
This sequence comes from Sequoia sempervirens, assembly GCA_007258455.2. Taxonomy (NCBI): domain Eukaryota; kingdom Viridiplantae; phylum Streptophyta; class Pinopsida; order Cupressales; family Cupressaceae; genus Sequoia; species Sequoia sempervirens. The sequence goes on from VDFB02179234.1 coordinate 102,183,161, forward strand.
AAAGATAATCATGTTGCTTGAGACCTTACTACCCTCAAGCTCTAACATTAACCTCTAGACATATTGATAATCATCATTACCTCAATGATTATTGTAAATGAGAGGAGTGTTATATCATGATGAATTCCATGAACCTAATCATCCATAGGACAATAATCGCTCCATTAATAATCCCATGAACCATTGAAGCATTGTCATCAAGGTCTCAATATTTTATTCATAAAGACTAACATAAATATGGGAGAATCTATTTAAATATAAAATCTTGTCAAAAATATAAAGTAGGTTGTCACCAAGGAAGGAGATAGTCATTGCAACATAACACTTTTTCATAGCTATTACTTCACTTCATTGTGTTTTCATAAAAAAATATCCTAAAAGGACTACTACACTATGCTCATAATAATAATCACACCAATTTTGTAATAGTAAAAATTACCTTTATTCCTAGGTAATGTTTTCATCAATCCATGGGCACTATCATGTCCCATTCTGACAATTAATTCAGTGTAATAATCATGTCTTAACTGCCGAAGGAGTATCAATACAATTGCTATAATCAAGGTGTCATGGAAGAAATGGTGTCATCAGATGAATTTGACAATCAAGAAGGGTTGTCCTATCTTTAAACCCTTATTGCCTACACAAGGATAAAAATGTCAACATTCAAAGGGACTTCAAAAAGCACACTAGATTCAAGGTTAATCATATTTGTAATCAGAATCTTAGCTAAACCATAATGATGATGATGGGTTGTCCAAATACTATCAAATAGAAGCAAGGGGTTGCCATTATGGTAGAAGAGAGTTATTGTATCAATTTTGTTATAAAAGATAACCAACATTCAAAGATTGTCCACTCATTATATCCTACAAAAATAGGTAGAGGGGTGATTATGTACAATGCTATTAATTTTGATGTTGTTCCAAGTAACTAGGAAGATAGTCATACAACCTTCAAGCACTATCATGTATGATTAGATGCTCCTAGTTAGTGAGTCAATCAATTACATGCCCATGTCTTATGCACTATGTTGCCCCTTAAATTGATTTGTGATTTCTCATTCTGATAATTAATCCAAACAAAATAATTGTAGAAAATGGCAAGGGAAATTGTGAGCCCTCCTCTCCCATTTCTTGCTAGTCAAGCATCCTTTGATTTACTTGAAGTGTTCCACACCTTTTGTTTTTCTCTTTTTCCACCTCCTCCAAATTTTCATTTCATACATATGTAGGTTTATGAAAATAATTTAATTAAATGATCATGTTATCATAATATAAGTCTTTGATAGCTACCCCAACAATATATATGAACTTCATGCATATAATTTTATGAAGCCAACATCATGGTCTAGATTGCCAAATATTCAAAACAAAAACAAAACTATTTTTTTTTTTCTAGAAATTGAAAATTAAACCTTGTTCCTTCATTATTAGTGTAGGTGTGACATAGTGCACATTATTATAGTGTAAGCCTATTTTTTAGATTAATTCATTTGGCATAACCAATAATTTCCACAAGAACATTTTTTCTATTTAAAATGATGAAAACACTTCACATCTCTCACAACAATTTTTCTTGCAACAATCTTGGAGATAAATTTCGTTGTAGTGTGGCAATCAAAACATATGAAAGGTTTTTAACAACTACAAAATGTTGTTCTAGGGGTGCATCTAACAAACCAAAAGCAATTGCCAACTTTTCACTATGGTGGCAGAGAAATAATTCTTTTCTCTCCTTTTCCACATCACCAAGTAATTGTCTCAAATTTGGGGAATACCTTGCTACCTTCATCTCCCAAGCTTATCTCTCCAACTTTGCATAGATATCATATCTTTGTGGATGTGATCTATCCTCTACACATAAAGCACACACCATTTCATGGCTTTCAAACCAACTATATCTATGGATCTTTTTAATTCTTTTACCATTTATCAATCTCCTTATCTTTTGAACCTCACACCACATGCCCACATCTGCATAGATGTTTGAGAGAAGAACATAAGTCACAACATTTTTAGGATCCAAATAAAAAAGAAACATCACTATAAATACTCCTAAACAAATTTTTGTATATGATTTGCAACCACCAAGAAAACACATCCACACAGCTACCACAAGTTATTGGCATCTTAATGATAAAGTCTAAGGTGTCCTCAAGATACTCAGCATATGCAAGAAGCTCAACCATGCACACAACGATCAATTATAGGTCTAATGCAATCAGAATTACTTGTGTAATTGAAAATATATATACAAACCTCATCCACTAAATCTGAATGGCTGCATACCCATAATGTTAAGATGTGCTCCTGAATACTTTATTAATTCAAACATTTTGAGAGCATCTTCCCAAAATCCATTTTGTGCTTATCCTACAAACATCTCATTTGGTGAGACCATATTTCTCTGAGGCATTTTGTTGAACAGTTCCCATGCCTTGTCTATGATTCCACATTTTCCATACATGTCTACTATAGAGCATTTCCAACAATAATATTTGACCAATTTCATTTGCTTAAAATTTCTAAATCTTTATCAAGAAATTCATTTTGTGCAAATTTCTTTGAGGCACATTGTAAAACAGTTCACCTGCCTTGTGTATGCTTCCACACTTTGCATACATGTCTACCAGATCTGTTACAACTATTACATCTGACAAAATTCCTCCATAACTTATGCTTTGATGGATGTCCATACCCCATTCCAAATCTCCCATTCGACACAAGCTGCGAGGACGCTGACAAAGGTTGTAGAGACTGGCATTACACCTGCAAATTGCATTTGCTTGAAAGTTTCTAAAGCCTTTTCAACAAATCCATTTTGTGAATATTCTGCTATCAGGGCATTCCATGGGAACAAATTTCTTGGAGGCATTTTGTCAAACAGTTCGCGTGCCTTGTCTATGCTTCCACATTTTGCATACATGTCTACCATGTAGTAGCAGCGACATCTGACAAAATTCCTTTATCCTGCGATGGATTTCCATACCTTGTTCCAGAGCTCCCATTTTAGCACAGGCAGGGAGGATGCTGGCAAAGATTGCAGAGTTCGGCTTTATACCTGCAAGTTACATTTAATAGAAAGTTTCTGAACCCTTTTCAACAAACGCATTTTGTGCGTATCCTGCAATCAAATCATTCCATGAGACCACATTTCTTTGAGGCATCCTATCAAATAGTTGACGTGCTTCCTGATTTTGCATGCATGTCTACCAGAGCACATCCAACTGTGGTATCTGGCTAATGAAAACTGATCGGGTTGGAAACCGGTGAAATGGTGCTAGCGCAGCGCAGAGACTTTAACCGACATCACCAAAAACTTCTTAGCGCAGGTGGGCGGGAGAACAGTTTAAAAATATTGAATTTACTGGCATCCACTTAACTGCACAGGACTAACGGTGAACGGGAACGGCGAACGGAAGCAGGACAGGTGAAGCGGGCCCCACAACAGCCACCTAAGCAGGTCAAACGCTTAGTGTGTGACGTTTAAGCCGGGCCGAAGAAGACATTCCAAAGAAGAGAAGCTGTTGTTTTACGTGCAGGAAACGACGAGGGGACCCCATTTAAGCGTATTTGTTAATGCAGGAGTGAATGGAACAACTTCAAATACTGGATCCTTTGGAACGTTGTTTGTTATTGACGATCCTATTACCCAAGGTCCAAAGCAAACTTCCAAAGTGATTGGAAGGCTTCAAGGACTGGAGGTCAATTCAGCTCTTACTGGCTTCAATTTTCATCTGGCTGCCTCTGCTATCTTTTTACAATGGAGACACCTTCCTCATCAGTGGGACAATTCGAACTCTTTTGAAGTACAGGAAGCTCGCTGTTGTTGGGGGAACCCAACGATTCAGATATGGTCATGGGCATGTTGTAGTTAACATTGATAAATTTGATGGAATCACTTATACTTTCAAATTCAAAGTTACAATTCGATCATATTAAGGCTTCAATGTATTTGTCAAATCATGTAGTGATAAATAAGGTTGGTTTGAAACGCCTGCAGCACCCAGCACTTCCCCTTGTGATTGAATTAGTCTTGGCTATGGTTGTTCTGTCATTTGACAACATAAAAACTGTTGGGTACAGCTGTTTCATTTTGAAATCAATTTGTTCAATTTCCCAAAGATATTAAATGGACCTTAAGAGCAGAATCATAAATCTCCTTTCTTCTACATTCACATGATTTGTTTGTTGAGCTAAGCAATGTGAAAATTGTAAGCTGATATGAAAAAGTTAGACATAAACTATTTTCTTTCACCATAAAATTGTCTCATATTTTCAAATTTCCTAACTATATAAATGATTAAATTATATATCAAATGGTGAAAAATGGGTTTATCAAAGGGGTTCACCAATAATTTACTAAAAAAAGAATTGGCAAAATGGGATGTAATGAACCTATCTTTCTCCTATTTCATTAGGAAATGAGATCCCCCAATGGTAGGATTGAATTTCAACCCTAGGTGAGTCAACCCAATTGGAGATCTCGCAAATTTCCTTATGATTGAGGATGGGGTAAAATCTACCTGAATAACACTTTTGGGAGATAAAAATAAAATAGTAAATGAACTCAAATATGAAATGTAAGACCTAAATCATGTAGATGAGGCATAACTCTAGCAGAAACATCAAACTTTTAGCAGATCTGAGAGAGGTAAGACAATGTGTACTCGCCATCAAAATATGTTGTTGAGTGTTCAGAAAGGGTGAATACGTCCTTGTACAAAACTTTTCTTCAATTTTTGGGAGCCTCTAGAGATGGATCTGAGATGCCTTTTCCCATAGGTTCCACTGCTAAAAGTCAAAAATAAATTTGGGATCTGAGTTTCTGTGGTCTTGACAACTTTGAAAACTTTAACAATTTTGCACTTTTGAGATCTTCAATTTCAATCCTTCTTCACCTATGAACATCTAGCATTTTTATGAGAGCATCTATTCAAGTTTACAACAACAAAGATTATGATCAAAGGCAAACACGAGAAAAATTATTAGTGATTTATTGTAGCAATCAAGATCTCAAGCATCATGTCAAAGTCTCTTGCAATCATGCATTATTTTGGAGCTAGCATTGTGATGTAGGTTTCAAAGATCCAAAAAAGCATTCAAGTCATACTTCAAGCATTATGATCCACATCCATTGAAGCCATTTCATGCAAGATCAAGATCCACATTTTAGTCTTCAAAAGGTTTATTCAAGGGTTTGGTGAGTTGCAACATAGCATTGTTCATTCATCACCCCTTTTCATGTTTCATTATTTCAATTCAAGGTTTAATTACCAAAATATGGTTTGACCAAAGAAAAACACCATTCACCAAAAAAAAAAAAAATCCCTCTTGTGTTTGTGTTGCAGATCTTAGGTTGAAGAAGGATTGAAGACCTCTTGAAAAGAAAAATTGGAGAAGTTGTCAAAGTTACAAAAAGTTATAAAAGTTATCACCTTTGTTGTCAAGATATAGAAACTCAGATTCCAAATTTATTTTGGTTTTACAACAGTGGAACTTGGGGGAATTAGAAGTGTAGACCCAAGGCCCAAGGATTGTAAAATCATATTTTAATTCTTGTGAAACAAAAAAAAAAGGTGTTTGACCTTTTGGGAGGTGGAACACAAAATAATGTGTGTTGGGGTCATAGACCTATTTCCTTCAAGTTCCATTCAAGGAAATCCTAGAGACCTCAATCCAAAGATGGGATGAAGGAAAGAGATCTGCTAAAGGTTGTCCTAGGGTGTGATTAAAGACTGAAAGAGGGTTCACCACCAAACTAGGGCTTGGAAAGACAAGTACCATGCAAGACCTAATGATCAAACCTAATGATGTGCAAGACTTGAATAAATGACCTAGAAATGAATGTAAATTAGGACAAAAAACTTGAAAAGTACAAAGGTGCACCTACAAACCTATAGAAGCTTGAAACAAGCTCTAAAATGTTGAAAATATTGTTCTTGAATTTAATGCACACTAGGACTCATATACTAGGCTGGGCATATGAATCCCAGACTAGGGTTTCTGGGTGGAAACAAGAATCTAAAATTGCTAAATCAGGATTGAAAAAAAATACCTCAAAATAGGTATAGTGGGACTCATGTGTCACAAGTGGCATATTTGTCTCATTTTATTGTGAAATGTCCCAAGAGCACAATTCTAAAGCGGAACTTTGTGAGCCTTTGAAGATGGATCATATAAGCCTTTTCCCATTGGTTTCATACAGATAGGTTAGATATCTTGCTTTAGATCTGAGTTTTCATGAGCCTTGACAACTTTACATGACAAATTTTACAACATTGCAGTATTGATACTTTTAAAGGCTTCAAATCCACTTTTTCTTAGCCTATAAACTTGCATCACACAAAGAGAGAGAAAAGTGTTTTTTTGTTAGGGAATAGGGGTTTTCCTTGGTCAAACCTTGTTTAGGTAAGTAAACCAAATGATGAAACAATGGAATAAGGACATGAAACATGAAATATGAAATGATGATATCTTGGATGATGTCTTGTAATATAAGTCTGCAAACTAACATGAAGTGGCCATGAATAATTTAGATCTTGATATCAAATTGGATGTGAAACAATGCTCCCAAATGAATATTCAATGCTACATCAACAACACTAGCTCAACAATATGCTTGATGCACTATGTCTTTGACATGGTGATGGATCTTGAATTGCTGCAACAAATAATGAAGAATTCTACCTTTGAATGCTTTAAAGATTCTCTTGAATGTCCTTGAATACTCTTGTGAAGTCTTTTAATCAGAAACTTGCTATTAGAAATACTCTCTTGAAAGTCTTAGGTGAAAATGAGTGAAATAAACTTGGACATCAGATCTAGGAGAATAAAATCCCGCCAAGAATTTGAATTTAATTAAGTTTAAGCCACATGAGACTCATATGCTAGTTTTGGTGTATGATTCCCATTAAGCTAGGATTTGGGACACATTTTTCAAGAAATTCTTAGATTGATGTGAAACCAGGATTGAGGCCCCAAAACTTAGGTGGGACTCATATGCCGAAGGTGGTGTATGAGCCCAAATTACTAAATTTGGGCCATATAATCCAAAAAAATTATTTTATGATTGGTCATAGATACATGTTGGGATTATTCTTATAAAGATGCATTAATTAAGTCTTGTGGATGCAAAGTAAGGCCAAATAAGGCATAAAGAAGCCCAATTTATTAATGAAGCTCTAGATTAGTTTGAAAGTGTAAAGGTACACTTTACAACACCTTAAATAAGGCACAATTAAGTTCATTTAGTTTACAAGGGCCCAAAACTTAACGTGAAGGTGTAAATGAATACACTTTACAACACTAAATTAAGGAAAAATTAGGTCAATTTACCTTAAAAGGGCCCTAAATTTGGTGTGAATGTGTAAAACACATTACAACACTAGATCAAGGCAACATGAGGTCCATTTTAATTTCAATCATTCCCAAATTAAGTGTGAAAATGTAAAGGGTTACATTTTTCTACTCTATATTTAGCCCCCACTTTAGTGAGAGGAGGAACTTGCTTCAAACTCATACTAAAGTAAATATTCAAGAGGGGTGCAAGTGTACCAATGCGGATGTAATAGAATGAAAAATTTCAATGGGGTGACCAAGCCCCCATGATCCAAGATCCTACATCAAACCAACATAAGCACAAAGGGACACACACAAGGTGTACAATATGCAACATCAAGATACACCAACATACAATGTCAAAGATCTAAAGAAAGAAAAGAGAAAAATAAAAGAAAAACCGAATAAAAAGGGCGGATCAAGCATCAACCATTTTTCCAACATGATGTGGATCGGATCTAAGTTGTTTGTCCAAAACACATGCTCACTTTGAGGCAACGAAAATTCAGGCTGTCCACTGGGTGAGTATCCAAAAGGGTGGCTTAGTGAGAAATTCATGCCTCTGTGTTGGATTCTCACCATGTAATGAGAAAGTCATGCCCACATTTAGGCTTCTCATCATATGCTAATCATACCAAAGCTATACCTCCTAATAACTCTAACAAGGCACCACACAACAATGATCTTTGAGCTTCATGAGGCAAGCAAAGCTTCATATGCTTGATACTCATGAACAAACAAGATGGCTCGACATACAAGAAAAGTGTGTTATGCAAGTTGGCCATATAACCAAAATTGTAAATGAAAAATAGTGTAAGGTTCATTCAAATGGATTTTTTCTAGTTCATGTAAGGTCTCTTCTTGGTGAACATTGTGCCTAATGTCTCCAAGAGAGGACACATTAAAGAAATATCATGCTCTTGGAGGAAATCAAACCCAATGACACCACCAAGAAGAGGACACGACGTAAAGAAAATTGCATTGTGAAACATGAGTGTCGATGTATGCCCCCACTTTAAAGTTGTTGCTAACACCATTCCTGTGAGCAATTCTTTAAAGTAGAAGAAGACATGAGAGCCCATTCAAAAATCCCTATGCCAAGTCATATGATTTCAAATGAAGCTATGTCATGGATAAGGGTTTTCTCCCAAAACTTAGTATGTCAAATGTGATCCAAATTAAGGCATGTCATCCACATCCCAAGATTTCTCTTATATATACATGGAAGGCAATCAACTAGCCAAAAGAGACAATGATAAGTGACATATGAGGACAAGGCCACCTAACCGATTGCCCCCACCTAGTGTGAGACAAGGATGAGACGAGAATGGATGATGATATGTTTCTCCTTTTAAAATGGAAATTATTTGCAATGAGTGTAAAACATGTAATAGTGAGTATGTTATGATCCTAAAACTAATACATGGTAAGGAGCAAGAACCATTGTTATTGATTATGATGAGTAAACAAAGTATCAACTTGATGCATATTCAATGAGTTATCTATCAGTTTAGGATGCATCGAAGTTGAATTTGTCTTGGAAGAATCTTTTGTAATAGTGTTGACATTGAATGAAGGCTTGTTTATTTCTTTTGAGGGACATTAATCAAAACCCTAAGTCGTTTCGTGCATTTTAGGATCTATAGGGACATGGATACCTTGTTTTCTAGCACCACATACTTTTCCACTATACCCAAGTTGTTTCATAAGTTCACAACCTCTTCCATAAAACTTTTTCATTTCTTTCAGATTAGGTGGTTGTTCAACTTGATCAAATTTTTTTGTGTATGTTCTCTTTTCTTCTGAAGTGGTTGAAGTGGGTTCTTTTGAATTTTGTATGGAAATTACCCCTTTTTCTTTTCCCTTTCTAAAATCTTTGTGTATGATCTTGTATTCACCCATGAATATAGGTATGAAATCTAAGGTTTTCCAAGCATCTTTCAATAGCTTTATGACTTCTTCAATATGCCTTTCTTTTTCTTTGTCTTCTACGGATTTGGCATGTGTGATTGGTGTCAAGGGATATCTACTATGCATAACATCAAAGGAATTATCCTTATTTTTTTGATCTCTTAGTGAAGAGGATTCTAGTTTCACTTCATCATCTTCATCTAAGGAATCCATATTACTATTGTTTGAAAGAATTGTGTCAATGTTGTCATTTTCTTCTACCATGATATCATCCCTAGTAGGAGAGTTTTTAGGAGAGTGAAAAAATAGATATTCATGACATTCAAAGGTGGGTTCTTCTAAACTAACTTCATCACAAGTAAGGGAGTTATCAATGGTTAGATTTTATTGTGTATCAATGATGGAATTTTCTTGTTCAATTATGTTTTCCCTAAGATTCTCACGATTCTCATCAATTGGGTGTTCTAACACCATAATATCTTCTTCACCAATAGGAGAGATATTAGGAGATGACCAAATTTTATTTTTTTCCATAATCTCATCCTTTTTCTCTAAGGTTTGATTCACTTGTGCCATAATTTCTACCCTAGTAGGATAAATTTTAGGAAAGTAACAAACAAGAAGTTCATTACATTATTTGGTTATATTTTGTAAAGTAGCTTCATCACACATATGGGAGGCATCAAGAGAAGGACAACTATGAGTTTCATGGTTACCACTAATTGGAAGTTTTTTGTTCAAATAGGTCTTCCCAAATGGTAGGGGCATTAGGAAAGGGAGGAACACAATTCTCATGAGTCTCAATAAAGATATCTTCTAACACCAAATTATCTTCTTCATGTCTAGAAGAGATATTAGGAAAAGGAAAGGTTTGATTGTCATGGTTATCTACAATTACATCCCCATGTCCTATACATTTTTCTTCCCAAGTAGGAGAGGTAGGATTGTCATATCTCTCAATCATTGTATCTCTTAATATCAAAATATTCTCCACACAAATGTGTTTTTCATGATAGTTCACGATTGTATCCTCTTTCACTAAAGCATTATCACAAGTAAGGGAGGTGTTGGGAGATGAATGGAGACTAGGTAAAGTAGTGGCCGTGATCTCAACTTCATGTGTCATAATATCTTTCCAAGGGGGAGGAGGAGGAAGACAAACAAGACTTTCATGATTCTCAATGATTGTATCTCCTTTCACCAAGATACCTTTGTCACTAATAGGAGAGGTATCGGGGGAAGAACAATTACAATTGTCATGATTGTTGATGCTTGCATCCTCTTGTATCAAAGCTTTAGTGGATGATATAGGGGAGATGAAGTCAAAAAGGGATTCATCTAACATGCCAAAGTCATCACTACTAAAGGGTTTGAATGATATTCTTTCTCTAAGGTTAACTATTTTTTGTTTGTTTCTTTTAATGTTTTTTATTTTTAATTTTCTAATGAAAGCCAAATGTAATCTATTCTTATGAAACTATGAACTAATGAAACAAAAGTGTAGTAGTTTAATTCTATTCCTAATTGAAACAGGTACTTGAAATGAAAGTAATTTAAGCTAGATCTAATGAAATTCATGCAACAAAAACTTAGCCAACTAAAATAGATAGATAATGACAACAAATAGATAGATAGTGCACTTTCACTAATGCAAGATTTTGAAACCCTAGATGCCAATTAACTAATTCAAAACCTAATGGAAAGTTAATGCAAGCTAGATCTAGGACTATGGTGCACTCCAAATCAGAAATAAGGTGTTCTAAATGTAGGTTCACCAAACTAAAACGAAGAAAATAGATGTTCCACCTTTTGGGAGGTGGAACACAAACTAATGTGTGTTGGGGTCCTAGATCTATTTCATTCATGTTTCATTCAAGGAAACCCTAGAGATCTCAATTCAAATTTGGGATGAAGGAAAGAGATTTGCTAAACTTTGTCCTAGGGTGTGATTAAAGACTGAAAGAGGGTTCACCACCAAGCTAGGGTTTGAAAAGACACGTAACATGAAAGACCTAATGATCAAACCTAATAATGTGCAAGACTTGAATAAATGACCTAGAAATGAATGTAAATCAAGATAGTAAACTAGAAAAGTATAGAGGTGCACCTGGAAACCTGTAGAAGCTTGAAAAGAAATCTAAAATTTTGAAAGTACTAAATTTAATGGACATTGGGACTCATATGCTAAGTAAGGCATATCAGTCCCAAAATAGGGTTTCTAGGTGGAAACAGGAATTTGGAACTACTAAATCAGGATCTATAAAAAATAAATAAAAAGAGGTATATTAGGACTCATACACCACAAGTGATGTATTAGTCTTGTTTTTTCGTGAAGTGTCCCAAAAGTAGAATTATGAAGTGAAACTTTGTGAGCCTCTAAAGATGGAACAAATAATCCTTTTCCCACTAGTTTCATGTAGATAGTTTGGATATCTTGCTCTAGATCCGAGTTTCTATGAGCCTTGACAACTTTACATGACAACTTTTACAACTTTGCAATCTTGATACTTTCTAAATGCTTTAAATCTAGTTTTTCTTCAACCTATAAACTTCTAATCACACAAAGAGCTCAGAGAAAAGTGTTCTTTTGTTATGGAATAGGTTTTTTCCTTGGTCAAACCCTGTTTAGGTAATTAATCCAAATTATGAAAAAATGAAATAAGGACATGAAACATGAAACATGAAATGATGATACCTTGGATGATGTCTTGTAATGTAAATCTATAAACTAACTTGAAGTGGCCATGAAGAAAATAGATCTTGATCTCAAATTAGATGTGAAACAATTCTCACAAATGGATCTTCAATGCTACAACAACAACATTAGCTCAACAACATGCTTGATGCACTATGTTCTTGACATGATGATGTATTTTGAATTGCTACAACAAATAATGAATAAATTTTCCTTTGAATGTGTGCCATAGAAAAATGGCCCCTTGTCATTCTCATGGCCTTTTAGGTCTTGTTTCATGGTGTTTGATCTATTTTGCTATGATTTTATGTTGTATCATGACTTGAACATGCATATTTAGGTACTAAAATTCAAATAATGACATCTTGTGAAGGTGTTGTGAGGTGTTGTAAGAAATTTCTACATTCTTCTAGACTCTATTCATTACAATTCACCTAAAAAGCACCTTTTCATCACTAAACAAGTCATATTTTGAAGTGTTGTAAAGACTTGTAATAGGATTTCACGCTTTTCTAGGCATAACTTCACTATTTATCCCTTTCGTATACTTTATTTGGTCCCTTTATGCCCTTATAAGGCTTAATTAAGTGTATTTTCTAATCTAAGCCCAACAAACAACATTAAATACAAGATAATTCCCGACACCCATTTTCAGGTCCTAGGTGGGGCCCATTCACCACATGGGTGGCGAATGACTCCCCCTTGGCTCCAATTCAAAAAAAATTAAATTTCCTTTCGGATTTTTATTCAAAATCACTTGATGTCGGCCTGTGATGAGGTATGAATGGGTAAGTAAGGCACAAGATTGTATAAATAAGTGATTTTCACCTCATTTTACATCTCCTACAACCTCCTCATTCATTCAATCATTCCATCTCTAATCTCAAGAATTCAAACATTCCATCTCAAATCTAAAACATTCAAGCATCCTACAACATCAATTCAAGAAATATTCAAGCACTTTGAAGCATCCATTGACATTACTTCAGATTTGCATCATTCAAGGGTTTGGTAAGTTGATAGAAATTTCATGTTATTATTTTATCATTCTCTTTCATTTCATTGTTTCATTAAGGGTTTGATTACCAAAAGTGGGGTTTGACCAAGGCAAACCCCTATTTGCTAACCCTCAACCATTTTTCCCCTATTGCATGTGTGTTTGCAAAATTTTGTATGTAGATTTAACAAGATTTTTGGTGTTGAAGATTGGTCAATGAGTCAAATAGGTGCTTCAAGTCAAATCAAGTATATTTCAAGCTTGGAGAAGGTTTTTTGTCCATTTCCTATAGAATTGACTTTGGCAACCCAATAAGCAGACATTTCCAAATTTGGAGTTGTAGAGTTGTATCCTAATTTCTCAGAATTTTGGGAGAGGAATAATTCACTACTAGTGGTGAATGAGTCCCACCTTAAGACTAAAAATATAAATTTTGTTAGATTCCAGATCATGATAGTTAGAAACCCGTTTCTGACACTTTTTCACTAGTAGCAGAACTAATTTGCCACCTTGGGTGAATGATTCCCACTGTGAAATTTCAATAATTCCATACAACATTCACAACATTCCAGATTCATCAAATCTTGCCCAGGTGCACTTTGTTTCATCCTATTTCTTTTTGTTCTGCATTACTTCATCATTTATTTCATTGTTTGTATATCACAATGTGTTTTTAAACATAGTTTAAATCTTATTTTTGCATTCATATTCATTCATTTAAATCACATGTTTGCATTTAGTTTACTTAATTTAGCTTAGACAACATCTCACATAACATAATTTGAATGAAACCTTAGCATTTTTGGGCCCTATCTCTCTCCTTTTAGGTGAAAAACCCTAGAAGAGCAAGAAAAGTCCATAGGAACCCAAAAATCAATGGTTCAGAATGCTTTAAAGATGTTCTTGAATTTCCTTGAATACTCTTCGAAAGTCTTGTAATCAAAAAATTTCTATTAGGAATGCTCTCTTGAAAGTCTTCGATGAAAATGACTAAAATAACCTTGTATTTATACTTGTTTATGCTAAATTTCTGAAATTACAACACTACAAGCTAACATTAGATCTAGGAGAATAAAATCCAACTAATAATTTGAATTTAATTTAGGTTTAAGCCACATAGGACTCATACACTAGTTGTGGCATATGAGTTCCATTAGGCTAGGCTTTGGGACACATTTTTCAAGAAATTCTTAGATTGATGTGAAATCAGGATCGTGACCCCGAAACTTAGGTTGAACTAATATGCTAAAGGTTGTGTATTAGTCCCAAATCACTCAATCTAGGACATACAATAAAAAAAATAAAAATTGATTGGTCATTAGATATATGTTAGGATTATCCTCAAAAAGATGCATTAATTAAGGCTTATGGATGCAAAATAAGGCCAAATAAGGCATAAAAAATCCCAATTTATTAATGAAGCTCTAGATTAGTGTGAAAGTGTAAAGGTACACTTTACAACACCTTAAATAAGGTACAATTAAGTCCATTTAGTTTACAAGGGACCAAAAATTAATGTGAAGGTGTAAATGAATACACTTTACAACTCTAAATTAAGGAAAAATTAGGTCAATTTAGCTTAAAAGGGCCCTAAACCTAATGTGAATGTGTAAAAAACATTACAACACTAGATCAAGGCACACATGAGGTCCATTTTAATGTCAATCATTCACAAATTAAGTGTGAAAATGTAAAGGGATGCACTTTTCTACACTACATCCTGTAAAAAGGACTCATTCCCCATTAGGCGAATGAGTCCTAGACAAATTTTCATAAAGTGCTTTTGGTGATAGGTACATAGTGTTTAACCCTTCTCATATCTACTAGAAATTTGTTGTTTCTCATAGTTTTATTCTTCATCTACAAGATCTAAGTGTTAGCTTGCATAATTGTGGTGATTTACTATTTTTAGTTTTTCTCCCAAAAGTGTTGTTTAGATTAATACCCACATCTTCAATCATAAGAAAATTAGTAGATCACCTCATTGAGCTGAATAATCTAAGGTTTGTAAGTCAATTCTTTGTGTGGATCTCATTTCCTAATTAAATAAAGGAGAATAGGTGCATCATACCGCCTTTCTTATCATTTTGAATTGGTGAATCCCCCTATTTAACTTTATTATAACCTATTTTCTAGTGTTTCATAAATACTTTTAGATTCCACTACCTATCTAGCCTCCACCACTAGCAGAACACCACCCAAGCACCACCGACCTATCACTATTATAGGTGAGCCACTGTGGCTCCGCCCGGAGGCCACTACTGCACAATGTATAATATAGATTAGAGATTTTTTTTTTAAATGAGCATAACTTTCACCTAGGCTGCAGATATTTGAATTTTTATACTCATTGGAAAGGTGGTTCAAAGAAATACAAAGTATTATAGTTTTAGTTCCATGATTTTTTTATTTTGATCAATTTTTGAACCTTGAAATCCAGATGTTCTCTATTTCACAATTTTGAACATAAATTTTTATATGGAAATTGATTTTTTATTTTGAATAGGTGTTGGAGAGCCTATACAGTGCAATACATAGTGGATCAAGTAGATTATCAGTTGGTGGTGCAAATTGAGAATTATACTTATTTGATCATTTGTAAGAGCTCAAGATTTAGGATGTGATTGCATGAGCATCCAAACAAGTCAAGAGGATAAACCTTGAGGGCATACATGTATGTATTTATATGATATTTATGATGGTAAAATTTATTATTGGTTTGGTTCTTCCTAATATAGGTTTACAAGTGTTTTTCAGAGTTGGACTTTGATGGCGATAAGTACACAAGTCGTTGTCAATTTTAAACATATGGATTGACATAGGTGGAGACTTGGAGTCTTGTATGGGTGATAGTTGAGTGTAGGTACAACATTAGCTATGGTTATGGTGTCATAGTTATGAAGGTACATTTGAGTATTGTCACAACATGGTCATGTATGTGGTTCTTTGGTGGTGTTATGGTTTGGTATTAGGAGGTTTTTCTTATCTTCTATATGCTTCATTAGTTCATTGACTATGGTTATTCATTTTTGGACATGTTTGGAAAATTAGATTTGTTGGGATTATGGTGTTTCAACCATAGAGTCCCAACATTGATTAAATTTGATGTAATTTATTATATTTATTTGTGTAATTTAAATGCTTATGGTGTCATGTCACTAATTTCGACCCACCGGCTAGGTGGCATCCCCATTAGAGGTGATTGGATGACACATCATCATCCCAAGTGGACGTAGGAATCACACTTTGGAATCTATGACATATGACATATTTTATGACACATCATAAGGCATCTTTAAATGAATGGGTGAAAGTTGGCACCTAAGTTGGGTTATGATAGGATGTAAGATAATTAGCTATTTTTAGTCATTTATGATAGATTCTCTTACAACCGTAAGTGTTGTTAGCTATGAAAGATTCTATGACAGCTATAAGATGTGTAAGGAGTTTTTCATAAGCTACTTTTAACATATTCTAGGCAACCAAGCTTGGAAGAAGAGTATTTACATGTTAAACATTTGTAAGGGGTTTAAGGGAATGCTACAGTACATGTGTCAAAATGCATGTATAATGTGTTGGAAATTGTGCCATGTGGATTTGGATGCCCCTCACCTTCTAGATACTTCTTGAGTCTTGTATCACTCTATTTATTGAGTGCCTTGAGTTGTAGAATGCATATTTTATTTGCAAGTAACAAATTGCTACTAGTATCACTCCAGAATAGGTGTTCATGTTGAAGCACTTGTTGAAGAAGCTTGTACTTGGTGATATCCTTTAACCATTATTTGAAGTAATAGAGAAATTAATGTGCTTTTGGATGGTGTGGTTTTTTACTTGAAAGGGTTTTCCCCAGATATGTTTTGTGTCACTATTTTATGTATTTTTGTTGTTCTATTTCCATTATTCTATGTATGTGCTTCTCTTATTGTACTAGTAAAAGATGTTAAAAGGAATTTTTGTAACTCTCCTTTGATTAGTTTAGTGTAGGAAGTTGTTTTCTCTCACCCAACTTCCTTTCAATTGGTATCAAAGCCTAGCTAGGCTTGGTTCCTTTAATGTTGGGTTAGAAGGCATTTTTGAGCTAATCTCTATTTCAGTGGGAGTTTTACAGAAGAGTTTATTTCATCACTTTGTTGCAAGAAAGAGATGGTAGGAACATTTAGGAGGATTGAGATGGAAAAATTTAATGGTGGTAATTTTGAGTTGTGGAATCTCAAAATGGAAGACATGTTATTAGTCTGAGACTTATGGCTTGCAATTTATGGAACCAAACATTTAGGCATGAAACAAGAGGATTGGGATCTCATGGATAGGAAAGCCAAGGGTCTGATTAGACTTTGTTTGGCTGATTTTGTCCTCCTGAATGTCTATGAAGAGAAAAATTATGCTTCTCTATGGAAGAAGCTTGGTGATGCCTACTAGGCTAAATCCTTGGTAAACAAGCTTTTCCCAAAAAAGAAGATATATTCTATGAAAATGGAAGATGGAGGGTCCATATCAAATCATCTAAATGCATTTAACATGTTGGTTGCACAACTATGTTCCATTGGAGACAAAATAGATGAACAAGATTGTTGCATGCTCCTTTTGTGTCCATTGTCGGACTCTTAGGATCACCTAGTAATGGCTATTGGAAGTACTACTTCCACCTTTAAGATGGATGAGTTTGTTGCCTCATTATTATCTATAGAGATGCAAATGAAGTCTTCTGAAATGGCCAAGGAGGCCCTTGCAATTCGTGGCAGACCAAAAGAGAGAAGCAAAAAGAAAGATAAGAAATCTAAGTCAAAATCTCTAAGGAGATCAAAGTCTCTTGGTAAGAAGTCCAAGGAAAAATGTTGGAATTGTGGAGAAACTGGACACATTTGGAAATATTTCAAGAAGGAGAAGAAGAATAAAAACAAGTCTTTCTCTGATTTTGAATTTGAGAAATCATCACTTGAGATGATGAAGAAGCATTTATTGCAGCCTTGGTATCCCATGCATTAGATGATGTGTGGTTGATAGATTTTAGTGCATCCTTTCACATGAATTCTCATATAGATTGGTTCTTGAAGTATGAAGCGTTTGATGGTTGAGAGGTGTACCTGGGTGATGACTCTCACCTAAAGATTGTTGGCCGTGGAAGAGTCAAAATCATATTTCTTGATGGAAGAGTGAAAGGGATTGATGGTGTCTTGCATATCTCAGGTTTGGCATGAAACTTGCTTTTTGTAAGTAAGCTGAATGATTTAGGAGTGCAACTTGTTTTCTCTGGTGGAGGATGCAAGATGACAAGATGAGCCTTGGTGTTGGCTAAGCGAGTTCATATTGGTACTATGTTTCAACTTGATGCATGCACTGTATATTGCAATAGTTCTTCTGATGTAACAAAGAAGAGACCTTTGGATTCTTCATCCTCACCATCAGATTGTTCACAGAAGAAGCATGTTGCAGCTACATCCAATGGTTGTGCATTTTAGGTACCTGAGGGTGCTCATTCTATGGAAATGAAGCTTCTTACTGAGAAGACAATGTTATCGCACCAACAACTTGGTCACATTGGTGAGAAGGGTCTTAGAATCCTAAAAAATAAGATTCTTTTTAAAGGCCTTGATGATTGTAATCTTGAGCTTGAATTTTGTGAACATTGTGTATATGGAAAACAACACTGCGTTTCTTTCTACTCTAGTTCTAATAAGTCTTCTGGGGTTTTGGACTATGTTCATTCAAATGTTTTTGGTCCTATAAATGTTCCTTCATTATCAAAATACGTATATTTTGTTTCTTTCATAGATGATTATAGTAGGAAATTTGTTTATTTCTTCAGAAGTAAAGCTGAAGTCTTTAGTTGGTTTAAGGAGTTTAAGGGCTTGGTAGAAAATCAGACTAGCAGAAAGATTAAGTGTTTGAGAACTGATAATGGTGGTGAGTTTTGTTCCATAGAGTTTGACAATTTTTGTCAAGAGAATGAGATTGAGAGACATAAGACAACTCCCTACACTCCATAGCCAAATGGAGTTGTAGAGAGGATGAAAAGAACATTGATGGAGGAGGCTAGGAGTATGTTGAGTGGTGCTAGCCTTAAGCAAAATTTTGGGCTGAAACGGTAGCCACTACATATTATTTGATCAATATATATCCTGCATCAGTGCTTGTTGGAAAGACACCGATGGAGGCGTGGTCTGGTAAAAATTATTTAATGAGACATCTCAAAGTATTTGGTTGTGAAGCTTATGCTCATGTTCTGATTGAGAAGAGGTCAAAGTTGGAAAACAAGGCTTTTAGGTATATCTTTATCGGCTATGGTGTCGGTGTGAAAAGGTACAAACTTTGGGATCTAGAATACCAAAATGTTTGAGCTATAGTAGAAGTGTGATCGTTAGAGAGATGAAACCTTCTACTATTGAGTTGAAACCAAAGAAAGAAGAGAAACAAAAAAAGGGGGTAGTTTAGATTCCACCTACTTCAAAGAAATAAGAACTACACACTCCTAATGGACTTGATGATGAGGAGAGCTCAAGTAGCTCTGAAAGTTCTGAAGAAGAAGGAGAACCTTAACCTTAGCCTTTGAGGAGGTCTACATGAGTTAGGTGGCAACCGTAAATCATTATTGGATTTCAATTGCATATTTTCCTTGATTACTGATGAGCCTACAACTGTTAGAGAGGCTATGGGTATGAATGATTCATACTTTTGGATACAAGCCATGGATGGAGAGATGACTTCATTAAAGAAAAAAAAAGACTTGGGAGTTGGTACCTTTTCCTGTTATACATAAACCTATTGGTTATAAATGGATTTTCAACAAGAAGTGTGGTCCTGATGGAAATGTTGAGAAGTATAAGGCATAATTGGTCACTAAGGGGTTTTCCCGGGTGGGGGGGAATTGATTATGGGGAGATATTCTCTCCTCTAGCAAAGTTGACATCTATATGGCTTCTATTATCTCTTGCAACAGTATATGAATTAGAAGTGGAATAGATGGATGTGAAGACAACATTCCTTCATGGTGATTTGGAGGAAGAGATTTACATGTCATAGCCAAATCATTTCATTCAGAAAGGTAAAGAAAATTTGGTTTGCAAACTAAAGAAGTCTCTTTATGGCTTGAAATAGTCTCCTAGAATGTGGTATTAGAAGTTTGATACCTATGTGTTTTTATTGGTATTTGAAATATCTAAATCTGACCATTATATGTATTTTAAAACTGATAATAGTCACATTCTCATTATTTTCCTATACGTAGATGATATGTTGTTTATTGGGAATGGTAAAAGTATGATTTCAAATTTGAAGTTTCGGTTGTCATCACAGTTTGAGATGAAATACCTAGGTGCAACTAGGTACATTCTAGGAATGGAAATCATGAGAGACATAACTAATAGAAAGATTTGGTTATGCCAGCGATAGTATGTAAACTTTGTGTTGGAGAGATTCAACATGGTAGATTGCAGACAATTAGTTGTCCCTGTGATCCAAGGGATGAAGCTTTCTATGAATGATTGTCCAAAATATCCTACTGAGATGGAGGACATGACCAAAGTACCTTATGAAAATGTAGTTGGTAGTTTGATGTATGTCACAGTGTGTATGAGACTAGGCATTTCCCAAGCAGTGGGAGTCTTTAGCCATTTATGGCTAATCTTGGATGCATGCATTGGGATGCAATTGAGAGAGTGTTCAGATATTTATGAGGTACTTCCAAGTATTCCTTATGTTATCACGGTTATCCTACTAGACCTCGGGATTCTATGATCATTCAAGGATATGTGGATTTAGATTGGGAAGGTGACATTGACAATAGAAGATCCACTAGTGGTTATGTGTTTATGATGTTTGGTGGTGCTATTATTTGGATGAGTAAGTGACAAGCTATAGTTTCATTGTCCATGATAGAGGCGAAGTATATGGAAGCCACTCATACTTGTAAGGAAGCTATTTGGATTAAGAGATTATGTTTTGATATTGGTTTAGATGCAAAACATGTTACTATTTTTTGTGATAGTCAAACTATGATTTTCCTAGCAAATAATCCTACCTTCCATTCCAAAACAAAGCATAACGATGTTCAGTATCATTTTGTTTGTGATATCGTAGAGGATGGAAATGTTAACCTAGAGGAGGTTGACACTTTGGTGAATGTTGCAAATGCATTGAAAAATCCAGTGAGCACAAAGAAGTTGAGATGGTGTTTCAATTCTATGGGCCTTGGAGCCCTGAGCAAATAATTTTGTATGACTCTTGGTAGGTCTTCAACAAGTGGGAGGAAGTTGGGATTAAGGTGTCTCAACCTTAGAGTCCTAACATTGATTTGATTTAATGTAATTTAATGTATTTATTTGTGTGACATAGAAAAATGACCCTTTGACATTTTCATGGTCCTTTAGGTCTTTCTTCATAATGCTTGGTCCATTTTTCTTTCATTTAATGTTGCAATGTGGCTTAAACATTCACATTAGGTCCTTAAAATTCAAATTATGACATCTTGTGAAAGTGTTGTGAAGTGTTGTAAAACATTTCTACACTTTTCTAGACTCTATTCATTACAATTCACCTAAAAATCACCTTTTCATCACTTGTCAAGTACTATTTTAAAGCATTGTAAAGTCTTGTAACAAGATTTCACTATTTACACCTTTCTTATGCTTTATTTGACCCCTTTATGCCCTTATAAGGTTTAATTAAGTGTGTTTTTGAATGTAAATTTGATAAAAAACATTAAATGCAAGATAATTCCTAACACCCACTTTCAAGTCCAAGGTGGAACCCATTTTCCATGGGTGGTGAATGAGTCCCTTTTGGCTCAAAATTCAAAATATTTCAAATTTTCTTTCGGGTTTTTATTTAAAATCACCTTATGTCGGCCTGTGATGAGGTATCTTTGGGTTACTAAGGCACAAGTGTGTATAAATAAGGGTTTTTACATCCATTTTAACCCCCATTCATCAAGTTCACTAATTCACACATTCATTCAAGCATTCAAGCACTTTGCATGATTCAATCAAGCATTAATCAAGTGTTTTAGAGCACCCATTGATATATCTTCAGATTTCTTCAACAAGGTTGGTGAGTTTAGGACATTTACATGTTATTCATTCATCTTTCCTTGTTCATTTCATTTCATTAAGGGTTTGATTACCAAAGTTGGATTTGACCAAGGAAAATCACTATAACCTAACCCTTAACCATTTTCCCCCTTTTGCATGTGTTTTTGTAGACTTGTGTATGTAGATTTATCAAGAAATTAGGTGTTGAAAGGTGGTCAACACATCAACAAAGTGTTTCAAGTCAACTACAACCTATTTCAAGCTTGGAGACAGCCTACAGTCTATTTTCTGCAGATTTGACTCTGTAAACCCAACAAGAAGACAATCTCAGATCTGGTGCTACATAATTGGTCCCTAATTTCACAAAATTTTTGGAGAGGACTGATTCACCATTAGTGGTGAATGTGTCCCACCTTAAGGCTGGAAATTTAGATTTTGTCAGATTTCAGATCTTGACACTCATTAACTTGTTTTTAGAAGTTTTCATTAGAAGCAGGATTGATTCGCCATAAGTGGTGAATGAGTCCCACTAGTGATTTTTAGTGATCTCTGTCAGCATTTAGGACACTCCATATTCTTCATTCTCTTCCCAAGTGCACTCTTATTCAACCTTCTTCTTTTATGTTTTGCATCTGTTCATATTTAGTTCATGCTTGCATATCACATTGTGTTTTCAAACATTACATATTTCTTAGGTTTTGCATGCATAATCAATCAATTACTTAGCTTAGTTTCATTTACATAATCTCATTTAGCCTTAATAACATCATACACATCTTAATTTGAGTGAACCACATTGATTTTTCATGAGGTTTATCTCTCCCCTTTTAGGTGAAACATCCTAAGAGTGTAAGAGTAGCCTATAAGCCTCACGCCCAAAAATCTATGGTTCATTTTGGTGAACCTGAATATTGAACATCATATCATTATGATTTGCATTTATATTTTCATCCTAGGACTCAATTGTATTGTCTTTTGTATTGCTTTGGCATCCTAGGGTTTCTTAAAAGTGCATTAGTGAAAGAGTCATTTAGACTTCATTTTGTCATACCATATCATTCAAAAACTAAAAATCTACATTTTCATCCTTAGTTAGCATCTGAAAAGAATTAAAATCACTTTAAATTTTTTGAAAAACAAAAAAAATATCATAGTTGGACTCATTTGCCACCCTAGGCGAATCAGTCCACCTACACATTTCATACTGCATTTTTGTTCTCTGTTATTTCGTTGTTTCAGTTTGTAGAATTCCTATTATTTGCATTTTTCACTCCTAGATTACATTGCATTTGCATTCACCCCATCATTTTTGGTACTTGTTTGAGTGTTTGGTGTCCCATTGATAATACTTTAGTGAGACGAAGTTCTAGACTCATGGCTTCCCATGATAGCACTTTCATTGTGGACCTTGGGATCTCAAGAGCTCCTACTTCTAGTATGGATGATGGTGCATTAGGAATGGACACTACGATTGCTATGCCTTCATCTTTCCATCCAATGAATTTTGACATGCAAAACAATTCCATTTCGCAAGAAAAACTCATTAATATTCATGAGGATTTTTCACATTTGCAACAAGATTTATCCCTTGAAAAAATTTCCACAACTGCCATACCTATGATAGAAAACCTTCATCATTTTATTGAAAGTGATGATGGATTACAAGTTATGAAAATAATAGTTGAGATATACAATAAACACGTTCCTTCTACTTCCTAGTTAGACAACATTGTTGTAAGCCAAAGAGGACCTCACAATCCTCCTCCTTCAACTATAGCATTAATACCAACTTATACCACTCCTTAGGTTACAATAACTATGCAACAGGTTAGTCATGTGGCTTCTTCTTTCACAATTGCAACTAGCATTCCTAGTTATTTTGTGGCATCGCATATTCCTTCTTCCGCCTTTACCCCTCTTAGTGTCCCTTTCACTTCCCCTAACATTACATACACTCCATCACCATTTTCCCTTCCACCTCATACCACTTACACCGATCCCATCATTACACAACCCATTAATACAGTTTCATCCATGCAACAAAAAATCTCCACCATTAGCCAAATTCAAAATGCTCCACCCACATATCATGTTTGTAGTAGTCCATTATCCTTAGATATCTTATATACACAGATCCCACAAGGAATTGAAATTCCTAGGTTTGAGAAATACGGAGGTAAAGGAGACCCTACTAATCATGTCAATGCTTATACAACCTTGTGCAATGATTTTGTCCTCGATGATAAGTTGTTAGCCAAAAATTTTCCTAGGACCTTGAAGGACACTGCATTGGAGTGGTTTTCAAACTTACCCAATCATTAAATCGAATCATCTAATGACCTTGTGGATGCCTTTATAAGTCATTTCCAAGTCCATATGACTCCTAAAAAGATAATGGCTAATTTAATGCAATGTAGACAAAATGAAGATGAAAAAGTGAATGATTTCATTTCATGATATCAGTCATTGTATGCTCAAATTGATGTCAAGATTCTTGATTCACATCTGCATAAGATGTTTATCAAAAAATTGCACACTCACCTTCAGGATAAGTTTATGATGAAATTCCCTTCATTCATGCATTTATGCATGACCCTTTGTGACTATCACAACTTGGTTTCTAGTCACGATTCAAAGTCCACTTCTAACCGAGCTGAGAATTCTAAACAAATCAACCAAAACAACACAAAACTTTAGAAAACAAAATAGAGGCTTTTTACAATTCAATCCGCCTTCTCCACAACCAACCCAACCTGTTCAGAGTCAAGTGGCAGTTGTTAAAGTAGTGGTTCCCTTTACCTATGGGGACTCAATGAGACACTTTACTCCCTTACTTGATACACTCCATAATACAATGAACAAATTTCTCTAGCAACAAATGATCACTTTGCCTACGTTAAACCACTTGATACCACAAAGCCTTTACCGCCTACCTTTAAACCTAATTCTTATTGTCATTTTCATTGCCAAAATGGACATGAGACCAAACAATGTAAGTGTCTCAAACACTTATTTCAAGACCTCATTGATTCTGGTCGTTTGTCCATTGTGGGTGTCAATGATCAAGGCAATAAGTTTGTTGCACCCCCTAACCAGAATATACAAATTTTTACCAACCCTATGCCTAACACAATGTTTCATTTTTCAAGGCTAGTGAACATTCAAACACTGATGTAATGAATGTTGATACAAATACTGAACAACTTGATATAATTCCAAATGTTACCCAAGTTATTCCTATGGATGAACTTGTGGGTACGATAGATGTTATCCCTTGTAAGGTCCTAACCAGCAAATCTCTTGATAGTACTCTTTCTTCTCATGATATAATTAAAAAGATTCTCGATGGTCCTCTTTACATAGCTGAAAAAATTTATGATAAGTCCACTAATGGGATATTAATAGATCCTGCCTGTGGCAAGAATGTGATCACATAAGAGTTTTTAGTACTGCATGATCTCTATCAAGATGATTATAACAAACCAACTGCATGGATTAAAAAACATATGGGTTTTGTGTGCTCTATGATCGGATTGATTGTACTACCCTTACAAATAGTACCTAAAACTTTGGAGGTAACATTTTCTATCATTCCACAATTGGAACAATTTCGTCTATGATTGGGTCATCCTTGGCTCCGCTTGATGAAAGCGGTCCTATTAGTTGTTCACAAATGTTTGAAGTTTCTGCATGGTAATGAAATATTTACCATACACCATAGTGGATTTAATCTGTTATCCTCTAAAGGTAATTTTTCATTAGAAGCCTTTTGGCCTAAACCTATGGAACCCATTGCCCCTCGAAAGGACTTCTTTTTCATATCTTATCAAAAGTTTAAATCCAAACACATAGCAAAATTGTCTCTTCGTAACATGTCCCCATCCACTTCCACTCCTCCTATCCTAGATGAAACCATGCTTCAGCCTGAATCTGACATTGAACAAACCACACAACCTCATGAGCACCCAACCATAGACAGTTCACCTCCATAATTTAAACGACCAAGAGAAAATGAAACCAATCCCATCATGCCTCCTCGCATTAAACAGGTGTATAAAGCTAAAGAGAAAGTGATTGACCCATCTTCTTTGGTTTCTTCTGTTCTTCCCCCTTCAGAAGAAAAGGAGCCTATGATGGTTTAACCTGCTCTAACACCTCAACAACTTCAAAATAAAATAAAACAAAACTATGGTGCTAGGGAACATAGGTGTCATCATTGTCTCCTTGCTCGCCAGTCTCAACTGGAAGAAAATAAAGAAAACCAACCTCTTCCTTTGATAGAAGCAATAGATGATCACCCTCATCCTCCTGACCCACCACAAGATAATACTGTCTAGCCCTCACAACAAAATGAATTGACCCAACAACCATAAATTTTGATACATCCTTCCTTGGAAATAACCCTTCTTCCTCCTATCATAATCAATCTTGATGATGATGATGATGATGATGATGATGATGATGATGAAGAGATCACAAAAATAGATGAAGAAGTGCATAATGATCTAAACTCTTTATTTTCATCTACCATGAGCCTAAATGATAAATATCCTATACCAAGAGAAGAACCTGACACATCTCCTAGTTTGGCACTTGCAATTCTTCCATTGGACAGTTAACTGCCCTCACAATATACTAAAAATGATTGAGAGGAAGATGACCTATTAGATGGTTGAATTGCATTCGTCTTGCTAGCCTTTTAGAATCTTTTTCTTTTTCTTTTTCTTTTTCTTTTTCTTTTCTTTAGTGTGCTTGTACGTATTGTGTTCCCTCGTATTGTGCATTTGATGTTATCTCTCTCTTTACACACTTCCTCTATTTCTACCTCTATTCTTCTATATGTCATGCATTGTATTTTTCACTTTTGTTTTGTGTTTTCCTTTTGGGGATGACACAAAGCATTGAGATGCCCTATGTCTCTTCCATGTTGACCCAAAAGGGCCTTTTTATTTCACTTTTTTTGTGTTTTTCTTTTGAGGATGGCGCAAAGCGTTGATATGCCCTATGTCTCTTCCATGTTGACCCAAAAGGTCCATTTTCCTTTTTATTTTCTTATATTTTCTTGTGTTTTCATTTTGGGGATGATGCAAGGCATTGAGACTGAAATGTCTCCTTCATGTTGACCCAAAAGCTTTTCCTTTTTCTTTTTCCTTTTCATTTACATTTCACTTATGTTTTTCCTTTTGGGGATGATGCAAAGCGTTGACATTGAAATGTCTCTTCCATGTTGACCCAAAACAAACTTTCTTTTTCTTTTGTTTTCTCTTTCTTTGTGTCATTCTTCCAGTTCTATGTACTTTGGGGAATGATGACAGTTTTGAGCTCTTTCATAAAAACATTGCAGCAACGAACATACTAACCCCAAATACATAGATCCCTTATGTGTTTGGTGTGCTCCTTTCTATGGGGCAACTCCCTTTTCTTTTGTTCTCTTTTTCATTTACATGACGCAACCTAACTTAAGAAACATATGACTTGGCATAGGGGCTTTCCAAGTTGGCTCTCATGTCTTTTTTTCTATTTTTATTTTCTTTTCCTTCTCTACTTTAATGTAATTGCTCACAGAACGGTGTGTAGAAAATCCTTTAAAGTGGGAGGCATACATTTGCATCATTTCATTTATATTTCTCAGTTCTTAATGTAGCCTTGTCACTTCATACGATGCGTTCATCACTTTGTGGATGAAATTGGGTGTGATGTCCTTCATAAGTGTGATCTATCTTAGCATATTACATTCGTAATAGTGGTATGATGTGACACATTACATCCCCTAAGTTGTGAATATTTATTTCTTTGATTGGTCCTCTCTTGGCGAAATTTGACATAATGTTTCCTAAGTGATAGACCTTGCATGAACTTAACAAGACTCCTTTGAACATCTTTTAAATTTTACATGTTATATTTTTGCATTTTACATTTTTTCCACCTTGCATAACAAAACTTTCATGCTTGTGATACCTTTCTCTTTGTTCATGGGTTCTAAGCATACAAAGCTCTGCTTGCCTCATGAAGCATGAACTGACATTTTCCCTTGTGGCACCTTGTTAAAGTTATCAGGAGGTATAACTTTAATATGGTTGAGTAGGAACCCATTCAATGACACGATTTTCCCCATAGCCACCTATGTGTTTTTGAGTGCATACCAACTAGCATATGTATCTTACCTTATTGGGTTTTCTCACCTTCTAGACTGCCATAAGTTCTATCACCCCAGAGTGAGTGTGCATTCTCTTTCTCTCACAAATAGCCTAGATCTAATCCACCACTAGTTGGATAGATGATCGAAGCTCAATCCAATTCTTTTCTTTCATTTGAACACATGTGTTCCTTTTTTCTTATGTTTAGTTTTCCATGGGATCTTCATCCTAGGGGCTTGATCATCCCTCTTGATCATTGTTATCCCATCTTGCTAACATAAGTGCATTGGGATCCTTCTCGATATGCATGACTACTTTAGTGTGAGTTTGAAGCAAGTTCATCCTCTCACTAAAGTGGGGGCTAAATGTTCCATAGAAAAATGACCCTTTGACATTTTCATTGTCTTTTAGGTCTTTCTTCACAATGTTTGGTCCATTTTGCTTTGATTTAATGTTGCAATGTGGCTTAAACATTCACATTAGGTCCTTAAAATTTAAATTATGATGTCTTGTGAAGATGTTGTGTAGTGTTGTAAAATATTTCTACACTTTTCTAGGCTCTATTCATTACAATTCACCTAAAAATCACCTTTTCATCATTTTTCAAGTCCTATTTTAAAGTGATGTAAAGTCTTGTAACAAGATTTCACTATTTACACCTTTCTTATGCTTTATTTGACCCCTTTATGCCCTTATAAGCTTAATTAAGTGTGTTTTTGAATGTAAATCCAACAAACAACATTAAATGAAAGATAATTCCCAACAACCACTTTCAAGTCCAAGGTGGCACCCATTCGCCATGGGTGGCGAATGAGTCCCTCTTGGCTCAAAATTCAAAATATTTCAAATTTTCTTTCGGGTTTTTATTTAAAATCACCTTATGTCGGCCTGTGATGAGGTATCTTTGGGTTACTAAGACACAAGTGTGTATAAATAAGTGTTTTTACATCCATTTTAACCCCCATTCATCAAGTTCACTAATTCACTCATTCATTCAAGCATTCAAGCACTTTGCATCATTCAATCAAGCATTAATCAAGTGTTTTGGAGCAACCATTGATATATCTTCAGATTTCTTCAAGAAGGTTGGTGAGTTTAGGAAATTTACATGTTATTCATTCATCTTTCCTTGTTCATTTCATTTCATTAAGGGTTTTATTAGCAAAGTGGGATTTGACCAAGGAAAATCCCTATAACCTAACCCTTAACCACTTTTCCCCTTTTGCATGTGTGTTTGCAAACTTGTGTATGTAGATTTATCAAGCAATTAGGTGTAAAAAGGTGGTCAAAAAGTTAACACAATTAAAAACAATGTTTCAAGTAAAATGCAACCTATTTCAAGCTTGGAGACAACCTACAGTCCATTTTCTATAGATTTGACTTTGTCAACCTAACAAGAAGACAACCTCAGATCTGGTGCTACAGAATTGGTCCCTGATTTCATAGAATTTTTGGAGAGGAATAATTCAGCATCAGTGGCGAATGAGTCGCACCTTAAGGCTAGAAAGTTAGTTTTTGTTAGATTTTGGATCCCGACACTTAGAAACTTGTTTTCAAAAGTTTTCATCAGAAGTAGGACTAATTCACCATTAGTGGCGAATGAGTCCCACTGGCGATTTTCAGTGATCTCTATCAGCATTCAAGACACTGCAGATTCTTCATTCTCTTCCTAGGTGCACTCTAATTTAGCTTTCTTCTTTTCTATTTTGTATTTGTTCATATTTAGTTCATGCTTGCATATCACATTGTGTTTTCAAAAATTACATATTTCTTAGGTTTTGCATTCATAATCAGCCAATTACTTAGCTTAGTTGCATTTAGATCATCTCATTTATCCTTAATAACATCATACACATCTTAATTTGAGTGAACCACATTGATTTTTTGTGAGGTTTATCTCTCTCCTTTTAGGTGAAACATACTAAGAGTGCAAGAGTAGCCTATAAGCCTCACACCCAAAAATCTATGGTTCAATTTGTATAATTTAAATGCCTATGGTGTCATGTCACTAATTGGGACTGGCCAGCTAGGTGGCATCCCCATTGGAGGTGATTGGATGACACATCACCATCCCAAGTGGACACAGGCATCCAACTTTGGAATCTATGACATATGACATATTATATGATGTGTGATAAGGCATCTTTGAATGCATGGGTGAAAGTTGGTGCCCAAGTTGGGTTATCATAGGATGTAAGAGAATCAACTATTTTTAGTCAGTTATGACATATTCTCTTATAGTCGTAAGTGTTGTTAGCTATGTTAGATTCTATGACAGTTGTAAGAGGTGTAAGGCATTTGTCATAAGCTATTTGTAGCATATTCTAGGTGCCGAAGCTTGGAAGAAGAGTATTTTCATGTTAAACAATTGTAAGGGGTGTACGTAAATGTTGTACATGTGTCCAAATACATGTCTAAGGTGTTGGAAATTGTGACATGTGGATTTTGATACTCCTCACCTTTTAGATGCTTCTTGAAGCTTGTATCACTCTATTTATTGAGTTCCTTGAGTTGTAGAATGCATAGTTTGCTTGGAGGTAACGGAGTGCTACCAGTATCACTCTAGAACAAGTGTTTATGTTGAAGCACTTGTTGAAGAAGCTTGTACTTTGTGATATATTGTAACCATTATTTGAAGTAATAGAGAATGTATTGTGCTTTTGGAGGGTGGGTTTTTTACTTGAAAGGGTTTTCCCCATGTATTTGGTGTCATTGTTTTATGTATTCTTGCTATTCTATTTCCATTATTCTATGTATGTGCTTCTCTTTTTGTAACAATAAAAGGCATTAAAATAATTTTTTGTAACTCTCCTTTGATTAGATTAGTGTAGGAAGTTGTTTTGGCTCACTTGGCTTCCTTTCAAGATTTATGGTTGATTTGGTGTTGGAGTGTTGATGTCTAAAAGATTATCTTCTTTAATATTTCAGTTTATAGGTTACTAATGTGATGATGAGTTTGCATGCTTATTTTTTTGGTATATATGAGTTATATAGTTCTATGGGCTGATCATATATTTAGTTGCACTGGGATGACTCAGTGTGGACTATATCTATATCCATAAGATTAATTCAGGGTTGATGCATACTTTGTTACTTGTCCTTTTCTATGGTCATTTATGCATTGGTATGTTTCTTTGGGATGAGAGGATGGACAGTTAGAGTACTTGATTAGTCAATTGATGGGACTTGTAGCATGTTATTTTATCATGATGTCATGATAGCCTGAATACATTTCATTGGTTACACTTTTTAGTGAGAGATTTTGATAGTATGACTTGGTGGTGTAGGATTAGTTCTTGATGGTTTGATAATGGTTGTATCTTCTTGGCTGGGAGATCTTGGTTCTACTTGGTATGATTAGAATTTTAGTTGTGTGTGTGGACTTATATTATCTTCATGGAGGATATGGATGTCACGATGCCATGTTTAGCTTGGTATCATAGTTCTGGAGTCCTGAAATGGGTAACCCTTCTACTTTTTCTCACTTGTTTGTGCCCTCTTAGTGATTTTGGATTAATGTTTCCTTGATTTAGTGAATTATAATGTGGATAACACACTCACATTAAGTATTGGGCCCTTGTGAACTAATAGGATTTAAATGGTGCCTTGCAAAACATTTGTGAAGTGTTGTGACACACTTTCACACTTTTCTAGGGTTTTATCAATTAACTAAGCATAATAAACATAATTTTAATCATAATCAACATTAATATTTTATTATTTGGAGAGTTGTAAAGTGTTGTGGCACACTTTCACATTCCTCTAGGCTTATCATTAATAATTTGGCTTTCTTATGCTTTAATTGGCCCTATTTTACATCCACAAGTCTCATTTATTACATCTTTTTGACGATAATCCTTACACCAATTAGTAGCTAATCATAATTTAGGTGTTCCTAGCTTGTGTGGCCTAGATTTAGTGTCTAGGACTCATTCACTACCTTGGGAGAATGAGTTCCAACTAGGTCTTTTTGACCCTGGTGCAGGTTTCACACATTTCTAGATACTTTTGTTTTTTGGTCCCATAGATTATTTGTGATGGGACTCATTCGTCACCTTGGGTGAATGAGTCCCGTGTGACCAAAATTCAAATTTAAATCAAATTTTTAGTGGGATTTTATTCTCCTAGATTTGATGTTAGCTTGTAGTGTTGTATTTTCAAGAATTCTTCCATAATTAAGTATAAATACAAGGTTCTTTAACTCATATTCAAGACCTAGCATTCAAGAGTTCACAAGAGAATTTAAGCATTCATAAGAGCATTCAAGACACTTCAAGGGTGGATTATCAAGCATTCTTCAAGTGTCATTCATCATCTCAAAGATTGCTTGGATCATGTTGTTTTAGATCTAACAATTGTGGTACATGGTTTACGATTCAAGCAAGAGCTTCATTCAAGTTATATGAACATCAAGCAAGATTCCAAGTCCACATCCATTGGAGCCATCATTTACATGTTTGCAACACCTTATTTCTAGGGTTTGGTGAGTTGCAACATTGTCTTTTGTTCATTCATGATCATTCTCTTTCAATATTTCATTCTATTTCAAGGTTTAATTACCAACAAGGGGTTTGACCAAGGAAAACCACTATTTAATAGCCCCCACAACATTTTCCCCTCTTCTTGTGTGTGATTTGCAGGGCTAGGTTGCAGGTTTACCAAGAATCAAAGTTGGAGAAGAGTTGTCAAGTCCCTAAAAGTTATCAAAGTTGTCATCAAGCCTTGGAGAAGCTTGGAGAAGACCTACAGGTGGTATTTTGCAATTTCAGATTCAAAAACCAGTCAAAAAGAGTAGAGAAGACTGAGAGGCACAAAATCCACTTCAAAATTTTTAGAAAAGTAGAAGTGGACTAATTTGTGACTATTGGAAAATGAGTCCCACAATATAGGCCTGATCAAGATTTTTGCAAATTTGGATATCCTTTTGGCTGAAACCTATTCCTGCACATTTTCCCGGAGGTTGGACTGATTCGCCCGGCCTTGCGTGTGAGTCCCAATCAACATCAACATCTAAATTTTTAGTGATCCAGATCTTCATTCTATCGTCCCGAGTCTTCCACATGCACACTTCCAGTCTCATAGCTTTTTATTGTATTTTGATCATCTTTCTAGGTCATTTAGCATTTGTTTGCATATCACACTATGTTTTCCAACATATTGTCTTTTCCAAGTTTATAGTTGGTGGTGAACCCCTCATTAGCTATCATTCAATCCCCAGGATATCCCTATTGCTACATTTCAATCTCCTTTGCAATGAAGTCTCTAGGGTTATCCTTTAGTGGAGCCTCTTTGAATATGGGTGTGAGTAGATTCATATATTTCCCACATTTTTATAGGTTCCATTTTGGTGAACCTATATTTAGGACACCATTATTCTAATTTGGAGTGCATTTACATCCTAGATTTAGCTTGCATTAACATTGCATTAGGTTTTGCATTAGTTAATTTACATTCTAGGGTTTTATATTTTGCATTAGTGAAAAGCTCATTTACCTTGCATTGTTGCATTTAATTTCATTGAAAATCAATAAAAATTTTTATTTTCATCTCAGATATGCCTCAAAAAAATAAAAAGAATAAAATTTAATTCAAAAATTTTGATTTTTTTTTAAAAAAATAGTATTTGGACTCATTCACCACCATTGGCGAATCAGTCCCTTTGCATATTTTTCACTGCACTTTTTGTCATTTACAGTTCATTTTTTTAGTTTCTGTTTGATGTTGTTTCAATCAATTCATTGCATTTAGCTTAAATTCATTCATCTATTGCATTTCTTAAAATCAAAATTGCATTTATAGCATTATTGCATAAGTTAGAATCTAAAATTTGCATCATGGATATGTGCTTTAATAAGCTTTGGATGCCATTAAAGTCCTTAGTGGATGTGTCAAGTTGTGCTTTTGGAAATGAACCTAGTGACATTGAACTCACTCATGCTCACTCAACTCTTAATGCATTTCCTCCTCATGATGTTGAAATCATTGGAGAAGATGATTCCAACATGAATAGGTTCCTAAACAATTGTCTTGACAACCTTGAAGCTAATGCATCCTTCAATACATCCATGAAACAACAAGATCTTCCTACAATATCACCTCTTGAGATGTTTGGTAACTACTTACATCCTGAAACAAAAGTTGAACTTAAGTTCCATATAATAGGTGAACCTAGTTCCTCTAGACATGCAAACATTCAACCATTTTATGATAGTAAAGTAACTGTTGATCATCAAAGCTTGCGCCTCTCTGATAGTCTTATGGGAATTTCAATGACTAGGGGGAAAATTGTGTCTCACTGAATACCTTCGGCTTTTTATAGAAAGATGACTCTTCTTTTGGGATTTTGAGATAAGGGGAAAAGGAAATGTAAACATAAAACATGAAATGTGATGTTCCAAATCTTTTACAACATTTCAAACCCAAATCATTCCTATGATTGATATAAATAGACACATAATTCCACAACCCCTCATTGTTGGAAAGAGAATGAACAACAAAGGCTGACTTCAAGCATAGTGCAAACTTTCAGATCTTTCTATAGGTAGTGTTCATTAAGGTCCGATCAAACATAAATATTTCTTATGGGTAGAAGAACAATATTTTAGAAATCACATGAAATCCGTCTCCCAATATAGCATAGCACAACAAAATAATTTTTTTTAGAAAAACATAAAAGTCCAATGGCATAGTCCAATTTCCTAAGCCACTATTCTACCATACAAGCATAAAGCATAGAAATCGGCTATTTAAACCACCTGGATATAGCTTGAAAGAAAT
This sequence comes from Sequoia sempervirens, assembly GCA_007258455.2. Classification (NCBI taxonomy): domain Eukaryota; kingdom Viridiplantae; phylum Streptophyta; class Pinopsida; order Cupressales; family Cupressaceae; genus Sequoia; species Sequoia sempervirens. The sequence goes on from VDFB02179234.1 coordinate 102,218,050, forward strand.
AATTTTTCATTCATAACGACAATATAAAGAAAGAAAGCCTTAAGAAGGCCATACATGCACAATCTCAATAAATTCTCCTCAATAGTTTGTGCTTTAATTAAATAAAATGACCTTTGAAACAGAGGTTGGGTGCCAATTCAACAATAGTTTAAACCTTAATAGATATAATATGCTAGAATAAAGTAGTTATGTAACTTTTTTTTGAAAATAGTTCTAAAAACCTTTAAGAAAACTAAAGAAAGACTTTTGTAATGAAGAAAATATCACTTGGAAAATCTAATAAAAAGAATCTCTTTCTTTCTGTGTCATCTCCCTCCCTTTATAGCTTGAACAAAAGATATATGCTGCCTCAGCTGAGAAGTAGTTTTTACCAAGTGTTGATAGTTGAGAGGACACGATCTGATCATTGATTACTCATTAATTCTTAGCTACTGCATTAATACCCTTTAGATATTTTAGCAAAGATAAAATCTCATACATGATCAGATCCTGAAAAAGATAGCCTAGTAAAAGGACCTAGTTGATTGATCACATCACTACTAGGCATTGTCTCAAAACTTCCATCCCAAAAATTGAGGAAAAGAGAAGAAAAGGCCAGCCAACACTGAAAAAATCCTCAATCAGATTACTTTATAGGTGGTGCAAATAACCCACAGCAAAGATATGATGTGTCAACAAGGCAAAAACTTCTGAGCTTGCAAATATAGCTCCCAAAAAAATGTTGACAAGTATATACATGTCCTGAATCTTCTCCTACAAGGAAGATGATATATGAAAGATACGTAGCCACCATGTGGCACATTGCACATCTTTTTGATGATTTTATTTGAGGGTATGTGTAGGATCATCATGGAAAAAACAGGCCCTTAAGTGGCAAAAAATTTAGAAAAATCAGAGTTAGGCAACTTGACATAAAAATTTGAATAAGTTATCTATATTATTTCAAAAATATGTAAGAATAGAATTTGTAGCAAATTGAATGTAGTTTCTAAAATACTAGGTTTATTTTAAAAAAAAAATCTATCCAGATTGAAAATTTGAAATTTCAATGCATTAGTACTTAAATTTTAGGGAAAAAGAAGAAGTAGGTGTCATGACCACCCTAACCACAATAAAATGATAATATTATTTTATAATATTTTTAGACATAAGTAGAGGACTCATGTGGATGTGATGCATATTTTTTGTAATTTTTTCCAAGTAAATAATTAATTATGAATTTTTATTACAACTTTTAAAATATAAAACTTCGTATGTCTAACCACCTTAACTTGGTAAAAATTTATGAAATTATTTTTTCTTTTTTTAATCCTATAGTATGCGAAGCATAGAATGTGATGCATGTTTTGGATTCCAAAAATGTGATACCGTTTGAAAGCTATAGATGTTTTTCAATCAGCCTATCAATTAGGACTTTAGTTGTAATTCAAATAGAAAATGAATAATAATTATTTATTAAATTCAAAGTAAAGCATAATTTATATTGTTGGAAAGCTGAGAATATGCTTTAAAAACCCTTTTCATTTCATCAATTTTGGGTAAGAAAAAAGTCGTCAGCCACATACCCTACAAATACCCATCAAATCGCCACTTTTTGGCCCATCAAGATCCTGCACATACCCTTGAGCATGGGTGCACTCGAAGCTGAAGACATTTATGCAAACCAAAAATGAATATGATTGAGGAAAACAAAGTACTTCACAATTCTTGCGACTCACAGGGGCCTTCGCTCTGCACAAGATACCAACCTAGGCCTCTGGTTGTTCCTGGAGTTTGAGGAAAGTGGCGCATTGGACCTCCCAATCCACATCAGTTGGTAGAACAAGGGTCTAGATCTTCCTGTATGCTTGTTCAAGATCAAAAATCTCCTTAAAAGAGATAACACCCCACCTAGAAGAAATTGCACCCATGTGATAATAGAGCCGAGCAAGAGGATAGATCTCGCATTCAACATCATCCACTATGGGTGTAGCTCTTAAGCTTGAAAATTCTATAGTGGTTTGAATCTTGCGTCAGATTGCATCATTGATTTTCTCCATTGTCAGTGCATCTTCATCTAGGGAAAGAAGAGGAGGCAACCTGAAACCAACCAGGATGACAAAGTCATTTTTGATCTCAATGACCCTTTTATTTAACACCATCCAGTTATCCTTGCATTTTTCCACAACCATGTGGTATTTGATGATCTCATTGGCTTTGACAGAGGTGACCTGCCGATCGGGGATTCCCACTCTTTTAAGAACTTGATCAGTGATGATGCTCAATTTGGAGATGAAACTTTGGGAATCCACCACTCGGGGTGCACATTTTTGTATGAAGTGATCGGCCATCGGAATGACCTTGGCATTTAGTTCCCGAACATCCCTTAGAAATTGTAAGGCAAGTCCTAGTATACACACACCAGTCGCTATTTGCTCCCAATACATAACTATTAGCCCCCTCATTATAGGGAGGGATCTAGATCCTCTTGCAGCAATCAACTCCTGGTTAAAACAATTCTCTCTTGCTCTAGTGTTTTCTTCCATTTGGCCCTTCTCCTGAAGAGAATTTTCCAACTCAGTGCTCAGCATTCCAAATTCTTGTCTTGGCTCTTCTGCTTCAATCTGGATCCTCTAGAGATCATCAATATTTTGGGATCTGGCATCACTTAATTCTTTCTTCAAATTTTCATTTTCAGCAAGAAGCTAAACTTGCTCATTTTGACCATCTACAAGCAATCTGGACATGTCTCCTTGTTGGTCTTGAATTTGCTTCACACGGGTTACTTCAGCATCTTTGGCACAGACTTCATTCTGCAGTCCGAATGTCCCTTTCACATTTTCCAACTCAACCTTATGCATCCTTAATTTCTTGTCCAACCTTTCATAACCAGCATATACCACCCTCTATGTGGCTTTAGCTAGGACCATTTTCTCATGCCGGAAAGTTTCACTTAAATCTAGACCCACAACATGAATGTCATAATCTTCCATCTACATTTTCCCTTCAGGTTTGGAAACGATTGGCCTCATAGTGGTAATAAGCAGAGAGTTCCACTCTTCCTTAAAATAGGCTTCAATCCTTCTTGTGGCGGGCCTCTCGACACTTTTTGAAAACATTTTTTGCTTCTTGTCCTTTCAGGCATATTTAGTGGTGTCAAAATGACCTTGGAGAGTTTGAGGGACCTCAAAACTCTAAGCTTCAATGGGAGCACCAAGGGGCAGTCTGAAAAAGGTGACAGTAGGGAAAAATTTAGATGTGTAAGCATGGGGGGACACAAAGGGCAGCGTGATCATAGAAAAAGGTGGGAAACCAAATGGAGAAGGGGAAGAAATAGTAGGGATAAACACAAAAATAGGTTGATGGAGAGGTTCCTTCCCAAAAGTAGATGGCTCGGGAGTAACGAGAAAAGAATTAGTTTCAATAGTTCCAATGGGGGCCTTTGAGAAGGAAACTAATGACACAACAGTGGCCGTGACAGATGATGCTCTTTGGGTGTGCATAAAGGTTTCAATAGGTTCATTGACAATGGCAGGGGGTACACCAAACATTACGAGTTTGGGAACTGAAGATGGAGGATTATCTTCAATAGAAGGAGGCAAGGGATTGACTAAAGACACATAAATAGGAAGAAGAGGGGGAGAAAAACTTACCTGAGCCACAATTGATGAAACACTTTGTAGGGAAGACTCCACTTCTTCTTCCTATCAAACCAGCATGTCAGGGGCACTAAGGTCTTGGATCCTCCTTTGCTTCAAATGATTAGGACTGGTTAGCACATTATGATTCCCTACCTACAAAGTCTTCTAAAACTTCTCCTTTAACAGCCATTGAGGATCCTCTTGGGGACCATTGGGCCCCTCTTCCTTTGCTCCGAGCACGAGAGGTAGACGAAACTTGTGGAGCCCCTTGCCCCAAATCTCTTTGGTTGTCAAGTTCCCAAGGTCTAGGAATCAGGAGTGGAACTTGATCCTCTTTGACTTCATGGATCGTCTTGGGCTTGCTATTGTCAGAAACAACCTCTTTATCATACGCGTCCTCGAATTCCTCATCAAGCTAGAAGCTGTCGAACAAGGCACCTAGACTTCTTATCTCTTGTTAGAATCTCTAGAAGTCTACCTTCTTCCTTTCCAATCAACCCTTATGGATCAGCTACACATTGAGAGATTTACCCATTGGGAGATCCTTCTAATATTGTGCCTAGGGCTCATAAAAAATCAGCCATTTTGGCCATTTTTCTAGAATGCGAGCTAGGTCAATGTATATCTCTGCACTCTCCCAAGCAGGATTTCTCCTCTGGAAATACTCCCTAAACTTGTGCCTTAAATTGAAATGCCCATCTAGGTTATAATTTCATTTGTCACAAATTAAGACCAAACCTAGAGCACCATTAAATTTGTGATCTCATCTTCAGCCTTCCGCTTACTCAGTATCACTTGAATCTTTGCAATCATAAGGGGAAGATCGAAAAGATTTGCTTTATTCCTCCCAACACCATAAATATTGTCAACAACAGATACTTGCCGGCATGCTTCTAATGCAAAATTTCAGTCTGTTACAAATCTAGGGAGTCAAAAAACCTCCCCAAGGAAACCAAGAAAACTAACAAATGTGAAATCCTTGACTAAGAAGTAATCCACTGGGATAGGTGGATGCTCCATCCATTCTATAACCTCCTAAGAGAAATGGCCAATGAGGCGAGGCAGTAAATCTTGGAGCACTAGTATCAGGAATTAATCTACAAATCGATAATAATCTCATGTTCTTGAAAACATAGGGGTTCATACATAAATTTACTAGATATAGCCTCTCTCATCTATCCTAGACACCAGTACATTCCTCCATAGCCACTCAAAATTTTGATGTAATAATAAATGAACCAAGATGAAAGAATGCCTGAATTTGGACTCAACACCGTAGTTTCTTATCTTCAACTTCATATTCCTTGCCATTTCCTCAACAAAATCATAATCCCTTACCACCTTTTCTCTTTTGAGCACAAGGCCCAGGGAAAACTAGAAAGGGTTAACCTCTTTGTCATCATCGAACCCAGAAACCCAGGCCAACACTGAGAATACAAACTACTTATCCTTCTAAAATTTCCTTCACAAAAGAGTCCAATGATTATGTCCTCTCTGTGGCCTTTCCTTTGTATCATCCTCATAGAAACTTGTTTTCTTGAACATATCTTCTCCCAAAGCATCCATTTGTTTTCATTGAAAAGCTCAGCACCCCAACCTATAGGGATACATAGCATATCTCGTATAACTTTGGTTGAAATGGTAATCTTGACCCCATGACCCTCAATGGCCTCTGTATTTTTGTTAAACCTTTTTTCACATGCATCAACTAGCTCCGGGTATGGATGCCCAATAGGTAGTACAAACTGTTGCATACCACTATTCTAGAGTCAAAATGCAAAACCTTCTGATGACTAATGCCTCAACATCCTTTGAAAGGAACCTTTCCTAAGAGTTTTAGGGTTGGTGGATAACTGAGGGTTGTAAACATTGTCATAATATCTTGAACCATCTCTTTCTGGATGTGTTTGTCACGTTGAACCTTCTTCCAACATTCAAATTGTAATTCTTTTGGTGTTGGGGCATTGGAAAACAAGTAATGCCCAAATATGTCAGCGTAGCTAGGTCTTTTGCTTGAAGCTTCATCCTTCTTGTCAGAGGTAGATTCTTCTGCCATGATTGTATGAGAAATATGCAGAGAGCTTCTTTGGTAACAACAACCACTTGCCTTTTATGTTTTAGAAAAAACTTGCTTTTGAGTACAATTAATTTTCTAACTTATGCATACAGTTATGACTATGCCACTATTGATGGCCCATTAAATGCTACCATCGGGGTGATACATGTGATATGAGATCCATATCCCTTGGGAATGTCAAAAAATTTGTGGGAATGGAATTAGTACATTCCCTCTGCTTCCTCTTTTACAATTAAATTTATTACATCGAAAAGGATTCTTTTTGTCATATTGAACATGCCGAGATAACACAAGGTACTCCTGAAAGGACGTTCTCATTAATTTGTCAGAGTCAGCGTGTTAATCCATATATTTTCCCATTAGTGAATTGATTGGCACTGATGATGGTGAAAGACATGTGTCAACCTTTGGCATATGGGGGAATTTACTCCCAACACCTGAATTTATTTCTCAAGGTATTCCATCAAATTATCCTTACAATTTTTCCACCTTGCTCCGTTCTGTCTCAAAATTTCCCATTGTCGTCTGGTCAAAAATAGACATCCCATTTGTTAAGTTTGTTGGTTGGCCTTTTTTATATATAGCTATACCACCTTTTACAACATTCATTTGAACATATAGTCCTCTAACTTAGTTGACCTTCTGCTTACTCCTTTCCTACCATAATTCACTACTTCATCGGGATGTCTACTGGCCTAGGTACCCCTATTTGGCTCCTTCCATGGAGACTAAAAAATTGCTTTGTAGGAGAGGTCATTGTTGACCGGATCAAGCAGTTGGTGAAGAATTGTGACCCCCTAGTCATGACTTTGTTCAAGTGGGTAGTTAGTGTGGACTATATTACCAACGAGAACCAACTCCAAACTAACTACTTCATGGCCTCATTGTTGGACCTGAATGTGGCCAAGCCCATGATAATTGAGCTATATTAGAAGATGTTCGACACCTCGCTGATGGAAGGGCTTGGCGAGATAGTGCGAGTAGCCATCCCTTGTGTTGGTATCCCAAGTGCTATGGACCTCCGTAGGTACATGGACTTTGGAGCAGACGTACCCTAGTTTCCTTTCCTTACTGACTTTCACACTATGGACGTGGAGACACACCATTATTATTCTCAGTCAACGCCCACTTTTCTTCTATGGGAGTATGGCGTGGAGTGGGTTTCGGGGATCACCTAGAGAAAGCACTGTAGTTTCCTAGCGCAAATTTGCAACAAGTAGACCCTAGGTCTTCACTTTGCAGCCCACGTGTGTTGTTTTTTTTCCCCCTACTTACAACCCATCAGAAGAAAAGAAGGAGAAGAAGTAGAACCTGAGCCCCTTTTTGCTTCATCTTCAATGGTTGGAGGCTGAAATTACTACTTTTCTACTCATTGTTTCCCTTTTGCAACTTTTTGCTCCCTTCCCCCTTTTGGGTTTTACTTAAGAGAGCCTCATGTGATATTCAGAGCCTCATTCCATACACTATATTATAAATTATTTTGATAAATATAATATAGTATAGCCTTTATCTCCTCTATGTTATTCTTGGGTTTTATTCTCAAAATTTCAAAATAATTACAATTTTTTTACATATGGTACATAACTACTAAATTTTTTAAAAGAATTGTGCATTTTAATGGAAAATTCTTAGATAAATACCATTTCCCGGTACATCTAAAGTGTTATTCTCCATTTCTTCAAATCCATACATGTTCTTTCTTTTGCATGCGTTATTTTTGAAAGGTCCTCTCCACAACACTTTGAATTTTGTATGTTTCCCTAGTTTTGCAGCATGTTTGTGATACCTTAGCATTAAATTTCTTCTTTGAGGTCTTGGTTAGAAATATTTTTGTCAAAATGTTGATCATCTAATGATGGTTAATTGTGGCTCCATGAGCCTTTTCTCTATCTTCTTCTAGCCTTGGGGTTTTTTCCAAATCTATGTACATCATCTCATATAGAGAAACCTTTAGAGCCAACTTGAGGGTGATTTGGTTCATCAACGGGGTAACTCGTTCATGACTGAGCCAATCTCTTTGTCTTCTTAACCAAATACATTTGATTAACCTAGTTAGGTTCTTGTTGGTTGATTATGTTAACCTGCTCGCTTGGGAAATTTGTTGAAAAGATAGGTTCTCTTCAATCATTAGGGCGATTGGGGTCCTAATGCTTGTGAAATTTGGTATGGATCCTCAAACAAGATTAGACTTCTCTAGAAAATATCTTATGTTCAATGCTGAGTTTTAGATCTTTTCGGGATCTATTACTATACCCTCTTATGGCGTTGTAAAGACAAGAGGCTTTCTTTGGGATGCTCCAAGGAAATAATTTTTTGGATTAACAAGAATCCCAAATCGTTGGTCTTTCAAAGAAAACCCCTTTAGATGATCAAGATGATCATATCTGACTGATGAATTACCCAGATATATTAAAATAACTTGGTTGACCCATTTTTCTAAAGTAATTCCCATTCCCCTTTGAAGAGTTGCACCAACATTGGAGAATCCGAAGGGTGTTTTTGAATATGATAACATTTCCCACTTGGTGGTAAACGTTGTCCTGTGTCGGTCAGATTCCATTATGTAGACTTGATTATTCCTTGGGGAATCATATATCAAGGAGGAATTCTCTAATCCGGTTAGAGTCTGTGGGAATAGCTTCATTAGCAGTGAAGGGTAATGGTCTTTCAACAAAATCCTCCTTGAGTCTTGATAATCAAGACAAATTTAGATATCACTATTCCTTTTCCAAACTAGGGCCATATTTAATACCCAGGCAAAAAATTTGTTATGGCATATTACCTTTGATTCACCCCACTTGATGAGCTCTTGTGATACTAGAGCTTCAACCTTTAGGTTGACTGTCCTTTGTCTCTGTCGGATGGACCTGGGTCTTTCAGCTAGGGCAATTGTATGTTGAACTATACTCAGGTCGTAACCTCTGAGATCATATCTACAACATAGATCCTTCAGCTTTATTTTAACCTGGCGAGAGGATTTCTTGCGGGCTATTAGTCTTTTGTTGTTTTCGACATCAAGCTCTTCACAATCCTTCGAAACTACAAATAATTTTTTCTTACCGTTTCTTGTATCTTTGAGGAGATTCATCACTAATGATGGATAGTCGAGAGCAATTCCTGACTTCTATGCAAAGGAAACAATTTGAATATCTTCGCCCAACATTCCCTAATTCTGACTTTTGTTAGAAATTGAGGGTTAGGCAATGATCTACACCACATCTTGTTTTGTTGAGTTGGAAATTGATTCCAACTGTGGTCCAATAAGAAAAATCTGATCAACAATGTTGTTTTGTGGTTGGGGATTCCCTTGTATATCGAAAGCTTCACAACTCTCGATGAGATCCCATACCTTATGTATGCAAGATCTTAGCCATATATTTACTGCAGTCGCTTTCCCATGGATCTTCCTTACTATTGATTCTAAATTTTTGATAGTTCGTATCTTACTTACGCTCATTTTTTCTGCCAGAATCAACCCGTCAACCAAAGCTTCATATTCGGTATCATCGCTAAAGCATGGGAACTGAAAATGATAGTTTTTGGGGTTTTTTTATTCCAATGAAAACATCAGTCGTACACCCACTCCGACACCAAGCTTGCATTCGACATCATCAAAATATAAGGTCCATAAATGATTATTAGATAGGTCATTAGACTTCTCCTGACACTTCATTAATATCAGAAAGACCTGATCCTCATCAAAAATTACATAGGTTCTTAGCTCCATAGCATGGAAATTTCCAAGTGGATTGGAATTAATGATTTGGTTAAGTAGCACTTCTTGCAAAACCTACTCGCTTGTATCTTCTTCCTCTCTAGGAATTTCTACACAATATCTCTCCTATTGAAAAGTAGAGGTATGGAAAGCTCCGAAGAATAGATTTGCATCATCCACAATGTGTTTGGGATGCAAGGATTCAGATAGGATCTTAATCTTTTCCCCATCTTTGGTTCTCAATATCAGGTGGGACTAGTCAAGTGATAGGTATCTGCCAAGCTTGGAGGTGAAATCTCTTGATAGACATGTATTCCAAAGACTGGTGGAATGTCTATTACTACCACTTCTTGCGTGACCATTTGTCTTGGGCAAGAGAAAAGGGTCAGGGACAAATCCTTTATCTAACAAAAAATTGAAACCTTCTTTCTGTCCAATTGCATAATTCCCTTTTCAAAGGGTTCATACTCTAACTTCAAGCATCTACCACTTTTTTTGGCATGACAGTGGTACTAGCCCTCGAATCAATCATATTATTATGCACAATAATTTTTCTCCTATACTATAAATGTTAAAAAGAAAGGCGTGGGATTTGTTTCTCTTACCTCTTTATCTTTTGTGTTGCCCATATCATTTGCATAATCTATTGCTTTTAAAGCCTAGGGGGAATCTTGGGTCTATCATTCTCGCTTTGATTGCAAGGCTGAGTCACATTCACCTGCAAGCTTTGTTATTCCACCTTTAATGCTTCTTGTAGCAGGTTTTTTTTCTCAGGAATTGATATGACATCCCAAAATGATACATTGGTATGCGTCTTCTTCAATTTCTCCACTACATTAAGTGTCCCAACTTTTTGGGCCTTAAGCTTAAACGGTGATATTTCCTTCATTTTTGGGAGAAAACATTCCATCATGACTAGGATTGGTGTTTTTTTTGTCTCCTTTCTTGCCAATGGTATGTGTTGTGGTTGTGGAAAAGGTCATACAATGGATGATGAAGCCTACTTCTCCAAGGGGAACATTTGACGTGGTTGTGGACGTGGCAAAGCTTGTTGTATATATTCTCCCGTAAGCCTTCTTTTAGATCTTGTGTTATAATCTGACTACACTTGGGGAATTCCAGTCATCAGAGCTTCATTTACAAACAAAACCTCATCCTCTTCTAACCATGAGAAAAGAGCTTGGTTAGGGGTAATGTCTAATTCTTGCTCTAAGGACATCCCTTCCATTTGTGCTCTAAAACGATCATTCCCCATTTCGGATGATCCGTACTCGTCCACATTCGGGATCATTCCATTACTCCTTTTTTCTGCCACCTTTTGATGTATATTTCTCCTTGGACAGTTTTGGGGCATATGGCTATCATTGCATGGGAAACACAAGACATTTTTATCTTTCACCAAATTGTTCTGACCTGAGACTAGCTCTTTATTCGAGCTACCCTTGACTATTTGTAATGGCATGGTGGTTGGAACTATCTGATTTGCTGATGATGTTTATTGACCTTCCCCTCTGTAGGGTCCTTGATATGAATTCTATTGATAAGGAAACTTTCCTCTACCATAGACTTGAGTGGTCATTTTCAGAGGCATAACTTTTTATCGCTTGATAATGACTAGTTCATTCGAAAAATTCTGCATGAGATCCTTCATCTCAACGATATCCGTCGCCATTGAGGAAAGACTTGATATGTTTGCTTGAGCAATATGATACGCATTTGTAGGTTGTGGGATGAACAACTTTAATTTTTTTGTAGGAGTACTTGGATTGGCTTCTTCCTAATGACCATTGAAGATTTCTGCAAATACTGGCATCAGTGGTTGAGGCAGAAGCTTCTAGGCATTGATCAGATTATTCTTTGCACATACTACCACTTCGTATGCGTCAGGTAGGACATCCCCTCCCATGGAGGTTATCATAATTGTGATATCTACGTTAAAGGCCTTCAAATAGAGCATGCATTCTATCGTAGTCTATGGTCGAGCAATCATGGGGATCCTTTGCTAGGTCTTGTGGAACTTGGTATTGAAGTCGCTCATGGCTTTTGATAGAAACAAGGTTGGATTGAGTCAATCACTGGCTCAATTCTCTAGGTCTTCAATGGATAACCCTTGGTGTTTCTCTCCACCACTCAACCTATAGGTCACCAAAGTAATTAGGCACCCCTGGTCCTTTCTGCCAACCCTGCTATCAAGTTCCAAATCGTTCACAATGCCTTAACCAAGCATTTCTTGGTGCTTTTCCTCTCTTCACCAACTAGCCCTTAATCAACTTAAAGACTAGTTAATCTCTAAATTATTCCTAACCTCATTTTAGGGGTGTGTATAAGGTTTCAAAACTTCAAAATAGTCTAGAGAGGGTTCTTGTTCCACCTCCATACACCTCTTCCCTACCGCTTTCTCAAAACCCTAGTCTAGGGTTTGGGGAGGGCTACTAGGATTAGGCCTCTTCCAACAAAACAAATGCTTCATACTCCTCCCTGCTTGATGAACACCACAACTTCAAAGAAGGAACCCTGGCTAAAATTTGGAGCATTTCAAGATTCTTTTGGTTTCTATCCTTCTCAGGCCGTACACAGGGCTTTCACTATTTTTGAGGAATTTAGGGCTTTTTAAGCCTTTTCTTGGAAACAAGGAGGCCTGTCTTCTTCCTTCTGCCTCCAGATGACTTGGTGATGATTCCTGCCACCTGTCAGACCTTTGAAAGGTCTGCAACAATCTTTTCACACCCTAGATTTCCAATGGCCAAACACCCCTGCAATGTTGGAAGAAATTATTACACTGTCTTTCCTAACCGGCCATCACAAGCTCGCCTAGGAAAAGATCATCAACCTGCTTGCATGACTCACAAAGACTCCTATATTTACACTATATATAAAGAGGGAGTTTTTCCTTGTTTCCACAACGCCCATACTTCCTGGTATGGATAGGAAACAAAAATAAAACTCCATTTTCTGAACTTTAACAATCAAAAACAGCAAAAAGAACTAACATAGTAATTACAAAATGGAAGAAAGCGATGGGAAAAAAAACTACTGAGCTAGAAAGATGCTTCAAAGAGATTCACTACATGCTATACAACTCAAAAAAAAAATTTCTCAATTCATTTCTTGCAGCTGTCACACACAAGAATAGAAAAATAGATTTTTCCACACAAAAATTACTGTTTCTTGCTTGTTCTCATAAAAACTGCCAACATCAAAAGCATCCAACCTTGTTCAAAGGTTGAGAAAACACTTTTACAATCCTTTTGAAATGGTTAGGTTTCCAATTTTAGCCTAAGAATGGCTAAAAGCCTCCAGTTGTAAAACACAGTGTGTTTTGCAATCTTTTACAAAAACTTAGAAATGACCACAAAAAGATTTCCCAATTTATTCAACTTTTACCTAATGAACCAAAAGGTCCCCAAACACAATCTAAAGGTGTTAAAGACCTTACACAACAAAATGAAATAGATTTTTAAAACAGGACTTCAAAATATGCTTGCACCTTGGCACCTTGGCAGGTGCTCCTGCACCATTCTCCCCCTCTTAGCACAAAGATCAAGAACTGGAAGGAGGGATCATTTCGAGGTCAATGCAAAGTTTCTTGAGCTGATCTTTTTGTACCCATGTAGCTTTTGATTCAGGTTTATTCTTCCACTTGATAAGGTGCTCCATGTAGACCTTATTCCTTGTAGACTTTTGCACTCTGGATTGTAAGACCTTCTCTGCCTGAAGCTTGTTTTGTTGAGGAAAGTTCACATTACTGATGTCTTTGAGAACTTCCTAACTGGTTTGACCCTCATCATTGACTGATCCCTTGTACTTGATCAAATCAGCAACGTTGAACACTGGAGAGATACCCAAATCTGATGGGAGTTCTACCTTGTATGCATTTTTCCCATACTTGGCTAACACCTTGGATGGTCCTACTCTTTTCATCTACATTTTGGTTGACGTTCCCTTTTGCATCCTTGATTTGTTAAGATGAACCATGACATAGTCACCTACTACAAACTGCACATCTCTCCTTGACTCATCAACTTTATCTTTCAATTTTTGTGTTGATGCTATAATTGTCTTCTTAACCTACTCATGAATCTCCTTCATGGTCTGAGTGAAGTCTTCTGCATGTCCACTCCTATTCTCCATTGTTCCAAGGTCTTTGAGTTCACAAACTCCTCTTGGGTGCATCCCATACACAACTTCAAATGGACTTTTCCCTGTAGTTCTGTTCGCACTATCATTATAAGCATACTCAGCTTGAGAAATCACCATATCCCATGTCTATCCATATTACTTTGTCAAGCACCTCAATAGGTTACCTAACACTCTGTTAACCACCTCTGTTTGACAATCGGTCTGAGGATGGTATGCTGATCCAAATGATAGATTTGTACCCAATTTGCTCCATAGTGTTTTCCAAAAATGGCTCATGAACTTCACATCCCTGTCTAAGACAATGCTCAATGGCAATCCATGGATTCTTACAACTTCCCTGAAAAAGAGATGAGCTATGTAACTTGCATCATGGGTGGTTTTGCAAGGGACAAAATGACTCATCTTGCTGAATCTATCCACAACTACAAAAACACTATCAAAACTAGTTTTGGTCTTTGGAAGACCTACCACAAAATCCATGCTCACACACTCCCATGGTCTGTTAGGAATAGGCAGGGGCTGATACAAACCAGCATTGGTAGCTCCCCCTTTGGCTTTCATGCAAACAACACACTATTCTACATATTTTCTGACATCTCTTGCTAACTTAGGCCAGTAATAAATTTTTTGTACTAGCTCTAAAGTTTTGTTAATACCAAAATTCCCACTAAGAATGCCATTGTGTTTCTCTTGGATCAGATTTTCCCTCATTGATCCTCTTGGGACACATAATAGATTACCCTTAAATAAAAAACCATTTTGTAGTGTATACTCAGCATATTGACTATGAAAATGATTTGCAAAATCTGAACATACCTTGTAGGCTTCTGAGAAATCTTCGTCCTCACCATAGAGATCTTTAAAACTCTCCAATCCAATGCTTTTTAGCTGTATCTCTTGGACTATCAACATTCTCCTGCTTAATGCATTTGCCACCTTGTTTTGCTGTCCCTTCTTGTGCTTAATGGTAAATGTAAAGGCTTGGATGTACTCCATCTATTTCAAATGTCTATTGCTTAACTTCTCTTGGGTGTTGATATAACTGAGTGCCTGGTTATCTGTGAAAACCACAAACTCTTTGGGCAATAAATAATGCCTCCATTTCCTAAGGGACTGCACTAAAGCATAAAGTTCCAGATCATAGGTGGAGTATTTTTTCTTAGCTTCATTGAGTATTTCACTAAAGAAGGCTACATGCCTACCTTCTTGACTAAGTACTCCTCCTACTGCTACTCCACTTGCATCACACTCAACTATGAATAACTTATCAAAACTAGGCAATAACAGGATAGGTTGTGTTGCCACTTCTTATTTCAGCTTTTCAAACCCTTTATCAGCCTATAGTATCCACTTAAACTTTGTTTTCTGACCACCCTTGATTGTATCTAACACTGGTGCACATATACCACTAAAATTCCTTATGAACTTCCTATAAAACTGAGCCAAACCATGAAAACTTCTTACCTCTATTGCTGTGGTTGGTGTAGGCCAGTTTAGGATGGCTTCCACCTTACTTGGATCCATCTTCAGGGTTCCTTGGGATACTATAAAGCCCAGATACACAAGCTCTTGTTTGAAGAACTCACACTTCTCAAGATTGATTGCTAACTGTTCTTCTTGCAGCCTTTTTAGAACCATCTCCATATGTTTCAAATGTTTTTTTGCTGTCTTACTAAAAATCAATATGTCATCCAAGTAGACTACCACAAAAATCCCTGTGAAATCCTTAAGCACCTCATTCATTAGTCTCATGAACATGCTAGGGGCATTTGAGAGGCCAAATGGCATCACTTTCCACTCATACAAACCATCATTTGTCTTAAAAGTTGTCTTCCATTCATCACCCTCTTTAATTCTGATTTGGTGATACCCGCTCTTAAGATCTAACTTGGTGTAATACTGTGCTCCTCCAAGGCAATCCATTAGATCTTCAATTCTAGGTATTGGGAATCTATACCTAATGGTGATCCTATTAATTGCTCTAGAATCAGTACAAAGTTTCCATTTACCTCCTTTTTTTGTTGCCAAAACAACTGGGACTGCACAAGGGCTGATGCTCTTTTGAATTAGACCTTGATTCAATAATTCTTCCACTTGCCTAGCCACCTCTTGGTTCTGCTCAGGTGTAAGCTTGTATGCTGCTTTGTTAGGCAATGAGGCTCCATGTATGAAGTCAATTTGATGACTTATTGCTCTATTGGGTGGTAGAGTTGCAGGTGTTCCATCACTCACTATGCTCTTGTACTTTTCTAGCAGCCTTTGAACTATTTCAGGTATGACTATCTTCTCAGCCTTTTCTTCCTCTTTGGACTGCATTAGGACCACATAACCTTCATTCCCTTGGTGTAGATCCTTGATGAACTCTTTACCACTGCTCAACATGATATTAGGAACCTTGGACTGTCCTTCATCATCCTTAATCAATGATTGCAGCTTGAAGGTTCTTCCATCCTTCTTGAACTCAATGGTGTTCTCCTTCCCATGATATAAAGCACCTCTGTCATATTGCCATGGCCTGCCAAGAAAAAGATGGCATGCATCCATGGGTAGTACATCACAAATCAACTTATCTTTGTAGCCTCCAATTGAGAATTCAACTGTAACCTGCTCATTCACTAGAACACTCTGCCCTTTATTCAGCCATGTGACTTTATAAGGATTGGTATGAGGTACCTTCTGCAATTTTAACTTAGTGACTACCTCCTCAGAGATGATATTATCTGTAGAACCAAAATCTACAATGACCTTGCATACCTTTCCCAATATCTTGCACCTTGCTCTAAACAAAGCTCTCCTTTGCTTGGGTTCTTCCTTGACCGGTTGTCTGATCAACACTCTATTAAACATCAGATTTTCACCTACTTCTGATTCTATATGGCTGATCTCAGGTGATTTGACACTCATGGTGTCCTCTTGTGCATAAGCTACTCTCTTCTCATTGCTAGATGAATAAGCTTTCACTGGGCACCTATAACCTGGATGACCTGGCTGATTATAGTGATAACATTTCATGGTGGAAAAGTAGGAGTTACTTTTGCCTACTCCTCTTCCTCTATTTGAACCCCCTTGAGGTCCTCTTCCTCTATTAAATCCTCCTCTTGATGATGTTTCACCTCCATGCTCAGTAAGCTTGGATTCTCCTTGGGTTCTTTGATCATTACCTCTTCCTTGGTAACCTCCACGCTGTCCTCTTTGATCTTTGCCTCTGCCTCTGCCCTTAGAGGACTGATCATGCTTTCTTTTATTCCTCTCTTCAATATTTATAGCCAGCTGATAACATTGGTGGACTGTCTTGGGGCTGAGTAGAGCCATCTCTTCATGTATGTTCCATTTCAAACCATTGAGGTACCTAGCCACTTTTAGGCTCTCATCTTCTGCCACATTTGATCTCAAGCAAAGCTTCTGGAACTCTTCAGTGTAGGTGTTGACATCTTGGTCTTTTTGTCTTAAACTCTACCTCTTCTTGTGAAGTTGGATCTCATAATCATCTGGCATATATGCTTCTTTCACTTTAGCAACCATTCCTTTCTAGGTTGATATGGGATGCTTGCCTTCTTTCTCCCTTTCAGTCTAAACAAATTTCCACCATGTCAAAGCTGATCCTCTCAACCTTGATTTTGCCACCTTCACTTTCTGTGCTTCCACGACTCCATCACATTCAAAGTGATTCTCCATTCCATCTATCCAGTCCATGACCAAATCAGGGTCCATCTTTCCATGGAATAGTGGTATGCCCTCAAGTCCTTTTCCACTCAGGGCTTTTAATGCCTTCAAGAAACGCTCCTCCTCAAGAACAGGGTCAGGTTTAGGGACTTTTTCTTCCTTTGCAACCTCTTCTTCTTTTGGAACTTTACCTTCCAACTTCACCTTGTTCAGTGCTTCCTCAAGCTGCTCTATTCTTTCCTTTAGAGACTTGTTATCCTCTTCTTGCTCTTCAACCATCTTGGGCGTTTCACTTGATTCAACCTCTAACATATACGCTGCTTTCTCAAATCTTTCACTGCTTTGATACCAATCTGATAGAAACAAGGTTGGATTAAGTCAATCACTGGCTCAATGCTCTGGGCCTTCAGTGGATAACCCTTGGTGTTTCTCTCCACCACTCAACCTATAGGTCCCCAAAGTAATTAGGCACCCCTAGTCCTTTCTGCCAACCCTGCTATCAAGTTCCAAATCGTTCACAATGCCTTAACCAAGCATTTTTTGGTGCTTTTCGTCTCTTCACCAACTAGCCCTTAATCAGCTTAAAGACCAGTTAATCTCTAAATTCTTCCTAACCTCATTTCAAGGGTGTGTATAAGGTTTCAAAACTTCAAAATAGTCTAGAGAGGGTTCTTGTTCCACCTCCATACACCTCTTCCCTACCGCTTTCTCAAAATCCTAGTCTAGGGTTTGGGGAGGGCTACTAGGATTAGGCCTCTTCCAACAAAACAAATGCTTCATACTCCTCCCTGCTCGATGAACACCACAACTTCAAAGAAGGAACCCTAGCTAAAATTTGGAGCATTTCAAGATTCTTTTGGTTTCTGTCCTTCACAGGCCGTACACAGGGCTTTCACTGTTTTTGAGGAATTTAGGGCTTTTTAAGCCTTTTCTTGGAAACAAGGAGGCCTGTCTTCTTCCTTCTGCCTCCAGATGACTTGGTGATGATTCCTGCCACCTGTCAGACCTTTGAAAGGTCTGCAACAATCTTCTCACACCCTGGATTTCCAATGGCCAAACAACCCTGCAACGTTGGAAGAAATTATTACACTGTCTTTCCTAACCGGCCATCACAAGCTCACCTAGGAAAAGATCATCAACCTACTTGCATGACTCACAAAGACTCCTATATTTACACTATATACAAAGAGGTATTTTTTCCTTGTTTCCACAATTCCCATACTTCCTGGTACGGACAGGAAACAAAACTAAAACTCCAATGTTCTTAACTTTACCAGTCAAAAACAACAAAAAGAACTAACATAGTAATTACAAAATGGAAGAAAGCGATGGGAAAACAAACTACTAAACTAGAAAGATGCTTCAAAGAGCTTCACTACATGCTATACAACTCAACAAAAATGTTTCTCAATCCATTTCTTGCAGCTGTCACATGCAAGAACAGAAAAATAGATTTTTCCACACAAAAATTACTGTTTCTTTCTTGTTCTCATAAAAAATGCCAACATAAAAAGCATCCAACCTTGTTCAAAGGTTGAGAAAACACTTTTACAATCCTTTTGAAATGGTTAGGTTTCCAATTTTAGCCTAAGAATGGCTAAAAGCTTCCTGTTGTAAAACACAATGTGTTTTGCAATCTTTTACAAAAACTTAGGAAATGACCACAAAAAGATTTCCCAATTTATTCAACTTTTACCTAATGAACCAAAAGGTCCCCAAACACAATCTAAAGGTGTTAAAGACCTTACACAACAAAATGAAATAGATTTTTAAAATAGGACTTCAAAATATGCTTGCACCTTGGCACCTTGGCAGGTGCTCTTGCACCAGCTTCATGCAGAGCCCTCTTGATGGTGATTATTTATTGCAACAACAAAGAACAATCTCATTTTTCTTAGAATCATTTGAAAAGGCACTATCTGAGCTAGCCCTAGGAAAGGATGGAACTTGAGGCCAAAGATTGATACCAATCTTGAGCCTTCCCCTTAAAAGAGGTGGCTAATAGTAAGTGATGTTTTCTTCTGATATGTTATGTACCCTACATACCTTTTCTATATCTTGAAGGTGTTCGGAAGGGGTTTTGAAATCTTCTCTACAGAATCTTAGAATATCTTTTAGGGCATTAGCAGGTATTCTAGGCCATACATCTGGGGGTGTGGGTCATTGTAGTGGACTACCACTATCCCATGTTACAAAATTTCTAGGAGTGTGGGGAGGTACATGAGCCATAGAGAGAAGATTCCTACAAATCGGATATACAAGTAATCTTATTTGGAAGTTTAAGACTTCAGGTGGAGTAGATAAGTCTTTAGATACTGGGCTCTAACTTCTCACTTAATTACTCCTTATAGGTGATATAGAACCTATAAGCATCCTCCTTCTAGAGATTGAGGCAAGTAACTAAGAGTACTAGAAGTGACCTCTCGATGATGATTTTGTTTCAAATTTGTGCATGAAACTTCCAATTTCCTTCGGTAGCCTAATTCAAGAAATATTTTTGACTTCTAATCATGCATTTGGAAAAAATTGGGTCCCACCGGGCATGCTAGAAAAAGAATTGTTGATCATCAAAGTTTGCGCCTCTCTGACAGTCTTATGGAAATTCAGCGAGTGGAGGAAAAATTGAGTCTCACTGAATACCTCTGGGTTTTTGGTGCAAAGTCGACTCTTCTTTTGGGGTTTTCAAATAAGGGGAGAAGGAAATGTAAAAATAAAACATAAAAGCCGATGCGCCAAAGATTTTACAACATTTCAAACCCAAATAATTCCTATGATTGATATAAATAGACATAGAATGCCACAACTCCTCATTGTTGGAAAGAGAACAAACAACAAAGGCTAACTTCAAGCACAATGTAGACTTTTAGATCATTCCACAAGCAGTGTTCATTAAGGTTCGATCAAAGATAAAGATTTCTTATGGGTAAAAGAACAATATTTCAGAAATCACATGAACTTTGTCTCCCAATACGGCATAGCACAACAAAATAACAACTTTCAAAAAAATAGAAAAGTTCAATGACAGTCCAATTTCCTAAGCCACTATTCTACCATACAAGCATAAAGCATAGAAATCCACTATATAATCTGGACCTAGATATAGCTTGTAAGACACAGTGTTTCATTCATAATGACAATATAAAGAAAGAAAGATTGAAAAAGGCCATACATGAACAGTCTCAATAAATTCTCTTGAATACTTCATTCTTTAATTATAAAATGAACTTTGAAATAGAGGTCGAATGCCAATCCAACAATAGTTTAAACCTTAATAGATATAATATGCCAGAAAAAAGTAGTTTTGTAACTTGTTTCTAAAAATAGTTCCAAAAACCTTTAAGAAAACTAAAAAAAAACTTTCTTAATGAAGAAAATATCAATGGGAAAATCTAATGAAAAAAATATCTTTCTTTCTATGTCATCTCCCTCGCTTTATAGCCAAAACAAAAGATATACATTACCTCAGCTCAGAAGTAATTGTCACCAGTTGTTGACAATTGATAGCACATGATCCAATCATTGACCCTTGGTTAGGCCACAAAAGATTTTTTCTCATTAATTCTTAGCTATTGCGTTAATACCCTTTAGATATTTTAGCAAAGATAAAAGCTCATACACAATCAGATCCTAAAAACAATAGCTTGGAAAAAGGACCTAGTTGTCTGATCACATCACTCCTAGGCACCGTCTCAAAATTTCCATCCCAAAAATCAAGGAAAAGAGAAGAAAAGGCCAGCCAACTCTGAAAAAATCCTCAATCATATTACTTTATAGGTGGTGCAAATAACCTGCAACAAAGAGATGATCTGTCAACAAGTAAAAAACTTCTGAGCTTCCAAATATAGCTCCCAAGAAAATGTTTGACAAGTAAGCACGTTTCCTGATCCTTCTCCCGAAAGGAAGACGACAAATGAAAGTTGCGCAGCCACCACATGGCACATTATGCATCTTTCTGATGATTCTATTTGAGCATGGGTGCACGTGATGTCGAAGAAATTTATGCAAATGAAAAATGAAAAAGAATAAGGTGGAAAAAATACTTCACAGTAACCAACACTCCTATCAATATTGAAGAAACATATGGAAAAGGCTTCATAGTCTTGAGTAACAAGGATGTGACACAACAAGTGAATATGAAATTCATCAACTCCTAGAACAAATACAAAATGATGAAAACAAAAATGGATTAGGATATCAAGATCCCTCTCATAACAACAAGCCTCCTAGAGAATATCTAAGGCTTCATGATGATGGCACGGTGATCTTGAATTCCCCCGCCTAATCTAAATATCCTCCTTCCTCCATAAGAATGGGTGTTTATCAAAGAAGAAGATTTTAACATCTTTGGTTTTTCTACCCAACCTTCACTTGAAGAAACTCGTGAAGCTAGAAAGCAACAAAATCCTCAAAAATTTAAAGGCTTACCAATTTTGCAAAATCTCACAAACATTGAACAAAAATTGAAAGAACTTGTTAACACGGGTGGATTACCCTACCACCTCCTTATAGAACTAAGCATTCTAAAAATAACAAATATTGTGCATATCACAAGACTCGGGCATCTTACTGATGAGTTTCATACTTTGAAACAAATACTCAAAAGACTTGACATGTTAGAAATAATCCCTTGATTAGAATCTATTCCCCTTGTCATGTAATAGTTGTAGATATTCTATGCTCACTATTACATGAACTTTCCCATCACCTACCTCAGCTCATTCTTGTCTCGCACTCAGTGGAGGAAAGAATTTTATAGCCTTGTCCTAGTATTGCATTTGTCATTGTCCCTTAGGTTCGTTATTCACCTTTCGCTTATATAGACTAAGATTGGGAGGCGGATGACTTGCTCATAGGTTGACTCAAATTTTCCTTACTAGTCTCTTACATTATTTATTTTTTCATTTTCTTTTGTGTAATTGCATGTGTGTAATGTGATCAGATATGATGTCATGTTTTATGTTCTCTCTCTCTTTGTGACATTCCTCTATTTTTACCTTCATTCTTCTCTATGTCATGCATCGCTTTCTCTTTTTATCTTTCTCTTTCTCTTTTATTTTCCTTTTGTAGATGACGCAAGCCATTGAGACATTCATGTCTCCTTCATGTTGACCCAAAAAGATTTATTTTTCCTTTTCCTTTTCATTTAATGGGTATGTGTAGAATTATGATGGGCCAAAAAGTGGCAATATGATGGGTATGTGGCTGACGACTTTTTTTCTACCCAAAATTGATTGAACGAAAAGGGTTTTTAAAGGAGATTCCCAACTTTCCATTAATATGAATTATGCTTTATTTTGAATTTAATAAGTAATTATTATTCATTTTTTATTCAAATTATGACTAAAGTCCTAATTGATATGTTGATTGAAAAACATCTATAGCTTTCAAATCGTATCACATTTTTTGAATCCAAAAAATGCATCACATTCTATGATTCACATACTCTAGGGTTTACAAAAATAAAAATTGAATTTCATGAAGCTTTGACCAAGTTAAGGTGGTCAAACATACGAGTTTTTTATATTTTTTAAAAATTGTAATAAAAAAATCATAATTAATTTTTTACTAGGAAAAAAATTACAAAAAAATATGCATCACATTAGGACACGAGTCATCTACTTATATCTAGAATCTTATAAAAAAAATTTATCTTTTTCTTGTGGTTAAGGTGGTTAGACAGACACCCACTTCTTATTTTTTCCCTGAAATTTAAGTACTACTCTATTGAAATTTCAAATTTTCACCAAATAGATTTATTTATTTTTTAACAAACCTAGTAGTTTATAAACTACATTAAATTTTCTACATATTCTATTCTTACATATTTTTTAAATAATATAGATAACTTATTCAAATTTTTAAGTCAAGTTACTTAATTCTGATTTTTCTGAATTTTTTGCCACTTAAGGGCTTGTTTTTTCCATGATGATCCTGCACATACCCTAATCTTTATCTTTTTCTTGTGTTTTTATTTTGGGGATTATGTAAGGCATCGAGACATTCATGTCTCCTTCATGTTGACCCAAAATATTTTCCTTTTTCTTCCACCTTTTCTTTTTCATTTTTGTCTTTTGTTTTCCTTTTGAGGATGATGCAAGGCACTGAGACATTCGTGTTTCTTCCATGTTGACCCAAAAGGTTTTCCTTTGTTTTTTCTCTCTTTGTTTCATTCTTCCAATTCTATGTGTATTTTGGGGATGATGACAATTTCGAGCTCTTTAAAATTCATTGCAGGAAATAACATACTGACCCCAAATCCATAGATCCCTTATTTGTTTGGTGTTTTCATTTTGGGGGCAACCCCCCCTTTTTTTTTTCTCTTGCATGAACTAGAAATATATGACTTGGCATAGGGCTTTCCTAGTTGGCTCTCATGTCTTCTTTTTCATTTTTCATTTGCTACTTTAAAGTAATTTCTCACAGCATGGTGTTTAGCAAATTCTTTAAAGTGGGGGCATACATTGACATTATTCTGTTATATTTTCCTTTTTTCGCGGTTCTTAGTGCAACCTTCTTACTTCATACAAGGTGTTTGTCACTTTTTGGATGACATTGGGTGTAATGTCTTCCAAGATTGTGACCTCATTATATTGCATTCTTCTTAGTGGCTTGATGCGATGCACTGCATCCCCTAAGTTGTGAATTCTCTATTCTCTAATTGGTCCTCTCTTAGAGACATTAGGCACAATGTTCCCTAAGGTAAAGACCTCGCATGAACTAAGCAAAAATCCTTTGAACATTCTTTGCTACCTACTAAGAAGATAATATAAGGGTTCTCTTTCTTTAAAGACTAAGCTACCTATTGAGAAGATAATTTTATGGCACTAGAGGATGGGCCACATTGCTAAGAAGGGTCTAAGGGCCCCAAAAACTAAAACCTTATTGAGGGGTTAAATGATTGTTATCATGACTAATTTTTGTGAACATTTTGAATACAAAAATAATAATTTTACTCTACTTCTCATAAATCTTCTTGAGTGTTGGAATTAATCCATTATAATTTATTTGGTCATGTTAATGTTCCTTCAAATTTTTAATCTATATATTATGGATACTCACCCCATGGACGACTTGAAGCTCCATGGCCCCAGAGTGAGAATATTGTGGATACTCACCCTACGTACGACCTGAAGTTTCTTGGACCCGAAGTGAGCGCATTTCTGTCGAAGTTGGATCTTCCCATCTTATTCTTTTCTTTCTTATTTATGTCTTTGGCATTGTATGTTTATCTTGTTTTGCTGCAAATCATACACCTTGTGTGCATCCCTTTTTTCTTATGTTGGTTTGACGTAAAATCTTGGGTCCTGGGGTCTTGGCCACCTCCTTTGATCTTTTTCATCCTTTGTTTTCTGCATTGGTACAATTGGACCTCTCTTGAATGTCTACTTTAGTGTAAGTTTGAAGCAAGTTCATCCTCTCACTTTAAAGTGGGGCCTAAATGTGGCAATGAAAAAAGTATGCCTTTTCCTTGTTTGATTTGGGAATAATTAATGATAAATTGAGCTTGATATCGCTTTGATCTAGTACACATCCACATTAGGTTTTGGGCCCTTCTAAGCTAAATAAACTTAACTTTTCCTTAATTTAATGTTGTAAAGTTAGTTATTGACACCTTCACATTAAATTTAGGAGTCTTGTAAATTAAGTGGACCTAATCTAGTGATGTAATGTGTTTTACACATTCACATTGGATTTAGGGCCCTTTTAAGCTAAATAGGCCTATTTTTGCCTTAATTTAGTGTTGTAAAGTGTATTTATTTACACTTTCACATTATATTTTGGGCCCTATTGCATTTATAACCTTTATATCATCATTAATAGGCCCCTAAGACCTTATATTGTGCTCCCCAAGGCATATTTCAATCAAAAACATCAAAAATTCAAAAAATCCACACCAAAAATGTAGAGTTGGACTCATTCGCCACCTTGGGCGAATGAGTCCCCCTAGGTGGGACCCATTCACGACCTTGGGTGAATGAGTCCCATTTGGGGTTTTTTCAAGGTTTTGAGCAAGAAAATTGGGTTTTAAGTTCAAATTTTATGAATGTCAACCTATGGGATCCAATTAATGGGATATTAGATGGATTTCCTATATAAATGAGGTCTCAAGTCATTATTTCATTATGAATTCATGATATCAAGTCAAGGATTCAAGAGTTAAGTATTCCAAGACTTTACAAGATCATCAATAGAGCATTAAAAATAATTTCTAAGGCATTTAAGAGTAGATTTCTTCATCAATTATTGTAGCAATTCAAGATCCATCATCATGTCAAGGATATCAAGCATCAAGCATGTTATTGAGCTATTTTTGTGATTTAGCATTGAAGATCCAAGATCAAGAATTGTTCTACACCTATTGTCAAGATCAAGATCTACATCCTTCATGGCAATTTCATGTTGAGTTGCATATTTAAAAGAAATTATTTACAAGGCATCATTCAAGGTATCAAAATTTATGTTTCATGTCCTTTTTTCATTGTTTCATCATTTTCTTTAATTACCTAAATGGGGTTTGACCAAGGCAAACCCATATTCACTAACAATCAACAAGTTTTTCTCCTCTTTACATGTGTGATTGCACATATAGGTGTCTTGGAGCATGAAGGATCATTGAAGATTAGGTTACAAGCTTGGAAAAAGTTGTTGGAATTTTCTCCTCATTTCCGAGGTTGTAATCTTCACTAGAAAAGGTCACCTACAGCCCCGAATCAGAGTTTCAGATCTAGAGACAAAGTGGAATAGAAAGAGTAGACATTGAAGACCAGATTCAGACTTTGAAATTTTAGAAAATCCTAACTAGACTCATTCACCTAGAGTGGTGAATGAGTCCCAGTTTAGGTCAATTTTTAGATTTTTGCAGTTTTGAATACCCTTTTTCTAGGAATCTGTTCTTGTGCAGAAACCTTGATCTTGGAATGATTCGCCCAGATTAGCGAATGAATCCTAGTAGCCTAAATTTTAGGTTATTCAACATTTTAGGAATCCATTCAAGCTCTCTCAAATTTCCAAGTGATCCTCTAAACTTTTCCAGTTTGTTGTTCTGATTTATTTTCATTTATAGTTCATTTAGTGAAGTTTCTTGCATCATTGAGTTCAATCATTAGATCTTGCATTTCATAAATTTTTCCAAGCCCTAGCTTGGTGGTGAACCCCTCATTAATCTCTAAACATACCCTAGGACAACCCTATTGTTAGGTCTCTTTACCCTTTGTTCATTGGATTGAGATCTCTAGGGCATCCTTGAACGAAAATTGAGGGAAATAGGTTTAGGTTCCTAGACACCTAGTTTGTGTTTCACCTCCCAAAAGGTGGAACACTATTTCTATTGTTTCACTAAGATATGCAAAGGAGAAAGAGATATTGCAATAGGGTTGTCCTAGGGTCTGATTGTAAACTAAAGAGGGGTTCACAACCAATCTATAGCTTGAAATACTAATGGAATGTATGACCAAATGCTTAAACCTAATGCAATGCAAACTTTCACTAAATGACCTAAAAATGCATGTAAATCAAAACAAAAAGTTGAGAGATGAAAAGTATGCACCTGAAAACCTAAAGATGACTAGATGAAGCTATGAAATGCTGAAAACACTGATTTTAAAGCCTGTTGGGACTCATACACTAGTTTGGGTGATTTAGTCCCAGATTAGGGATTTTGGGAAAAAACTGAAATCTAGCAAAAGGGTGTTTGGAACTTCTAAAACCAAAAAATTTGACCAAATTGGGACTCATACGCCAAGATTGTTGTATTAGTCCAGTTATGGTTTATGGAAACTGAAGGACCGATTTTTCTCTTCTAAGTCTACTATGTCCTTTCCAATTGATTTTCGGATCTGAATATTCAGTTTGCAACCTATAGATGTTTTCCAATGATCTTCAATGCAATGTTACATTTTTGACAACTTTAAGCACTTTGACAACTTTGACAACTTTCTCTTCAATATGCCTTCAATCTAAATCTCCAAATCACACACGGGTATGTGCAGGATCATCATGGAAAAAATAGGCCCTTAAGTGGCGAAAAAATTAGAAAAATCAGAGTTAGGCAACTTGACATAAAAAATTGAATAAGTTATTTATATTATTTCAAAAATATGTAAGAATAGAATCTGTAGCAAATTGAATGTAGTTTCTAAACTACTAGGTTTATTTATTTTTTTAAATCTATTTGGTGAAAATTTGAAATTTCAATGTAGTAGTACTTAAATTTCAAGGAAAAATAAGAAGTAGGTGTTTTTCTGACCACCCTAACCACAATAAAATGATAATATTTTTTTATAAGATTTTAGATATAAGTAGAGGACTCATGTTCCGATCGATGCATATTTTTGTTTTCCGAATAAATAATTAATTATGATTTTTTTATTACAAATTTAAAAAATATAAAAAAGTTGTATGCTTGACCACCTTAACTTGGTCAAAAATTCATGAAATTCATTTTAATCCTATAGTATACAAAGCATAGAATGTGACGCATGTTTCAAATTCAAAAAATGTGATACGATTTGAAAGTTGTAGATGTTTTTCAATCAACCTATCAATCAGGACTTAAGTCATAATTTAAATAGAAAATGAATAATAATTGTTTATTAAATTCAAAGTAAATCATAATTTATATTTTTGAAAATCTGAGAATATCCTTTAAAAACCCTTTTCGTTTCATCAATTTTGGGTTAAAAAAAGTTGTTAGCCACATACCCTACACATACCCATCATATCACCACTTTTTGGCCCATCATGATCCTAGACATACCCACACTAAGGAGAGGAAAAAATGTTGTTTTGTTAGTAGAAAGGGGTTTTCCTTGGTCAAACCTCGTTTTGGTAATCAAAATTTAAAATGAAATGAAATAGGAAAGGAGAATGATGAACAAACAAAATGCAATGTTGCAACTCACCAAACCCTAGCAATAAAGTGCTTTAAACACGTATGAAGTGGCTCTTATGGATGTAGATTTTGAATCTTGCTTGAATGTGATAGATCTTGAATTGAATGCTAGCCTAAAACATGAAAACCTACATCACAAATGTTAGCTCAAAAACAAACATGATGCATGTAGACTTTTACATGATGCTTGATGCTTGAAGAATGCTCTTAAACACTTGATAATCAACTCTTGAATTCTCTTGAATGCTCTTGTAAACTCTTGAATACTCTTGTGAACTAAAATTTTCTAGGATATATGCTCTCACAAAATTCTTAGGTGAAAATGAGTGAAATAACCTTACATTTATACTTAATTATGCCAAATTTCCAAAAATTACAACTGCAAGCCGATATTAGATCTAAGAGGATAAAATCCCACCAAAAATTTGAATTAAATTTAATTTTGGGAAACACGAGACTCATATGGAGAAGGTGGCGTATGAGTCCCATTAAGCATAAATTATGGGACCATTTTTCAAAAATGCTTAGAAAGGTGTAAAATCTAGATCGGGACACAAAACCCAAGGTGGGGGGTGATCCCATAATACTAGTTTACAATTTTTGTCCAAACTGGACATTGTACTGGTTTTTTCTAACTAAATCTTCACTTTCTGACTCCTATAGCAACTAAACCATGAGGAATTTGAAGATGATGCAAACTAGTGATTTGTGAAATTTTTTCTGTAGATTCTAAATATATTTTTTTCAATTTTTTCTGAATAAGATTGAACTTCCTTTTCCATTTCCTTGAAAAACTATTTTTTTTTCAGTAAACACCATTTTTAAGCAATGACACTCACCATATAACACATAATTTTTTTTCCATGAAGGATAAAATTCTATTTTTTTCGAATTTAGATTTGTAACTACGATATCTAGTGCTTCCAATTGGTTTGATAGTTTTTTATTGAATATTTTTTCCTTAATCAAGTTTCAAAGTCAAACCAATTACAATTAAGATATAGGTGGACCGTATAACACAACCTTTTTTGTATGTATCGAAATTCAAATTTTTTTTTGTTGGATCAAGGACTTCAATATCTGGTGCACTGATATTTTTCAAATTTTTTTTATAATCTTCTATTTTTCGACATGTGCAAAACAAAGAGCTTGATTTTTGGTGAAAAACCTACATTCACAAGAAATAAAAAATAAATATAATAATTAAATTAAATTTATTAAAAACTATACTTTTTGGGAAGCTTATAATAAGGACTACATAGTTACAAAAAATAAATTTTAAATGAATTCATTTGATCCCCCAAAAGATAAATCAAAAGTGGTTTTTTATCAACATTTTGATAGGTGTGAAGGAGACTCCGTTATAGGTATGGTTTAAAATTAGTAGGGTTCTATCCAAGGGGTTTTGATCTAAGGTGGTTTGATCAAACCCTCTTCAATTGGAATCCTTCAAATAGAACCTTTAAAGGCTTAAATCATTATATTTTCTAAAAATATGTGATTTCAACAAAAATCAAAATCTCCCAAAAATTGTAAACTAGCATTGTGGGATCATGTTGGAACTAATACACCCAAGGTGGTGTATGAGTCCCAAATCACTAAATCTGGGCCACACAACTTAAAACACCTGAATTATGATTGGATGTTGATTTATGTTAGGGTTATCCTTGACAAGATGCATTAAATGAGGCTTGTGGATGCAAAATAAGACCAATTAAAGCATAAAGAAGCACAATTATTTAATAAAACCCTAGAAAAGTGTGAAAGTGTGTTACAACACTTTACAACACTCTAAATAAGGCATGATTAAGTTTATAAGGGATGAAACCTAATGTGAGTGTGTTAAACACATTACAACACTAAGTCAAGGCATCATTAAGCTCAATTTTACAAGGATGGCCCAAACAAGTGTGAAAATTTCACCAACAACATTTTTTGACACTACATTTAGCCCTCACTATAGTGAGAGGATGAACTTGCTTCAAAATCACACTAAAGTAGAAAAACTTGCTTTAAGAGGGGTCCAAGTGCACTAATGCAAGTAAGATAGGATGACAACGATCAAGAGGGGTGATCAAGCCCCTAGGATCTAGATCCCATGGCAAACCAACATAGGCACAAAATAACACACATGAAAATGATATAAAGAGAATCATTAAGGAACACACATACACTGCCAAAGACAAAGAGAAAAGAAAAACAAAAGGGGTGGATGGATCAAGCTTTGACCGTTTGTCAAGCATGATGTGGATTAGATCTAGGTTGTTTGTTCAAAAATGCATCCTCACTTTGAGGCAATGGAACTTTAGATTGTCTGTTGGGTGAGGATCCAAAAGAGTTGAGAGACATTCACACATGGCCAGTATGCACTCACATACACATGAGTGGCTATGGGAAATTCATCCCTTTGTTGGGCTTCCTGTCAAACCATACCAAAGTTATACCTCTTGATAACTTTGATAAGGTTCCACACAATAATGAAATTCAAGCTTCATGAGGAAAGAAAAGCTTCGTATGCTTGGAACTCATGAACAAACAAGATGGCTCCACAGGCATACAAACTATTTTATGCAAGGTGGCCATATAAGTGAAATTGTAAATACAAAAATAATGTAAAGAACATTCAAAGGAGTCTTTCTTAGTTCATGTAAGGACTTAAACTTAGGGAAAATTGTGCCTAATGTCTCCAAGAGAGAACCAATCAAAGAATAGAAGATTCAAAACTTAGAGGATGCAGTATGTCGCATCAAGCTCCACTAAGAGGAATGTAATATGCTAAGAGAAACCACACTCTTGAAGGAAATCATACCCAATGTCATCCAAAAAGTGAAAGACGCATCAAAAGAAGTAAGAATAATACACCATGAAACATGAAATGTAAAAATAATAATGTCAATGTATGCCCCCACTTTAATGAAATTACTAAACACCATGTTGCGAGCAATTACTTTAAAGTAGAAAATGATAAATTCTAAAAATAAAGAAAACATGAGGGTAAGTGCACCAAGATGGTTCCCAAAAAGGGGGCTTAAGTAGCCACTTTTTTTTTTGAAATCAGGAAATGCTGACCTTGGACGTGAAATTGAGGATAGTTACACTCAAAATTTTGTGATGGAACAAAAACAAGGATAGAAGTGCTCTGAGTCTACTTTCTAAACTACTAATTTATTTTGAAAATGGTTGAGATTAAGGGGTTCAAAAGAGGAATGTACAGAAATTGGTGTTGTTTTTGTTAGTAAAACATAACATAGCAACTCTTGTACAACCTGAGCACGGTGAACTTTTTTGTAGTATTTTTAAAATATCTAGAGTTAGAAGTTAGCTAATAGCATCTAGTTGGTGCACAATTTTTTTGATAATTGTTTAATGAATATTTGATTTTTTACTAATTTTCTAAGTGGGAACTTCCTGAAAAGCAGAATTTTGGCCGTACTCCCTCTACAAAATTTTGAAAATAATTAATTTTTTTTTTCTTTTTTTTTTTAAATTTATAGAATGGAGTCTAGTTTCTAAAAATGTAATTTATTTGAAATTTTGATGAACGGATAATTTATAACAAAAAAGACACTAAAAACTACTTTTTGGCAAAAAATAGACATACAAACAAAAAAAGTTATGGATGAAAGGCTTAACATTGTCGAAAAGTGAAAAAAATTACATCGTTGGATAGCTAAGAGAGAACCTAACATTACCCATGTTTTCGATTTTGTCAATATTGAACTAGATGCAATCTTGATGGTGAGCACAGACCCAATTATGTGAAAAATTGTAGAATTTGCAAAAACACGTCTCTGGCCTCGTTGGGAATGCCCTCCAAGCCTTTGGGTTGGTATTCCAAGGAAAATAATTTTACTTTTTTTTTTTTTAATGCGAAATAATGTGTGCACGTTATAACGTGCTCACGTTTTAAAATTTTTTTTATAAGTGGCAAGAAAATTGGTACCCAACTTCATGCACCCGCCCATGAGAGCTAACTTGAAAAGCCCTATGCCAAGTCATCTATTTCCAAATAAACCTACGTCATGCAAAGGAAAAGAGAGGGATTTCCCCCAAAATGAAACTCCAAACACATGAGGGATCTATGGATTTGGGGTTAGTATGTTCTTGCTATAAATTTTTTAGAGAGCTCAGAACTATCATCATTCCCCAAATACTCATAGAACTAGAAGAATGACAAAAAGAGAGTGAAAACAGAGAAAAACCTTCTTGGACAGCATGGAAGAGATATGAATGTCTTGATGCCTTGCATCATCTCTAAAAGGAAAACACAAGAGAAAGAAAAAGATAAAGAAAAATCTTTTGGGTCAACATGGAAGAGACATGAAAGTCTTGATGCCTTGCATCATCCCAAAAAGAAAAAACACAAGACAAATGAAAAAGATAAAGGAAAAGATTTTGGGTCAACATGGAAGAGACACATGAATTTCTTGACGCCTTGCATCATCCCTGAAAGTAAAACATAAGACAAAGAAAAGATAAAGGAAAATCTAAAGGATTTACGACATAGAGAAGAATGTAGGTACAAATAAAAGAATTTCACAAAGAGAAAGAGAGAGAGAGATACATCAAACAAAACATTACGGGGGATCATACAAAAGAAAAATAAATAATGCAAAGGACTAGTAAGGAACATGTGAGTCAACCTATAAGCAGGTCATTTGCATCCCAATCATGTTCATCATATATCAAAGGAAGACAACTAGCCAAAGAGACTATAGCAAGTTTCGAACTAGGGTCAACACTCTTCCTAGGAGAATTATTGTTTAAGTTCATGAAAGAATAAAATAATGTATTCAATTCATTATGCACTTTTTCATCAATCTTTTCAATCTAATCATCATCATCAAAATTAATCACAACAGGAGATCGAATGATAATGTCCAAAGAAGGGTTTAGCTTTTTTTGCAGTTTTTGTATAAGATTGTTTTGTTTTAGTGAAGGGGGAGACACATCATCCATTTCTTTAGTCAATTTTGGATTTTGATTTTCTTTGTTTATTTCATCATTGAACTTTCAAGCAAGAGCACGATGTTTATGCCTACTCTCTCTAGTACCTCTATTTATTTTAATTTGGTTTTCAAGTTGCATTTGTGTAGGAGTGGGTTGATCAACCATAGGTTTCTTTTCTTCCCCAAGGCAAGGAACCAAAGGAACCATGGAAGGTTGTTCAACCACTTTCTCTTTAACTTTGTAAACTTGTTTTATTTTAGGAGGTGTGATGGGATTATTTTTGTTGTCTCTTGGTCTTTTTTAGGAAATAGGTGAAGGTTCTAGCTTAGATTGATCTTGGTTGTTTGGACTGTCTTCTAGTTCAATCATGGTTTCATCAAGGATGGTAAGCTTGATGGTCATTGAAGGCATGTTTCAGACCTAGATAATTTCGTTATGCATTTTTCCTTAAATATTTTGTATGATGTGAAAAATAATTTCTCACAAGGTTTAATAGGTTCTATAGGCTTAGGCGAGAAGAATTCTAAGGAACAGTTTCCACAGGAAGACAAGGGGTTAAAACCACTATGATGCACAGTGAAAATTTTATTGTCAAAGGGAAAATTTAAGCATTGATGCACAATTGATAGGACCACTCCCATTGAGTGTAGCCATAAGTGACCAAGCCTCACACGGAATTGATCCGATGTCGATATAATGAAGAATAATACATCTAGTGTTTTCAATCCTACTTGAAAAGGTAAGGTGATTGATCCCATTGTAGGGAAAGAAAAACCATTATCCATCTTAATCCATGCTTTTGGTTTTTCATATATTTCTTGAAAAAGCTCATGTAGAAGTAAGTATTCCTTAGTGATCACATTCTCTCCATAGACATGATATATTAATATCCCATTAGTGGGCTTATCATAGATTCAACTAGCTATCTAAAGAGGACCATCGGGTAAATGTTTAAGTATATCCTTAGAGGAGAAACCAATGTCAAGAGGCTTTTTAGTTTGGCCCTTATGATTTTGAATTTTGACCATTGCAACCAAACATCGATAGGATTTTGTTCTTGTTGATTAGTATCCATAGGAATTTTTTGAATTGTATCTATGTTCTCATCATTTGTGTCAACATTCATCACATCAACCTTTGTAGTTTCACTAGCTTTTACAAATGAAATATTATGTTTCGGCATGGGGTTGGTAAATATTTGCAATTTTTGGTTAGGAGGGGAAATAAACTTATTTCCTTGATCACTAACACCATCAACGGAAAGATGAACAAAATCAATGAGGTATTGCACAAGATGTTCAAGATGTTTACAATGTTTCGTATCATGTCCATTTTGTTTGTGATAATGACAATAAGAACTTTTTCTATAGTTTTCAGATAGTGGTTTATTAGGATTAGGAGTTTTAATGGGAGGCAAGGTAATCATTTTCTATTCTAAAAGTTGCGTCATTGTGTTATAAAGGGTATCGATTGGGGGAGTGAATTGTCTTTTCGGGTCCCCATAGTTAAAGGGTATCGTTGCTTTTACGACAACTAATTGGGTATTGGTATTTTGACTTATTTTTTGAGGGGGATTAAGTTGATGAAATCCTTTATTCTTCTTTCTAAAAGGTTGTTAATTTTTTTTGTTTGCGGGCTCAGACTTCTCAGTTTGGCTAGAGGTGGATTTTGTATCATGACTACTAACCGAGTTTTGATAATCACGTAGAGCAATGCATAAGTGCATGAAGGAGGGGAATTTCATCATGGTAAGCTTATCTCATATCTTACTTTGAAAATTCTCTATGAAAATATTTTGAAGGTGAGGGTCAGGAACCTTTACATCGATTTGGGAATAAAGCAATTGATAGCGTGACATAAAATCAGTAATCTTTTCTTCTTCTTTTTGCTTACATCTCATCAAATCAGCCAAGGTCATCTTAGGAGTCATATGCACTTGGAAATGGTTTATAAATTCATGAAAAAGTTCATTGAATGAACGAATTGAGTTGTTCGGTAACAAAGAAAACCATTCTAAGGAAATATCCTTCAAGGACCTAGGGAAAAGCTTAGCCAATAATTTTTCATCAAGAACAAAGTCACTACATAAAGTCGTGTAAGCAGAAACATGGTTAGAAGGATCCCCTTTCCCCCCATATTTCTCAAATCTAGGCACCTCTACACCTTGTGGCATCGATGTTCACAATATCTCCAAGGATAATGGACTGTTTTTGACATAATATGAAGGTGGGCCATTTTGATTTTGATTGATAGTGGAAACTTTATTTTGAAGGGATGAAACAGTTTACAAAAGTTGGTTTATGAGAGGGTCCTTTCTTGTATTATGAGATGGAGGTGAAAAAGGTGAAGGTTTGTATGTGTTTGAAGGACAATTTAATGTAATTATTATTGGTGGTAAGGTGGTAGGAGATACGACATACGATGCCACAAAGGTACTAGGGATGCTAGCGGAAATACCCAAGGAACGAATCACATTACTATTCAGTTGCATTATTGTTGTAACATGAGGGTTGGTATAGGTAAGAATAGAGGAAATTGTTATGGGAGGAGGAATTTGAATTCCTCCTTGACTCATGACATTGTTTGAGGTTAAAGGACAACTAATGTTTGAAGTAAGGTGTTTTCAAAAGATATAAACTATGTTACGCACAAGGTCAAGTTCATCTTCACTTTCAAGCATGCAATGGATGTTATATATGGTAGGGATGGCGATAGTTGAAATTTTTTCATTGCTTACTTGATGTTGTAGGTTTGCTAAGTCTTCATAAATTTGGATTATGTTTTCTTGTGGAACACTAGCAACCATTGTTTCAATGTGCATTATAGTACTTGAAGGTAGGGAATTGTTGAGGGTATGGTCCATACCTAGTGAACTATTGTCAATACTAGGAGTGAAAGAGATACATAACCCAAGATCCACGACAATTGTGCTATCATGGGATGACATGAGTCTCAAACTTTGTCTCACTACAGTATTAGCAATAAGACAACAAGTAGAAATGCTCATGCAAGGGATACTAAATGCAAGATGAATGAAAATGCAATATAAGCTAAATGTAATGAAATGAATATAACAAAAACTTGGTAAACTGAAATGTAGAAAGTTATCAATAGAAAATAGGAGCACAAAAATAGAGTTTTAAATTCTAGAAAATGCATTTTAGAATATGCACTAGAACTAAATAAACCAGAGGAGTGGATGAGTCCAAGTGAGGGTTTTTTTTTAATTTTAGAAAATTTCAAATGATTTTTATGCCTTTTAGTTTGTATGATCTATAACCTAAGTGAAAATGTAGATTTTATATGATTTTCAATGATTTGAGATACAAAAATGCAACCTATATGCAACTTTACTAATGCAAAAACTAGAAGCCCTAGAATGCCAATTAACTAATGCAAACCCTAATGCAATGTTAATGTAAGAAAAATATAGCATGATAATGCACTCCAAATTAGAATTATAATGTTCTAAATATGGGTTCACCAAAATGAAAGTTTGAATTTTTTTTTGTTCTATGCTTGGGAGATAGAATAACAATCTTCACACTCTCTCATTCAAGGAAAACCCTAGAGATCTCAATCTAAGATATGCAAAGGAGAAAGAGATCTTGTAATAGACTTGTCCTAGGATTTGATTGTAAACTAAAGAGGGGTTCACCACCAAGATAGGGCTTGGAAAGACTAATGGAATGTAATACCAAATTCTTAAACCTAATGCAATGCAAAATTTTACTAAATGACCTAAAAATGCATGTAAGTCAAAACAAAAAGTTGAGAGATGAAAGGTATGCACCTAAAAACCTGAAGATGTCTAGATGATGCTTTGAAATGGTGAAAAAAATGATTTTAAAGCCTACTGGGAATCATATTCCAGTCTAGGAGATTTAGTCCCAGATTATAGTTTTTTGGCATAAACTAAAATCTGGAAAAAGGGTGTCTCAAACTTCTGACACCTACAAATTTAACCAAACTAGGACTCATACACTAGGAGTGGCATATTATTCCAATTAGGGTTTTTTGGAAATTCAAGGTTTTCTTCTGCTCTTCTAAATCTCCGCTGTCCTTTCTAATTGATTTTTGGATTTGAATCTTTAGTTTGCAACCTGTAGATGTTCTCCAATGATATTCAATGCAATGTGACAACTTTGACAACTTTAAACACTATGAAATTTTTTGCCAAACTTTATCTTAAATATGCCTTCAACCTAAATCAACAAATCACACACTAAAGTGAGGGAAAAAAAAAAATTGTTAGTAGAAAGGGGTTTTCCTTGCTCAAACCTTGTTTTGATAATCAAACCTTGAAATGAAATGAAATAGGAAAGGGGAATGATGAATGAACAAAATGTAATGTTACAACTCACCAAACCCTAGCAATAAAGTGTTGCAAACATGTATGAAGTGGCTCCAATGGGTATAGATCTTGAATCTTGCTTGAATGTGATAGATCTTGAATTGAATGCTAGTTTGAATCATGAAACCATACATCACAAATGTTAGCTCAAAAAAAAACATGATGCATGAAGACTTTGACATGATGCTTGATGCTTGAAGAATGCTCTAAAACACTTGATAATCAACTCTTGATGCTCTTGAATGCTCTTGTAAACTCTTGAATACTCTTGTGAACTAAAATTTTCTAGGATATATGGTCTCACAAAAGTCTTAGGTGAAAATGAGTGAAAGAACCTTGTAGTTATACTTAATTATGCCAAATTTCTTGAAATTACAAAACTACAAGTTGACATTAGATCTAGGAGGATAAAATCCCACCAATAATTTGAATTAAATTTAATTTTGGGCCACTCGAGACTCATATGCCCAAGGTGGTGTATGAGTCCCATTAGGCATAAATTATGGGACCATTTTAGAAAATGCTTAGAAAGGTGTAAAATACAGATCAGGACCCAAAATCCTAGGTGAGACTCATACACCCAAGGTGGTGTATGAGTCACATATCACTAAATTTTTCCACACAACATAAAAACACCTGAATTATGATTGGATGTTGATTCATGTCAAGATTATCCTTGAAAAGATGCATTAAATGAGGCTTTTGGATGCAAAATAAGGCCAATTAAAGCATAAAGAAGACCAACTATTTAATAAAACCCTAAAAAAGTATGAAAGTGTGTTACAACACTTTACAACAGTCTAAATAAGGAACAATTAAGTTTATAAGGGCCCAAGACCTAATGTGAGTGTGTTAAACACATTACAACCCTAAGCCAAGCCATCATTAAGCTCAAGTTTACAAGGAGGGCCCAAACAAGTGTGAAAATGTCACTGATGACATTTTTTGACACTACAAGGGATGGTTTCAAAACCACCACAAACTCCCAATACACATCACATCCTTTATTTATTGTCCTCACTTAGCCCTTCCCATAATTATCAAAATCTAGTTTCCCATTGGAAAATCAACATAGTCCTCAAAGAAACCCTTGTAAACATTACATACTTCATCATTTGTTGGAGCTTCTAAGGTAGTTTGAAATATAAAGGTGTGGGATGATAAAAAAGGAGACAAAACAACTAAACACATTGTAATGTCGCAGAATTACAACTAGGAGCAATTCCACATTTTTGCACTTTTGCCTAGCATTTATGATGCCTTAGAGCATTAATGACAAAAATCACATTCAAGTTAGAATCTTGCAATTTTGTCTCCATATGGACTTGTTCTAGAGCAATAGAATACTAATGACACGTTTCCCAAAAATCTAGGCCATAGACGCCTAAATGGAATGTGGACGTATGCGCAACGCGCTAGCGTCCTGGCGATTTTCCAAGTTTGAAATGGGGAATCTCGAATCTTGACTCTCATGACATGTGTCCTAATAGTCAAAATTTATATGTAATGGATCTTTGCCAGCCTTGCATGTAACAAAAATCCCTCCTTGGCTCTCATTTGGGGGTTCAAGTCATTTAGTGAAGCTCTCTCTTTAGACTTTCATTCTTGAGTTCTCTTCATTCTTCATAGCAGCACTCTCACAGGTGAAGCCATGTTAGACTGAGGTCCTTCCAAAAACTACACCTCTCAAGCAAGCACTCAACGGTGTATCTATGCACTCTAGAGAGAGTGTAGGCCCATGGGTAACATTCTCTTTCTCTCTCTATCTTTATTTTCTCCTACTTGTTTATTTTCTACTTCATGGTACGGGTTCTACTCTTGAAGCGGGTTTTTCTTTCAACACACACTTTTTCTACTTCATTTACACTCCTTTCCAACCTAGTTGTCCATGGAGGTGGGAACACCAAAATGGGGGTCTGACTAAGGAAGACCCCTATACAGCCCCAACCTTTTCCCCTCATTCTTTTTTGTGTAGGTTTTAAAGTGGAGCTTGGAGTGAAGAATCAAATGTCTGGTTGAAGGTAAGTCTTGTCCAAGTTCTCCTTGTATTTTGTTCTAAGTTTCTTCTTTTTGTTTGGTCATTTTGTCCAACATACCTCTGACCCGGGCTAGTAAGTGAAACCTTGTCTTGCCCACTTGGGTTCCTAAGTTTTCTATCGCTTAAGATGCTAGTGCACTGTTTGGACAACAATGCACCACACTAGCATCTTGAATCTACACTTCCATTCTTTGGACGAGAGCTCCTCTATCTAAGGAAGGAATCTAGAAGTTTCACTCTCTTGAATTATAAATCAGTTTCCTATAAAAGTTAATGTATACATGTTTATATAACAATTCCTTCATGCTAAGGTGGATAAGGGCAGTTCATTCCTTGGTCATCTCTTGAGAATGAAGAGACTTGTGTTCAACGAATCCCTCTTATCGCACACACATATATGATTTTTAGGGTTTTTATAATAAGAATTAAGATTTTTAATGCAACATTAGATGATGGAGAAATGAAAAATACAATAGAGACCAACATATAATTGATTTTCAAAAAAGAAATATGAAATCCCTAATAGCTCACACTATTGGGATTTACTCATGAGTAGAGAGAAATAAATAACAAAAAAATTATAAATCTAGATGATTTTGTTTTTAAATGATTACATGTAAGAAAAATTAACATGCTTCACCCAATATTAGCCATGTTCATAGAACAATCATCCAATTTTTTTATTAATATCCATCAAATTGAAGCTACAGAGTTGCATTAACCCACAATACTATTTACATATACATGCATTCTATCTAATGCCTTCAATCTCTAAGATCTACATATAACATACAAAATGTTTCTATGTGTTCATAAACAAAGAATCACCCTTGACTTCATATTTTCAACCAAGAATAATCACATTTATGGTAGTTACAATTTTTTTTTACAATGATAAATTATTAAAAAAACTCATTTATTAATTGAAGTAAGTTTTTCTTTGGGGGTGCTACCCCTGACAATCCCTACTAGGGATGTTGACCCTAGACCCCAATTGTCGGCTCCACCCCTAGGCCCCCATTGGGGTGAGCACCTCATACACCATAGGAGGGGCTCTGTGCCCCATGTACTCTCCCATTAATTAATTTGGGGGGAAAATGCAATTGCTAAAGTTGTTAAAACTTAACACAAAGCATGACTAGGATTCATAGACAAATACATACTTTAGAAATGGATCATGATAAATACCTAAATTCTCATTAGTTTTTCAATGGATGAGGAATCTTCTATTATGATTTTACCATGATTTATGAGACATTGGACATAGCTTTTAAGTTGCATGCAGTATTTAAGAAGGGTATGACCTTTAATAGTTTGTATTTACAATATTGATTTCCCCTGTACCATGTGTTTTTGGGTTTATTTTCATCAAAGAATTATATATGGATATTTCATCATGTGTACATTGACAATTCTTTGATACACTATTTCTATATATTCCTCTAAAGGAGTATACTCTTGTCTTAGATTATTAGGAGTTCATTTTTTTCGTTGTGGTATAAAATAGGATTTTGTTAAAGGATACTTTTGAAATTAGGATTTGTTTGATTTGGCATTGTTGGTACAATTTGGAGAAAGTTAGAATCACTAACCCCATCACTTACAACATTCTTATTCTTAGGCCAATATCATGATTTATCATTTGTTCAAGTACCATATTTTTTTACTATAGATTTTGATTGAACTCTTCATGGCAATGGTTTTCTCAGTGTTGACTCCTTTGTCAATAATTTTATCAAAGGCCAAGACATAATAGACTTTTAAGAAAATCCATTTCACAAATATGGTTTACATGATGAAAATATTCATGAGTTATTTTTTGGTATGGACCAAGGGAAACAATTTACAACACTTATCTATCATTGGAGAAGGGAAGTGATGTTCTCACCATTTTTTTATTTATCATTACAAAAGTTGAGCATTGAAAGTTTATATTCCATGTTATATTGAAATGGTTTACAAATTTCTTAGCTAGTTTTGTAAAAGTGTTAATGGACCCACAAGGTTGTGTGAAAACCACTTGAGTTATTGTACTCCCACACTTTAAATGAGGAAAACAATTCATAAGGTAGGAGTTGGTGTAGGACACTTCCTAACATGTCATGAAAAATATTTTATATGGCCACATGGGTCTTCTTTCTCTCTATATTTGTCTAATTTTTGGACTTAAAATTTTTGAGGGAAAGGTACTAAATGTCTTTTAACTTCTTACCTAGGGGATGTTAAGGAGAATAGATTGCTACAAAACTATAAAATCTTATAGGCATGTCTTTTGATTCACCCATCATTCTTATACTCCAATAAAACACTAGAATTAAGGTCATCCTCTTGGTGATGAAATCCAATGTAGGCCTCTTAAAAATAAACTTGGTAATGAGTGGGTATTTCTATTTATCAATATCGTGGAATTTTGTGAGACAAACATATGCATTCACTTCTTTAGGATTAAAGGATAGTTCTTATTAATTATCCAAACTAAAATGTGATGTTGTATATAATGAAAAGCCTAACCAATTGTGCATTATTGATTGTGTGTATATTTACTTAATCACTATGGTACTATTATGTATACTTTAGTGTATTTTATTTATTATGTTTATATACCTACAAAATATGTGATTTCAAGTTATGTATACGTATTAAAAAACCCATGTGTTATGGCATATAATGAATTTGTAAAATATGTAGAAAATACAAAATAATGAATATATATCATCTAGATAGTACCATATATACATTATTGATGTATAACTGGATACAAATTCCATACAATTGTATAAAATTATCTATTGTCAAAAATCCAATTGCCTTATGAAAATAAAAAAATACTCTTACAACAAAACTATAGGGTGTTACATGTATAAATTTGTCTCTAAGATTCTTTTGATGCAACCATGATGTCCATTTTGTAATAGGATCCTGCTAGATAATTATTTCTTTAAAACAACCTACAAAGAAAAAAGAGCTAGAAAGCTTGCACACACAACAATTAGAAAATAGATTAGTGTGTCCATTTTGGGTTCACTAAACTAAATGCATTGAAAAATAAAAATATAAAAGCAATGTTCTTGAAAATGCAAGAAAACATATGTCCTAGTTACAAACTTCCACTCCACATCTTGGAAAGAAAGGATGTGGATGTAGTTGAATATGATAAAAAAAAAAAATGAAAGTTTGATAATTCAATTTGACATAGTGATTTTGGATGAAGGACATGATTCAAAAATAATGAGAGGGATGATGGTATTTATAGATTTAAAAAAAAAAAAAAGAATAGTGTAGATATGATCATAGGCTACAAGTTAACTAAACTAGTTCTAGTGTCAATTCAGAGAACTAGATAAGATGAGTTAATTGGTAATGAAAAATTTTCATTTCGAGTTTTTAGGAGGATGATAATGAACTAAATTAATTTACTAAATGCATAATGAGAAGAAATTGCTATTTGGAAGAAAATATTATATTACGAGTCAATAATTAGAAATTTTATTTATTTAAAAATAGATAATTAACCTACATTAAATAAATAATAAAATATTATCTAATAAACGAATAAATTAATGAATAATTATAATAAATGATAAATAATGATAAATGATTAATCAATGATATGATAAAAGATTAATGACAATTAATAATTGACGTTTGGAAGAATAAATGTTTGGTATCTACACTAAGTGTCTCCACCTTACCTTTCTCACCCAAAATATCAAGTATTTTCCAATTTTGATTTCATATATTTGAAGACATTTTCTTACAATAATTCCAATGAATAAAGATAAAAGATCTATCATTGACATATCTTTAACATATTCACATTTCAATTTGAACTCTTAAAAAGAATATGTTAGGTTCACACAGTGTATATGCATGTCCAAAAATAGTTATGCCTTGGACAGTGTTTTAAGTGAAAAGAATTCGGTGTGCTAGAGTGCACCGTCAAGTAATACGGCTGGAGTGGGGTCGCTAACCCGTTGGCAGGCAGTGATGTCGACGAACAAGTGTTCCAAACTTTATCTAACTTTTGACTTTCAGGTTCCAAACGTTATCTTTATGGTCAACTTCCTATACAAATTATAGACAAGAGTTACATAAAAACGCGTTTAACGGCGTACATCTTCCATTATGAGCATTTGACATTCTGACTATGATAATTATTGAATTTCCTTTTCGGACCACTTCTGGAAAGCCTATTCCGTTCTTTCAGGTTTCTTACGCGCATTGCATTTGAATAGGAATGCGTTTTCATGCTATTTATAGATAGCAAGTGCACCCTCCTTATTTCCATCATACTCTTCTCTTATTACATTGCCTTTCTGATCCCCCGCTACTCTGAGTTTGTGCACCATTTTTGCACAAACTAAAATTCTCTCCTTGCCCTCTGCAATGGCTCTAAAACCATCGTTTGTTGTATTACTATTAACCCTTACGCCCATCTTCCTCATGATATCAGGCGGCTCTTGTAAAGTGAGCACAAAGGAAAAGCATATGATGTTTTACGTGCAGGAAATAATGAGCGGAGCCAATGCTACGGTACTCTCAGCTGCAGGACTGAATGGATCGTCGTCAGATCCTCAATCATTTGGTACAGTTTTTGTGATAGACGACCCCATAACCCAAGGAGCTCACCCCTCCTCTAAGCTATTGGGAAGACTTCAAGGAGTGGAAGCCAATTCAGACCCAAGTGGAAAGAATTATCATATGCTTTCCTCTCTTATATTTGAGAATGGGAGCACCCTTGAGATCCAGGGAACAATCAGAACTCAGCTGGCAAAGAGGGAGCTCTCTGTTGTTGGAGGAACCGGGCAATTCAGATACGCACGTGGATTTGTTATTGTTGAAGTTGTGGCATTTGATGGAGTGAATCTGACTTTTAAGCTTAGCGTTACTGTTCGGACGATATGAGTG
The DNA here is from genome assembly GCA_007258455.2 of Sequoia sempervirens. Classification (NCBI taxonomy): domain Eukaryota; kingdom Viridiplantae; phylum Streptophyta; class Pinopsida; order Cupressales; family Cupressaceae; genus Sequoia; species Sequoia sempervirens. Next base: position 102,262,406 of record VDFB02179234.1, read on the forward strand.
ATGAATAAAGAGAGCCGCACTGTTCGGGAGGGTGGATCGCCTGAATCGACATTCTTTATTTTTAATTAATTAATAAATACGATCAAATGATCCTTTTGTAGGCTGCATAGACATTGCTCCATCCCTGCTTGTTCCCATGAATTTGAGAGAAAAATAAATTTATTTTTAAATTTTTAAAAATATTCTCTCTAGATGTACATATTTTCGTATTAATATTTTTTCATTTCTAAGTTTGATATTCATTTTATGTTAAATGATGGAAACCTTTCATTTAAAGTTAAATTAGGTATTTGAATTTTTTTAAAGTCCATTGGGTGCTCTATTATTTAAGTTTTAAAGTCAAATATTATGTCTAAAATATAAATTAGAAATAAAAGTTTGCATAACTAGATTTCAATTAAAAATAACCTTAAGGATAATATCACATTGTTTTAAATTTTAACATCTTAGTTTAGAATTTTATTTATGGTTTCAATTTGTTAGTAAATAATAGTAGGGTTATATTGAAGGAAAATTATAATGTTTGTAATTTATTGAAATTATACAATAGTCTATTATTATCTCTTATTAGTTTTATTGTGCATAGATTTGACAAATATATTTAAGTATACTAAAGATATAATGAATCAAATATGTTTAATTGAGAGTAACTTTAGAAAAAGGCATTTTTTAGTTAGAATGAAATGAAGTATATAATTGAAGAACATAAATCATCTCCTTAATTTTATGTAAATTATATAATATATTTTATAATTATTTTAATTTTTATAAATTAAAATTAACATAATTGTAAGCTCGTACGGGTAGCAGAGTTGGCTTGGGCAATGGGTTTGCTCCCCATTGGTCTTGAGTTCGACTCCACTCTTGGTTTTAAGAGGTGGGACTTCTTGCAAGCGAGGGATCTCATCCACAAGGGACTAGTTTCGCCTCAGCTCGCCCTAGGTACCCAAGGTACAGGCTGTTGGGGAGCTCGGTTGGGTCGCAGGGACACCCCTATTGTATATAAAAAAAAAATTAAGATAATTGTATATTTTTTGTTCTTCATAAAATAGATATTTTTATACTTTATATTATTGTACATTTTCTTATATACTTCCTATTGGAGTTGATTCCTCAACCTTACAACTTCCAAAGATTACTTGATATCAAACATCTATCACAAAAAAAATGAATAGCAAAGCTATGGAGGCCAAGAGCTATTGATCCAAAAAAGCATGAATCATTATGAATGTGCATCTTAATAATTATACAATAAAGAATCCTTATAAAAGGATAATAAACCTAGAAACTCTAGGTGAAAATAAAACAAGATCATGACATATGTCGACATCCTATAAAATGAGACATAAAAAGAACATGACCTAAGTAAGCTTAAGTAACTAGAGTGAAAATATCCCTATTAATTAGTAAATAATTAATTAGGAAATGCATTCTACTCTAACACCCCTTAAATGAAACTTAAGGAGAAACTCAAAACTCTAAAGATGAATGCATGAAAAGAAAACGATAGGTCTCGACAACAAGGCCTAGTAAGGTACCCATGTATAAATGAAAAGTATCTCTCATAATCAAATAAAAAATGGAAAAGACCCTCATGGGAAAAACTCCTCTCTAAAAGATATCTAAATACAATTGAAGGTCTAAAAAGCCTCTAAAACAAATATCCCAAAAGAGTAGGAACAAAGGATGAACATGAAGAACACCACTGAAACATGAAGATAAAAACACTCTCGATAAATGACTTCTATAATATTGAAAGAAGAACCTCCTCTAAAATTAGGATGAAGATCAAGATAGAGAAGACAAAAATCTACATGAGTGCTCCGAATGATACTACTCAACCAATGAAAAGCTGAAAAAAAAAGGAAACAATCTGAAAGTCAAAGATACATATGGCACATAAATTTGCATAAGTGACCCCTATAACGCTACTCAACCAATGCATGAAACCTAGAAGTCGAAAATACAGGTACCAATATTATGAAGAAATTGATCAACTGAATATGGAAGATCACCTCCACAAAATAGGAATACAAGAGTGTCTATATGGTAAATGTCCCATCTCATTAAAATGTATGGGTAACGAACTACTTCATCTACCTAGTACATAGGAACAAAACTAGATACATAGCTCACTTCAAATCAAAACCAAGGAATCTTTAGTACTAACGGTATGATTCTCTCCATTAATGTGGAGAAGGGAGAGATATGATAGGTCTACTAAAAATGAATCTCAAAATGTAGTGCATGAAGAAGAACTAGCTACATCAAATGGTGCATGAAGACTTGTACTAGCAACTAAAAAGGGGTGCACAAAAAAGGCACACTCACATGAAGGTAAAAAAGGTTGTGATTGCAAATAAGAAGGTCATACAATGAACCCCCCATGACACTTTATAAAGTATTGCGAGTAAAATAATGACACAACATGATGTGTAAGATCCCTATAATACATGTACAATACTAAGGAACTTTATTATAGTGCATTTATATATGATAAGTGCTTACAATAGAAGCTCACAATATTCAAAAAAGACTGCATTCTCAAAATATAATTCTTTGAAAGAAAATGAGGAAACTAAAAACACCATTTGATGTAGCTAGTTCAATTTCATGCACTACATTTTGACATTCAATTTCAACAAAACTGTCATATCTCTCCCTTCTTTTCATTATGGGGGCTATCTGTAATGTTGGTTCTAATGCTTCCATTGTTTACAATTGGAGTGAGGTATGTATTTATTTTTTGTTATAGGACATTAGTTTGGAGGATATTTTAGTCCTTCATTCTCCATTCTCTCTTTTGGAGATGATTTTTTCCCATAAGATTTTCTCATTTTCTTCAGGTGTGGGAGATTAAATTGTTTATACATGGGTACCTCAATAGGCTGCCTTGTTTGTCAAGATCCATCATGTATTCTTTTTTTTTATGCATTCACTTTTTAGGGTTTTTACATCTACTCCCCAATTTCATCTTAAGGGGAGGTGTTAGAGTAATCATGCATTAGCCAATAATTAATTAATCTTTGATTTATTATTAGGCTAATTTATTCTCTTGCGCTTAAGGTGAAGTTAGGAGTGCTTTTATTCTTTTATTAGTTGAGCTATTATTAGATCATTTTGTCTCATTACATGAGATGTTGACACTTGTCATTATCTAATTCATTTTTATTTAGAGTTTTCTCTTATAAACACTCAACCCTCTTTGTATTATCTCTCTAGAGATTCATGGAAGCTTTTCATTCAGTAAACTTTTCATGTTGAAGAAAAGAAAATCTTTGTTTTTGCAGATCTCTTGCATGTGGAAAATGTCTTTGTTAGTTTTTGATCCTACGCCTTGTATTATTCATAATTTTAACACTTGCTCAGAACCTTACCAATTATTTATTTATATCTTTATTATTGTGATCATTCTTTGAGAACAAAAAAGATGAAATCTTATAATTATTAGATAGTTGATATTATTTTATTTCAATTTTTCTTAGTTCAACTCTAGTAATTGTGTTGTGATCATTTTTTGAAAGTGACTCAAATAATTATTTTTTAATATAAGAAAAAAAGAGGATAATATTTTATTATAGTGGATTTCATATAATTTTTTCGATCCCTATTAATTTCATAGAATTAATAAAAAGTGTTTTGATAAGTTTCACATAAAAAAATATATTATATACACAAGAAAAATAGAGGATAAAAATGTTAATATAGGAGATTTCATATCATTTTTGGATCCCTATTCTTTTCATAGAAAGAATACAAAAATATTCTGATATGTTTTACACACACACACACACACACACACACACACACACACACACACACACACACACACACACACACACACACGTACACACACATATAAAAGAAATAAACTATTTTACGTATGTGTTTCATTATCAAATCTTCTGTGTGAATTATCTTTCTAATTTGAGATGGACATGTGATGCATTTAATATTTGGTGAAGATGGGTTGTACAAAATTCTTGTTGCTATGTATTTTTTCTTCTCACTTCTATTTTATCTCTCATTCATATAGTTTTTTTCTTATCCATCTATGTCAATATTTTCTATGAACTTTTATAGTTTGTCTTGTACAAATCATTTTATAATCCAACCACTTGTCTACAATTCACTATCTATCATGTGGATATTGTGAAGAGTTTTTTTAGAAAGAATAAATGTAACCTAAGTTGATAAATGAAAGAAGCGAGTTTAAGAATTTAGTAAATATTAAAATAAGAGATATAAGAGATTATATTAGTCTATTAAGATAATTTTTTTAATTATAGTATAGTATAATAATAGTTTGTTATGTATGTATGCATTTCTAATGTATTATCAGATTATAAATGTTAGTACAAAATAATGTGTAAAGTGTTCAAGATTGTATGGACCACAATTATGTTAATAAAGATAGTGCTGAAATTTATGGTAAATAATACAATATAAATGAGTAATAATATAGAGTTTAATTTGATTATGAATTTATTAATCCATTAAAATTATATCAATGAAATAATGGAGTATAAATATAAAAACTAAGAATATTCATATAATACAAATAATATCATATATATGTGGAAGAAGCCTTGTGGGAAAAAAACCATACCAAAAAGATCCAAAATTTAATTATTCTCAAACTATGAAGAATAATATCATAAGAAACTACCACTCTTAAAATAGATTACTTCTATAAGTGTATTTGTAAAGAACCATACAATCTACTCTCTCATACCTAAAATACATTTAAAAAATTAGAAACAAAAATCCATCAAATGTTATTCAAAATATTGTGGAAAAAACATGAGCCATGAAAAATATAATAACCATATGATCATGGTCAAATTTATCAAAAAAGTATGTAACTATTTTTACCTCTTAAAAACTCATTAGGCATCATAGATTTCATATTTTTTTTCACAATTGTCAAAATGACCAATATTCCACTCCTAGGTGCTCTATGAGAGCATGTATTATAGGTTATAACACCAAATATGAATATTTTTATACAACTTATAAACTTCAATAATTATATTGAACCTTCCTATTAAACAACATTCCAAGTATTCTAGAGAATAGATAGTGCAATGTCATAAATTGCATCTTATGAAATTTCATGTTGCATACACCTTCCTCTTTAGGTAAACTAAGGTGTTTTCCTTTTGTGGATGATGCAAGGTGTTGAGACATTTAGGTCTCTTCCATTTTGACCCAAAATATTTTACTTTATTTTTCTCTCTTTGTGTCACTCTTCATATTCCATTAGTATTTGGGGAATGATGACAGTTATGAACTCTATAACAACATTGTAGCAAAGACATATTGACCCTGAATCCATGGATCCCTTATGTGATTTTTTGGATTTCATTTTGGGGGAAACCCCTTTTGATGATGTAGCTTTATTTTGTAAACATGTGACTTGGCATAGGGCTTTCCAAATAAGCTCCCATGTCCTCTTTATTGTTAGCATTTATCATTTGCTACTTTAAAGTAATTGCTCACATCACGGTGTTTAAAAATTTCTTTGAAGTGGGGCCAAACATTGGAATTATTCTTTTGCATTTCAATTACAATGCGTGTTTCATTGTGTAGTCTTCTTACTTCATGTGATGTGTCTTTCTCTTTGTGGTGACATAGAGTGTGATGTCCTTCAAGAGCATGATATCTCTTAGAATATTATATTCCTCTTAGTGGCTTGATGTGACACACTCCATCCCCTAAGTTGTGAATCTTATATTCTTTGATTGGTCCTATCTTACACTAAGCAAAGACCTTACATGAACTAAGAAAAACTCATTTGAATGTACCTTACACTTTTTTGCATTTACAATAACTATTATATGGCTACCTCGGATAACACACTTTGCTTGCCTATGGAGCCATCATGTTTGTTCATGGGTGTGAAGCATACAAATTTTTTCTTGCCTCATGAATCTTGTCATTCATGTTGTGTGGCACCTTATCAAAGTTATCACGATATATCGATTTGGTATGGTTACTGTATGGGATTAGAACTTAGGCATGACCTTCCCATAGCCACTTGCTTGTCTATGTGAGCAAATACTAGGCGTGTGCATATGTGTCTTTAGGGGCTCACTTAGTCGATGACTTGAGGTTTGACTATCCCTTGTGAGTGTGTGTTTGGTTTGCATAGTAAACATTGCATTCCACTTGTAAATAGTTTTGGACAAACAACTTAGATCTGATCCACATCGCGTTGGACAAATGATCGAGGTTTGATCCAACCTCTTTTTCTTTTTTATGTCTTTGGTAGTGTATGCTTGTATCTTGTTGTTTCTTTGTACATCATTCATATGTGTGTTCTCTTGTGCCTATGTTATTTTTCCATAGGATCTTGATTCTAGGGGCTTGATCATCCCTCTTGATCTTTCTCATCCTATTTCACTAGCATTTGTACACTTGGACCCCTCTTGATGTGATTTTATCTAATTTAGTGTGATTTTAAAGTGCAATTTCCTCCTCCCACGAAAGTGGGGGATAAATATAGTGTAGAAAATTGTATCTCTTTACATTTTCACACTTGTTTGGGCCCTCCCTGCTAAAATTGGGTTTCTTTATGTCTTATTTAATGTATTTTTTCGAGGATGATCCAAACACTTAACTAATGATCAATCATAATTCATGATTTTAGGTCATGTGTTCAAGATCTAGTGATATGGGACTCATATGCCACCTTGGGCGTATGGGTCCCACCTAGGTTTTAGGTCCTAATCTTGAATATTGCATAGAACTTAACATTTCTTAAAATTTGTGTCCCAAGCTTAAGCCATTGGGACTCATATGCCCCAAATGGCATATGATTCCCACCTTAGCTTGGACCTATTTTGAATTTAATTCTTGGTAGGATTTTATTCTCCTAGATCTAATGTTGAATCAAGTAGCGTTGTAATTTTGAGAAAAATACAAGGTTATTTCACATATTTTCTCCTAGAAGTTTTATGCAAGTATTCATATAGCAAGTTTATGAGATCAAGAGAATTCAAGAGTATTCAAGAGCTAATTATAAAGCATTTTCGAGCTACATTCAAGTTTCAAGAGTCATGTCAAAGTCTTCATGCATCATGTATGTTTTTAAGCTAACATTTGTGATGTACGTTTTCATGATTCAAGCAAGAATTCAAAGGCATTATCTCATATCAACAATCAAGATTCAAGATCTACATTCATGCTAACCACTTCATACAATATTGCAACCTTGATATCAAGGGTTTGGTGAGTTGCAACATTGCATATTGTTCATTCATCATTCCTTCATTATATTTGATTTCATTTCAATGTTTGATTACGAAAACAAGGTTTGTCCAAAGCAAACCCCTATCCACTAACAAATCAACATTTGTCTCCCTTCATGTGTGATTGTAGATCTAGGTGTTTTGAGACTTGAAGATCCTTTGAAGACAAAGTTGCAAGATTGAAGAAAGTTGTCAAAGTTATCAACAAGTTTTCATCTTCATGAAAACTCACCTATAGATTAGAATTCACACCTTTTAGACCTGGAAATTGGACAAGTAGACAGCTACAAAAAAGAACTAGAGGCTACAAAAATATCAACAAAACCCTAATAATGGGACTAAATTTCCACCTTGGGAGTATGAGTCATGGTATAGGCACTTTTCTGAATTTTAGTGGATTTTGAGTCGTCACTGCGAGATTCTTGTTTCTGCCTAAAAACCCTAGATTGGAACTAAATCACCTAGTCTAACATATGAATCCCTACACATCAACAACAACAAAATTAAGATTTCCATATCTTGTTTAGTCATCTCTAGCCTTCTAGGTGCTTCTTTGTTATCCTCAGTACAGGGAAAACTTTAGTGGTGAATAATTGAAATCGAAACCTCCATAAATGGTGAATAGTACAAGCTTAAAAGGATGTTGAATCACCAAGTTTTTACAAAAAAATAATTGCATCTCGATTAATTCACCTATGCTTTATTTTTTAAACGATGTGTCATTGGAACCAATTCACCAGTAGTTTATACTATAATTACAAATATTAATTATATTCGCCAGTAATATTATAGTACTACCATTAATTTTGGGACAATATTGCCACAATAATAAATTACCATTTAATTTTAGGGATATTTTAGCCTTGAATAGGGCTTTTATTTATTGCCATTGAACCTTCAATTATCATTTTAATCAAATGGTTGTAGGTTCATTCCGTGACCTAATACGCATGTGCCTTTTAAAAGGTTTGTTGAGGCCCGAATTTTTTTTTTTGTGCCACACAATTAAATCTTATCATGTGGACCAAAATAAATTTCGGGCCTCAACAAGCCTTTTAAAAGGCACGTGTGCATTAGGTCACGAAATTAACCTGCAACCATCCGATTAAAAAGCTAATCAATGGTAACAATTTAACTTTTCATTTAGTCTTACTTTTAAAGTGATATTTTTAGAAAATAATTAATCTATGTGTGTTCCAATGCATTTTTGATAGTAAATTTATGCTTGGTGGTGAGGGGCTCTGCCCCTTGACCCCTCCTGTATCGTGATAAGAGCATGTTGGGGTCATTGTCCCCGGACCCCGTGAGGGGGCATTTCCCCCTCGACTCCCACAAGGGGGCTCTGCCCCCTTGACCCCACCAGTGGCTACTGCCCCTAGGCCCCTACTTCAATAGTACAAAAAAGAAAAAAGAAAATGGGGGAACTGTGCCGACCAACTATGCAAATTTTTAAAGGAGGGATTCACCATTGTAGTTAATTTTTTTAGTGATTATTCACTACTATTTGCCAATGTGATTATTATTTTTACCAATTATTCATTAAGATTCGCCAAGATTTTACAATTTTTTTAATAATGTGCTTTGATTCACTAGGAAAATTAATATTTTTTTCAAATAAAAGGAAAGATTCACTAGGATTTTATAGCTTTGTCGAGGGGGGGGGGGTTTCTTAAAGGTATCCCTGCCCTAGTCTCTCATTTTGATTTCAAGATTCATTTTTTAGGTCATATAGTTAGATTTGCATATTGTTTTCATGTCTTTCTTTCTAAGTATTTTCTTAGTGGTGAACCCCCTTTTAATCACACCTAAGGAGACCTTGTAGCAATCTTTTTTCCTAATTGGATCATTAGGTTGAGATGTCTAGGGTTTCCTTGAATGAACTAAGAGTGAAATAGGTCCCCTTGTGTGTTCTCCATCTCCCAAAAGGTGGAGCATCCTATTTTTGTGTGTTCACTATATATTTATGTTTTCCATCTCTATCTATCATGTTTTCCTCTTTTCATGTCAACCTCTCCTCTCCATATCCCTCTTCATCTCCATCCATGTTTCCATCTTTATTTCCATCTCCATCTCTATCTCTAACTTCATGTCTATCTATATCTCCTTATCCCTCTCTTCCTATTTCTATCCTCATATCTTCCTCTCTCCCTCTCTCCCTAATGTAAATATAACATAAGCCTATTGGCAATGGAGCCTTATTATCTTCTTGATTCAAAGGTTTTGTTTTAGTTGTGTTTATATCCGTATAAGAAGATGGATGTAGTTCATTTGAAGCTACCACTTCTCCATTGCGACCTTTGTTGCATAAACATCATTTTCTAAATGACCTACCAATTGAAGTCATGTATACTATATAAATGTATGTAAAAAATAGACCAAAATATTCCTTAATTGACCTTCCACACTTCGGTGTACCCATTGCACACCAAGATGCAATTACTAGTTTAATTTAAAAATTGAAATGTTCATATCTTTAATATAAATTAATGTATAAAAAATAAATTTTAGTTTCTAAATTTTTAATTTGAATAATCAAAAATCAAAAAAAAGATAACAAAAATATAATACTACAATATATTATTATAATTTAATATAATCAATTAAAATATATATTAAATCTAATATATTAAACCTTATTTAATATTACATTAAATTATTCTAATATTACATTACTATAATATATGAATTTTTTAAATATATTTATGTTATTAATATTAGAAATATTATATTAATAGTATTATTTTAATATTATAGTGTTATTATATTATTACTATCATTTTTTATATTTACAATAATATTTTTATATTAAATTATTGTTATTATTTTATTATTAATATTAATATTATAATATTATAATTACTAAAATATTATTATTGTTTTATTATTATAATTAATTTGATTTTGAGTTTTATATTAAAATATTAATTTAACCACTAACTTTTAAATGAATAATATATTTAATAAATGTAATATTCCGAATTTTATAAATAAAATAAATATAATATATATTAAAAATAATTAAAAGTTAGATATTATATATTGACAATGTCTCTTTTCTTATTTTATATATATATATATAATTTTGTTTTTAATTGATTCAAAGATAAAGATGGATAGATTGATCATACCAACCATGAGAAATGGTTGCGCCCGAAAATATCTTAAAAGTATTTTGGAAAGGATCAATGGCGATGGATTCTTCGGACCAGAGAATAAATGTTTGAGCACTACAAAGTCAAAAAAGATATCGAATGAAAGTAGGTAGTTTGAAATCGATCAATGGCGGCGGATTCTTAGGAGCAGAGAAAAAACGTTTGAGCAATAAAAAGTCAAATAAGAGTAAATTTCAATGGATTATTGCAAAACTAATGCTGTAACGCGTTGTTCTTAAAGTCAAAACGAATAAAGTAAAGCGACAAAGTTTTATAACGACTACTGCTGGAGCTTTGATTTCTTTACTACGTAACGGATGCATGCATTCTGTACTTCCAACTCCAGAAGAAATGACACATGTTCGTGTCGTTCGCATTTTAGAATTGTATTATAGGAGTAGTTTCAATGGAGTAATGGCACACTAATGCTGTGATTCCTTGTTCGCAAAGTCATCGAAAAAAACAAAGTGACAAAGTCTTATAACGACTACTGCTGGAGCTTTGATTTCTTTACTAGTTAACGGATGCATGCATATTGTCATAAGATGACTGACTCAAGAGAACTTAAAAGAAAAATCACACATACAATCGTTTCGTTCACACTGTAGTTTTGCAGTATTTATTCGATTCCTTCATTGTGCTTTCGTCCGATCTGATGTTTTCAGGGATATTGGATAAGTATTTGAAGTTACAGTTGCTGACTCTTTGTTAATATTTATCACTTCTTTATGGTAGTGGTTGTATAACTAGCAATTGCACCTTGGTGTGCAATGGGTATGTTGAAGGAAACGTTAAGTAGAGAAAATTTTGGTGTATTTTTTTACAGATATATGTGTAGTACATGAAGTCAATTGGTAGGTCTTTTAACAAATGATGTTGTTTATGTAACAAAGGTCTTAATGGATAAGTGAGCTTCAAATCAATTAGCATTCATTTACAAGGATTAAAAAATGACTTAAAGCGTGGAAGGTCAATTAGGATAAATCTTGTTGTATTTTTTACATACATTTATGGAGTACATGAGGTCAATTGGTAGGCCATTTAGCAAATGATTTTGTTTGTGCAACAAAGGTCTCAATGGAGAAGTAATAGATTCAAATCAACTGTGCATCCACTTATAGGGATCCAAATATGATTGAAATAAAACCTTTGAATTAGGAAGATAATCAGGCTCCACTACCAACAAGCTCATGTTATGTTTGAAATAAGGAGAGAGAGAGGGCGAGAGGGAGAGATAGGGATAGAAAGAGGGGGAGATAGAGGGAAGAAGAGAGAGAGAGAGAGAGAGAGAGAGGGGTAAGGAGATAGAGATAGAGATGGACATGGAAAGAAGGGGAGAAGGAGAGGGAAAGATAAAGAGAGAGAGGAGAGAGAGATAGATAGAGATGGAAAAAATAAATATATAGAGAGGGATAAAGAGGGAGATAGATGGATGGATAGAGAGAGGGAGACATGTCTAGAGATAAAGGGTGAGAGAGGAAAATAGAGGCAGAGATAAGATAGAGTGGGAGAGGAAGAGGGAGAAAAATAGATAGAAAGATATAGGTAGAGGGAGAGATAAATATATAGAGAGAGAGGGAGAGAGAGAGGACAAGATAGAGAGATATAGAGGAAGAGGTAGAGGGAGATATAGAGGAGGAGAGGGAGAGAAAGACAAAGAGATAGAAAAATAGAGAAAATTATAGATAGGTAAATAGATATGGAAAGAGGGAGAGAGAAATAGGGGGAGATAGAGAAAGGGAGAAAGAAGGGGGATATAGAGATATATGAGAAGAGAAAGAGAGAGATAGAGAAATATGGGAAGATAAAGGGAGATAGAGGTGGAAATAGACAGATAGATAGGGGGATAGGGAGAGAGCCAAGGAGGGAGAGATAGGGAGAGATAGAGAGAGGGGGGAGATTGAGAGAGAGGAGATACGTAGAGGAGGAGAGATAGAGAAGAGGGGGAGAGATAGGTAGAAGAGGGAGAGAAAGAAGAAGGGGGATAAAGGGGGAGAGAGAGAGAGAGAGAGAGAGAGAGAGAGAGAGAGAGAGAATAAGAAGATGGGGGAGAGAGGGAGAGATATCTCAACAAATATAGAGGGAGAGGGAGAGTCATATAAAGGGGGTGATATAGAGAGATAGAGGGGGTTAGTGAAAGAGATAAAGAGATAGTGAAAGAGGTAGAAAAAGATATGGATAGAAAGAGATAGAGAGGAGTGAGAGGGATATAAAGAGAGAAATAGAGATAGAGATATAGATTAGGAGAGATAGAGTGAATGAGAGAGAGGGGGGAGAGGGAGAGATAGCTCTATAGATAGAGAGGGGGAGAGGAAGTGACAGATAGTGGGAGATATAGAGAGATAGAGAGTGATATGGAGATATATATCAATCACCCTCCCTATGTATATCTATTCATTTTTATCTCTCTATCTCTTTGTCTCTATCTCTATCTGTATGTTTCTCATTATCTCTCTCTCTCTCTCCGTATATATATATATATATATTCTTCCCTCTATTTATCTTTATCTCCTTGTCTCTTTATATGTGACTATCTCTATCTATGTCTCTCTCCTCTTCTCTCTTTCTCTTTTCCTTCATCTATTTTTCTCTATCCCCCTCAATATCAAGCCTCTTCCTATATCCCTCTTTATTCCTCTATATCTCTACCTATCTCTCTATATCTCTTTGTCTCCCTCTTTATTTCTCTATTTTTATTTATTTCTCTTTCTCTTTCTCTCTCTCTCTCTATCTCTATCTCCATCTCTATCTCTATCTTTGTTTCTCTCTCTTCTCTTTTTTTCTCCCTATCCCTCTTTTTATCCCTTTATGTCTATCTATGTCTCTTTCCCCTCCTTTGTCTCATTTTGCTCCCTCTCTCTTGCTCTCCTATTTTTTATCTCTCCACCTATCTATATCTTATCTCTATCTCCCTCTCCCTTTTCTCTTCCTTTCTCTTTCTCTCTCTATATGTTTGTCTACTTAAGTGTGCAATGGGTACATTAAAGAGGTCTTAAAGGTGAATTATCATATCCTTGATCAAATGGCATGCTACCTTCAGCATAACTCCCCAAGGACACATGTCATCCTTGGAAATATTGTGATGTGAACTCTCACAAAAATATTACTACCCTTATATAGTTCTCTGGCCCCAGGTTCTTTGTTTCCTTTATCACAATATTTTATAAAAACAAAAAAATTGTCCACCATGTGAACTCTCACGAAAATTTAATTATAATCTTCATGATTTTATTTTATTTTATTTTTTTATAAAAGTCTATTTATTTCCCACAACTCCATTTTGATATTTAACACCAAAGGTTAATATATTTAACCTTATGTAGTGTTAACTTCTTTACCCTCAATGTCTCTCTCATTCCCTTGATTGTAGGCATGCTTACCTTAACATGATGCAAACTATTTTTTATGGGCTTTACTTTCTATGTCCATGCAGATTTATTCATCCCTCTCAGCCCTCTTGCCAAGTTACCACCTATCACTAATACGATTCCAATTGCCTCTAGTATCTCCTTTTAAATGACTAATCTGAAAAAGATCAACGATCAGTAATTCATGAAAATGTTGTGGCTTCATATGATTCTAAAACCCCTAATTACATGCTTAGCACACCACCTTTGCTTTTATTTTTGGCCTCACTTCTTTCTACACTAGGAATATTTCTTTGCTCCTCTAGCTACGAAATAGCCTTTTTTTAATTGGAATAAGCAAATCAAATAATAATACGGAGAACTGTCCTGACAAAAGAAATAGTGTCTATCTCTGACATTGCGTAGCCTCAACATTAATGATTTTGTATTTGTTGGTAACCACAAACTTTCCATAAAATGCAAATTGCATTTCAAGGCCATGTAAAAAGATCAAACTTAGGGGAAAAGGACCGATGGTAAAATGAACATGTGTGATCAGTTTAATCATCTCCCACAATCTATAAAAAATAATGGGTCGTTGATTTTAACATTTAGCTTGGGCATGTTCATATTGGATACGCCTTTGGCTTAAAAAAATAATAATGAAATTAAAAAAAATTATATAAGGATTTTTAAATAGTAATAAATGTTATTAAAGTTAAAAGAAAAAATAGTTAAAGAGATTTATTATTGAATTTCTACTATCAAGATTGAAGGAAAAATTAAAAATTTAGAAAGTAGACAATAATAAAGAAAAAATAACAATGATTAACCCATATCATTTTGAAGAAACTGAAGGAACTATGAAGATTGATTGGAGCATATTGATAAAGAGATAACCAATATGAAAAATGGTTTTATCTTCAAAGTAGGGGATAAATGGTTGCACCCTACATAGTAAAATAAGAGTAATTTAAATAGATTAATGTGACAAACCCAATCCCATTTCATTCGATGTTCATAAAATCAAAACCAAGAAAGAGGCAAAGTGACAAAGTCTTATGTCAACTACTATTGGAACTATAAATTCAAACACATAGATTCTCTCCTAAGATGATTAATTAAATAGATGGCTTCCTTCCAACTTAAAAGAAAACCTCACACATCCACATAGGCTAGATTATTGAAGTCATTTTGTGTGGCTATTGTTGATTATCTCATTTTCATTTTACTTTTGAATTATTAATGTCTAGAGTATTTTACAATGTTAGTAAGGGGTTGTGTGCAATGGAATGAGGGTGTTTGTTAATTTTTAAATCTTATATGTTAAATTTGACAGTATTTACACATCAAAACAATAATATTAAATAACAAACATAATATTTTCAATTTAATTCAATAATTTTTTAGATAGATGTATTTAAGATATGTATTAAAGTTTATTTATTTATTCGTGTTTTCATCAAATTTGATATTTTAGAAGATCTTATATAAGTATTTGAGATTGCATTTGTCAATTTTTTGTTATTTTTGATTAGTTGTTTATCTAAGTAGTTGTATAACCTTTTCAAAGTCTTATATGAATTAACTTTATTAATGATATGTAATAGGAATGGATTATTAAATTGAATAATATTGTTGTAATTTTTTGTATCCTTTGTTTACATGTGTCCCGATTTCTTATTTTTAGTTTGAAATTCACATGAATTCTTTTTTCTCTTTCAAATTGTTGATTATATTTTCTAATTAGATAAGCACCAATTATAAAATAGAACATTTTTTTCTTCTCTTTATATATTCATATAGTTTAGACCTTGCCAATTTGCATAACTTAGTATAAGAAATTAGATCCAAATCCTTTGAGAGCTAATATATAAGGAACTTCTAGAGAGTTATACTTGTAATGATTTATTGGTTACACATGTAGAATAGAGAACATGAAGGAATTATTTAAGGGAATATAATTTTGTCTCACATATTTACTTGTATGTATAAAATGTTGGTTTCAATCTACTATAGGATTTTATGTCTATGTAAATAGTGAGCCAATATACTAAATATTTAGTGACAAATCTTGAGGGTGTTTCTATATAAAGCAAGTGGCTTGGTTGAGTAGCACATTGTGTGCTATCATATATCTATTATAATAAAGCTCTTACAATACCCTCCTTAACACCATAGACCTTAAACAATAGAGGAGTTTCTTGCTACTATCAATTTTCCTCATTAATCTATATATCAACATAAATCCCTAGGTATAGGTCTTTAGTCCATCCTTCAAAATTAAGGGTATATATTTAGAAGCTAACACAACCTAAAAGGTATATATTTAGAAGCCAACACAAACTAGATTCACTAAGAATTTTAATATTTTATATGGTCATTTACATAATGTTATCAGTTATAAGGATGGAACTAGTGGTCAAATAAAGACTATAAAAAACTTAAGATATAAAATATGAGGTTAAGATAATTTTTTAAAAGGTAAGGATCATAAGTATAAAGATAAAATTATAGTCTTAAGCATACAATCAATAAAGATTGTAAGTATAGGATGAAAAGGATGATGAAACCATAAATATAGAATAATAGGCATGGTGAGAACCATAAGCATGGAATCATGTGTAAGGATCATGATAAAGTTAATATTATTATGTAAAGAATATTGTAATAATGGAAGATAAAGACTATAGAATCATGTTGACAAGGAACAATTGATAAACAAAAAGTTAAACTCAAAACACAAGAATATAAAAGAGTCATACAAATCATGTAGGAAATCATGAAATTTAATTAGGAATTTTTTCTCCAATAAAAATTGTAATTTCTACTAAAATCATTAAACCCTGGAGTTAATCTTTACTTCCCTTTGCTTTCCTTTCCTTGCCTTTATTTCTATTGAAATCATGAAACCCTTATATATGGTGTTGTACTCATTCCCTCATATAATATATTATGTGTTTTAACATACAATCTTATTTGTTGTTGGATGGTTTCATTTTGTTTATCTTATCTCTTTATTATTTGTGAACTATTCTTTCATCATATTTTGCCTCTTGCAATATAATATGCCATTTTTATTCTATTAATTTTTTATTAAATATTTTATAAAATTTTATATTTTTTACCAAATTCATTTTTAAAATTTAAATTTAATTAATTTATTCATATATTTCAACCAATTTTTAAGTATTTATATCAACCATAAAAAAATTAAAATATTATTTATTAACAAAATATATTAATATTTTTATGTTTATTTCTATCTTACTAATTTATTTCTCTATATTATAGACTATTTATGAGTGCTTTTATTTTTTATATATAATTATTTACTTGAATTTTAATATTTTCTTAAAAAAGAATTAGCTTTTTAATATTATATTTATTTTAGTATTTAGTTTATTTAAAGTATTATATGATATTTAATAAATTTAAAATTAAATAAAAATATTTATCTACTTTATTTGAATAAATATGTTTATTTTATATTTAATTTTTCAATTGTTAATTTGATCTCTTTTATATATTTTGATGTATTCTTGAGAAAATGATCATTTATTTTATGATAGCTATAAGATCATGTCTTAAATTATTATATTAATTTTAAAAAAACAACAAATATTAAAGAGATTAATCAATTCTATTAGAATCAATCTCTTTCGTATCTTTCTTTATATACTTGAGGAGACATTTCTTCCATCATAGCTATTAGAGCATGGAATGTAAGAGATTAATTTTAGTATATTCAATAAGAATATGGAATTTAAAAAATGGATATGAAAAGATATAAGAAAATGAAATATTTGGTATATAAATATTTGGGTATATGAAAAGAAATAAATGTACATTTATAAAAAGACATGTCTATTTAAAAGGAGATATATTCCTAGACTTGGGTGGATGTGTATGCGAAAAATATATATTTTTAGATGTAAATAGATTTTCATATGTATATGGAAGAATAGAGCTTTTAAATGAACACTTATTTAATAAATACAGGTATCTTAATATAATGATGTCTATATAGACATGGACGTAAAGAGGTACATATAGATAGTTAGGAATAGGCATTATATATATATATAGCTAACCTTTCAAATGGTGGCATCAACGAATCTCTTTGGTAAACCTATAACTAGATGTCAATTCCACCTATAAACACTTATCTTTATTTTTCTTACCTCAAATTCATTTTCTGAAACAATGATAAATATAATATTATAAAATACATTAATTTTATTTAGAGAAAGGTTGCTACGGATGATATTTTCTATTCCACAACTTATGACATTAAATTAATAATGCCAACATGTTTGGGTCAGTAGGTTGTTACTATTGCCTATGTATCTCAATCCTTGTAAGATACAATAATGATTGAAATATCATAAGAGCGTTGATATTTAAATAAAATTAGATTTAATTAAATCGTTATCTCAAATCATAAAACCTATAATTTTTTTTATCTAACCTTGCATGTTGATGATGGGTTCCTTTACAAAAATCCATCTCTATTTTTGTAAATTGAATTCCATTTTATTATGGTGGTGATAAGTTTAATGTTGTAAAGCACTTTAATTTCATTTAGTGACAAGGTACAAGGGCCAATATTTTCCATAGTGTAACTCATGAAATTGAACTAATATTTATCAAACATCCAAATGGGTGGGTCACTACTAGTAGAAGCATTATTATAGTGCCCACATATCTTGATCCTTCTAGGCTACATCAATTTGGAAAGCCCCTTCGGAGACCTAAAATTTGAATAGTGCCCAATGTTGGCATGATTATTCTTCCAAATTATGTCACCTAGGAATGATGTTTAAATACACAAGTGGGAATTAATCCCCTCTACAAAAGCCTCTCATTTTTCTCAAATTGAATTACTATTCTCATCGTGGAGATGAAATAAATATTACAAAATACTTTATTTGTATCTAGTGAAAGGGTGTTATGGGAAAATTAATTTATAACTTACACCTCGTAACACAAAACCCATAGTGATTTATCTAAGCAGGTTAATACTACTAATATTTTATTTTTCTACCCATACATCTCAATACTTTTAAGCTACACTTGACTAATGAAGTCTCTTAAGAGTCCTTAGCCAAAAAGTATGACCAAATCTAGCATGAATATTCACTCAAATTATGACACCTATGAACATTTCATCTAAACCTACAAGTTTATATTAGGGCCCTCTATGAAAACCTATCACATTCTTTTTATCTTTAATTCATTTTCACATGATGTTAATAAATACAATGTTCTAAAATACTTCAATTTATGATGACGGAGCAAACCCGAGATACAAAAATAATGCACACAACTAGCAAACTTTATTATTATTCAATAATGAAAATATTACATGCAGAGGATCCCAAATCCTCAAGCTCTGCGATACATGCAAGCTACAAAAGTCTCAAAAAAATTATAGAAATTACAGAAAATCCCCTTTCCACAGCATGCAAACTCTTTCCCCCAAAAAGCTACCAAAAATTAGAAATCCCACCCATAAATAGAGCTCCTTTCCAATTTGGAGCCAAAACAACATTCCAATTTGAGTTTTGGCGGTTTGGCTCCCAAATTACAATTTGAAATTCAAATTTAAATTCACATTCAAATATTAGCACATTTCTAAAAATGCACCAACTTCTGGAAGCCATAACTTTTAATCCTACCATCAGGTTTTCAATGATAATACATTTTCGGAAAGGTCTTGAAAAGACGATGTGGCAAAAAGTAGGGCCTATGGCCAACTATTTTGGGTTTTCGCAAATTGTCGGGCCCATCTGGAGCCTCTAAGGGCCTCAAATTTGGCTTCAAATATTTTAATAGCTAAAGGGGCATCCGAAAATGCAAAAAACATCCAAAAACAACCAACAGGAAATTCAAATATTTCTTTTTTTGGGTGATGCAGGATTGCCCTTACACCATTGGATGCTCCTACATCAGACACCCAGGGTAATTTGAGAAGTGACTCCATCACATCGCAGATGGTTGAGGAAAACCCAAGCGGTCAACCTCTGTTTTGAGTAGCCAGGATGAATCTTCCACAGGCCTTCCTCTCCATTTCACCAGCTATTCTTCATACTGCCTGTTTTTGGTACTCCTTCCCACACGGCTATCCAGGATTGCTTCAATCTCCTCCTTCTCTGAAGTAGGCATGGGAATGTTACATTGTTCTATTGCTGGACCATTCTCTATGCCACCTTCATGATACTCTATTGAATCTGCAATGTTGAACACAGGGGAAATGTTGACTCCATCTGACAACTCTACCTCATATGCGTTCCCTGAATCATGCTTCTTCAAAATTTTACAGAGACCGAACTTCTTCATCTTCAATTTTGTTATAGGCTCCCATAGGAAACCTTTCCTTCCTTAAGTGGACCATCACTTCATCACCTACTTGAAACTCCTTATTCCTCCTCTTCTGATCTTCCTTAGCCTTATACTGCATATTCATCTTATTAATATGTTCTCTTACTACTTCATGTACATTCTTGATGTGCTCTGCAAAGTCTTTAGCTTCAGCGCTAGTCTTCTTCTCTTGGTCCATCTTCCTCAATTCTGGAGCAATTCTGGGACTACCTACATACATCATTTGGAATGGTGATCTTCCCGTGCTTCTATTGACAAAATTGTTGTAAGCAAATTCTACTTGGGGTAAAATCAAGTCCCATCCCTTGGGTTTATCTCCTACCAAGCATCTCAGTAGGTTACCCAGACTTTTTTTCACAAACTCAGTCTTCCCATCAGTTTGTGGATGGTGTGCAGAACTGAACTTCAACTCTGTCTTCAACATTTTCCACAAGGTCCTCCAAAAGTACCCAACAAATTTTGTGTCACGATCTGAGACTATACTCTTTGGCAGACCATGTAGTCTCACCACCTCTCTAAAGAACAAGTCAGCAATGTGGACTGCATCATGGGTCTTCTGGCATGGTATGAAATATGCCATCTTCAAAAACCTATCAACTACCACAAATACTGAATCGTTCCCTCTTTGTGTCCTTAGCAAACCAAGAACAAAGTCCATACTTATATATTCCCAAGGCCTCTCTAGTATAGGTAATGGCTGATACAACCCTATATTTTGGCTCACTCCCTTAGCCATCTGACACACCCTACAACTCTGCACAAACTTCCTCACATCCTGTGACAACTGTGGCCAATAATAATGCTCACTAATAATGGCAATAGTCTTATCCCGACCAAAATGTCCTGCCATTTCTCCACTGTGCTTCTCCTTTATCATGTTCTCCCTCATGGAACTCCTCAAAATACACAATTGACTACCCTTAAACAACATGCCATCCTGGATTATAAAATCCAGCCACTTCCTCCTGTCAACTGTAATAGGCTCCTTGCAAGCTTTCCAAGCTTCTGCAAAATTAGGATCTTCAAGATACAATGTCTTGAGTTCATTGAATGCAACCACTTCAATCTGCATCTTTGTCAACAATGTTTTCCTCCTACTTAAGGCATCTGCAACCCTATTCAACTTCCCACTCCTATGCTTTAAAACAAAGGTATAACTTTGCAAAAATTCTACCCATTTCATATGCCTCTGATTTAATTTTCCTTGACTATTCAGGTACTGTAATGCTTGATGATCAGTAAACAGAACAAATTCCTTTGGTAACAAATAATGTCTCCATTTCTTTAATGCTTGAACTATTGCATAAAATTCCTGATCATATATAGAGTACTTTCTCTTTGCATCATTTAACTTTTCACTAAAATAGTCAATGGGCTTACCTTCTTGGCTCATCACTGCTCCAATGGCACAACCACTAGCATCACAATCCACTTGAAACACCTTATTGAAATCTAGGAGGGCTAAAACTAGTTGCTCTATCACCTTTCGCTTCAACAGATCAAAAATCTTCGCTGCTCCAATGCTCCACTTGAACTCTTTTATATCCCTTCTCATTGTTTCAGTCAGGGGTGCACAAATACTACTGAAATTTCTAATGAAATTTCTATAAAAATTGGCCAAACCATGGAAAGATCTCACCTCAGTAGCAGTTCTTGGGGTAGGCCATTCTAGAATAGCCTTCACCTTCTCTGGGTCCATCTTGAGACCTTCTGTCGAGACAACAAACCCCAAGTACACTAACTCCTTCACAAAACTACACTTCTTTAGATTAATCAACAATTTCTCCTCTCTCAACTTCTCAAAATATCTACGAATATGCATTAAATTCTCATCCAAAGTCTTACTGAAAATCAAAATATCATCTAGATATACAATAACAAAACTTCCCAAAAACTCTTTCAGTACCTCATTCATGAGTTGCATGAATGTGCTCGGTGCATTGGTTAGCCCAAAGGGAATGACTAACCACTCGTACAGGCCCTCCTTGGTCTTGAAAGCAGTCTTCCACTCATCACCCTCTTGAATTCGGATCTGGTGATATCCACTTTTCAGATCTATCTTTGTGAAGTACTAAGCTCCACTCAAACAGTCCACCAGGTCATCCATCCTTGGCAGGGGAAATCTGTACTTGATTGTTATCTTATTTATGGCCCGGGAGTCTGTACACATCCTCCACTCCCCATCCTTCTTTGGTGCTAGTACTACAGGTACTGCACATGGGCTCAGATTCTCTCAAATCAAACCCTTTCTCAACAACTCTTGAACTTGTCTATTCAACTCCTCATTTTTTGTAGGAGTTATTCTATGAGTTGCCTTATTTGGAAAACTCGCTCCAGGGATCAAGTCAATCTGATGACTGATCTTCCTCACTGGTGGTAAACCCTCAGGTACGTTATCAGAAATAATCTCCTGAAACTCATCCAATAGTCCAGAAACTTCTACTGGCACCTTCTCACTATCTTCCTTATCCATTTTAGGAATCAATGCATAACACATACGCTCATGCTTCATGCCTTATAAAATTTTTCTTCCATCAATAAAACAAATTCTAGCACTACTACATACCTTTTCTTCGTCCATCTTTAGGGGTTTCAACTTATGGCGGACTTCGTCCTTCATCAAGGAATAAGTGTTTACATGGCCATCATGTACATCACGCCTATCAAACTACCACGATCTCCCCAACAACATGTGACATGCATCCATGGGGATGATATCCCAGAGTACCTCATCACGATAGCTTCCGATCTTGAACTTCACCATGCACTGCTCATTGACCAAAACTTTGTGGTCTTTCTGCAACTAGGAAATCCGATATGGATGTGGATGCCTTTCCCTTTTCAGCTTCAACTTCGTAACCATCTCTTCTGACACTAGATTATCAGTGCTCCCATTGTCAATAATGACATCACAGCATTTGTCTTCACACTTGCACCTTGTGTGAAATAGATTCTTCCTCTATTCTGGTTCCTTCTCTTCAGTCACTAGGGCTCTTCTAACCACTAGGGATTCTCCCCTTTCTGCATCATCTGAATGCTCAGATTGAGCCTCCTCATCTACATGTGCAAACCTTCCATGACCTTCTGGCCTTCTGTCTATCCTTCCTTGGTGTTGTGGACATTCATAGGCTCGATGCCCTTCTTCACCACAATGGAAACAAGTTCCTCTGAAACCACCTCTTCCAGGTCCTAACCCAGATCTTCCTCATCCTCTACCTCTTTGATCACCATTGTTTTCATCATGAGGGCGGTAGAAGTTATCATTCTTCTAGCTTCGACTGGTACCCACATCTTCATTTTTCCTTTCATCCTCATTTTAGCTTCCAAAAGACCTTCCACTACCCCTTCCACTTTGACCTCCTCGTCCTTTTTGCTTGTTGTCAAATCTTTTGTTCAGTTTCTCCTCAACTTTCAAAGAAAACTGGTACGCATCCTCAATGGTGGTCATTCTGACCAGGCTTAGCTCCTCTTGAATGCTTGGTCGTAACCCATTACTTGATAACGGGCTACCTTCTCCTTGTTGGCCTCTACATGGTCCATTCTGATGATCATCTTGTGAAAATCTTATGTGTATTCTTTGACAGATCTACTTCCTTGCTTCAACCCTTGCAATTTCTTCAACAGATCTAACTCGTAGTCCACTGGTATGAACTGCTTCTTTAGTTTCTCCACCATGCGATCCCAACTATTGATCTTTCCTTTTCCTCTTTGATTTCTCTTCAACTGGACCTCTTTCCACCAAATATTGGCATGGCCCTTTAGCTTCATTTTTGCAAACTTAACTCGATCTGTGTCCTCTACTTCTTCATACTCAAAATACTCTTCTAGCTCATTGATCCAGTCGATCAACTCTTTTGGGTTCAAACTTCCAAAATAACTGGGGACTTCTATTCTGGGTCTTTTTCCGATCTTTGAAATGGCCCTAATCAGCCGCATTTGATCTTGATCAATCGCTTATTCTTCCTCTTCTACATCTGTATCTTCCACCTCTTCTTCATCTTCGCTTTCTCCTCTCCTTCTCGGGTTTAACCCTCTTCTCATTTGTTCTTGCAATGAATCAATTTGTCTCTAGAGGGCTCTAAAACCCTTAGCCGCAAATGGATCTCTTCCACCAGCACTTCTGCCACTTCTGGCAGCACCACACCTACAAGGCATCACTCTTGGAGGGATCTGGAATACCTCGAACCCACAACCATGGACCTGGTGCGAACTTCCTCACGATTGGTGATCTATCCACATGCTCAAGAAAACCCTCTCTGATACCACCTGATGAGGGAGCAAACCCAAGACACAAAAATAATGCACACAACTAGTAAACTTTATTATTATTCAATAATGAAAATCTTACATGCAGAGGATCCCAAATCCTCAAGCTCTGCGATACATGCAAGCTACAGAAGTTTCAAAAAAATTACAAAAATTACAGAAAATCCGCTTTTCGCAGCATGCGAACTCTTTCCCCCAAAAAGCTACCAAAAATCAGAAATCCCGCCCATAAATAGAGCTCCTTTCCAATTTGGAGCCAAAACAACATTCCAATTTGAGTTTCGGTGATTTGGCACCCAAATTACAATTTGAAATTCAAATTTAAATTCACATTCAAAAATTAGAACATTTCTAAAAATGCACCAACTTCCGGAAGCCATAACTTTTAATCTGACCATTGGATTTTCAATGATAATACCTTTTTGGAAAGCTCTCGAAAAGACAATGTCGCTCAAAATAGGGCCTATAGTCAACTACTTTGGGTTTTCACAAATTTTTGGGCCCATCCGGAGCCTCTAAGGGCCTCAAATTTGGCTTCGAATATTTTAATAGCTAAAGGGGTATCCAAAAATGCAAAAACATCCAAGAAACAACCAACAAGAAATTAAAATATTTCTTTTTTTGGGTGATGTAGGATTGCCCTTACACCATTCGATGCTCCTACATCAATTTAATTTATTTAAAAGATTATAGGAATGATATTTTTCATTGCACATATTTTCACACTAAATTAATTATGTTGACATGTCTAAGTGAGCTAGTTAATACTTGTGGAGATACCATTTAAAGACCGATGTATCTTGGTATTCCTAATCTATTTTGATGCAATGAAGTATGTTAAGATCCATAACACTAAAAAAACACCAAAATTTAGCAAGACTATCCTCTCAAATTGTGGCAACCAACAATATCTTATCTAAACCTAGAGGTGAATGTTAGGTCCACCTAAAAAATCATATCTCCATTTCTCTAAAATAAAAATCAATTTCTTGTTGTAGTGATGGATGCAATAGTACTAAAATCTTCAATTTTAATTGGTGAAAGGATGCAAGGAGTTATAGTTTGTATTGGAATAATGGTTTTAACTCATCTAAGTACATGGGTTACTACTAGTAGAGGTTTCCTTTTAATACCATCATATCCTAATCATTGGAAGCTTTATGAAATTGATAAATTCTCTTAAAAAACTAGAAACCAAAAAGGTTCCCAATTTTGGAATGATTATTCTCTCTATGAAAAATTACATTTTTTTTCTCAACTTTAATTTATTTTCCAATAGTGAAAATGGCATAATGATATAAAATATTTCAATTTGATAGTGACAACATGTACAATGGATTGAGTTAATGTTTCTAGATACATCCTTTCAATAACCACACATTCTAAACCTTCCAAAAATGAATGAATGAAAAGTCCAAATAAGTTTCATAAAGGCATGGGATATACCTATTTAATAATCAATGGAATTATAACCTAGAGTAAATGCCAATACAAGGCTAGAATGAGCATCAGTTGAAATTTTATCAAAAGCATAGAAAATAAAAATGATGCTTAGGTAGGAATAAGGTTAGTTCAAAGGTCCAAATTAAATGGACCTAGGTATAAAATAGATTTGAGTGTGTTTGAGGGATAAAGTATGAAAAATATTTAGTTTCTAATGAGCATCATGAACATGTCCACATTAATTATTAATGATAGTATAATATTCTACAAAAAAATATATCAAACATAAAATCACTAATGTAGAAAATAAATAAAAGGAAACAACCTTTAGTAAGTGAAATTAAAGCATTGATAGAGGATATCATTGTTCAAATTAAAATTTAATATTAGATAAGGAATAGGAAATTTTGTGTTGAACAAGCTATATGACTATAGTAAATACAAGCAGTAGAATCCTTTATGTAGAATAAGAAAAATGAAAGGATAGAATTAAGGCTAGAAAATAGGATCTAAAGGTAAAATATCTTGATAATAAGTGGTATTTTATATAGAATATAGTTACACAAAATAATTTTATTCCTAAATCCATGAAGAAAGAGGTTCCTATAAATGGATTTAAAGCTCGTCAAGACAAAAAAAACATTACTAGTATAAATAAAATCAATAAATAAATGAAATATTTTTCTTATATAAAGATCATAGATCTTAAGGGAATCCCAAAGGTAATTAGAGAGCTAATAAAGTTTAATGTAATGTATAATTATTAGTTCCTGCGGGGAACTATAGCGAAGTCTTCAATCTTTAAACAGTGATTAAAGTGCATTGCATTGACCAATGACAATTCAGTTTTCCACATATTTCTTATATGCTTCTTAGTTTCAGATGCAAATATGCTCAAAAGTTAACTCCTCTGAAATTTGTTTGCCTCTTATTGGTTTTGATTAACGGTTGTAGATGGTTGGCAAGTGTAGTGCAATTACCAATGCAAGAGACCGCACGAATATAGAAGAGGCTCCTGCAAATTGTCAGATGTTTGAAACAACTAGCGATTAGGGTTTTAACTTTGTTAACAATTTTCAATGTTTGCAAATTTTGCAGTGTTTGCATGCAAGGGGAGACGTGGTTGGCCTGCAGTAAATAATTGTGTTCTCTCATAATGCCGCTTTCGAAGCTTCCCCAAACAAATGTATTCCAAGATATTTGGTAGAAATATTGATGATCAAATAACCAAACATGTTTGGTATTCTCTGTTGAATCTGTCTGCATGTGTTAAAAAAAATGTGGGATTTGTCAATGTTTAGGGTAATTCCACTGGGGGCATACTGGAATCCACTTGCAATTGGTTCAGTCTAGTTGGTATTATATTGTATTTGTACTAATTCATCATGCTTATTCACTGGATGTTTATGACAGTTGGTGATTAGGGTTTCACTTCAGTTAACGAGTATTTGCATGTAAAGAAGATGTTGCTGGTCTGCATGATTGTTTGGACTTTAATAAGCAGTTTCTTATGGTAATTTGTTTATATAAATATTCACCATTCATGGACTGGATTTTATTGTTAAATATGGATTGCCTAGGATGAGATTTTACTGTTTCAGCTTTACATAAAGTCTTAATCGTCTGTATTTGCTATAGATAAGGATTGGATATTTACAAAACTGTAATTAGAGTGTTACATGTTGTAGCCTTCCCTTTATCCCTAAATTTGTTTTGAAGCATTCAGCTATTGTCATTGATACACTATACAAGAAATTCATTGCAGAGAAAAATACATTTGTTGTAGCATTTGCCCATATTTTGGCAAAACAGTAAGTTGTTTTTTTTTAGTTGTTGTGAAACTGTGGTTTGTTCTCTCTAGGAATCAAGTATGGTTACAACTGAGAGTGTTTATTTACTATTTACATTTAGGGGAATGTATCTGCATGCAGACAACTTTTGCTTTACATGTAAATTTTGTCTTACCTGACAATGAATCGGAATGTGAGACTCATTCAAGTGTTCTCAGAGGTTGTCGCATACCTGTTGTCACTCTTTAAATAATTTAGAAATTTTGTATTCTCTGCTACCTTTCTCTATAGTATTAGTGTCTCCTTTAACTGGATAATCTCTCCATATTTATGATTAAATTTCTCTTTAAAGGTTCAAGAAGATTCTTTACTTATTTAATTTACTGATGATTTTCAGGTCTATAGAGTATTTTGACAACTGCCCCTATTTTTCCAGCTTCCTTTGCACATGTGTGTTTTATATTTGTCTACTGTTTATGATTTGTACCAAAGGTAAAAGCAGGAAAATTTCAGAATGGGCTAGTTGAGTTCCAGTGGTGTTGTGTGGTGCTAGAGCTGTTGAAATGGAATCGTTGGGAAATGCTCATGTGGTAAAAGCAGGAAATTTTTAGAATGGGCTAATTGTGGAGGTCTGCCAATACCAAATTGTTCCTTCTGACATTTTAAAACCTAATTTCAAAATCACATATTAAATTTGGAAAATTTGTTTCATATATAAGTAATTTTAATGGAGCTTTATAGTTGAAATTTAGGTTGAAGAATGAATGCGTAACAACATTTTACTTTGTGATTATCAATATATAATTAGAATCCATGGTGGTGATTGCTTCTACTTATTTTTTTTCTTATTGCATTGGGCATGGGACTAAAGCTCTTGTTGGATAGTATGTATCAATTTCTATTCCTGATTTTGTTTTCCTTCGATTTTTCCATGGCCCTGGTTGCTGCACTTGGATTCATATGCATTTGGCTCTTTTTTTCAAGCATTTGGTAGTGTCACTTGGAAAAGTTTTGGCAACTCAAGCTAGCGTTGTGAGAAAGCTTGTTGCAAGCAAGTGCCAGTATTCTGAATTTTAATTTTTTTTCCCTATTGTCAAAGATAGTTTAGTATACAATTGTAAATTTTTTTGATTGAATGCAAGGTCAATCTTGCTTCACTAGCATGATACAGAAAAGGTACCCTTTAAGCTTATGAGAACTTTACCATCTGCATTTTTTGTGGTATTTTGTTCTCAATTGTATTGTTCAAACTTCAAACTAACATCTTTTACAACAATGGGTGTGGTAGATCAAACCTGTAAGTGGTTCCTTTTTTAATTTATTTCATTTTTAAGAAAGATAGTTACATTGTCCAAAGGGTAGGTAAATGTGTTGGAGTTAACAACCCAAGATCTTCAATATGCAACGCCAAAGAACCTCCACAAGAGATAGAGAGAAGCAACAATGGAAGATGCTATTCCACCAAACAAGGATTGCAATATGATACAATATGATCAATGCAATACTATACAATGCTATATGCCAAATTAACAAATATGCTAGAGATGCCTTGCTTATAAAGGCAAGGATGAGAGATAGGATAAGACAAGATCATGACAAGTGTCTTAATCCTATCACATGAGACAACTAACTCATAACTACCTAGGAAAGTGGAAATTCTAGATAAGACAACTAATACTTATCTAGATATGACAACTAATATCCTAAGTAAACTTAACATGTGAATTAAGTCCCCTAAGTCCCTAGTAAAGGAATAAACTAGGTACAAGACTTATTCACACCAACAAAATGAAGTTCCTGACCTCGTGGAGAAATTTTGGAGGTATGAAGTCCCATGGATTAAGGTTTCTATCACCGATGTAGATCTGATGAAATCATAGAATTACCTTCTTTCCTCATCTGTGAGCATGCCTATGCATTTAGTAATTTTGTTGATGCTTGGTGCACTCCTTGTTGACCAAATGTAGAGTAATTATTTTTGCTGTAGAGTCTATAGGTAGCTTTTTGAGTGCATAGAGGATTGATTTTTCTCCTCTAGAGGGCATAGAGGATCGATTGTTCTCCTCCAAAGGGTTATACATTTGTCCGTAGTTTAGTTTTTTTTTAGTTGTAAACTAGCTAATTTAGTTAGGGATCGACTTTTTAGCATTTGAGGTGTGTATTCATTCATTTTGGTTCAGATTAGTAGGCCAATAGGCAGAGTAATCAACTCTCTTTAATACAAAACAAATTGTTGCAATCATAATGTAATAAAATTTTCCCTCTTCAAATATGTTATATTCATATTATGTTGGAGTGTTTGTTTCCATTGTTCATGTCATTGTTATTCTGAATGCAATGTACTATGGTCATCTTTCTTAAGAATATATTATCTAATATGGCCATGTTCATAGAAATGCATTTCCTGCAATCATTATAGTCCTTGAGGTCACATCTCTTTCACGAATTATGTTAAACAAGTCATGTGCCTGGTCTATGCTTCCACTTTTTGCATACACGTCTAGTAGGAAAGTTGTAACTTCGTCTGACAAAATATCCTTTTATCCTTTAATTGATGTCTATACCCTATTTGAAAGCTCCTATTTTGGTACAGGTAGGGAGGATGGTGAAAAGATTGTATAATTTTCTTTGCACCTGCCGATTGTATTTGCTTGAAGGTTTTACAAAACCTTTTTCAGCAAATTGATTTCGCGCATATCCTGCAATCATTGCAGTTCAAGAGGATACATCTATTAGAGGCATTGTGTCAAATACTTAACGTGCCTTGACTATGCTTCTATAGTTGGCTTACATGTCTATCAAGGCACTTGCAACTATAACATCTGACAAAAATTCCCCTTTGTTTATCCTCTGATGGATGTCCATACCCTGTTCCAAAGCTTTCATGTTAGTACGGGTAGGCAGGATGCTGGGAAAAAGTTGTGGAATTTAGTTTTACATCTGCCAATTGCATTCACTTAATAGTTTGTAAAGCCTTTTATAAAAAATCCATTTTGTGCATATTCCATAAATTGACAGGGCATCGAGGTATCAAGATTCAACAATATATTTAAAGAGACTATTTTTTTCAATACAGAGAAGACATTAACTAGTTGAAGAGCAACTGTTGCATCAAAATATGTCATTTTGACTATTTTTATATTTTAATTAGTTTAGCTTGTTAGGGAGGGGTTGTAGTTAGTTTTAAAATGTTTTTGATTTCAACTTGTTATCATAGAAGAACACTACAAAATTAGCACTAGCAGCAGTGATAACAATGTGAATGTGAATGAGATAGGCAGTGAAGAAGTTGAAGTAAACAAAATGGATTATTCTTCTGAAAATCCAAACATAGGTTCTATTGAAACTCCACAAGACCATTTTGCATGTCTTTCATCCTCTCTTCAAAAATTTTCCAAAGGCCCTTTCTACCCCAGAAAACCCTTAAGTGCAATTTTCCACCAATTTAAACATTAATAAGGGTAAAAATATAGGGGACAACAAGCATTGGTTGTGTCATATGAGCATTTTGCTTCTTTAGCCACAATCATGCACAAGAACAGACTAGTGTGAACACTACAACAATGATAATGACTCAGATGGTTTTCAGAAGAATTATGATCACCTAAATGATAAACACCTAGAAATTCAACACTATCATTGATCCAAACTAGACAAACAAAGGGGCTCACAATCCAATGATCGTGGATTAGACTATGAAGTAGAAGCAAAAGAGAGCATTCCTCAAAAACTAGACATAACAACAGAAGAGGCAGTAGCTGCACAAGCAAATACACTAGATCCTACACTTTAGAAAAATTGAGCTCCTAGAGAATTCTTCCAGCATAGTTTATAGATTTGACCCCAACCAAAATTATCTAAGAGAAGACTAAATTGGATTTTTATAGCTACAGATTTCAAATAATAGATAGCACATAAATTAAAATCCAGCCTTTAGATTTTTAATGCTAGTTAGAGGCACCAAACCTATTGGAGTACATCTTACAACATTTTACATCTTATGTATACTTCTTTAGTTACTAAGTTTGATAATTTACAGCAAACACAAATACAATGCAGCCCAAGTCCCACTCAACAAGATTAACAACACAACAACAATCAAAGATCTAGAGAGCCCAAATGCCAATGTAGATGGATACAAATCCCAGACCTCTGAAAGAGCATAACAATACAGTACATACAGAGAAAACTCATAGGACACAATCCATACAAATACCATAAATTAACACAAAACATTACACTATAAGAAAAATCTTGCAATGCACATTGCCTAGATGTATAGCAAATCCAATATTATCAAATGGTTCTACGAGATTAAAACATCTCAAACTAGACTTGACTAACTCAAATCTTAAAGGCGATCCAATGTCTAAATTGAACTGACCTATTGCATACTGAGAAGAAGCTCAAGATGTTGCATGAGAAGTAGGATAGATCTAACAATGCCAAAACTTGCTAACACGTCAAGATGCCACTTTCATATGTTTTCTCTTTATAATTCTTTGTCTAGCAGCTTGTTTTTAGCCTCCGCTTTCCAAACTGTATTGTGAAATGTCATATTCTTCTTTGGGTAGATTACATTTTAAGCAACAAAAACCTAAGTATTCTAGCATAAAATGCCTGCAATTTAAGAAACTTAAGAAGTGGTAACTAATCATTCACTAGTTTTTAAATTACTCTTTTATTTGTTGTGTTTGATGCATTCTCTTGCTTTAATGTTAGTATCTTGTCTGGGCCTATTTTAATTGTGGATGCTCTGTGTCATTTATTTCTGTCATTTATTTTTGTAACTTTGCCAATGTCTATTCTCTTGTATGGTGGGGAGGATGTAGGCGAAAGTTATGAAATTTGGCTTTACACCTACCAATTGCGTTTGCTTGAATGTTTCTAAAGTGTTATCAAGTTATCAACAAATCCATTTCCTCCTGCATAGCCTGCAACTATTGCATTTCATGTGATGGCATCCCTTTGGAGACATTTTTCAAATAGTTGCATGTGCCATGTCTATGGTTTCTCATGGTAATGCTATTTCGTGGAGAGAACGCAAACAAACATTGCAGTTGGTTCCGTTATCCAGATTGTGTGCCATAGATTATCAAAAGCTACTTCAATTTTAGCAAAGATTTGTACTGTCACTACTCATAATACCTTGGTCTAGCATTGCCAAAACTACTCTACCAATCTTTGGCAGGAACTTCGCTGCCATGCAGCTCTTGTTATAAATTTAGTTTCTATCCAAGATTTTATCTTTTATCCTATATGTTCCCATACATTTGGAATTATGCTTCAATAAGATTAATATATAAGCTCCTATAAAAAAAACTTAATTTAATCAAGGAACATAAAGATAGAGCATGGTTTTAATCGAAAATACTTTCACCATATGATGTTCAGAATGCTAGTTCTCCCCGAGATTCCAATTTTAATGTGATTGTATAGTGAATATTTAATTTATACTTAGAGGCATCATTATTAGATATTAAAAATATTTTGTGTCCCTCCTACATCCCTTTGTTGATCTGTAGATGACTTCTTCATAATTGTAGGCTTAATTTTTATACCTCTTGTAATGTTGTGCCAATAGAGGTTATGAATGATATAGGACTCAAGGTTTTAAAATTCTATAGAATTTTTTTTGCCATGGATTCAATATAATTTCTTATCCTTGGTATTGTCAATAGTGTTAACATTAAATAGACTATGTTAATAAATCATGTAAGCCACATTAACACACTAATAAAACATTCAACTTAGTGCACAACGAGGGGAAGGGTATTAGTAGTCGTTATAGCTAACTTCACACACTCTAAGCTCTTAAATGGTATGTTGGATTTCAACAAAAAAAAAATTGGGCTTCTTTGTATGCAACTTAAGAGCTTATAGCTATTATTTCATATTCTAGGTAGTTATGAAAAACATAGGAGTATTCATTATGTACACAAAGGTCAAAAAGTGGTATTTTCAAATTGACGTCTGATACATATTCTCTAGTGCCTTGACAACTATTCACTTTGACCACCACAAATTTGCACGATTGATCTTATAGATATGCATAAATGCCTCAATAATCATGCACTATTGGTACCAATAAAGTTGCAAAACTCCTCCAAATAAGTACCCCTTTTTTGTTACTACTGAGTATAAAGTGGACAATTATTGGTACATTTGAAATTTTTTAGTGGGCTTTTAATTAACATGTATCAATGAACGGGTTATTGGAACATGGACAAGTAACTATGATCTTTCCCCTATCCATCTAATTTTATTGAAGGCCTAACACCTCAAAAAAAACATATGAATATGACATTATATTTGATAATGTGAGCTTAAAACCTTATTATAAATAAGAGACTTGTCAAATAAATAGTTGTAAAAAAATTAAAGTGATTTAAAATTACCAAGAAATACTAAATTAAAATGCTCAACGACTGTATCCTAAGGATAAATTTTGTAATAAAGGCCTATCGTCGACATTGCTTCTGCCTTTGACAGATTTAATTGAAAACAATTCCGTGTGCCGGCATGCACCATTAAATATTATGGCTCTGGCATGGGTTGGAATCCCGTTGGTCCTCCAATGGGGACAAGCGAGAAAGTCTACGACGAAGTGGTCCAAAATTCAATGGAAATCTGTAACGTTATCGCTGCGACGATCAGCAATTTAAATTTTGACTTCGAGAATGGTTGAATTTTCTCTTAGACTACTTCTCGTGAAGCTTATCCTTTCGTGTTCCTTACGCGCATTCGAATTTTAAAATGGTTTTTCATTATATATATAGATAGCAGGTGCAGTCTCGTTATTTCCATCATACTCTTCTCTTATTGCTTTGTTTTTTGCGATCCCCCGCTAGTCAGAGTTTGTAACCGTCCTTGAGAAATTCCCTCCTCGCTGTCTGCAATGGCTCTAAAACCATCGTTTGTTGTATTACTATTAACCCTTACGCCCATCTTCCTCATGATATCAGGCGGCTCTTGTAAAGTGAGCACAAAGGAAAAGCATATGATGTTTTACGTGCAGGAAATAATGAGCGGAGCCAATGCTACGGTACTCTCAGCTGCAGGACTGAATGGATCGTCGTCAGATCCTCAATCATTTGGTACAGTTTTTGTGATAGACAACCCCATAACCCAAGGAGCTCACCCCTCCTCTAAGCTATTGGGAAGACTTCAAGGAGTGGAAGCCAATTCAGACCCAAGTGGAAAGAATTATCATATGCTTTCCTCTCTTATATTTGAGAATGGGAGCACCCTTGAGATCCAGGGAACAATCAGAACTCAGCTGGCAAAGAGGGAGCTCTCTGTGGTCGGAGGAACTGGAGAATTCAGATATGCTCGGGGATTTGTTATTGTTGAAGTTGTGGCCTTTGATGGAGTCAATCTTACATTTAAGTTTAATGTTACGCTTCGAACCAGATCTTATGGTGAGTGATAACTAAAGAGAGGCTCGTTATTCTGGAGGGTGGATCGCCCTGGTTGTTCCCATGAATATGAGAGATCGATACATTTCTTCAGCCTTTTAAAATTATTCTCTCTTTTGCAGATATATCATCATTTTTTTTCTTTCTATGTTTGATTTCCATTTATATTAAATTATTGAAGGCGTTGATGTGAAATTTAATTGGAAGTTTGAATATACTTTCTAGTCTGTTAGATGCTCAATCATCTTTGAATATGATTGTAAATTTAATGTTTATTTTTACAATTTTGCAAAAAAAATTAGGTCAATTGATTTATTTTTATTTTTTAATTAAAATAAAATTGTTGATCTTATCAAATTTGATTTGTAAATAAGAAATTAAAAAATATATCATTGTTGATTATTTTATTAATTTTTTTTTTTGAGAGTTTGATCACCATTCTTTTGTCTTGGTATGGTACAGAAAATAAATTTAAGATTTATTGAAAGTTGGTTAAAATACACATAATAAAAGGTAAATAAATGGACATGATAATTATTTATTTTTACTATAATATATTATAAACATTTGATATATTTTTTATAATCTATATTTTTAAATTATGAAAAAATATTGTAAATTACTGAAATGATATATATTTTTTAATAGAATTGAAATAAATTCGTAATTGATAAATATTATGTTTAATACATAGATAACGAATCTTTCCCTTCCCCCTTCTAATTTTACGATAGAATTTAAATTTTAAAGTCAAATAACATGTATTCTAATACAAAGTATAAAAGACAATTTAGATGTAAAATTTTGCATAGCCAAATTCTAACATAAAATAAACTTAGGATTAAGATAATATCACCCGATTTTAACTTTGAAGGTCTCATTGCTTTGAAGTTTGGGAATTTAAGTTATCATGGCTCTAATTGGTTAATTTTTAATATTAGTATTATATTAAAGGAGAATTCTATTGTTTATAATTTATTATGAAAATACAATAGTCTATATTATCTAAAAAAAATTGAAAAAATTATATTTATTACGAACCTATTTTTTAAAGAAAGAATTAGAGAATTACATTATAATTTAATTATGTTAAGATTTGACAAATATTTTTTAGTGTATTAAACATGAAATGAATCAAACATATTGTCGATGAAAAAATATTGATTCAATTGTAAACTCAAATTTTAAATATATTGAAATAAAATACATATTTTTAAATTTTTTTTAAAAACTCAATTTATAGAAATTAAATAATATATTTTATAATTAAATTTTTATTTTTAATATATAAAAATAAAAGTAAATATAATTTTATATCTTACCATTGTGTGTAGTTCGTGCTATTTAATTGTTCGCTGCGACCTTGAATAGGTTCCCTAGTGATGTATTGTGATAAAAAGCCTTCGATAAAGATTCAGACAATTATCTTTTGAGCATAGAATAAAAAGATGATAAAAGGGAATTTGTATGATTCTTGTATCCCTATTATTTTCACCAGAACAATTAAAATTATTCTTTGATACCTTTCGCTTAAACTTTTTTTAAGTTATTTTTTATTATCGAGACGTCTTGGTAAAATCTCGAATTGACATATCATGGATACAAATTTTGATGAGGATGGGTTGTATGAAATTCTTGATATATTATTACTTGTTTTCTATAATTCAAATTTTAATTAATTTTTTTTCCAAAAGTTATAATCTTCTATTCAGATGTTTTAAAATTTATTTTTAAAATAAAAAGAAGTAAATTCAAGGATTTATTAAACATAAGAATTAATAAATAAAATATTATAATGATTTTATTAATAATAAATGTATTATTTGAATTAAATAGTACAATGTAATGGAACATAAATAATTATCTTATCTTGTATACATATATATTTCTAATATATTAAAATATTACAAAAGCGAGCATGGATCAATATAGATTATAAAATGAGTAATGTATATAAGATTGAATGAACTATAATTAATTGAGTTAAGTTAGTATTGAAATGTAAGGTAAACAACACAATAGGAGTAATAATATAGTATTTAATTTGATGACGATGTGATTAAGCCAATAAAATTATAAAAGTAAATAAAGGAGACGTATTAAATCAAATCATAAAACTCATAAAATATAAGTCATTGTATTAAATAGATGTAGAAGAACTCTGGTGGAAAAAAATCTAGCCCAAAAAGACCCAGGCTAATAGTATTCTTAAAAAGGTAAAGTATAATAATGCAATCTATTCATCCCTCTTATAATAGAAAAGTTGTGTAAGGGCAATTATAAATAACAATACAATCTACTATCCCATAACTCAAATAATAGGAAAATAAATAATAAGAAAGCCATCAAATGGTATCAAAAGTAACATTTCAAAAGCATGAGCCATGGAAATAACCTAGTGGTCTTAAGGTCATTGTTAAGTATCTCAAAATAATATGTAACTCCTCTTATATCTCTTATAACCTATTAGGTATCATAGATCTCATAGATTATATCACAATGACCAAAATAGCCAAGATCCCAATGTTAAGTGCCTCATGAAAGCATTGGTTGTCTTATCATAAAATCATATATCAAAGTTCTTTTTAAAAATTATTAAATTAACTAAATATTTGTAATAGAGTAATCCCACAATAATGTGTCCCAAACTTGAAACCTATGAAAATTTTAAAAAGGAGTGGGAAAATATTTTTGAACTACCTTTATTTGAAGATATTTCTTCCAATGAAGGTCCTTCACCTGAAGACGTTTACATAGATACCTTTGAGCGAAGATCCTCTTCATTCAAAGGTCTTCACAAATAAAAAATTAAAATAAAATAATACCTTCAAGTGAAGGTTAGATTCAATCAAAGGTATTATTTTATTTTAAGTTATATGAACCAACATCTTTGATTGTCAGTTCATTTTGATCTCCAAATTTATTTGACTTTCCTTTTGCCTTCTATGAACTGTAACCATCAGACCTTACACCTGCAACTTTCAATGTTTTCTTGAATAGTGAGGAGATTGTTTAAAGAGTAGGGTTCAAACTAAAATAAGAACTGCTCAATAAATGACGTTAAAATGCTTAGTAATATTCAATGATCAACAACTTAGATATTTACAAAAGAAAAGGAGTGATTGAGTAAAATAGTTGGGTATGTGCAAGATCATGATGGGCCAAAAAGTGGCAATATTATGGGTATTTGTAGGGTATGTGGCTGAAGACTTTTTTTTCACCCAAAATTGATGAAACAAAAAGGGTTTTCAGAGGAGATTCTCATCTTTCCAAATATAAATTATGCTTTAATTTTAATTTAATAAATAATTATTATTAATTTTCTATTAGAATTATGACTAAAGTCCTGATTGATAGGATGATTGTAAAACATCTATAACTTTCAAATGGTGTCACATTTTTTGAATCCAAAACATGCGTCACATTTTATGCTTCACATACTATACGATTAAAAAAAGAAAAAATAAATTTCATGAAGTTTTGACCAAGTTAAGGTGGTCAGACATACGAGTTTTTATATTTTTTAAAAGTTGCAATAAAAAATTCATAATTAATTATTGACTTGGAAAAAAATTACAAAAAAATATGCATCACATCCATACATGAGTCCTCTACTTATATGTAAAATCTTATAAAATAATATTATCATTTTATTATGGTTAGGGTGGTCAGACAGACACCTACTTCTTATTTTTTCCCTGAAATTTATTTACTACTACATTGAAATTTCAAATTTTCACCAAATAGATTTTATTTATTTTTAAATAAACCTAGTAGTTTAGAAACTACATTCAATTTTCTGCATATTCTATTCTTACATATTTTTGAAATAATATAGATAACTTATTCAAATTTTTACGTCAAGTTGCCTAACACTGATTTTTGTGAATTTTTTGCCACTTAAGGGCCTATTTTTTCCATCACGATCCTGCACATACCCAGTTTAACTAAAAGTAGTCAGTTAACTATACACTCATACACCCACTACAATGTAATAATGCTAACATTTCCCCTCCTTATTATATTGTTATTCTAAATGTACCCTATATAACTCAAATTTCACCTTGGCAAGGGACCCCCCATTAAGGCTTACATAAAAAAACTTGTTGATTACAAAAGAAATATACATTCTTGAGAAGATTTTCCTTTGAAGAAAACAAATGTTGAATCAAGTGGATCTCCATCAAGCTACCTCATGACCCTCACAAAGGTGTTGCTTCAAGCTAAATTCTTGAGTTCTTGGACTACCATTTTCCTAAAATCTCAAATCACTGATTGAATTATTAAAAAAAAATCCATATTGAGCTTTGCAAACATAGGGCTACATCAAGTTGTTTGATGACCCTTGGAAGGGTATAATTCTTGATCACAATCTTGTAAACTCATTGGACAAAAATCTATATTTATTTCAACACCAAATCTCTTTCCTATCTCTAAAAGTCAAACTTCACAATATATGTATTCATGAATTCCATCAACATCAACAAAGAAAACAAGAAACAAAGAAAAAATGCTTCTCATGTGAAAAAAAATCTCAAAGTAAGAAGTTGACTTGAGATGACAAAAATTTCTCCATCCTCCCATGCTACCAGCCTCCAATATGATGGCTCAAATTACTAATCATTTCTTATCAATATCAATAAAACCATCATTTGGTGGATTATCATCCTCATCATCTGATGTATCTTCATCATCATCCTAAATACAAACTAAGTTACAGGATCATTTGATTGTTCTTTGAGTTTTCTTTTAAGAAGTAGAAATATGAAATTTCTCCTTTGTCTATACATGACCTTTTATTATTGCTTCGTAATTATAGTGTTTTATCTTGTTGAAAATCACCTTTTGTATCTTTTGCATTTTTTCTCTTTTCTTCTACTAAAAGAGTGGAAATCATATCTTCTAAGTTTTGATAAGCTATTTGACTCAACATAAAATTAACATTATTATATTTTGAAGGAAAACTATTTAACAATAGAGCTTTAGCATCATCATCATCTATGAGAGCTTGGAATTCTGCTAATTTCCTAATGAGATGTCAAATTACTTATGTGATTTGACATTGTGATTCCATCTTCCATTTTGAACCTGAATTCGATGGGATTTTTAGCAATGGGATAAGAAATGGAGAGTAAATGCTTGATTGTGATCTCTCCCTCTCTTCTGAAAAATTGCAAGTTCTTCCATGTTTGTTGTGTCTTCAAAATGGAGGAAATCTTCTCATTTCTCCTCTATTTATGTTTTTGAATTTGGATGTCATGCTCACAGTTAGGGTCCAACATAGGAATTCCTCAATAACATTGAAATTTTCCAATTAGAGTAGGATTTAATTAATTTTGAAATTATTGAAAAATGATCAAATAGAGGCATTGTTAT
This sequence comes from Sequoia sempervirens, assembly GCA_007258455.2. NCBI lineage: Eukaryota > Viridiplantae > Streptophyta > Pinopsida > Cupressales > Cupressaceae > Sequoia > Sequoia sempervirens. The sequence goes on from VDFB02179234.1 coordinate 102,302,835, forward strand.
AGATTTTTTTTTCTAAAATCATGGAAATGTAAAATTTACCTTAAAACTGTGTTGTTGGGTACATTCCAAGAGAAAAAGGGTATGTTTAAAATTTGAAATTTTCAAGCTTTTCTTCAATGGTGAATTTGGGTTTTCTATGGTTTTCTCCTTGTAAATTGTTTTAAAAACTTTGAATTTTTGGAGTGACTTGTGATGAGTTTTAATGTGGGAAAGGGAGTCTCCTTATTCATTTTTTATTTAGAACCAAAGGTTAATTTGGGAAAATAAATTTTAAATTTTAAATTTTTGAGCATTCTTTAATGGGGAAATTAGAAAATGGATGGTTTTCCTTTGTAAAAAAAATAGAAAGATTGTAGGGCTTTAGGAATGAAATCACCTTAAGGACTTGGATTTTCAAAGCATACAATAATTTTTGTAGGAGGCACTTGGGCGAGGATTTCGTATGAGGTTATGGAGGAGGCTTGGCCCTCCTCTACACAAGATTTCTTTCTGTGGTACGAGCCTCTTGAATCCTCTTGGTTTTCTTCATTCTTCCTTCAATTGGATCTCTTCATATGTGTGAATTGTGTTGGCTCTTTGATTCTTTGTCATATTGCATGTGTATGTATTTTTTTGGGGTTTCTTCATAATAATGGATGGGGATATAGATCCCCCTGATGAATTGGCTAAAGGGTCAAGTGAAGATAATGGGGATATTTTACACTCCAAAATGTTTAGAGACATTGTGGTTGGGGAGAAGGAAGGGTTTTTTCCTAGTGCGAGATTTATCATGCAAGTCAGTGAAGAAATAGCAGATGGGGGAAGTGAAAGAAAAGGTATGAGTCTTTTTTCCTCCCCTAAAAAGGTTGGGTTGGTTCCAAACCCCAAATTAAATAAATCCATCTACAGAGAATATAACAAGTTAAAAAATGTTGCAATTTTTTTCTGACCATGGACATATCTAAGCTCTGGCAAGGAAGTATATGGATGAATGGTTTTTACATGTCTCGGGGAAAAAAATAGGAACATATTATTCCTATTTCTAGATGGTCTAATGCAGGTTCATAATCTTTTTTAAAAACCACTCAATCCAAGAAAATGTAAATAAAAACCAATTTTAGAGCATAGGGAAGGTGGTTATTCATGCCCTAGAATGGTCTCCAAAGGTTGTAAATGAAGATTTTTTGGCTTTGTCGAGCCCTATATGGGTGGTAATTCAGAATGTTCCTCCTCAAGTCTAGAAATTTTTCTTGTTGTTATTGCTACCCAATGGTAATATTATAAGAGTGGAAGATACCAAAGCCCCCTCCTAGCCTCAAATGCTAGGGTTTTGGTGTATGTATACTCTAGTATGGACATTTCACATTTGTTAGAGGCTAAAATGGATACAAGAACCATTAAATGTGTTATTGATGTTCTTGGTGGCATTAACACATGTTATCTTTGCAAAAAGGATGGGAATTTAAGAAGAAATTTCCCCCTAATCCTTAGGAAGAATACCAATCACACCCCCCATTAGTCGGATGGGAAATGAGGTTTCTTTAGAGTAGCATTCTAAAACCAAGAAGGTGAAAAAAATAATACAAAATCTATTAGCACTAATGAAATTGAAGAAACCCATAAGGATGAGGAGAATAAAAAGAAAAGAAGCCTAAAACAACCACAAGAAAACCCTACTCAAGAAAGTGCATTGAATCCTCAAGAATTATCCTTGACAACCATAGAAACAATGGTAAATGATTTCTCAATTAAAATTGTTAATCAATTTAACAACTTAATGGATGAATTGGAGAATGCTAAATTGGTTCATACATCTAATAAAGATGGAAACCCTTAAAAAGATGATCCATCAAATGATAATGGTAATGGACATCACTTCTCAGAGGAAGTGGTTGAAAATAAAATAGTTGGAAAAAAGAATACCCAACATATTGCAATGGACATAATAGGGTATAATATAAAAAATTTGAACAAGGAAAAATCATTAACAAAGACAAAGAACCTATAGAAGATGAAGATTGTGTAATTAAATTCAAAAACCAAGGACTCCAAAAAGGTAATGATGGGAACTTTATGAACACTACTAAAATAAAAGAGGTGATCTTGAAGGATAATGATAATAACTCACCATCAGTGGTGTGGAAAATGGTGAATGAATTTGAAACCAAAAACTAGTACTATAATATCCTACAAGATACCAACAAAAGATTGGATTCATGCCAATCTAGATCTTGAAGTAGTGATAAATTAAAAGTTGGTGCTACTAACTCAATGGATCATTCTACTGATGATATCTTGACTAATAATATTAGGATAAATTATAGAAAAATGGATGAATGAAGATAGTAGTAATATAGAAGCTAGAAAATTGGTTTTAAGCCCAATTAAGGGTCTTGGAAGTGTTTCCATCACTAAGGAAGTACTAGTGCTTACTAGTCCCCAGACTTGGAAAGCCTTAAAATGTCTAGAAGCCTTGAGAATGCAAGGGATATATGGAACTTAACTACTAAGGAGGACACAAAAGGGGCTACAGACCCTAAGAATGGGCCCTTACATAAACCTAAAAGGACATGGAAGAAAGAAAATGAGACAAATATCCCCATTGGAAGGGGAAGCTTGCACATTGTCATGCAAAAAAGGAAAAGGAACAATGTAATCATTCCAATACATACTACAAAAAGGATGGAAACTAAGATCATAATGCCATTTTTTTTTTATAATTTTAGAAATGAGAAGGTGAAATCCCCACACCCTGGTTCCAATAAGTATTAATTGTGTATCTTAAAATGTCAAGGGTTTAGAATCCCCTAACAAAAAACAAATAGTACAAGAAGGTTTCTCAACCAAGTGAAAGAGAAGGATGTGTTCCTCATTTAGGAGCTAAAAGCAATATGTTTCACCCTTGAAACTAACTTAAAATTCATCTAGAGAAATGGATCACAATATGCCACCAATCATGAAAAAGGTAGGGGAAAGGCTGTTATCCTACTTTCTAAAGAATGGAATCAATAAGTTTATGAATTTGGTGCATATCCTTGCAATAGGGCTATTTCGGTTGCTATAAAAAAGAAAGATACCACCTTTGGAATTCACTCCATCTATGCACCTAATTAGTATAGAGATAGAATCATCTTATGAAATTGGATTTGCAACCTACAAGATATACCATCAAAGCCCAAGAGAAGATTGTATGAAAGGTCATGGGGCATTCAACATGGATGGGAGTTTGCAACACAACCTTACCAACTTTGATACGTAATGTTATTACACCAAGTGGTTGTCTTCCCACATTATCAAAGTCACAAATAGACAAAGTAGCTAGTTGAATTAGGCATATCTATCCTAAGTCTATCCAGAATATTTATACTACAAACTGTAGACACCTAAAAATGACCTAGGCCTGCAAGCTTCATTTTTACCACTTTCGTCCTAGCATAATTAATACATTTAATTATGTCTTTGGTCCACATTTGACTATTGATCAAATAATTCATAATTATTTAATTAATTCATGTCCTTTGATTCTTCATGATTATTAAATAAATAAATAAATTTATTTATTAAATATGTCATTAATTGTCTCAAGTCTTCGCTTAATTAAATAAATTTCTAAATTTGTTTAATTATCCTTATTCATTAATTCTTCCTGATTATTAAATAAATGAATTACATTTATTTATTTAATATCACCAACTGTCTTAATTAAATAAATAAATAAATTTATTTAATTGCCAATTTAATATTCCTCTCATTTTAAATAAATCAATTATTTAAAATGTCATCACAATCTTAACTGTGAGTCCATTTTGGTAAATAATCTGAAAAAGATTATTTATTGTCTCATAAAATCCATAATTTGAATTAATTTAATTCAAATTAGTAGCTAATATTCCAAAAATCAAGTAATCGGGCAGATTCTTGATTTTCCAAATCTGCCTTTCAGTTCAACTCTTATCTTCTTGATTTTTCAAATCTCATAAATTAGGCAGTCTTTATCTTCTTGATTTTCGAAAATCCTTATTTTCTAATTAATTTATCTCATTTATTCTCCACCGTCGATCCGATTATCTGAGACATTATTCTGACCATTCGATTAAGGATTTTTCCCTAACCCCGATTAGGGATTCTTAGATTAAATTTGGACCTCTCGTTCTAGGTCTTTCTTAGAATTCAATCTCATCCGTCCACTCGAAATTGTGTTTTCTATAAAAGACAATTTTGCTCATAATTTCGGGATCAGACAACTTCATTTTCGAATTTAGGCATTATAGTCATTTTAGCATTGGTAATTATTATTTCATTTAGCATATTGTCATAGACATAGGCATTATTCTATCAAATCCTTCAACATTTGCATAGGGCTTAGACATTACTTTAGGTTGCTCATTTGAAATCTGAGGGCCTCATCCAACTTGCTACAAACTAGGTGTAACAAAGGTGAACCATGGAAGATGAAGATCTCTGGTAACATAATTCCTTTTATTTTCATGTTTATTTCCTTTGTGCTTTGTTACTTCATGGGATTTTGATGTTTATTATTGAATAAAGTTAACAATCTAATTTTCCATAGATACATTTGGTGAACCCGACATATTTAGACAAATAAAGAGGAATTTTTGGAGTTGGTTTCTTCTTGTTGCAGGGCTTGTTTGCTTTGTGTTGCAGGTTTGGCATCATTGTGGACAAAGCCCTACTTTCCAAAGATTCGACCATAACTTTCAAACGGCCATTTGTTTTCTCACGAATTTTTTTTTGCAGCTTGGGGACAACATCATGCACTTTCATTCCAAAAATTAGATTCTTTTGTTCTGTTTTTAATTTTTTATAATTTTTGTGCTATTTTTCATGAAAATTTAATTTCAAGAGAAAATTATTGAATTTTTCAAATATTTTTAAATTTATAGAAATCTCTCTAAATTTTAACAGGGGTCTACTCTTTAGTTTTTAAATTTGGATTTGAAATTATTAGTCAAAAAATAGATTTTTTGAAATTGGTGTTTAACAAAGATTGGCTTATATCTCTCCCACTGTTGCAAATTTGATCACAATTTTTTTTTGCAGATTTGGGATGACATCAGACGACTTTAGTAAAAAAGTCAGAATTTTTAGAGCTATTTTGCATTTTTTATAATTTTTTTTTATGATTTTTCATAAAAAAATAATTTCAGGTGAAAAACAGCAAATTTTTCTGATTTATTTAATTTTTTGGAAACCTCTTGAGATTTTAGATAGGATTTATTTTCTGTATTTTTCATTTTTCTATCAAAAATTTTTCTAAAAATCAGATTTGTCTCGACTAGCTAACCCTCTAATAGTAGTGATCGATTATCTTGTTAGGGTTTGTTGTTGGTTTTGTACATGTGCAGAAAATACACACTTCAAAGGACACATTGGATCAAGTGGACAGAAAAGGATGCATCTAACAATTTTTTTTTGCAGATCGATAGTCAAAGACAAACAATCAAACTACTAATGGATTGTCTTGTAGGTTCGCTTGTCAAAGGCCAAACAACAAAACAATGTGTTTGCATTTTTAGTAGTGTAACTCACATTTTAGTTTTGGTGCAATCAAAATGAACCTTGTTTTCCATGTCTAAATTTGTTTGCAAAATGGTAGGTGAGTATGCTCTCACTTGGTGAAAACCTCGTGATCAGAAAACCAGAACCATTTTTATTTGTTATTACCCTAACTTGGTATATCAGAGTATCCTCTCCCCTCGCGCTTTCGGGCGATCTTGGGTGTAAGAGAAACGGTTACCAACTCTAGAAATTGGGCCTGCCTGGGGATTTCATCACCCCAACATGACTCAAACCAGCAACGGAGCTAAAGCCAAGCTACCCCCGACCGGTATATAAATGTAAACCTTAAGGGAAAACCTAAGGTTGCTTATGCAGATGTGTCATACAGACGGAGTTGTACTCCCTTAAACCCTGTTGAGCTTAACCTCTTCAGGCTGGAGTGCCACCTTAATGGTGATTAATCTCTTGCCCCATGTATGGCCACTCAAACGGGGGTCCCAAACTAAAAACCTTTGTGTAGTAAGCCAAAAACCTTCTATTTGCTAGCGCAGCACCAGTCTGTGTGAAGGCATCCACACTTTCATAGTTTGTAGTAGAGGTGATCAATCCGCCATGGGAGTTTCATGGGGATTGGAAGCTTGGTTGGCCTGAGAAGAGAGTGCACTGTAAGGGGGAGCCCGTGCAACCAAGCTTCTAAATTCACACGCTACAGATATGCAATTGGGGAAACCCACGTGGAATCTAGCGAATATTGTCCTAGCCTAACCTAAAGTTGTACTTGTCTTATGTGTGCTTGCTTACACTAAAACATTGTGCTTGTCAAATTTTTTCTAGATTTTCAAATATTATACACAACATTCACAAATTTGGACAAAAACAGTCGACCTTGGACAACTCTGACTTTTCAACAAGACATTAGAAAATAATCTCAGTCCTCATTTTGAACTTAGACTTGGCATTGTCCATCATAGTCCTCATTTGGCATCTAGACTTGGCATTGGTCATTTTCCTTAGTCAACATCTTCATTGTCATCTTGGCATTTGACATCCTTTCTTGACAATTTTATCACCTTGCATTAGTCATTTCCCTTGGACAAACGTCATTATCACTTTGCATTTAACATCATGACATCCACCACCTTGTCTTCCCTTCACCAACATATTGATAGGCTTTCTAGTAAAGTTGAATACCAATTACTCTGTAGAGGTCAATACCAACAAGCCTTAGATGTTAGGAGACAATTCCTCCAAACCGACAATCAATGTCCTTCGTACCAACAATCCATGAGTCCTAGTCCTCCATCCATCTACCCTCACTACACAAATTCACTTAATACCATTCATGACATTAGTCCACAACAAACATCCATTACTCACCCTTATCCTAACTTTGACAAGGGAAGCCAACTGTCCACTAGTCCATTCCAAACCTCCATGTCATATTCTGACTCTTCACCTATCAATCCTGTCCAAGTCTACATGCATTATCAACCATCTACCAACTCATGTCAAGTCCCCACATCATACCATACCGATCCGGTCCAAGTCTCCATGTCATATCCTTGCCATTCAATAATTAATCCAGTTCAAGACTCCATGTCCTATCCTTGTACCTCACATGCTACTCCAGTCCAAGTCCCCATGTCCTATCCTAGTCCTTCATATACTAGTCCAGTTCAAGTTCCCATGTCCTATCCTAGTCCTTTGTTCATTAATCCTTTTCAAGTCACCCCCTCACAAGCCACAAAAACATGTCCACCCATATGACAACAAGAACATAGGATCCCAAGTCCACCTTGGCAACAAAATCAAGAGCCTTTAAGTCTTAATGCCACCTTTGACAAGGGGAACACCAATCTGGTTCATGCACCCTTACCACCATCCAATCAAATGCCTATCCATAAGCCACCATGTCTGATTCCTAATTCATTGGCCTCTTTGCCTTCTAACCAATCAAAATCTTCATTACCCCCACCATCATCTAATCCTCCATCAAATCAATGCCCTACATTTAGATATTTAAAAAATAAATTGATGGAATTATCTAAATCCACCCATCCACCTATAAAGGATGTGACCCAAGGGCTACAAGCAAGGAATCAATTGTCTCCATGTCATTCAACACATATACTTGAACATACAAAAGAGTCCTCAAACATCATGCCAAATCCTTCAAGTCAACCATGTCATCCACAACCCCTTGAGCCACTTCAAGAGTCTCCCTTCATAATTCCAAGTCACCCTCTTTCATGCTCCTATGTTGACCATCAAGAACATGTCAAGTCTTTCCATGAGAAATCCCCTTCCACTTCCATTCAAGCAACCCAAGAGCTATGTCAAGAGTCTACTCCCAAGCATGTGGAAACATCAATCTCTATTCCTAATCAATGTCATATCATTTTTGTCCAACCTATCCATAATCTATATCATTTTTATGATCAAGATGATATCCATAATGATGAAGATCCTATCCATGAGAAATCTGATCATATACCCATCCATGAGAAAGATATTTCAAATTCACCTCCACCTAGTCGTATCCATGATTCATCAACATCCGCTCCCCATGATGAGACACTTGCCTTCATGGGACACATAGATGACATTCCTCTAGAACAAGAATCTTCCACTAGGGACATGCTTGCATATGATCAAGTTATAGCTAAGACCATTGGGCTCTATGACACTAAAAATAATGATGGCTTCGACATTGCCTTGGAAGCACCAACAGAATCATCTAAACCTAACATGTCACATGATCAAGCCAAAGATATTAATCAGGAATATGTCCAACATGAAAATGAAACTAAGACACTTTATCAACTAGGGTCATCTATCTTTGTCAGAGCAGGCTTTCTTGCAAATGAAAATATTACAAGTGACAGTGTCCATAGACATCATGATGGGTTAGCATCTTGCTTTTAAAACAACAAATACCCCATCACAAATAGAATCTGTCAAAGCATGCAATATCAAGGCAAAGGACTAGGCATACATGAGCAAGGCATTCTAGAACCAATACAGCTTCAAGAAAATTATAGACATCAAGGTCTTGGCTATTCCTCAGATAGTAAATCAAACTATGTCAGTGGTACCTCTTCGATACTGGGGGAAACTTTGTTAGATACAAACATCAAAATGGAGTCTATGAGAAATCCTTGTCATAAGATTGTTGCCAACACCCCGTCCACCCACACCATAAACCATCATTCTATCATGAATCAACCTCCCCTTTGGGACCAACAAAAACAAAAGTCTTACAAGTCAAAAGATCAAAATCAAATGTCAAAGGCCATTGAATCAAACAAAAGGACAAGTGGACAAATGAAATTAAAATGGATCCCAAAGAAAAGTGGATCAAATAAAGACACCAAGTCAAGTACAAAATTCAATCACAATGTGGAGCCACAAGAGAAGAGGACTCCCACATATAACACATGTCCACATCCTTTAAAATGGTCATCAATCAAGGCATATAAAAGTGTTGGTTCCAAACACCATCCCTCCAAAATCTATCATCCAACATCCCAAGTTTGGAAAATAAAAAGTTATTCATCCAAATGTCCAAACAATCTTTCCACATCTACCATCATTCATCATAACCCTACATCTCGTTTAAAGTCCAATGATCCCACGTCACAAATCTGTCACATCTTGGCAGCAACTCTTTACCACAAGGACTCTCATGGAACTTTATTGCGATGTGTGTATTCTGATAAGGCCAACTCTAGTATCAGAAAGGACCGCAATGACATCGATCAGTTGTATACAAGCGCTACAATCTTGACAAGACAACTACTTCAGACATGAAATTATTGGCATATCATGGCACCAGTCTCTACATCGGTACTATCAATGGATTTAGAATAGTCAGTGGTCATCTAAAGCATCCAAGCTATCTACAAAATAAAAATAAAAATAAAAATTTGAAAAATGATAAAAATCATCACCCTGATGAAAACCTGGCAAACAGGTGTCTTGGTGACATCAAAAAAATAAAAAAGTCAAGAAAATAGTAAAGAGAAAAATTTCATCCAATGGTGAAAACCTAGAATATAGGCGCCATGGATAAGTACTATGATGAAAACCTGGCAAACAGGCGTCATGTGTAAAATAAATCGTCTATGTGGAATTTTATACTTGGGGGCAAGTTGTCTCATTTTCCCATGCCTTCCTCATGACATTGACGTCCATCTAAGCCCAATCATTTCCACACATTTTTCCCACTTACCTCAATCTTGACATAAAACTGGCACACATAAATCATGCTTTGGGAAAACTCTTGGCATGTCTATCCTTCGGTCATACACGATTCATGAAACATCATGTCATTCACCGTCATAGTCTTATTGTCCTTATACGACATAGTCCTTGAAAATCATATAACAATTCCATTAGTCTCATGTCTCCCATCTTTTACCAAGGCCACCCCCTATCCTTTCATGCCTATCACCTATCTTGGCTTTCCCTTGTCAAATGGTCTAAGGATAATCATCATCCCATCTAGTCCTAACCAAGTCATTCCAAATGCAACGATTCTAGTCCATACAAGCACATTATCCAAAATTTTCCTTGACTGGGTTCTTGGCTTGGCTATAGACCTCCATACTTTCATCACATTATCATCATCGTCCTCACGTTGTTTCGGGATGTGTCCTTCCCATGTCAAACAATGTTGTCATCACCTTTCAATTGGTATTCAGCTTGACTAGGGGCACAATCATATTTGTCCTTGGATTCTCAAGTGTAGGCATCAGTCATATGCATTTGTCATGATCCTCTTAAATGTCAAAATCCAAAAAAATCATAAAATGACAAAAAGACAAAAACATCACAAAAAGTCCTAAAAGAAAGACCAAAAAAAAAAACATGATAAAATGTCCTAAAAAAAGACCTAAAAATCATAAAACATCCTGAAGAAAAACACAAAAACATTTAGATCAATGTCAAAATTCTAAAAATGGAGTCAAAGTTAGTCATGTCAATCAGTCCATGTCATTGTCAAACTACGAGGTGTCTGAGTACATGACATAGGCAAGGCCATCTGTTGATGAGCCCCCGAGGCCGCACTAGGTCAGTCCATTAGGGTTCATGACACTACACTGGCACACATGTCAAAAATTTGCTAGTCATGACAGATCATTTCTACAAACGGGAAAACCCCTAAAACAAAGTATGGCAATTATTCATTCAACATGGCAATCGTATCACCATGGTATATTATCATCATATGATCAACACAAGTCAAACTCAGTCAAAACAAGTCGAACTTAGTCAAAACAAGTCAAATTATCACAACCAGTCAAACTATCAACTCTTGGTTACCTTTCAGATGTGTCCTTCTGAAGAATAACCTCAGTCATTTATGCCTTAGGATGTGTCCTTCCTAGGCATTGTCCCTATCATTTGACATTTTCGAGGGATCCTTTCTAACACTTAAGGATCATTCCTCTTGGCATCACCGTTCTTTTAGATGTGTCCTTCTGAAGAACAAAACTCTAACATTGGTGTTTTAGGATGTGTCCTTCCTGAATATGGCAACCTTCGGCATTCATCATCTCGACATCATCAAAACTTGACATCCAGACACACTTGGCAAATAATTGGCATTCGTTTTTGGATTTTTATCATGTTGCTAGCTTTTCAGCGAGATCCTGACACCAGGATTTAGAGAAGCAGCAATGTATCAGGACATTTGTCTTGTCTTTTGACACTCATGTTACTAGCTTTTCAGCGAGATCCTGACACCGGGATTTAGAGAAGCAGCGATGTATCATGACATTTGTCTTGTATTTTGACACTCATGTTACTAGTTTTTCAGTGAGATCCTGACACCGGGATTTAGAGAAGCAGCGATGTATCATGACATTTGTCTTGTCTTTTGACACTCATGTTACCAGTTTCTCAGCGAGATCCCAACAACAGGATTTAGAGAAGCGACGAAGTATCATGATGGTTGTCTTGTCTTTTGACACTCATGTTACTAGTTTTTCAGTGATATCGTGACAACGGGATTTAGAAAAGCAATGATGTATCATGATTGTCTTATCTTGTCTTTGTATTTTTCATCATGTTACTATTTTTTCAGCGAGGTCTTGACAACGGGATTTAGAAAAGCAACGACGTCTCATGATGATTGTCTTACTTTGTCCTTTTTGGGACTGTCATGTTACTAGTTTCTCCACAATGTCCTGACAATAGGATTTAGAGAAGCAACGATGTATTATGATGGTTGGTTTGATTTTTCATCATGCTACTAGTTTCTCAATGATGTCCCAACTACGGGATTTAGAGAAGCAGCGACATATCATGATGATTGGCTTGTTTTGTCTTTTTCAAGTAGTCATGTTGCTAGTTTCTCAAGGATGTCCTGGAAACAGGATTTAGAGAAGCAACGATGTTTCATGATTTGTCCTTGTCTTTTTTTGCATGTGGTTGATTATGACAAAAAGATTGGGGAAATCACGCTCTTAGTATGAGTCATCTATGATTGTTTATCTTACGTGATGGTACGACCTTGGACACCTTAATCTATGTCATATCATGTTGTTTCTTGGCCATTACAACAATCTGCCCAATGATGATTAAGAGCAATAAATATTAAAAGTCCTATGGTAAGGTTTGAAGGATTTGGTCTAGGAACTAACTTGCATCTTCTTTAGTCTTGTCATCTTCTCTCACCCATCTCATATAAGCATTGCATTCATGTCTTTTGCACTAAAATTTCTTCATCTCTTCATATTCTAGTCTTCTAATCAATTTCGAGAGCACACCCATGTTCTTGGAACCTGTCTATCCTCTTGAGGGGGCATACCGCAACCCTCCTCGTCATTCTTCCTCATTTTATTTTGCACTGGGGCATATTTTTGACTTATTTTCTTTGTCACAATGCGACATGCTACATTATGACAAAGAGGGGAAAAATGTAGACACCTAAAAATGACCTAGGCCTGCAAGCTTCATTTTTACCACTTTCGTCCTAGCATAATTAATACATTTAATTATGTCTTTGGTCCACATTCGACTATTAATTAAATAATTCATAATTATTTAATTAATTCATGTCCTTTGATTCTTCATGATTATTAAATAAATAAATAAATTTATTTATTAAATACGTCATTAATTGTCTCAAGTCTTCCCTTAATTAAATAAATTTCTAAATTTGTTTAATTATCCTTATTCATTAATTCTTCCTGATTATTAAATAAATAAATTACATTTATTTATTTAATATGTCACTAATGTCTTAATTAAATAAATAAATTAATTTATTTAATTAATTAATCTTATCTTCTAAATTAAATAATTAAATTTAATTATTTAATTGCCAATTTAATATTCCTCTCATTTTAAATAAATCAATTATTTAAAATGTCATCACAATCTTAACTGTCAGTCCATTTTGGTAAATAATCTGAAAAGATTATTTATTGTCTCATAAAATCCATAATTTGAATTAATTTAATTCAAATTAGTAGCTAATATTCCAAAAATCAAGTAATCGGGCAGATTCTTGATTTTCCAAAGCTGCTTTTCAGTTCAACTCTTATCTTCTTGATTTTTCAAATCTCATAAATCAGACAGTCTTTATCTTCTTGATTTTCGAAAATCCTTATTTTCTAATTAATTTATCTCATTTATTCTCCACCGTCGATCCGATTATCTGAGACATTATTCTAACCGTTCGATTAAGTATTTTTCCCTAACCTTGATTAGGGATTCTCAGATTTAATCTGGACCTCTCGTTCTAGGTCTTTCTTAGAATTCAATCTCATCCGTCCACTCAAAATTGTGTTTTCTATAAAAGACAATTTTGCTCATAATTTCGGGATCGGACTTCATTTTTGAATTTAGGCATTATAGTCATTTTAGCATTGGTAATTATTATTTCATTTAGCATATTGTCATAGACATAGGCATTATTCTATCAAATCCTTCAACATTTGCATAGGGCTTAGACATTACTTTAGGTTGCTCATTTGAAATCTGAGGGCCTCATCCGACTTGCTGCAAACTAGAAGGTGTAACAAAGGTGAACCATGGAAGATGAAGATCTCTGGTAACATAATTCCTTTTATTTTCATGTTTATTTCCTTTGTGCTTTGTTACTTCATGGGATTTTTATGTTTATCATTGAATAAAGCTAACAATCTAATTTTCCATAGATACACAAACATTAAGTCCCAAACCATTATCAATAAGGGTATGTCTAATCCCAACCTTGTCAATAATAGTCATTGGGTCATCAAAGCCTCATATTATTTTTGTGTTTCTGAGGAAGGTAACTTACTTTCATGAAAGATAATATCCACATTACTTGAATTCATGCCCTCAATTAAGGATGCTACATCATATGGTTGCACACTATGAGGGATCACAACTTTTTGTAATGCATTTTGAAGCATGTCACGGTAAAAAAATGATGTTTGAATTAGATCCCACAAGGAAATACTAGCAAGAGTGTTAAGAAGTTATTCCAAAAGATCATACTCATTTCCATTATGTTGAGGTAAACAAGGGGCACTAGGTAAAATAGGTTACATGGGAGTGGCATTCATGAGGGAATGGTTTGTGTTTGTCTTGGTTTCTTGTTATTCCTTGTGTTATATGTGTTCAAATGAACAAGACAACTTTGAGGGGGGGTTTGAATTAGTTGTAGAAAATTAAACCTTCAAAACCCTCAATAGTAATCAAATCCATAAGCATTCATTAATCCCTTATTTTTCTAGCATGATTAAACATGAAATGCACATAACAAAAATTGAAATCACAACACCATACACAAGATAGTACAGATTTATGTGGAAAACCAAATGAGGGGAAAACCACAATGAAGATTATCTCAAAATATAATTAATAGAAAAATTACTACAAAAGGGTTGACTGCCAGAATAGGACACGCTATCCAAAAGGGCTCACAGCTAGGGCTGACTACCACATAAAGAATACAAGAAGATAGAAGAAGAATGTTACATAGATAACACTTCTCAATGCAATGAGGAGTCCACCACAATTTCTCACACACTTTCACAATCTTGCATGAATGATTTTGGATGCCTTCAACTTATTTCCTTCAGGAACCCTAACTTTGAAATTCACACTTCTCTACTCAAATTCACATCACAAACATCACTTGCATCAATCTCTCATCTATCTAGCTTCTTAATTCTTTCATCACACATCCCACAACAACACCATACATATTTATACCAATCTCAACCTCAAAACCTTCTCCAATGTCGGCCACTAGTCGTTATACATACAAATTCAAAATAGGTTAGCACCTAAACATTCTTGTAGTGCATATGAACAAAGGTGACCTACATAAATCCTTAGCTAGGACCCACATAGATCCAAAAAAACTTCAACACACTTCACAAGCCTCACATGTAGTGTTAACACAAGGTCGATCAATACTAGTGTTAAACACAAAAAAGCACTATGTACATGCTTCCTCAAATCAATCTAAAAGCAAAAAAATTTGGACAACATAATTCACCTAAACATGATCTAGAATAATCCTCGAACACTTTGAAATGCACCCAAAACCTCTACAACAAATTTCACCTAAAGAATATAGTCATTTCTTATAATTAGACAATACTGCCACATACAGGCAATACTTCGTAACACTAAAACATGTCTTCCATAGTGCCAAACCTCAAATCCTCTTGACACGGATAAGATAACAACACCATCAAAACTTCTTTAGAATTGAAAGTCCTAAAGCAAAGATGTGGAGAAATGCGGAGAAAATACATTTCTCCTAGACCACATCAAATAATACTAAATTAACCAGTTCACACACTAGTGAATACATCTCACTCTGTATAATAATTCAGAAACCCAAATTCTAAATATAACAACTAATGACAGTCTTGAACAACATATAAGAAATACACAAGCATAGCATAAATACACAATAAATCCAGAGCACAACCCAAAGTACATTTTGAACACTTACACAACACTGGTTTCTAGATGTTTATCAAATTTTCTCAAAATCACTTGGAAACCAAGTACTAGAGACATCATTTCAGCACTTTACACTATTCCAACCCATATCAAACACTACAATAGAAAAAGAGAGCCCCATGTACTCACAACAATTCCTCAGTATCTCAGCTATACAAGCACACTTTGCATCAATCTTCATTTTTCACAAATTTTCTCAATATCCTCAACATATAGTTGGTACTAATGATAACACCTTCATACATGCAACAATCTCCCCCATATCACTAAAAAAATCAGCTAGTAGATATACTTGTAGAAATCAATGACAACACCTTCATACTTGCAACAATATGTATGAACGATGTAGTATGATATTGTTGTGGTTGTGATACATTGTTTAAATGGTTGTATTATGTTAATTGTCTCACATAATTCAAGATGTAACCTAAAGGTTTTGACATATCTTGACGTGGTCCTATGATAAGCGCAAGCTTGGTTTGGACTTGTTGTTGCATAGGTGGATAAATCATGAGTTGAGGTGTGATTGCATTGATTTTTCTTTGTTGTGTGGAAGTGTTGTAAGAATTAGTGGATGATCTAGGTGAGATGACTTTCTTAAGGGCTTCATGTAACATATCAAATTCATCACGACCAAAGGGATTGATAGGTATATAATGCACTTGTAGAAAGGGATCTGACATGATCAAATGACTATGATTTTTCCAAGACTAGCTATTAAAGTCTAATTTCAAATGTATGTTTATGAATGCCAAGGCTAACTAGGGTTAAAAATAGACCTATAGACTTGATACAAACATGGATCTAGAAATCAAACCTAAAATTTGTAGACTAAAAAATAGATAGCAATGTATTCCTAAAATATGAGGCAGATTAGGCAGGACAAACTTGAACTAGAGTGTTTATTTCTAGCTAGGGCTCTATCTAAAATTCTAGTTTTATAGGCACTAGTGATAGAAAGTGAGTGTGTGCTAGTGTGGAAACCCAAATTTAGAATTAATTTTGTTTTTTTCTATGAATTTTAAAATTTTCAATCTGTTCTTGAATCGTAAGAAGATGTGTGATGTGGGAAAAGGGACTCACAATACAAGAAAGTAATCCCTAATCCTAGATTTTCCTTTATAGGGGGGATGGTTCATTCAAGGAAACCTAGGATCCGAAAATGGATTGACTATCAACACAAAAGCGAGTTAATTCTCAATAAGGGAGAACTAGAAAGATTCCTTAGGCTTTGAGGGGTTCACAACCAAGAAAAATCTTGGAGAAAGACAACTTAACATTCAACTCACGGGTATGTGTAGGATCATCATGGAAAAACTAGGTCCTTAAGTGGCAAAAAAATTATAAAAATCAGAGTTAGGCAACTTGGCGTAAAAAATTGAATAAGTTATCTATATTATTTCAAAAATATGTAAGAATAGAATTTGTAGAAAATTAAATGTAGTTTCTAAACTACCAGGTTTTAAAAAAAATAAAAAATCTATTTGGTGAAAATTTGAAATTTCAATGGAGTAGTACATAAATTTCAGGGAAAAAATAAGAAGTGGGTGTCTGTCTGACCACCCTAATCACAATAAAATGATAATACTTTTTTATAATATTTTTGATATAAGTAGATGACTCATGTCCTGATGTGATGCATATTGTTTTGTAATTTTTTTCCAAGTAAACAATTACTTATGAATTTTTTATTACAACTTTTAAAAAATATAAAAATCTCATATGTCTGACCACCTTAACTTGGTCAAAACTTCATTAAATTCAATTTTTCTTTTTTTTAATCCTATAATATGTGAAGCATAAAATGTGACACATGTTTTGGATTCAAAAAATGTGATACCATTTGAAAGCGATAGATGTTTCTCACTTAGTCTATCAATTAGGACTTTAGTCATAATTTGAATAGAAAATGAATAATAATTACTTATTAAATTCAAAGTAAAGCTAATTTATATTGGTGCAAAGCTAATAATTTCCTTTAAAAACCCTTTTCATTTCATCAATTTTGGGTAAAAAAAATGCATCAGCCACATACCCATCATATTGCCACTTCTTGGCCCATCATGATCCTGCACATACCCTCACAAAACCTAGTAATGAAAGCCAAATAATGAATGAAAATGAAAAAATATAGTAAAAATTGGGTATGTGCAGGATCATCATAAAAAAAATAGGCCCTTAAGTAGCAATGAAAATTCAAAAAAATCAGAGTTAGGCAACTTGACGTAAAAATTTGAATAAGTTATCTATATTATTTCAAAAATATGTAAGAATAGAATATGTGGAAAATTGAATGTAGTTTCTAAACTACTAGGTTTTTTTTTAAAGAACAAATCTATTTGGTGAAAATTTCAAATTTCAATGCAGTAGTACTTAAATTTCAGGGAAAAAATATGAAGTAGGTGTCTATCTGACCACCATAACCACAATAAAATGATAATAGTTTTTTATAAGATTTTAGATATAAGTAGAGGACTCATGTCCAGATGCGACGCATATTTCTTTGTAATTTTTTTCCAGGTAAATAATTAATTATGAATTTTTTATTACAACTTTTAAAAAATATAAAAACTCGTATGTATGACCACCTTAACTTGGTCAAAACTTCATGATTTTTTTTTTTTTAATCCTATAGTATGTGAAGCATAGAATGTGACATATGTTTTGGATTCAAAAAATATGATACCGCTTGAAAGTTATAGATGTTTTTCAATCAGCCTATCAATCAAGACTTTAGTCGTAATTCTAATAGAAAATGAATAATAATTATTTATTAAATTCAAAGTAAAGCATAATTTATATTGGTGGAAATTTGAGATTCTCTTCTACAAGCCCTTTTTGTTTCATCAATTTTGGCTAAAACAAAGTCGTCAACCACATGGGCGAAGTCTAGAAAAACAAGGTAAGTTAAACACGTTTTTTGTGTTGACTTCTTCGGATTGGCATGTCCTAGCCAAATTCCAAAGCAAGCCCAAGGCTAATCCCTAGGAAATAAATTTTGTGTCAGAAATATTGGATATCTATTTCAAATTGGATATCCATTTTGAATCAGATATCTTATTTAGTTTATATATGATTTAAAAAAATGTTATACACTTTATAATATATGATTTAGAAAATGCAATAAATAGTTTATAGTTTATTTTAGTATATCTAGTTTAGAATATACAATATATTTTATACTTTAATATATAATATACAATTTGTGATAGTCTCTTACAGAATTATATAATATATAATATATTATATTATTGTGTATAATATTTAAATATTATTTCTATATTTTAGTTAATGTCCATATATTTATATATATCTAATTAATATTACTAACATATAAAATATTTAAATATCATCTCTTTCACTCTCTCTCTCTCCCTCTCTCTACCCTTCTTCCCCTCTTCCCCTCTCCCTTCCCCCTCCTAACTCTCTCTCTCTCTCTCACTCACTCCTATGTCTCTCCACTCTACCCTTAACCCTTAAACCTACTACCCTCTATCTCTCTCCCACTCCTCTCTCTCTCTCTCTCTCAATACTCTCCCTCCTACCCCTTCTCCTCTCTCGGTCTCTCTCCTCACTCCTCTATCTCTCCCCTCTACCATTAACCCTTAACCCTTAAACCCCTCTACACTTAACCCTCTACCCTATATCTCTCTCCCACTCCCTCCCTCCCTCTCTCTCTCTCAAGTCTCACCCTCCTACCCCCTCTCCCTCTCTCAGGTCTCTCTCTCTCTCACTCTTATCTCTCTACCCTCTACCCTTTCAACCCTCTATCTCTCCCCTCTACCCATAACCCCAAACCCTTAACCCTTAACCCTTAAACCCTCTACCCTCTCTCTCTCTCTCTCTTTCAAGACTCTCCTTCCAACCCCCTCTCCATCTCTCAGGTCTCTTGATGAGCTTGAAATATGCTCATAATTTGAGTAATATGATGTATTTTTAATACCCTTACTCTTATTGCTAATGGTTGTTTTAACTCTTTGATTAAAAACTTTTTATCTAAAATCGGGTAGTATCCTGTAGCCACACATTCCTATATTCCTACAGCTTAACATCTCTATGTGTCTATATTAATTGCCCTATTTGACCTCCTAAATGACTGATATAATGCATATGGTTTTTGAATAATGAAATAGATTTAATATGTGATTAATGAATGTATATCGTGTTGTTTTCCATGTGTGCTTTCTTTCACCTCTGTTGCCTTGTGTATCGCAGGTTGTTGAAGGAAGCATGAACGAGTCAAGCGTAGCAAATCTCAGCCTTGCAATAAAATCCATTTCCAACACGGTGTCAAGGAAGTTGTTCCAGTGAATATTCTTTGACCAAGTCATCAGGAGGAAATCTAAATGATTATTAATCTGGGAAGAGCTGAATGCTAAATTCTCTCTGAATCATGTTGAACGGATATGCTTTCATTTATGAGAAGTCTGTTCCTCAGTTTCAGGATACATTTATGTCCACATCTTGCTCTGTTAGATTTAGGTAGTTAGTTGCTTTTCTGATATAAATAAGTGTTCCTCCTGTGCAAGTGAACAACCAGAGTATGTAAAAGTTAGTATTATAATAAGAATCAGAGCTTTGTGTTAGTTTTCTTAGAAGCAGAACAATCAATGTATATGACTCCAAGTTATGAATAAAATTTGATGAACTTCTGAGTTTAATTCTTGCATAAACTAGTTGATGCTTGCTAAGGGGGCCCACTTAGTGAGTATATGTAGTTAGTTGTTTATTTCCTATTGATTATAAGTTATATTTCATTCTTGAAAATTTTAGTGCAAACTTAGTCTTATATTGTTCCTGTAGCATCGGGAATCCATCCCTGTGTTTGTTCCTGGAGCATCGGGAATCCATCCATGTCTTATAAATTGTGACTGAAACTAGTTCTTAGTGCACATATAGTGCCGCTCCATTTCAAGTATATGTTCCTTGGTTTGACAATGTAAATGAATGACCAAGGGAAGATGTTATTCACCTGCTGGAATGTCCAATTCCCAAGTTAGGATTTTTCTATGACTTGTATATCCTTTTATGGATGCGACCATCTCTCTCACTCACTCTCTCTATCTCTCTCCCCTCTACCCTTAACCCTAAACCTTAAACCCTTAACCCTTAAAATCTAAACCCTTAAACCATCTACCTTTTATGCTTAACCCTCTACCCTTTATCTCTCTCAAGTCGCACCCTCCTACCAACTCTCCTCTCAGGTCTCTCTCTCTCACTCGCTCCTATCTCTGTCCCCTCTACCCTTAACCCTCTACTCTTCATCTCTCTCCCACTCCCTCCCTCTCTCTCTCTCACTGAATCCCTCTATCTCTCTCCCCTCTCTCCTCTACCCTCTACCCTCTCTCTCTCTCTCAAGTCTCTCCCTCCTACCCCCTCTCCCTCTCTTAGGTCTCTCTCTATCTCTCACTCACTCCCTCTATGTGTCTCCTCTCTACCCTTAAACCCTAAACCCTAAACCCTTAACCCTAAACCCTAAACCCTAAACACTTAAACCCTCTTCCCTCTACCTTAACCCTTTCTCCCTCTATCTATCTCCCTCCCTCCCTCTCTCTCTCTCAAGTCTCTTTTGTCCCTTGCACCCTCTCTCTCTCTCTCCTCCTTCTTCCCCTCTTCCCCTCTCCCTTCCCCCTCGTAATTCTCTCTCTCTCAAGTCTCTCCCTCCTACCCCCCTCTCCCTCTCTCAAGTCTCTCTCTCTCACTCACTCCTAAGTCTCTCCACTCTACCCTTATCCCTCTACCCTTAAATTCTTAAACCCTCTACCCTCTATCTCTCTCCCACTCCCTCTCTCTCTCTCAAGACTCTCCCTCCTACCTCCTCTCCCTCTCTCAGGTTTCTCTTTCTCAGTCACTCCCTCTATCTCTCTCTCTCTTGTACCTTTAACCCTTAACCCTTAAACTCTAAGCCCTTAAACCCTCTACCCTCTATCTCTTTCCCACTCCCTCCCTCTCTCTCTAAAGTCTCACCCTCTGAACCCCTCTCCCACTCTTAGGTATCTCTCTCACTCACTGCTATTTCTCTCCCCTCTACCCTAAACCCTAAACCCTTAACTCCTGAACCTCTAATTCTCTACTTTAACCCTCTCCTCCTTATTTCTCTCCCACTCCCTCCCTCTTTCCCTCTCTCTCTCAAGTCTCACCCTCCTACCCCCTCTCCCTCTCTCAGGTCTCTCTCTCTCACTCACTCTTATCTCCTTCCCATCTACCCTTAACCCTCTATCCTTTATCTCTCTTCCATTCCCTCCCTCTCTCTCTCATTGAATCCCTCTATCTCTCTCCCCTCTACCTATAACCCTAAACCCTTAAACCCTCTACCCTCTACCCTCTACCCTCTCTCTCTCTCAAGTCTCTCACTCCTACCCCCTCTTCCTCTCTCAAGTCTCTCTCTCTCACTCACTCCCTATATGTCTCTCCCGTCTACCCTTAAACCCTAAATCCTTAAACACTAAACCCTTAAACCCTCTACCCTCTACCCTTAACCCTGTCTCCCTCTATCTCTCTCCCTCTCTCTCTCCATCAAGTCCCTCCCTCCTAGCACCGCTCCCTCTCTCACTTCTCTCTCACTGGACCCCACCTACCACCTATCTCAAGTGCATTCCTCCTACCCTCTCCCTCTCTTATGTCTCTCTCTCACTCAATCACTCCTCTATCTCTCTCCCCTCTACCCTTAACCTAAAACCCTAAACCTCTAAACCATCTACCATGTAATCTCTATCTCTCTCTCCCACTCCTCCTTCTCTCTGGCAGCATTCCATCCCACTCCCCTATCCTCTCTTAGGTCTCTCACTACCTACTCCTTTATCTCTCCCTTAACCCTAAACCCTCTACCCTCTACCCTTTTTAACCCTCCCTTTCCTTATCTCTCTCTCAAGTCTCTCCCTCCTAGCACCCTCAATCCTTTCTCTCTCGTGTCTCTCTCACTCACTCACCACCATTCACTCTATATAAAGCTCCTCCCTCCTGCTCCCTTCTCCCTCTCTTAGGTTTTTCTCTCACTCACTCACTCCTCTATCTCTCTCCCTCTACCCTTAAACCATCTACCCTCTATCTCCTCTCCCACTCCCTCCCTCTCTCTCTTCTCAATTATCTTCATCCTACCCCCTCTCCCTCTCTTAGGCCTCTCTCACTCACTCACTCACTCCTCTATCTCTCCCCTTAACCCTAAACCCTTTACCCCTCTACCTTTTAACCTCCTTCCTTTATCTCTCTCCCACTCCCTACCTCTCTATCTCTCAAGTCTCTCCCTCCTACCCCCTCATCCCTAAACCCTCAACCATAAACCCTTAAACCTTTCTATCCTCTACCCTCAACACTCTTCCCTCTCCCTCCCCCTCCTAATTCTCTCTCTCTCTATCTATCTATCTACCTCTCCCCTTCTTCCCCTTTCCCTTCCCCTCCTAATTCTCTCTCTCTCTCTCTATCCCTTTCCCTCTCTCACTCATTTTCCCTCTCCCTTTCCATCTCTCTCTCCCTTCCCCCTCCTAATTCTCTCTCCCCCCTCTCTTTGTCTCTCTATCTCTCTATCTCTCTCTGTCTCTCTCTCTATCTCTTTGTCTTTATCTCTCTTGTTCTTTGTCTCTCTCTATCTCCCTTTCCCTCTCTATTTGTCTCTCCCTTTCCATCTCTCTCTCTTTCCCAACCTCCCTTTCCTAATTACTCTTGGGTCTATGTGTGAAAAAATTGGATATCCGATTTATATAACCAAAATATTACATTTTAAAATGTTTTTTAAATTAGATATTAGACATGAATCAGATATCCAATACAAATAAGATATATGATTTAAATCAGATATCTATTTTGAATTAGATATCCGATTTGTAGAACTTTGGCTTGGGAATTGCTAAGGAGCAATGTACTAACACCCAACCCAAAAAAAAAGTCAACTTAGGATTTTTGCATTTTTTGGCTAGTGAAAAATGCTACTTTTTTCATGTTGCCACTTTTTGGCCCATCATGATCCTACACATACCCAGCAAGTTAGGATGTATGCACTTGGGAAGTCTAGAAATGTGATAAGGATTCTGAAATGCAAAAATATTGTCAAAATATTCTAGGGAGGACTAATACACCCTTACTGTTGTCTTAGTCTCGCTACTATTTTTTGGGGGAAATGCAAAATATTTGGATGTCAGAATAGAATATAAAAGAATCTATACAAAATACCCTTAGGAGGACTAAGACGCCCTTACGATTGTGTTATTCTCGTCTTGAATTTTTGAAATGTTTAAATGTGATCCTAAGGTTGAATGTATGCACTTCCTTATTCTCATATCATAGGTCCTGAAACTTTCAAATCTGGCCTGTAGGTGAGTTTCTATGAAAATGACAACTTTGCAATGCAACTTTGTAACTTTTTACTTCAAATGATCTTTATGTCTTCAATCTAAATCTGCAAGCACAAACATGCAAGAGAGGAAAAACTTGTTGATTGTTAGTAAATGGGGGTTTTCCTTGGTCAAACCCCTTGTTGGTAATAAAACCTTGGAATGAAATAAAATAATGAAGGGAAATGATGAATGAACAAAGTGCTATGTTGTAACTCACCAAACCCTTGATATGAAATCTGCAAACTTGTGTGAAGTGGCTAGCTTGAATGTAGATCTTGAATGGAAGTAATGCTTGATAGATCTTGACTTGAATTGCTTGCTTGAATCAAAACCCTACATCACAAATGTTAGCTCAAAAACACATGATGCAAGAATATCTTTGACATGATGCTTGAATCTTGATGATGGCTCCAAATGCTTGATGAATTGATCTTGAATTCTCTTGATCTCATAAACTTGCTATCAGGATGAATACTTGTATGCTTGGGGTTGAAGATGAGTGAAAGAACCTTGTATTTATATTTATCCATGTTTAATATCCTGAAATTACACCACAACATGCCAACGTATGAATTCATTAATTAAAGGAGGCTAAATCCCACCAAGATTTGAAATTAAATTTCAAAAATAACTTGAGGAGGACTAAGACGCCCTAGGTGGCATCTTAGTCTCGATGTTTGAAACTTAAGGCACAAAATCCACAAAGGGGCCTAATTAAGGTGCCTTTGAAATCAGGGTCCCAAGACCTTTAGGGGACAAGGACACCCTAGGTTTCTTATTAGTCCTAGTCCAAAAATCAAGGACACATCCAAAATTATTAAATTATCATTTATCCTTTCATGCTTTTTAGGTTTAGCCATAAAATGATACAATTTATTAGGCTTGTGGATGCAAAATAGGACCAATTAAGACATAAATAAGGATACATAAAACAAGGTAGACCCAAAAAAGTGTGAAAATGAAAGGGTATGAATTTTCCTACACTAAATTTGGCCCTCACTTTAGTGAGAAGATGAACTTGCTTCAAAATCATACTAAAATAACCAACCACACATTCAAGAGGGGTTCAAATGTATAAAGGCTAGTAAGATAGGGTGACAATAATCAAGAGGGTGGCGAAGCCCCTAGGATCAAGATCCTATGACAAACCAACATAGACACAAAGGAACACACTTACAGATGATATATAAAGCCATGACTAGATCGCCAACATACACCATAAAAGATGGAAAAAAGAAAAATGCTACAAATCAAACTTGAACTGGTCATCCAACACACTATGGATTGGGTCTAAGTTGTTTGTCCAAAAAAGGTTTACATGTGGAATGCGTTGTCCACTATGCAAACAAAATGCATGCTCACAAGGGCTAGTGAAGCTATTTGTCCACTAGGTGAGCCTGGGTATGTGCAAGATCCTGATGGGCCAAAAAGTGGCAATATGATGGGTATGTGTAGGGTATGTGGTGTTGATGTGTTTTTTATGTACCTCTCAACATAGGCAGTGCATAGGTGCACTACCTCTCTTGAAAGACAATATTCCACAATCAAATTGCAGAACACTATCCCAAGGTCTCTAATGTCAGGTCTTGACAATGCTTGGAATATCTCAGTTGTTTGATGTGATTTTCTGGAATCACAAGGCGGTCTTACGTAGGTAATACAAAGCGTGGGAAGTTGGATCTTCAAGTGGAGTTTTTAAGATAGGGAAGTTATTGTGCATTCTGCTGTAGGTTCAAACAGCATTCGTAAACTCCATATTCATCATTGGATTTAGCTTTACAATGTGCAATGAACCTTAGCATAGGTTACTCATTAAATAAAAATGAAAAAAGGGTAGGGAAGAGAGGAGGTTCCTGGATTTGCAACTAATTGTGGACAGTGATGATGGAGTTCTTGCAATGTACAGCTTCTTGAAACAATATTCCACTTAACCAGAAATCTCGCAGTCTCATGGAATTTGTGCTATCTTCTAAGGTCTGCAAATGTTTCATTTGTCATTCACCATATGCATGCATGAACAAAGATGAAAGTTTTGGAGTAGCTTTGAATTCAAGTCTAGGCTAACTTTACACAGCTATCTACCATTAGCAAATAACAAAAAGTATGGACTAAGAAGTTATCAACACAACAGGAATTTTCATGATCACAGGACAACATTCCTAAAATCTACCAAAGCAAGGAAACGATTAACTAGAATAGCAATAAAACCTAAGTTCAACATCTAACAATGGAGATTGAATCAAGCAACATGTGAGAAACTCAGAAAATACACCAAGTCAATGTCCTTTTCTTTATAAATTTCTGTAGCATGCCTTCACAACAACTCAACTCCCTTTGCAAATGAGAGAAGAGCTCTATTTATAGTGCCCAAAAGATTTAATGAATGGCCAAGATCAATTCATATTGTGTGGCCATGATTCATTACAAAATAGGGTTTCACCTACCCCCAATATATCACAATTCAAAATTACATTTTGTCATTTCCCCTGTTTTGTCATCTAGTGACAACACTGTAGCAAATTTGTCTTGTAGCTGATTGTTGTTTCACTGTAGCTACTCTTCAGGGAGTTCTTCATCTTTGGCGGGGTTGTCCTCCTGCCTCTTAGAAGTTCTGTATTCTATAAACTTGAGGATGACTACTTGGAGCTTGTCTATTTCCACGATTTCATATCGCAACACCTGGTAGCTCCATTCTTTTGCGTTATCTTCCAGCTTCTTCCAATCCTCATCATACTTTGTACCCTGGTATTTGAACAACTCCAATTGATCGAAGGCACGTGCAACAAAACTCATGAATTTCAATGTGATTTCACCAGCCATCCCATCCTTCATCTTCTCCTGGAAGTAGGGATTTATCTTCTCCAGATCTATTTGCACTATGGGCATGTCGTAGTCCATCATCAACTTGAGATAATGAGCGCACTCTTCCTTGATTTCCTTGATCCATTCCATGTCTGGATCCACCTTGCTCATGATTTGTTCCAGTCTTTCCCTCCGATTGTCAAAGTCTCATCGCCATACATCCATTAGCCAGTGATCATCTTTCTTAAATGCAAGCTCCTTTCCCCACATGGCTTCTGGCATCTGAAGGATAGCCTCAATCCTTGGGAAGGTGGAGTCGTAGGTCGCAGGGAAGTTGGTACAGAGCTTCCTCGTGCCCTCCAAAGACTGCAGCAGATCTAAGAACTTGTTGGCTATTCGCACAGCCTGGCTAATTCCCATGTTTTTGACATATGAGACTTGTTGGAACCAGTCCTTTGTGGTCTTTTCCAAGTTCTTCCTTCTTTCCATCTTATCAATCAACTCCTTAGATAGCAGCTGGGGTGCGGCTGTGGATGTGGTAGGCAGGTCATCCACTAAAGACCATTGTTGTATGTAATTTGTTAAGGCCGCAACTTGTGCCTTGAGCTCATCCTTCGAGGTCTTATCCTATTTTATCAAATGCACCACCGTAGCCACTGACTCCTCAAGGTGCCTGACTTTCTGCTTTCTAGTGGTGGTCCCCAAGTCGATGGTGGAGATGTTGTAACTTACCCCAGCTTGGCCAATCACAGGAGTTGCTATTTGCACCGCTCGAGACCTAGATGCATCCATCGTCACCTTGGATAGTACTTTGGGCTTCTTCTCCTTCTTTGTTGTGATTTGAGCCCGAGCCAAGATGGCCTCCAATCTTGCCCTTGGGTCTTTTAATACAAGGGTTTTTCTTTCAAGCTACCTCTCTAACCATTTAGGCACAGCAGATTTCCCCTTAGGTGAATCATGGCCACCCTCACCCTTCTCGGTCAAGGCCAAGGTTTCTGCCCCCTTTTCCTCTGCGAACTTTCCTTTCTGCTTGGATCTTGGATGAACACGAGGCGTTTGATAGGAAGCACAGTGGACAGTTGCTATATGGGACTTTCTTGCTCCGCCACCTCTTCCTCTTTCTTTTCCTTGACATGTTCAATATTGAGCACATGTTCTACTAATTGCTCGACCTCGAGGCTCTCAATAGTTTGGGCCCCACCCTCTGTTTTGTCTTCTTGCTACTGCCCTTCTTCTTCAAGGGGTGGCCTTTCTTCCTCTAATTTGGTGTCCTTTGTTTGCCGGGCCAGCTCTTCTTCAAGGTCATCGTCAAAGGCCTGCACAATTACCCTACCACCAAGGCTACCTTCCTTGTCCCCGCTCTTTGAGGAACTAGTTCCCTCTTCTTCATAGGCCACCCTATCAATTACTTGGTGCTCATATTCTGGGTGCTCGTGATATTCATCAGCCTCCTCCTCATAGGCCCCTGAGGCCTCTCGTCCTCGTTCCTCCCACTCCTTAGAGATTAGCATGGTGGCTTCCATAGCCAGTGGCCCTGTCAGTGGTTGTGAAGGCTGAGCAGTAGCGAGGGCTTGTGCAAGGGTTGCTTGAAGAGCGGGATCCATTAGGATCTGGGATAGCTAAAGGGGAAGATTTTGCATATGTTTCGAGAGAGCCTCAGGAATGGTGGAAATGGGAATAGGTGTTGTCACAATTGCCAGAGGGAGTGATGTGGTTGGTGACATGGCATCAGAGGAAGGGGGTGTGGTCATGGCAGAAGAGGAGCTGACAATAATTACATACTCGGCCGGAGGTGAAGGGGAAAGATGGACAGAAATGTCTATTGCCGACAAGGATGTGGCAATCATAGCTAGAGAGGTAGGTGGCGCAGTGGCAGGGGTAGGGAGAGCCAAGAGAGGTTTCAATTGCTCTGCACCCCTCACCTCCTCCTCTTGGGTGGAGGGTTGTTCCATGGTGCTCCCCACTTGTTTGATAATTTTGGAGGGTGAGCCTCCCGTTTCTTTCCTTGCATAGACCTTGGGGTCTGGAGACTGTTATGTTTCTGTCCCCTTTCTCTTCTTAGATCTGGTGAACAGAGGAGACTTGGAGGTCCCGCCAATAGAAGTGGTGGCAGCATCATCCTCTGTGGCACTTGACTCACTTTTGATCCCTTCGTAAGTCAAAATTACTCCTTACTGCTTTAATTGAGCTACCTACCCATTGACCCATTCCTTAGTGCAAGCCAAGATTGGCTTGGTTATAGTGTCGAGGTCATCGACCTCCTGCTCATCCCAGTCAATTGATGGTATCGGCAAATTGGCGATCGCAGGGTACCTGGGGTGCATTATGGTGCTCTCGTCCTCCTCGACTTGGTCCGGTATGGGGAAAGGCTGCACCTTCATTCGCATATAGTGCCTTGCCCGTACCTCTTTGTCATCTTGGCAATCCCCCCATAAGTCTTCAATGTGATGCAGATGGGCGTACCCTAGTCCCAATGCCTTCCTGATGTGGCCATGCGGGTCTATCCATGGGAGAGCAGTGTGTAGGTAGAAATGGTAATCTTTTAGCTCTTTCTCGGAGTTACCAGCACACTAGAACGTTTGCAGCCTATACATGCCCTGGCCCAAAGTCATGGGATAAGAAATCCCTGCTATGTGTTTGCTGCTAAAGATTGTCTGTATGTGTTGGAGTTGTCGGGAAAGCTCTAGAAGGATGATTTAGTCATTGGGGTACCAAGGCAACCTGTTTGGTCTTTCAGTGAAGCCCTGGGCATGGATGTACATGAACTTCAGATACTAGATGAAGAGGAAGGCATACTGTTTCAAAAGTGCCCTGGCACTATGGGAGGTCCTCCTCTCGAAGTCTCTGGCAATCAGCTTGATAATATAGCCAATGAAGTCATCGTTTACTCTACAGTATTCCTTTTTGAAGTTCTGGTATTGGAGCTGTGGATACCTATCATATGCCTTAATTTTTTGCCCCTACTCCTGACCGGGTGCCATAAACAACTCATTGTACTATCTTCGATCAGCCAAGAAATAGACAAGATAAGAAGTCATATAAAATTTGGAGCTCTTCTTCACATTGACGAATTACTCATGGAAGCAGTTGCTTATTATATCTCCCTAATAGAATGAATTTTTTGTGGTGACATCCTCATTCCCCTAAAGAATCTACTTAATAAAGTACACCATCCATTCCTGAAAGTAGGCGGTCGTAGGAAGACCCATAACTCTGCTTAACATGGTGACCAAGTCATGGTAATCTTCGTGGAAGTCACTACAGAAGAGTTCTTGAGGAACCTTCGCAGTGCTGCCCCGCTTTTCTTTGAGCCAATGCTGATTTATTAGCTTCTTACATCCCGTCGGATTATCGTCCCATGCTGCTTGGCATTCTTCTATGTTGGGCGCTTCCATTTCTTGAAATGTGGGAATGTGGAAGGTTTTTGTGATCCTTTCAAGTGACATATCAGTGAGAATATTGCCCTCTCTATCAATGATTGTTCTTGTGTCGACTTGATATGCCTCCCGACAAGCCATGACCAACTCGGGGGCCACGAGGGATGGAGGGAATCTAGCAACCTTTGTGATTCTGCTTTGCCTTATCAACCTTGCATTTTTGGTCGTTGGATTGACCCTGACCCTTTGTGTGAATTCGTCAATATTGACGTGGCCTATGTTGGTATCATTGATCTCTTTCCAATCTATGGTGACTTTTGAGTTTAGAGGCTCACCCTAGAATTGGTACTTCATTTGGTCCTTGTCCTCTTTCCCTCGAGGAGTTTTTCCTGACTTTTTCCCTTTGTCCTTCTCGACGGGTGCCGCTGAAGGTCCCGTGCCCGATTCCATATATCTTGCAAGCAAAGGAATAGTCAGCACAATAGATCACAAAAGCATTCATGTTAGCTGAAATCCTAAAGGTAACATCCACTTTAAACAATCCATCTATTAAGCATAACATGATCTTTATTTCCTGATGTCATCGATCTTTGATTAAGGGAATTTGAATAGTTCGGGCTGGGAGGGCCGGATTTCCTTGACAGGAATGCTGTTTGGAAGGGAAAAAAGGGTGGAGGGCTCCCGAAGATTCTCTTCAGTAAGATTTTAGCACTTTGAGAGGTTCGTAATGAAGAGGACCGAAATTAAGCATGTGGGTCGAAGTTAGATTTCAGATTTGGGCTCGTTTGGATTGACTTAGGAGAATCCAGAAGTCTTGGGCCGGAGAGCCATCTGGAGATGGTAGTTTGAACAATAGGCTGAAAATGAAATTTCAGAGATGAAACTCCAGGGTCCAGGGTCTGGTAGGCCGCAGGGCGATCAACAGTTTGTGACTTCACTTCTTCATCATTCGGGTCTGTGGCACTGGGAAGGCATTCGTCTTTCTCTATTTGTGATGGAAAATGCTGGACGGAAGTCTGGAAGGGGCAACCTGGTAGTAAGGGCCTAGTGGGGTAAGGCTTTGGTGAGACCCGCAAGTCCTACAATAGCCGGGAGCAAGACCGGACCCGGTGCAGGCATCCGCCGCTGTGATTTCATTTTTTAAGTTCGGCGGCGAACGGGAAGGTGGAGTCCGACAGGCAGAAGGACGGGCGAGGATTTCCCCCCGGGACGGTGGAAGATGACAGGGCTCCTGGGCAGTGGAGCCCAGCGGGAACGAGGGCATTTCCGAGTTCATGTGACATCCCAGCGGCGAACAGTGGTCTAGAGCCCGGAGGTTAGAAGGATGTCAGGGAAAAAGGGGGGTCGGCGAAAGGTTATGCTGAAATGTGAAGTTACGCCGATAGTCGGGGCCAAGACCAAACCCGACAGAGGGGGCCATCATTCAACCTTGTTTTCAACCCCACAATGGATGGAAGGGCGAAGCTTGGAGCCCAGAGGGGCAAGTGAGAATTTCTCGTCGTGACGACGGATAAGGAAGCATGCAGACCCGGCGCCCGGAGCCTGGAGGAGATAAGGATGTTTTGAGTTTGGTCGGGACTCCAATCAGAGAATGAAGGCTCGGGGCCCAGATGGCGGGGCTCCGCCAGAAAGTCAAAGGCAGACACAGTGGAAACCGAGAGGAACTCTAGAGGGTGGGATACGCAAACTCGAAGGGCCCCTGATCAAATTTGAAATGCTTGCGGTGAGGAGAAGGGCGGACCCCAGAGCTTGGAGAGGCGGCAAGAGTTCATTGTTTTACATGGCGGCATCGAGGGTGACTTTCGATCGAAGAAGTTCGATGGCCCGGGCCTGGGGGAGGAAATTTCCTTCAACGGCAAGGTTCATCGTTTTATTACGGATGGCCAAGGTAGGTCCCGGGGCCGAAGGGGATGATCTCCCTGCGTGAAGAACAACCACGGCGAGGAGGAGCTCTAGATTGGTGATGAGGGCACCCACGAAGGTTTCTCAAGTTTTCAACACATGGGTTTTGTGCGCAATGTCATTTTTTATCATCTTCATGCCTTCTTAACATTTGTTATTCATTTAAATCCTTAGAAATCACAAAAAATAATGTTTGGGAGTGCGAACGGAGGACCTACGTCGAACAATCGATGCGAGGAGATGTGGGACCCCCCTATGATCGATGAAGTGACGGTGAGAGTGATGAGCGTGAAGGTATCGAAGATGGTGGGCTCCTCTAGCAAGTTCTGTGATCACTCTGCAACTCTATCAAGTGATAATGACGGGCTCAAGTGGGTCTTTTATACCCCTAATCGCCATTAATGACCCCATTAAATGTAGGTATGGCGAGAGAAAAGTTGATGAATTTGAAAGTCGGCAATAGCGGTGGGAGACCTAGGGTTCGATAGCTGGGGTGGTGTAGGATGGCGGCCGCTTGAAGATTTCGATTTGGTTGGGTCGGTGGCGGTAGAGAGATAGTCGGGGCCTGGTGGGTAGAGTTCTGCCAAAGTCCCCCCGTTAGAGATGGTGAAACCACCACAAAATTTCAGACTCAAAATTCTGGAAGACCAAGGCTCGGAACACTCAAGGGAAGCTAGGATTTTGAGCAAACTCCTCGGACGGAAAATATGGTGGCAGGACCCGAAGGGTGGGACGACGCCAGAGGTTTTCCGTAAGGAACGACGAAACACTCTCGGAACTCCGAGAGTGGAACTCTGGCGTTCGAGGCCCGGATGGTTAAACAGCCGTCGAGGTTTAAAACAGTTCATAGACAGAGAGCAGGAGTTCGGACCGCAGGGTCCGGGAGGACGCGGGCCGAATTCCGTTGGGAACGGCAGGCGCAACAGGGAAACCCGGCAAGGGAAGCCCGAACGGTTGGGGCCAGCAAGGCCCGAGGCCATTGGCAGGGGCAAACTGCCAGAGGGACTCCGCGAGGCACCAGAACATAACAAAATTAAAAGGGGAAGGCACAGTCAACTTATGGTAGGACTTTAAAGCAACATTGACCATTAAGAACACCAAAAAGTGGGGCACACAAAATTAGGTGGCGACAAAAATGACCCGACAAAGCGAAAGAAGAGAGGGTCCCCGTTCTGAACGGGGCGTGTGTGCTAAGGGCACAACATGTGGCTGACGACTTTTTAAATACCCAAAATTGATGAAATGAAAAGTATTTTTAAAGGATATTCTCAACTTTCCACCAATATAAATTATGCTTTACTTTGAATTTAATAAATAATTATTATTCATTTTCTATTTGAATTATGACTAAAGTCCTGATTGATAAGATGATTGAAAATCATCTATAGCTTTCAAACAATATCACATTTTTTGAATCCAAAACATGTGTCACATTCTATGCTTCACATACTATACGATTAAAAAGAAAAATACTGAATTTCATGAAGTTTTGACCAAGTTAAGGTGGTCAGAAATACGAGTTTTTTATATTTTTTAAAAGTTGTAATAAAAAAATTATAATTAATTATTTACTTGGAAAAAAATTACAAAAAAATATGCAACACATCTGGAAATGAGTCATCTACTTATATCTAAAGTATTATAAAAAAATATTATCATTTTATTATGGTTAGGGTGGTCATACAAACACCTACTTATTATTTTTTCCCTGAAATTGAAGTACTACTCCATTGAAATTTCAAATTTTCACCAAATAGATTTTTAAAAAATAAAAATTAACCTAGTAGTTTAGAAACTACATTCAATTTTCTATAGATTCTATTCTTACATATTTTTGAAATAATATAGATAACTTCTTCAAATTTTTATGTCAAATTGCCTAACTCTAATTTTTCTGAATTTTTTTTCACTTAAGGGCCTATTTTTTCCATGATGATCCTACACATACTTGCCCCATGAGATCCATATCAAAGTCATACCTCCATGAATTTAATAATAAGAAAAAGAAAATGCACACTCACAAGGGCTAGTGAAGCTAGTTGTTCACTAGTTGAGCCCCACAAAGCCATACCTCCATGACTTTAATAAGGTACAAAGAGAAAATGCAACAAAAAAGAGGGATGTTTGAAGGGATCTTGCTTAGTTCATGTGAGATCTTAATGTTAGGCTACATTGTTCCTAATTTCTCCAAGAGAGAACCAATCAAAGGATAAAATATTCACAACTTAGGGGATGTAGTGTGTCACATAACCACTAAGAGGAATGTAATATGCTGAGATAGACCAATTTCTTGAAGGAAATTACTCCCAATGTCACCACAAAGAGAAAAACATGTTGCATGAAGTAAGAAAACCACATCAAGGAACATGGAAAAATACCAAAATAATGCCAATGTATGGCCCCACTTTAAATAAATTGCTAACACCATGTTGTGAGAAATTATTTTAAAGTAGCATACGATAAATGCTAACAATAAAGAAAATATGAGAGCTTATTCGGAAATCCATATGCCAAGTCATATGTTTCCAAATCAAACTACATCATGGATAAGTATGTCACATGTGAGCCAACTTAAGGCATATCGTCCACATCGCAAGCTTGCTCTTATTTATACATGAAAGACAACCAACTATGAAAAAGAGACAATGATAAGTGCCATATGAGGACAAGGCTTCCTAACCACTTGTCCCCACTTAGTGCAAGACAAGGGTGAGCGAAAAAAGGGAATGACTTGCAATGAATGTAAAACATGCAATAGTGAGTATGCTATGATCCTACAACTATTACATGGAAAGGAGAAAAAACTAAGGTTATTTATTATTATGAGTAAACAAAGTTTCAACTTGATACATATTTAATGAGATATCTATCAATTTAAGATGTACCAAAGTTAAAGTTGTCTTGTAGGAATCTTTTGTAATAGTGTTGACATTGAATGAAAGCTTGTTTATTTCTTTTGAGGGAAAATAATCAAGAACATTAGTCATTTCTTATGTTTTAGGCTCTATAGGGACATTGATACTGAAACCAAAGATTTTGGCACCCAAATGCTTTTAGCTCCTTCTAGGGTTTTTCATCTAAAAGGAGAAAGATTGGGGCCAAGATGCAATGTTACATTCAAGATTGATCTTATGAAGGATGAAATATGTATAGCTATGATTTCTAAATGTAATGAACTGAAAATGAAATGATTTATTGATGTTAAACCTAAGAAATGCAAAGTGCTGGAAAACACAGTGATGTATGCAAAAATACCTAAAAATGCAAGTAAATGATAAAAGGATTAAACTGAATAGGAGAGGTGCACTTAGAATATGGAATCTAATGTAGAGAGGCTCTAGAATCCTATAGAGATAGCTAGAAATGTTGACTAAGACACTTACGCCAAACTAGGCGACTTTGTCCAATTTTGGAGAAAATCTACCAAAACGGGAATCTGCCAAATGGGTACTCAGAAATGTAAAAATTAGTTTTTAGGTCTAGCAATGGGACTAATTTTCCATAGATGGTGACTTAGTCCACCAGAGGATTTCTAAAATTTTGGAATAGGATTCTGCAGCTTTCGGTCGACACTTCCTTTTCTGACAAGTATCTGAATTTGAATCTGCAGAAAATGGGTTGAAAAAAGTCTCCAAGCTTCAATTCCTAGGGTTATGTTGATTTTTATGGATTTTTGAACACTTTTTGACACCAAACTCTTTGAAAAATCTATATACAAATCCTACAAACACACATGCAAAGAGGGGAAAAGGGTTAAGGGTTAGAGTATAGGGGTTTGCCTTGGTCAAACCCTGATTTGGTAATCAAACCCTATGAAATGAAATGAGAAGAGAATGATGAATAAAAAACATGAAATTTTTTGAACTCACCAAACCCTTGATGTAGAAATCTAAAGATATGTGCTCTAATGGATGAATTGATTATGCTTAGAGTGCTTGAATGCTTGAGAATGATTAAGTGAATGGATGAATTGCTTGAGTGAATGAATGCTTGAATGAATTAGATGTAAAATGAGGGGAAAACCCTTATTTATATTTGATTTTCTATTATTTCCTAAAAATTACACATCACGGGCCAACCTCAAGGGTAAGAGAATAAAATCCTACCAAGAAATTAATTTATTTTTTTTTTTTGGTGCCCATTGGGACTAAGTCACCCCAGGTGGCTACTTGGTCCCACCAAGGAAATTTCACTAGATTTCAGAAATTAAAGTGCATTAATTGATGTTTAACAAGAATATCCTAAAAAATACACTTAAGTGTGGTTGGAAAGTGCATTAAGGGGTCATTTAAACATGAGAAAGGGTTGAATTAGTGATGACAAGTCTATAAAAGTGTGAGTTTGTTAAAACACTTTGAAATAAAACTTGATAAGTGATAAAAAGGAGATATTTACTTGTGAATTATTATAAAAGGGTCCTAGAAAATTGTGAAAGTGGGTTAGAACACTTCACAACACTTTTACAAGATATATCTTAGAAGTCTTAATGAGTCACAAGGGTCCAAGACCTAATGTGAATGTGTTGACCACATTACAACATTAAATCTAGGCAAAATCAAGCCAAAATCCACTAGGAGGGCTTCAACATGTGAGAAAAAAGTAAAAGGGTTACTTTTTCTATGTCCACAATTAGCTCCCACTTTAGTGAGAGGATGAACTTGTTTCAAACTCACACTAAAGTAGTTGAACATGCAACCATGAGAGATCTGAATGCACTAATGCTCGTAAGATGAGATAACAATGATCATGAGCGATGATCAAGATCCCATGTCAAACCACACATGAACGCAAAGGAACACACATGAAAATGATGAAAAAGGAATAAAAGAGAGAAGAAAGTCAGATCAAGCTTTGATCATTTTTCCAAACCGTTATGGATTAGATCTAGGATGTTTGTTTTGAAATGTGTACTCACTCTAGGGTGACAAAACTTATGGTTGTCTGCCAAGTGAGAAGGCCCAAGTATACTCACTCTGGGGTCATGAAACTTCTAGTTGTCCATGGGGTGAGAAATACACAACGTACTCAATCTAGGGCCACAAAACTTCTAGTTGTCTATGGGGTGAGAAATCCATGACATACTCACTGTGGGGCCACAAAACTTCTAGTTGTCCACAAGGTGAGAAATCTCGAAAGGTGGTTATGGGGAAAGTTGTGCCTCAGAATGGGATTCCTTCTCAACCATACTAAAGTTATACCTCTTGATAACCTTAATAATACGCCATAAAAGACAATGTCATTTCATGCTTCATGAGACAAGCAAACCTCTATATGCTTAGAACTCGTGAACAAATGCAATGGAACCATAGGCGTGCAAGTTGTGTTATGCAAGGTGGCCATGTAAATGCAAAATGCAACATGAAAAAGGATGTTCAAATGAGTCTTTCTTAGTTCATGTGAGGTCTATAACTTAGGGAGAATTGTGTCTAATATCTCCAAGAGAGGACCAATCAAAGAATTGAATATTCACAACTTAGGGGATGTAGTGCATCGCATCAGGCCACCAAGAAGAATGTAAGGGTATGTGTAGGATCATGATGGATATATGGCTGACAACTCTTTTTTTTACCCAAAATTGATGAAACAAAAATGGTTTTTAAAGGATTTTCTCATCTTTCCACCAATATTAATTATGCTTTAATTTGAATTTAATAAGTAGTTATTATTCATTTTATTTGAATTACAACTAAAGTCCTAATTGATAGGTTGATTCAAAACATCTATAGCTTTCAAACGGTGTCATATTTTTTGAATCCAAAACATGCATCACATTCTATGCTTCACATACTATAGGATTAAAAAGAAAAAAATAATTTCATGAAGTTTTGACCAAGTTAAGGTGGTGACATACATGTTTTTATATTTTTTAAAATTTGTAATAAAAAATCATGATTCATTATTTACTTGGAAAAAATTACAAAAAAATATGCATCACATTAGGACATGAGTCCTCTACTTATATCTAAAATCTTATAAAAAATATTATCATTTTATTGTGGTTAAGTGGGAAAAACACCTACTTCTTATTTTTCTCCGAAATTTAAGTACTAATGCATTGAAATTTCAAATTTTCACCAAATAGATTTAAAAACTAAAAAACTAGTAGTTTAGAAACTACATTCAATTTTCTATAGATTCTATTCTTACATATTTTTTTAAATAATATAGATAACTTATTCAAATTTTTACGTCAAGTTGCCTAACTCTAATTTTTCTAAAAATATTTCCACTTAAGGGCCTATTTTTTCCATGATGATCCTATACATACTCGTAATATACTAAGATAGATCACACTCATGAAAGACATCACAACCAATGTCATCCACAAAGTGACAAACGCATCATATAAATTAACAAGGCTGCACTAAGAACCAGAAAGAAGAAAAATGCAAATGAATTATGCCAATGTATGCCCCCACTTTAAAGGAATTGCTACACACCATTCTCTGAGTAATTACTTTAAAGTAGCGAATGAAAAAAAAAAATACATGAGAGCTAACTTAGAAAGCCCCTATGCCAAGTTATACATTTGTGAGTAAGGCTACATCATGTGAAAGGAAGGAAAAAGAAAGAATAGAAAAGGGTTTCGCCCAAAACGTTAACACCAAAAACATAAGGGATCTATGGATTTAGGGTCAGTATGTTCATTGTTGCAATGTTTTGATTAAAGAGCTCAAAATTGTCATCATTCCCCAAATACATAGAACTAGAAGAATGATATAAAGAGAACAAAAATAAGAAAACGAAATATTTTTTTTGGGTCAACATGGAAGAGACATATGATGTCACAATGATTTACATCATCCCCAAAAGGAAAACACAAGAAAATGTAAAAGAAAAGGGTGAAAGAAAAAAAGAAGAATCTTTTGGGTCAACATGAGGGAGACATTTCGATCTCAATGCCTTGCATCATCCCCAAAAGGAAAAACACAAGCGAAATGAAAAAAGAAAAGGGGGGGTCTTTTGGGTCAACATGAAAGAGACATTGTGGTCTCAATGCTTTGCATCATCCCCAAAACAAAAACACAAAACAAATAAAAAGGAAAAGAAAAAGAAAAAGAAAAAGGGACCTTTTGGGTCAACATGGAAGAGACATAGGTTGTCTCAGCAATTTGCGTCATCCCCAAAAGGAAAACACAAAACAAAGAAGAAGAAAAAGGGATCTTTTGGGTCAACATGGAAGAGACATAGGGTGTCTCAACACTTTGCGTCATCCTCGAAAGGAAAACACAAAACAAAAGAAAAATGAAAAAGCAATGTATGACATATAGAAGAATGAAGGTACAAATAGAAGAATGTTACAAAGAGAGGATAACATCAAGGGACACAGCACAGGGGAACATGATACAAAAATATCCTAGTAATTCATATGCAATTCAACCATCAAACAAGTCAACCACCTCCCATTCTCAGTCAAGATAAGTGGAAGGTGAAGAACATAGCTAGCAGACAAGGACAAATGCATTACTAGGACAAGGCTATCGACTTCTTGCCCCCACTAAGCACAAGGAAAGAATGAGCTGAGATAGTTGATGGGAAAGATCATGCAATAATGAGAATGGAAGACTCTACAAATTTTGTATGATGAGGGTATTTGGTAATGGATTAAGGATTTATTGGATAGAAATTATCACCATCAAAATGATACTTGCTCATTATTTCTTTCAATTGGCAACAATCATCACTCTAATGTCCTAGAATAAGATGATATGCACAATGTGGAACATTAACATCTTTAGGATAGATGACCAACCTATTCATAGGTGGTAATAAAATGAGTTCTTTGTTTAGAAGGATTTGCAATTTCCTTGAACATTCAAGTGGAGGATGGAGAGGAAACTTTAGTTTTTTCAACTTATAAGGTCATTTTTGTTTACTAGATTCACCCTTTTCATGGATTGAAGGAGGAAGAGGACGTATGGGAATCCTATCATCCTTGTCTTTGGTATCATGCAAGAGTTGCTCACGAGGAAGGAGAACATTCAAATTAGGGGGGCAATCAAAGATCACCTTGCCATCATCACAGAATATTTGATATTCAATAGGAGGCTTGTTGTCATGGGGGGGGATCTTGATAACCTAACCCTATTGTGTTTTCATCTATTGGTCTTTGTTCTAAAAGTTGATGAATGTTATTTTCAGTTGTTGTGTCACATCCTTGTTTTCTTAAGATTGTAAAACCTTTCCCATAAGTTTCTTCAAGGTTGATTGGTGTGTTTGTAACTTTGTTATCATAGAATGGTTGAGGAGTGGCTTGGTTAGAGGAACTATGTCCACCTATTGGAGGGAACTTAGGTCCTTCATTTGTTTCAGGGTGCAGGTATCCAAACGTATCAGGAGTTGAGACTGTAGGAAGGTCTTATTTTTTCATGGATGGATAAAATGATGCATTGGCTTTGAGGTTTTCAAGACATTCATTTAAGAACTTATTACTACTATCATCATCTTCTCCAATGATTTCAACATAATGAGGAGGACATTCATGAGGAGTTGAAGGAGCATGAGGAAGCTAAAGGTCATTAGGATTAGTTCCAAAGGCACAATTTGACATGTCCACTAAAGATTTTAATGACATCCAAAACTTATTAAAGTAAAAATCCATGATGAAAGAAAACTAAATGCAATAAACAAAAAATCTAGAAAGTATGACAGAAGACAATAATAGAAAAAAAAATGTAGAAAATGTACAGTGAATGCCAAAAATAATAGCGCAAAATGTGTAGAAGGACTAAGTCACCCAGTGTGGCAAATTAGTCCTAGTGAGAATTTTTTTGTGATTTTTCAAAAAAATTGAATGCAATTTTATGTCTTTCAAATGCAAAGATGCAACTACAGTATGAAAATGCAGAATTTTGTCATTTTTTAATGAAATATGATGCAAAAATTCAAGCTATATGAGCTTTTCACTAATACAATTTTTAAAAACCATAGGATGCAATTTAAAAAATTCAACACCTAATGCAATGTTAATGCAAGTTAAACCTAGGATGCTCTTAAAATCAAAAGCAAAAATGTTCAAAATTTGGGTTCACCAAAATGAAACCAAAGATTTTGGCACTTGAATGCTTTAACTTCCTTCTAGGGTTTTTCACCTAAAAGGAGAAAGATTGGGGCCAAAATGCAATGTTACATTCAAATATTGATGTTATTAAGGATGCAATATGTACAACTATTATGTCTAAATGTAATGAACTGAAAATGAAATGATTTATTGATTTTAAACCTAAGAAATGTAAAGTGTTGGAAAACATAGTGATGTATGCAAAAACACCTAAAAATGCATGTAAATGATAAAAGAATTAATCAGAATTGGAAAATATGGAATCTGATGTAGAGAGCCTCTAGAATCCTATAGAGTTGACTGGGACACTTACACCAAATTGGGTGACTTAGTCCAGTTTTAGAAAAAAATTGTCGAAACGAGGATCTACCAAATGGGTACTTAGAAATGTAAAAATTCATTTCTAGGCTTGGCTTGATGGGACTAATTCATCACAAATGGAAACTTAGTCCACTTGAAGATATCTACAATTTTGGAATAGGATTTTGTAGCTTTTGGTCGACACTTCCTTTTCTGACAGGTGTCTGAATCTAAATCTACAGAAAACAGGCTGAAAAGAGTCTCCAAGCTTCAATTAGGGTTATGTTGACTTTGATGGATTGTTGACCACTTTTTTACACCAAAATCTTTGAAAAATATGCATACAAAGCTTGCAGACACACATGCTAAGAGGGGGAAAAGGGTTAAGGGCTAGAGTATAAGGGTTTGCCTTGGTCAAATCTTGATTTGGTAATCAAACCCTATAAAATGAAATGAAATGAGAACAAAATGATGAATAAACAACATGCAATGTCAAGAACTCACCAAACCTTTGATGTAGAAATATGAAGATATGCAATGAAGTGCTCCAATGGATGACTTGATTATGCTTAGAGTGCTTGAATACTTGAGAATGATTAAGTGAATGAATGAATTTCTTGAGTGAATGAATGATTGAATGAATTAAGAGATGTAAAATGAGGGGAAAAACCCTTATATTTATACTTGATTTTCTATTATTTCCTGAAAATAACACATCGCGGGCTGACCTCAAGGGTAAGGGAATAAAATCCTGCCAAGAAATTAAAATTATTTTTAATTTTGTGCCTAGTGGGACTAAGTCACCCTAGGTGGCGACTTGGTCCCACTAGGGAAATTTCACTATGTTTCAGAAATTAAAGTGCATTAACTGATGTTTAACGGGATTATCCTCAAAAATACACTTAAGTATGGTCATAAAAGTGCATTAAGGGGTCATTTAAACATGAGAAAGGGTTGAATTAGTGATGACAAGTCTAGAAAAGTGTGAGAGTTTGTTACAGATCTTTACAACACTTTCAAATAAGACTTGGTAAGTGATAAAAAGGAGATATTTAAGTGAATTATAATAAAAGGATCCTAGAAATACATCCTAGAAGTTTTAATGATTCACAATGGTCCAAGACCTAATGTGAATGTGTTGACCACATTACAACATTAAGTCTAGGAAAAATAAAGCCAAAGTCCACTAGGAGGGCTTGAACATGAGAAAAAAGTAAAAGGGTTACTTTTTCCATGTCCACAAATACCTTGTTCTATAGCACTACATCCTTTTCCACTATAACCAAGTCGTTTCATATGTTTGTAACCTTTTCCATAATGATTTTTCATTTGTTTCGGGTTTAGAGGTTTCTCATAATCTCCATGATCAAATTTTGTCCTATATGTTGTCCTTTCTTTGAAAGTGGTTGAAGTGGATGCTTTTGAATTTTGTATTGACATTATTGCTTTTTTGTTTCCCTTTCTAGAATCTTTTGTTATGCTCTTGTACTCATCCATTGATGTAGCTATAAAGGAATTTGAAGCATCTTCCAATAACTTTGTGACCTCTTCAATAAGCTTTTCTGTTTTTTTCTCGACATGCAAACAACTTTCAGGTTTAGGCTCAACCTTGATTGTATACACTTTGTTATATATATGAGAAATTTCACTGTAACTTAGTTGTTTTGAAACATTATCATCATTGAGTTTCTTTTGAGGTGGTTCTAAGATGAGCACAAGTTTATTTTGAACTTGTGATTGTTGTGAGGGTGGATGAATGATAAGTTGAGGCTTAGGTGGTTTGACAATTAGAGGGATCAAAGGAGCTCTAATTTTCATAACCTCAACACACTTGTCCTTACTTTCACAATCTATTAACGAAGGGAAGTTTAATGTCACTTCATCATCTTCATCTAAGGAAGTCATATCACTATTGTTTAAAAGACATGCGTCAATGTTCGCATGTTCTTCCACCATGATATCATCCCTAGTAGGAGAGTTTTTAGGAGAGCAACAAACTAGATGTTCATGAAATTATATGTTTGGTTCCTATAAAACAACTTCATCACAAGTAGGAGACTCATTAATGGTTTTATTTTCATGCTTATTGTGGTCACCGAAAAGTAACCCTTCTACTTTTTTTTGACTCATTTGGGCCTTCCTTGTGATTTTTGGCTTAATATTGCCTTGATTTAATGTTGTAATGTGGATAACACATTCACATTAGGTCTTGGTCCCTTGTGAACTAAAAGGATTCAAATGGTACCTTACTTAAGTGTTGTAAAGCGTTGTAACATAGTTTCACACTTTTCTAGAGTCTTGTTAATAAAATAACCTATATTCATCATTTACCAAGCCTTATTTTAAAGTGTTGTGACATACTTTCACACTTTTCTACTTGTTTTTCATTAATAATTGGGCTTTCTTATGCTTTAATTGGCCCCATTTTGCATCCACAGGCCTTATTTATGTGTATTTTTTAGAACAATCTAGATAAATATCATTTAAAATATCAAAATCTTGAAACCCACCTTAAACTCCTAAGGTGGGAC
Source organism: Sequoia sempervirens (assembly GCA_007258455.2). Taxonomy (NCBI): domain Eukaryota; kingdom Viridiplantae; phylum Streptophyta; class Pinopsida; order Cupressales; family Cupressaceae; genus Sequoia; species Sequoia sempervirens. The sequence continues at coordinate 102,346,615 of VDFB02179234.1, forward strand.
TCATTCGCCATTATGGGTGAATGAGTCCCCTTAGGTGGGACCCATTCACCGAGGGTGATGAATGGGTCCCCTTTAACTCAAAATTCAAATTTAATTCAAAATTTTGGCAGGTTCTTATTCTCAAAGATCTAAGGTTGGCCTGTAGTGTTGTAATTTTGGGAATTATTGCATAATTGAGTATAAATACAAGCTTCTTTCCCTCATTTTCATACCTAGAAAATTTGATCAAGCATTCAAGAGTTCACAAGAGCATTTGATCATTCATGAGAGCATTTAGGGCATTTCAAGGGTAGATTATCAAGCAATCAAGAGTATTGTTCAAGTGTTATTCATCATGTCAAAGATTGTTTACATCATGTTATTTTAGAGATAACATTTGTGATCTAGGATTATGTGATTCAAGCAAGAATTGGATTCAAGATCTATCAACATCAAGCTAGATCCCAAGTCCACATCCATTGGAGTCAATACTTACATATTTACAGCACCTTATTGCTAGGGTTTGGTGAGTTGAAACATCATTATTTGCTCATTCATCATTATCCATTCTATTTCATTTCATTTCAAGGGTTTAATTACCAACAAGGGGTTTGACTGGGGCAAACCCCTATTCACTAACCCTGCAACATTTTTCCCTCTCTTTGCATGTGATTTGCATGTCTAGGTTGTAGATTTGTCAAGGAGCAATATTGGAAAAATTTTCATTAAGTTTTCAAAGAAATTCAAAGTTTTCAAAATTGTAAACAAGTCTTGGAGAAGGACTATAGGTTGAGTTTGGTAGTTTTAGACCCGGATCTCTATCAGGAACAATAGAGCAAACTGAGAGCTATAGAATCCACTTCAGAATTTCTATAAAAGTAGAAGTGGATTGATTCACCACTATTGGTGAATGAGTCCCACTTCCTAGGCCTAAACAAGATTTTTGTAGATCTGAGTACCCTTTTGGCTAAAACCTGTTATGGTACAGTTTTCCCAAAATTGGACAGATTCACCCAACTTGGCGTATGAGTCCTAGTCAGCATCAAAACAAGTTTTTTCAAGATTTCAAAGCTCCATTCCATCTCCAACAAGTTTCCAAGTGCACATTTCCAGTTTCATAGCTTTTTGTGACATTTTACCCGCATTCTTAGGTCATTTAGTATTAGTTTACATATCACACTATGTTTTCAAACATTTTGTATTTTCCAAGTTTTCACTTGATGGTGAACCCATTTCTTGTCTCAACCATCTCCAAGGATTCCTTACAATGATATCTCTCACATCCTTCATTGGGTTGAAATCTCTAAGGTGTCCTTGAGTGTGAATATCATTAACTTGGATCTCTTTCCTTGTATCCATTTTGTGTGGACAAGGAAGTGAAGCATTTGTTTCTGGTGTCCACACTTATCAATGATGATGTTCTTTTGTTCAATAATTTTTTTCCTAGGGGAACAGAGGAAGATAGGACTCTCAGAACTCTCATCAATTGGACCTTCTAACACAAAAGTATCTTCGTCATAAATAGGAGAGATATTAGGAGGGGGAAATTTGATTATTTTCCATAATTTCATCCTTTTTCTCTAAGGTCTCATTCTCTTGTGCCATAATATCTACCCTAGTAGGAGATCTTTTAGGAAAGTGACAAAAAATAGGTTCATCACATTTCATGGTTAGATTTTGTAAAGTAGCTTCATCGCACATAGGAAAGGCATCAAGAGAAGGATAACTATGAGTTTCATGTTTACCAATGATTGGACTTTTCTTTTGAAATAGGTCTTCCCAAATGGTAGGGGCATCAGGAAAGGGAGGGATAAGATTTTCATGAGTCTCAATAAGGATATCTTCTAAAACTAAACTATCTTCTTCATGTCTAGAAGAGATATTGGGAGAAGGAAAGGTTTGATTGTCATGATTATCTATAATTATATCCCCATATCCTATAATTTCTTCCCAAGTAGGAGAGGTAGGATTGTCATAGTTCTCAATTATTGGATCCCTTAACATTAACATATCCTCTGTTGGCCTCCTACAATGATTTAACAACTATTCCCTTACAAATGTGATTCAGAGATTGGACATCTAATCTGAATAGCTATCTCAATCATCATGAAGGTGCATTTAACTTTTCAACCCAGGGACGTAGACTTGAAATGGGTCAACACAGTATGTGCACTAGGAATCCATAGTAGCCATATTCATTCTATAACTAAGAAATACATAATGTTGAAAGTAAATTGCTTGGACAAAAGTAATATAAGTGTTGAACATCAACCAATAGCTATACTAAGATGAAATGAATGATAGAGATGAAAATATGAGAAAATAGATAGGAAACTACTCTATTTGCTTTGGCTGCAAGAACAGTCATAGAATGGAATTCTAGTGGCTGTAGGAATAGATAGTGCCAGATTATTAACTAATTGTTGAACATAAAGTATTAACTAAACTAAAGGATGGAATTCTCACCAAGTGGATCCCCTTGGATCAGTATCCCTTAAGAAAACTATAAACTGAGATGCGTGAACTTATAACTTCATTTTATTCATTAGAAAGCATGAGTACAATAGAGCAGCATAATTATATTACTGAAAAACTAAGAACACAAATACATCATCAGATTAATCAACCTCCTGAGAAGGAGCATTCAAGTCTTATTTATAGGAAGAAAAACTACTAACTAACTACCTAGCAAGGTGGTCAACTCCAACAGATTAGGAGGTCTCCACTTTAGGGAAAGCATAAAATATGGAGAGGAGGTTATGCATGCGTGGAATATGGTCAGGCATTTTTCCCTTAACATAGATCTAGCACAACAATAACTCCTATATTAGCTCAATAAACAATTAAGACCATTTACGAGGCAGCTACAATTCTTCAATTTAAACTAGGAATCTCCCTCCATTGACCTATGAATGATCACCTTGTTGACCTTTATGGCAAATGAATAGCTTGTAGAATCTTCCTCAATTTTTTAGGCTCTAATTTTATCTGCATAAAAATATTATTACGCACAACAATTGCATATTTTTAATTATCTTAAAGTAACATTCATTAATCCAAGTGTAAAATTAACATAGATAGTTCATATGGCATGTCAATTTCATTTAAAGGTTACCAAAATAAGCTTATGCCCAATGTCTATGGTTTTGAAGAAATATCATAAAAAGGTCAACATCCAAGTATCAAAGTCTATGACAACAATAACAAATGGATAATAAAATCTATCAAAATTGAGCCAAAAATTAGACTCATCATCCTCCACACAAATGTGTTTGTCATGATCATTCATGATTGTATCCTTATTCACTAAAGCATTTTCAGAAGTAGGGGAGGTGTTGGGAGATGAATGGAGACTAGGTAAATTAGTGGCCATGATTTCAGCTTCATGTATCATAATATCTTTCCAAGGGAGTGGAAGACAAACAAGACTTTCATGATCTTCAATGATTATATTTTCTTTTGACCAAGATGCCTTTGTCACCAACGGGAGAGATATCGGGAGAACAATTATAATTATCATAATTTTTGATGCTTGCATCCTCTTGTGTCAAAGATTTAGTGGATGACCTAGGTGAGATGAAGTCATCAAGGGCTTCATCTAACATGTCAAAGTCATCTCTACTATATGCTAAGGATCTAACCATTTTTTGTTTGTTTCTTTTGATTTGTTTAGGATTTTTTTGTTTTTGTTTTCTATAATGAATGTAAAATGAAGTCTACATCTAACAAAATGAAAGTGAAATAATTTATTTATCAATCAATGTAAACATGAACTGTGAAAATGTATGAAATAGTAAATTGACAGACTAAAACAACAAAGTAACTACATCAAACAGAAGCACAAAAAAGAAGATTCAAACCTTGAAAATTGTAACTTCAAAATCCACAAGGACTAAGATGCTAATAAGGGCATTTGGGTCCTACTAATGAAATTTTAAGGTCCCAGAAATTGAAACAAACAAAAAACAACTCAGACAGGGTTTTGCGCCAAAAACTCACAAAGGGACTAAGATGCTACTAAAGGCGTTTTAGTCCTACTAAAGGGATTTTTAAAAAAAAAAGCAAAATATGGATTGGTCACAATGTTCCCAAGTTTCCTACTGAGGGACTTGATGTTGAGAAACAAAAATATGTGCAAATGAATGCAAGAAAAAAAATTTAATAACAAGTAGTTGAATGCAAAGTTGAATGCAATTTTTTTCAATTTTGAATGCAATAAAAATGTTCTTAAATGCAATTAGGATGATTAACAATGCACTTTTGAGTTTTTTCAATGGGATAAGATGATGCAAGAAAGAAAAAATTTAACCTATATGCACTTTCACTAATGCAAATGTGAGAAACCCTGGATGCACTTTCACTAATGCAAGATGCAATGCAAGAATGAATGCAACCTAGATCTAGGACCTTAGCAAACTACAAATTAGAAAATGAATGGCCAAAATTTTAGGTTCCCCAAAATGAACCATAAGAAGAAATGAGAGGGGGAAAAGGGACTCACAATACAAGAAATGAATCCCTAATCCTATATTTTCCTTTATACGGGGGGATGGTTCATTCAAGGAAACCTAGGATCCCAAAGTGGATTGACTATCAACCCAAAGGTGAGTCAATTCTCAACAAGGGAGACCTAGGAAGATTCCTTAGGATTTGAGGGGTTCACCACCAAACATAATCTTGGAAAAGGACAAATTAACATTAAACTCACAAAACCTAGTAATGCAAGCTAAATAATGAATGCAAATGAAAAAATTAAGTAATAGCAAGTTAGGATGTATACACATAGGAAGTCTAGAAATGTGATAAAGATTTTGGAAATGAAAAATACAATCAAAATATTTTAGGGAGGACTAAGACACCCTTAATATTGTCTTAGTCCCGCTACTTTTTTAGAGGGGAAATGAAAAATATTTGGACAACATAATAGAATTTGAAAGAATCTCTGCAAAATACCCTTGGGAGGACTAAGACACCCTTATTGTTGTCTTAGTCTCATCTTGAATCTCTAAATTTTTTGAATGTGATCCTGAGGCTCAATGTTTGCACTTCCTTCTTCTTCGATCTCAGGTCCTAAAACTTCTAGATTTGGCCTGTACCTATGAGTTTCCATGAAAATAACAACTTTGCAATGCAACTTTGCAACTTTGCACTTCAAATGATCTTCAAGTCTTCAACCTAAATTTACAAACACAAACATGCAAGAGAGGAAAAACTTGTTGATTGTTAAAAGTAAATGAGGGTTTGGCTTGGTCAAACCCCTTGTTGGTAATTAAACCTTGGAATGAAATGAAATAATGAAGGGAAATGATGAATGAACAAAGTGCTATGTTGCAACTCGCCAAACCCTTGTTATGAAATCTACAAACTTGTGTGAAGTGGCTAGCTTGAATGTAGACCTTGAATGAAGTAATGCTTGATAGATCTTGACTTGAATTGCTTTCTTGAATCAAAACCATAAATCAAAAATGTTAGATCAAAAGTAAACATGATGCAAGAATATCCTTGACATGATGCTTGAATCTTAATGATGGCTTCAAATTATTGATGAATTTCTCTTGAATGCTCTTGATCTCATAAACTTGATATAAGGATGAATACTTGAATGTTTGGGGTTGAATATGAAAGAATGAACCTTGTATTTATACTTATCCATGCTTAATATCCTGAAATTACACCACAACAAGCCAACATATGAATTCATTAAATAAAGGAGGCTAAATCCCACCAAGATTTGAAATTAAATCCTGAAAATAACTTGAGGAAGACTAAGATGCCCTAGGTGGCATCTTAGTCCCGAGGCTTGAAACATGGGGCACAAACTCCAAAAAGAGTCCATATTAAGGTGCATTTGAAATTAGGGTCCCAAGACCTTTGGGGGACAAAGACACCCTAGGTTTCTTATTAGTCCTAGTCCAAAAATCAAGGACACACAACCAAAATTATTAAATTATCATTTATCCTTTGATACTTGTTGGGATTAGCCATAAAAAGATACAATTTATTAGGCTTGTGGATGGAAAATAGGACTAATTAAGACATAAATAAGGATAATAAAACAAGGCGGGCCCAAGCAAGTGTGAAAATGAAAGGGTGTGCATTTTCCTACACTACAGTTGTAACAACCTAGGGTTTTGATTTTTTTCCAAAATGAAATATAACTTACCCAAATTATATAATGCTCTAGAAAATGTAAACAATTATCCTACATATTTGATGATTTCAAGTACTGAAATGCAATATCTTTTCACAAATTTACACATAATCATACAAAATTAATGTTTTCCTTTCACATGCAATACCACCTTTTTAGAATTCCAAATTAGAAATCAGCAAGTAGAAATAGACCAGGAGGACATAGAGACAAAGATCTCAAAAAAAATTATTTAGCCAATAATAGTGGGACAAAGCTACCCAAGGGTGCCCCCATCCCAGTAGGATTCCAGAAAACTAAAAGTTTGAATGGTTATTAGACTAGATGCATAAGGATTATGTTTATGTGTGCAAATAGGTTTGAAACTCATTATTTTAAAAAATAAATTCTCAATTTATGCCAATGTAACTCAAATGTAAATGTGTAACAATGCTTGAACAATAAATGATAATTATGAATTTGCAATTTTGGATGTAGATCTGAACTAAATGATTGAAAAAAATCCTATTGCAGCCTATGATGCAATATTGTATGCAATTTTTTTACTTTTTTCCTTTTATATGATGTAAGAATTAAACCCTAAGTGAACAATGCAAAAATTAGATCCCGATAGATGACCTTTATATCAATTCCTATAAATTCCTATAAATTCTTTTATTTCTAGTTTCAAATGGTGAAAAGACTAGGTATTTATAGGAATTTACTTTAATTTCCCAAAAATTAGATCCCAATAGATGACCTTTGGGTTGATGCAAGAAGTTGGGTACACAAAAAGCTCAAAAAGTGGAAGTATTTTTGTTGTTTCTCATAATTTGTCACACTTGGACTAAAAATTTGAGGCACTTACATAATTAATCTTTAAAAAAATGCAGTAATATGAGATTTATCATTTTGAATCTAGTTTCTAAATATTTAAATTATTCAAATACCCAGATTATAGAAATTAAATTTTAATAGGGATCTATAAAATCCACTTTTTAAAAGTTATTTTTTTACCATACCAAGCACGTGTACAGACACCACTTTTTCACCCAAATAAAACTATTTTGCTAATTCCTTTTGGGAAAAGAGATATAACAACATGAAGATTGATGTGGAATTTTTTTTTGTAATTTTTTGTTGAATATTTTTTTATTGAATTTTTATTGGCCTTAATTGTTGTTTTTAAAAATCAACATGTACAGACAACATAATTGGACCTAAACTAAACATTTTTTGAATCTTGTTTTTCTCATTGTGTAGAGAATTTTCTGAAGTTTGACGCCATATATTTCTTTTATAAGAAACTTAACCAAAAAAAGTTATTAAAAAATAAATAAAACTTGATATTTCAAGTGTAAGGACTAGTTTGCTTAGAAATTAATTGAAAAATAGAAAACGTAATCCAATATTAATAAAAAATTTATATATTTTTAAATTAGACTTCATGTTCTCTAATGGGTTTTAATTTTATAGATTGATTCATAAAAAACTCCATCAATCATATTGCCAAAGTTGGACATTCTTCTTCAATATATCTTAGTTTTTTAGTTGCAGGTCAAAGGCTAAGGCTTGGATTTCCAAACCTTTCCCAAGCCTAAAACCAAGGCTACATGTGGGTTGGGAATTCAAATTTTAAATAACATGTACACGTTACTAAAATGTGTATGTGTTTCATAATGCATATGTGTTATCTATTTACTCATTAGGTAAAGGTAAGACGTATGCATTATATAACGTGTATGCATTTCATAACATGTACACGTTTCTAATATAGTTTTTTTTTCTAATTTGGAAAATACTGATAAAACATGTTTTTTTGCACCATTCCTTTTCTACAGTATAGTCCGAAAGTGCCATTTATTGCATTTTTTATTGCAAATTTGTCTTGTGTAGGGCATATTCTATTAAAATTATTGGAAGAGACAAAGTGAAAGTTGAATTTTCTAAAATGGAATCAATTACAAGAACTCTTTATAAGAAGATTTCAAAAAAGAGAATTTTTTGATGGATTCATGATGTTTTTGTACTTAAAAGTTTACAAAAAAAGGGATCTTCATACTACATAGTTTTATTTGAATATTTCAAGGAGATTTCAATTTGAAAATAGGTTACTTGAATCATTTATTTTTTCATAAAAGAGGTTTTGGTAACCATGGGTGATAAGCAAAGACAAAGAAAAAAAATATAGAAAGTTAATGACACCCAAAGAAATTCAAGCAAATAGAGATATGGAGGCAAAAAGAAAAAGCTTGGATAGAAGAGAAAGGATTCATCAAATGAAAAATTTGGAAGCATCTAGTTCCAAGAATTTTTAAGAGAAATCCATGAATGATAAAATGAATGTAGATTATTCAAATGTGGAGATGGTGAATATGGAAGAAAATGCAATTATGGAGACAAACCCAACTATTCCTTTAACTTCAAATTTGAATGACATGGAAATAGTACCTATGCAAACAACTTTGGGTATGTCTTGAAATCCACCTCCCAATGATATGGAAAATGCACCTATTCAAACAATTTATCCAAGTATGTGTTCAAACCCAAGTTTTGATAATATTGATATTGCTTTTTTAGATGAAGTTGGAAACACCATTGATGATATCAATAATTCTAGGGTTGAAACAATGGAAAAATAAAAAAGATGATGAAATTATATCTTATGAGAATGCAAATGAGAATGAAATCCCTCATATTGATGAAAATGAGAATGAAATCCCTTTTACATTTGAAAATGAAAATGAAACCCCTTGTGTGAATAAAAATGAAACCCCTTGTATGGATGAAGGTGAAAATGTTTTTTTTACAATTGAAAAAGATGTGCTAGATAACCTTCATGGTAAAGTTTCTTGGAGACAAATTAGAACTTATGGAAATAGAATATATAAAAAAAAAATTATAGAAAGAAATTATGATTCCAATGTCAATTCATGGTGCAATTAATGAGAATGTCAAAAATGAGAAAAGTGATTAAAAAAATTAGGTGTTTTTGTAAAACCAAAAAAGAAAGATGATTCAGTAGAACAATTCATATCTAGTGTTGCTAATGCTATTGATTTTATAGGTAATAAAAGTCGATCAAAAGATAAGAATGTGGCTCATCGTGCAATAACAACTTCTCTAGTTGATAAAGCAACTTCAAATAAAAGAATGTTAAGATTAGTAAATGTATGAAAGTAAATCCTAGAACTTTGATAAGAGTTTCTAAAAGAAGAGAAAGTATTGGAAAGGATCCAATTAATCAATTTTGGAGTTTTAGTGGTAGACTCCCAAGATCAAACATGAAATTAACTAATGAAATTAAATATTTTATTGATAAATTTTGGCATGATAATACAAGAGTATCACATGTTAACATTAGAGATGTATTAAAATTAAGGGTGGGTTCCAAAATTCGTGAACCTCATCTAAAGCATCTCTTAGATATGGCTCAAACTAAATTATATAAAAAAAAATTAGATGCTTCAATCTTACCATTGAATATTAACTTAAGTCAAAGATCATCTAAAAAGTGTAAACCTTGGTATGTTAGAATTAATAAGCAATGAATCTCTTGTTGTTGTAAGAATCATGAACAATTTATTTATTATTATGATAGTTTTTGATAAATACGATGCACTTTGCATACTAACCAAATTATGTAGGACATTTGTGGTATTAATATGACACCTGAAAGAATCAAATATTTTATAGAAGGTTTGTTTTGTGAACCCTCTAATGGAAACTTATTTTATTTAAAAGCATGTATTTCTAGAGAATGTGATAGATGTGGTAACTTTTCATTATTACGATAATGTATGCATGAAAGTAGTTTAGATGAATTTGGACAACAATTAGTGGATGTAAAAAAAAAAAAAATGTTGAGTATTCTTTAAAAGATGGAAAAACTAGAAAACATTGTAAGAAAATTGTGGAAAATTTTTGTGCGCATGCATTTATTAATGAATTTAAAGATTAATTGGACCTAAATATGTTCAACACTCTCAGTATGCTCATTGGCTTGATAATCAATTTTGTTTATGTAAAAACACATTCACTAATTGGAACTATATTGTCAGTTGTTGATTTTGCTAAAAATTATACTTGTGCTCCACAAGAAGAAATTCAATCACAGTATTATAATTCAGTGCAAGTAGCTATATTTTTTCACATTGTTTATAGACATGCAGATGATAGTATAGAAGATAATATAAAATTTTTAAGACAGTACCATTTTTATGTAAGCGATAATTGATTACGTTCATCTGAGTTTGTTAAATATTGTTTTGATATATTTTATAAAAAAATAAAAGAGAGAGGAATTAAAATGCTAGATCATCTCATATGGGCCTATAATTGTACCAGTTCAAAAATGCTAGAATGTTTTATTGGTTATGTAGTTCATAAGGAAAAATTATATCCAAATACATATGGAGTTTTTTTTTAAGCCGGGTCATGGTAAGGAGAACAATGATGAGTAGGTGCATGTGTGAAAAACTCTTGCTAGATAGCAACTAAAATTTGAGGATGATGCAAAATTTTGAGATGGGTAAGGCAGATCATCATGGTAAAATAGGCCCTCAAGGGTGAAAAAATCCTAAAAATCGTGAGTTAGGCAACTTGGACGTAAAAAATTTGAATAAGTTATCTATATTATTTCAAAATATGTAAGAATAGAATTTGTAGCAAATTGAACGTAGTTTCTAAACTACTAGGTTTATTTTACTTTTTAAAAATCTATTTGGTGAAAATTTGAAATTTCAATGCAATAGTATTTAAATTTCAGAAAAATAGGAAGTGGGTGTCTCTGCTTGGACTACCCTAACCAAAAAAAATGATAATATTTTAGATATAAATCGAGGACTCATGTCCCCGATGTGATGCATATTTTCTGTAACTATTTTCCGCTAAATAATTAATTATGAATTTTTTATTACAACTTTTAAAAATATAAAAAAAATTGTATGTCTAATAACCTTAACTTGGTCAAAATTCATGAAATTCAATTTTTTAATCCTATAGTATTCAAAGCATGGAATGTGACACAATTTTTTGATTCAAAAAATGTGATACCGTTTGAAAGCTATTGATGTTTTTCAATCAACCTATCAGTAAGGACTTTAGTTGTGATTCAAATAGAAAATGAATAATAATTATTTATTAAATTCAAAGTAAATCATAATTTATATTGGTGGAAAGCTGAGAATCTCCTTTAAAACCCCTTTTCATTTTTTCAATTTTGGGTAAAAAAAAAGTCATCAGCCGCATACCCTACACATACCCATCATATCACTACTTTTTGGCCTATCATGATCCTACACATACCCAGATGCACATGCAATTGTAGATTGGTGTAATACCAAGTTATCTACAAGAACAAGTGAGAGCTCAATAATTCGACACTTCTTTTGGTTAGTTGAAGAAAATGATATTTTTCTTGACAAGATTGTGAAACAATTAATGGATTTCTAAAATGGAATTCATTTAAGAGTTCGAATGCAAACACATGGACAATATGGACAAGGGATTTGGAATGCTTTTGTCAATTTTTTATTGCAGGTGATTGGGAGGCATGTGAAAATATGGAATGGGTCGAACAATGAAAACAAAGAACCTTAATTCCCACATCGACACATGTTCAACATGGAATGGAAATTGAAGATAATCAAGTGTTCACATCAGATGATTATGATCATGTTTCAGATCTTGTATAAGAAGGTACATTATTTATTGAGTTGAATTTTATATGTATGCATGTTTATATGTGAATTAAATATAAGTCACTCTTTATTGAAGTTTTATTTATTTTTGCAAGATATGTGTATGTTGTTGTTACACCTGAGGGGAATGAAGAGGAGATGGAGTACTGGTTGGCTAGATGTGTTGAGAGAAAACATAAGTTGGTACATCCTAGATTGGATGATGACAACTTTGAGTATCCAACTAGTTCAGTGGTTGTTGTTGGCACCTAGCTTCAAAAATATTTGATGAGAAAGAATGGCTTGATGAGAAAGAATGGCATGCTTGCATTTGAAGATTATGAAAGACACAAGAAGATTATACATTATTCACATTTCATTTTGGCAACCAATATAAAACTAGTTAGATATAAAGGGAGGCTAATAATAAATTTTTATGCACACTTTCAATGGATGATCGTGAGAAAATCATAGATGCATTACAAAAAAGAAAAGATGTCGATGGTACAACAGAGTAAATAAATATTGGTAAGTATATAGTTGTATATATATTTAATTGATATATATATTTGTCTTTATTCATTTGCTAATTAAAGTTTTATATCATTTTTTGTTTTAGGTCTCCCAAAATTAAATTCTTTACAAAAAAGAGAGGAGATGCACATATATTACAATGGAATTCAAATCTAGAGATAGGTAACTATATATAGTTATAGATACATTTAATTGATAGTATAAATATAAACCTAAATTTAATTCATTGTCATTTTATAAAAAGTTTATAATTGATTTCATATCCCCTTAAGACATTATCTTAAAACCCCTTAAGTCATCCTCTTATGTACCATTAATCCATCCTCTTGCATCCCCTTAAGTCTCTCTATTAATTCCCCTTAAGCCATTCTATTAGGACCCATTAATCCATATCCTTGTATATCTACTCTTAATCCATCCACTTCCATCCCCTTCAGTCATTCTATCAACTCCCCTTAAGCCATCCTCTTCGGACCCCTTAATCCATATCCTCATATATCTACCCTTAATCCATCCACTTGCATCCCCTTAATTCACTCTCTCAACACCCCTTAAGCCATCCTCTTAGGACCCCTTAATCCATATCCTCATATATCTACCATTAATCCATCCACTTGCATCCCCTTAAGTCACTCTCTCAACACCCCTTAAGTCATCCTATTAGGACCCCTTAATCTATATCCTCATATATCTACCCTTAATCCATCCACTTGAATCCCTTTAAGTCACTCTCTCAAAACCCCTTAATTTATCCTCTTAGGACCCCTTAATCCATATAATCATATATCTACCCTTAATCAATCCACTTGCATCCCCTTAAGTCACTCTCTCAATGGCCCTTTAAGCCATCCTCTTAGGACCTCTTAATCAATATCCTCATATATATACCCTTAATCTATCCACTTGCATCCCCTTAAGTCACTCTCTCAACACCCCTTAAGCCTTCCTCTTAGGACCCCTTAATCCATATCCTCATATATCTACCCTTAATCCATCCACTTGCATCCCCTTAAGTCTCTCTAGGGTTCATGAGATGCTTAAAATAACAAATCTATATGGCTTAATGGTTTAGGGTTCATCTCCTAGTCTCTAGGTCATATAGTTTAGGGTTTAGGGTTTCTATGGTTCATGAGATTCTTAGAATAACAAATCTATATGGGTTAATGGTTTAGGGTTCATCTCCTAGTCTTTAGGTCATATGGTTTACGGTTTAGGGTTTCTAGGGTTCATAAGATGCTTAGAATAACAAATCAATATGGGTTTTAAGGGTTTAGGGTTCATCTCCTAGGATTTAGGTCCCATGGTTTAGGGTTGTGCCATAGAAAAATGGCCCCTTATCATTTTCATGGCCTTTTAGGTCTTGTTTCATGGTATTTGATATATTTTTCTTTGACTTCATGTCATGACATGGCTTGAACATGCATATTTATGTACTAAAATTCAAATAACGACATCTTGTGAAGGTGTTGTGAAGTTTTGTAAGACATTTCTACATTCTTCTAGACTCTATTTATTGTAATTCACCTAAAAATCACCTTTTCATCACTAAACAAGTCCTATTTTAAAGTTTTGTAAAGTTTTGTAACAAGATTTCATGCTTTTCTAGGAACATATTCACTATTTATCCCTTTCTCATGCTTTATTTGGCCACTTTATGCCCTCACATGCTTTAATTAAGTGTATTTTTGAATGTTAACCTGACAAATAACATTAAATACAAGATAATTCTTGACACATATTTTTAGGTCCTAAGTGGGACCCATTCGCCATGGGTGGCGAATGAGTCCCATTGTGAAAATTTAGTGATTTTAAACAACATCTACAATATTCCAAATTCATCAAACATTGCCCAGGTGCACTCTATTTCTTTCAATTTCTTTTTTTTTTTTGCATTATTTTTTCATTTAGTTCATTGTTTGCATATCATAATGTGTTTTCAAACATAGTTTAAATCTTAGCTTTGCATTCAAATTCACTCATATAGATCACTCAATTGCATTTAGTTTACCTCATTTAGTTTAGACAACATCTTGCATAACATTATTTGAATGAACTAGTTAGCATTTTTTCCCCTACCTCTCTCCTTTTAGGTGAAAAACCCTAGAAGAGTTAGAGAAGTCCTAGAGAGCCAAAAATTAATGGTTCATTTTGGTGAACTTGCATTTTGAACACTTTTCCTTTTTTATTTCATTTGCATATTGCATCCTAGATTACATTTTCATCAACCTTCAATTAGGGTTTTGTTTTGTTTTTACATTCTAGGACTTTTCATATTGCATTAGTGAAAACTTCATTTAGATTTCATTTTTACATTGCATCTCATTGAAAAAACTAAAAATCTACATTTTACATCTTTGATTGCATTTTTTAGAGCATTAAATTCAACTTCAAATTTCTAAAAAACACAAAAAAAGATCATATTGGGACTCATTCGCCACCCTGGGTGAATCGGTCCCTCTGCACTTTTTAAACAACGTTTCTGACATCTTTTTGGCATTTTCTGCATTACAGTTTCCTATTCTAGCATTATATTTTCATTACATATTCTCTATTTTTAATCATTTATTGCACATTAGTTTATTTGTATCATGGCATTTTCTTCCAATAAGTTTTGGAATTTATGAAAATCATTGGCAGACATGTCCAATTGTGCCTTTGGTTGTGAAACTAATGACCTTGAACTCACACATGCTTCTTCAACTCCTCATGATTGTCCTCCTCGTGATGTCAACATCATTGGAGAAGATGATGCTAGCATGACCAAGTTATACAATGACCACCTTGATAGCCTAGAAGCTAATGCATCCTTTTATCCATCCATGAAGTCATAAGATCTACCTACTATTGCACCTCCTGATCACGTTGCATATTTACATCCTAAAATAAATGAAGGACCTAAGGTTCCTCATTTAAGTGGACCTATTTCCTCTAAACAAACTCACTCACAACCCTTTTATGATCACAAAGTCACCAACACTCCTATAAACCTTGAAGAAACATATGGTAAAGGCTTCACTATCTTAAGTAAACAAGGTTGTGACACAAAACATGAACATGACATCCATCAACTTCTTGAAAAACAATCCACCGAAGCACACACAATGGGATTAGGATACCAAGATCCTTCTCATCCTAATAGACATCCTTTTCAATCTAGGAGACTTCAGGATGCTAGTATAGTGATCTTGGATGCTCCTCTTAACTTACACATTCTTGTTCCACGTCAACAACCATTCTCTCCTTCTAATGACAAGGATGTTAGGATCCCCATGGGTCCCCTTCCTCATATTCATGAACAAGGAGAATCTAGCAAATGGATGTGACCTTACAAATTGAAGAAGCTCAAGTTTCTTACACATCCTCCACTTGAATGTGAAAGGAGACTTCAACTGATTTTAAACAAAGGTCTTATACTTTTACCACCTATGAATAGGTTGGTTATTCATCCAAAAGACTCTAACATACCATTTTTCAAATATCATCATATTCTTGGACATCAAACTGAAGAATGTCAGACATTGAAGGACATACTAGATAAGTATCACTTCACTGATACCGATTGTTTCCCCATCATACCTTAAAAAAATACAAGCCATTCATCATGCCATAGTTGTAGAATTATTTATTCTTAGTATCACGTGATCCGTTCCCATCACTTATCTTGGCTCATTCTTTCCTTTACACTTTGTGCAGGGCAAGAAGTTGTTAGCCTTGTCCTTGTAATGCATTTTCCTTTGTCTCTTAACTATGTTATTCATTTTTCGCTTAACCATTTAAGATTGAGAAACCAATAACTTAGTTAATGGTTGACTTGCACTTGCATTACTTGTTCCTTTTCATTCTCCTTTCATGTGTGTATTGTGCTCACCCGTATTGTGTGTTTGATGTTACCTCTCTTCGTACACTTCTTGTATTCATCCCTCTATTCTTCTATTCATCATGCATTATCTTTTTTATTTTTGTTTTGTGTTCTCCTTTTGGGGATGACGCAAAGCATAGAGATGCTTTGTCTCTTCCATATTGACCCACAAAGGTCCTTGTCTTTTTTTGTTTTTATTTTGTGTTTTCCTTTTGGGGATGACACAAGGCATCAAAACTGTAATGTCTCCTTCATGTTAACTCAAAATATTTTTTCATTTTATTTTGTTTCACTTGTGTTTTCCTTTTGGGGACGATGCAAAGCATTGATACTGCAATATCTCTTCCATGTTGACCCAAAACAAACTTTCTTTTTCCTTTTTTTCACTCTCTTTGTGTTATTCTTCTAGTTCTATGTGCTTTGGGGAATGATGATAGTTCCAAGCTCTTTCATAAACACATTGCAGCAACGAACATATTGACCCCAAATCCATAGATCCCTTATGTGTTTGGTGTGCTTTGTTTTTTTGGGGGAAACTCTCTTTTCTTTGCTTTTCCTTTTCCTTGACATGACACTGTAACCTAATTTTGAAATATGACTTGGCATAGGGCTTTCCAAGTTGGCTCTCATTTCTTGTTTTCTTTTTTTGCTTTTTCTTTTCTTCCCTTTGCTACTTTAAAGTAATTGCTCACAGAACGATGTGTAGCAATTCCTTTAAAGTGGGGGGAATACATTACCATTAATTCATGTGCATTCTTGGTTTCTAGTGTAGCCTTGTCATTTATATGATGTGCATGTCACTTTGTGGATGACATTGGGTGTGATGTCCTTCATAAGTGTGATTTATCTCAACATATTGCATTCCTCTTGGTGGCATAATGCGACACATTACATCCCCTAAGTTGTGAATATACTATTCTTTGATTGGTCCTCTCTTAGAGGCATTAGACACAATGTTCCCTAAGTGATTGAACTTGCATGAACTAAACAAGAATCCTTCAAACATTTTACACTTAACATCTTTACATTTTTACACTTTACATTTTTTCATCTTTACACTTTTGAATCTTTTTCCACCTTGCAAAATGTAACTTGCATGCCTATGGTACCTTTCTTTTTGTTTATGAATTTTTTCTTTGTGGTGCCTTGTTAAAGTTATTAGGAGGTATAACTTTAATATGGTTGAGTGGGAAGCCCACCTAGCAGCATGACTTTCCCCAATAGCCACCTTTGTGTTTGTGAGTGCAT
Organism: Sequoia sempervirens; assembly: GCA_007258455.2. Lineage (NCBI taxonomy): Eukaryota > Viridiplantae > Streptophyta > Pinopsida > Cupressales > Cupressaceae > Sequoia > Sequoia sempervirens. The sequence goes on from VDFB02179234.1 coordinate 102,364,046, forward strand.
ACCAAATAGTGTATGTATCTTACCTTTTGGGCTTTCTCACCCCAAAAATGATAAGAAGTTTTGTGGCCCCAGAGTGAGTACATTTGGGCCTTCTCACCTAGTGGATAGTTATGTTTTCTATCACCCCAAAGTGAGTACACATTCTCTTTTTCAAACAATTAGCCTAGATCTAATCCACAACTAGTTGGATTGATGATTGAAGCTTCATTTAATTCTTTCATTTCAACACTTATGTGTTCCTTTTTTCTTATGTCTAGTTTGCCATGGGATTTTTATCCTAGTGGCTTGATCATCCCTCTTGATAATTGTCATTCCATCTTGCTAACGTAAGTGCATTTGGACCTTTCTCTCGATGTTCATGGCTACTTTAGTGTGAGTTTGAAACAAGTTCATCCTCTCACTAAAGTGGGGGCTAAATGCACCATAGAAAAATGGTCCCTTGCCATTTTCATGGCCTTTTAAGTCTTGTTTCATGGTATTTGATATATTTTTCTTTGATTTCATGTTGTGACATGGCTTGAACATGCATATTTAGGTACTAAAATTCAAATAACAACATCTTGTGAAGGTATTGTGAAATTTTTTAAGACATTTCTACATTCTTCTAGAATCTATTTATTGTAATTCTCCTAAAAAATAACCTTTTCATCACTAAAAAAGTTCTATTTTTAAGTTTTGTAAACTCTTGTAACAAGATTTCATGCTTTTCTAGGAACATCTTCACTATTTATCCCTTTTCATGCTTTATTTGGCCCCTTTATGCCCTCATATACTTTAATTAAGTGTATTTTTAATGTTCACCCAACAAATAACATTAAATACAAGATAATTCCCAACACATATTTTCAAGTCCTAAGTGGGACCCATTTGCCATGGGAGGCAAATGAGTCCCACTATGAAAATTTAGTGATTTTAGTCAGCATCCACAACATTCCAGATTCATCAAACATTTCCTAGGCGCACTTTGTTTCTATCTATTTCTTTATGTTTTACATTATTTATTCATTTAGTTCATTATTTGCATATCATAGTGTGTTTCCAAACATAGTTTAAATCTTAGCTTTGCATTCAAATGCACTCATATAGATTACTCAATTGCATTTATTTTACCTCATTTAGTTTAGACAACATCCTGCAGAACATTATTTGAATGAACTAGTTAGCATTTTTGGCCTAATTCTCTCCTTTTAGGTGAAAAACCCTAGAAGAGTTAGAGAAGTCCTAAGAGCCAAAAATCAATGATTCAAGGGTTTAGGGTTTAAATTCATTCTCTCAACTCCCCTTAATTCACCCTCTTACATCCCTTTAAGTCATTCTATCAACTCCCCTTAGGGTATGTACATGATCATCATGGAAAAAACAGGCCCTTAAGTGACCAAAAATTAAGAAAAATTAGAGTTAGGAAACTTGATGTAAAAATTTGAATAAGTTATCTATATTATTTCAAAAATATGTAAGAATAGAATCTGTAGAAAATTGAATGTAGTTTCTAAACTACTATGTTTGTTTAAAATAATAAAAATCTATTTGGTGAAAATTTGAAATTTCAAAGCAATAGTAATTAAATTTCAAGGAAAAAATAAGAAGTAGGTGTCTATCTGACCACCGTAACCACAATAAAATGATAATATTTTTTTATAATATTTTAGATATAAGTAGAGGACTCATTTCCCAATGTGATGCATATTTTTTTGTAATTTTTTTCCAAGTAAATAATTAATTATGAATTTTTTTATTACAACTTTTAAAAATATAAAAACTAGTGATGTCGACCACCTTAACTTGGTCAAAATTCATGAAATTTATTTTTTCTTTTTAATCTATAGTATGCAAATCATAGAATGTGATTCATGTCTTGGATTCAAAATGTGATACCATTTGAAATTTATAGATGTTTTCAATCAACCTATCAATCGACTTTAGTAAATTTGAATAGAAAATTAATAATAATTACTTATTAAATTCAAAGTAAACATAATTTACATTGGTGGAAAGATGAGAATCTCCTTTAAAACCCTTTTCGTTTCATCAATTTTGGGTTAAAAAAAAAGTCGTCAACCACATACCCATCATATTGCCACTTTTTGGCCCATCATGATCTTGCACATACCCCTTAATCCACCCTCTTACATCCCTTCAAGTCATTCTATCAACTCCCCTTAATCCACCCTCTTGCATCCCCTTGATCCATCCTCTTAAAGGACCCTTAAGTCATATCCTCTTACATCCCCTTAATCCGCAATCTTGCATCCCTTAAGTCACTCTCATAATTCTCCTTAAGCCATCCTCTTAGGGCCTTTAATCCATATCATAAGGTTCATGACATGCATCCCCATAATCCACTATCTTACATCTCTTTAAGTCATTCTATCAATTCCCCTTAATCCACCGTCTTCCATCCCTTCAAGTCATTCTATCAACTCCCCTTAATCCACCCTCTTGCATCCCCTTATTCCACTCTCTTACATCCCTTTAAGTCATATCCTCTTACATACCCTTAATCCACAATCTTGCATCCCTTAAGTCACTCTCATAATTCCCCTTAATCCATCCTCTTAGGACCCGTTAAGCCATATCCTAGGGTTCATGACATGCATCCTCTTAAGCCATCCTCTTAACTCACCTTAAGGAATTCTCTTAATACCCCCTTAAGCTATACATCCTCTTAGGTCCCCTTAATCCATCCAATGGAAAACATCATTTGAATTGTATGGAATTTACTATATATTGTTCTTTTCTCACATGAATTTTTTACTTAAATGACTCATAAAAAGTATAGTTTTTACTTACATTAATTATTTTTGTAGGTTCTCATCAAGTCACTCAACCATGTGATTGTCACTGAAAAAATATTTTATCAAGAGACTATGTAAATATCAATTTTTGGTCTTCACCTAAAAGTTGATAAGATTTAATTGTATCTACATGCACATATATGTTTCATCATATTATATATTTGTATTAAACATCAATTTACATTATATATGTTTGTTTGATGTATGAACTTCAATGAGCTTATTAGTCAATTTTTAAATATCTTGTTCCAATTTTATAGATTATACATTTCATGTCTTGTAAATTTACCACATTGTATATAATTTTTCAATTGTATAGATTATACATTTTATACATACAAGGAGATAATTTTTTGTTTATTGATTCAAATATTTTTTAAAATTGGAAAATACTTAAAATTACCTACCCTTAATTTATTATTAATATGATCTAAACTATTTAAGGAATGTTTTAATTTGTCACCTAACCATGTGATAAATTATATATATGAAATTTGATTCTAGATAAGAATTTATATAGTGCATGTATTACTTGAAAATTAGATAATTTATATCTCTACATACATGAGTGCATATAATCATCAAAATGAACATAACACGATCATAATTGACTACATATATAATCATCATATTAAAGTCAACTAATATAAATAAACACAAATATGATAATAACATGTTCAAAATAAAACTAGAGATAGATAGTCCATAAAATTTATATGTCAAGATGGATATATGTCAAGTCCAACACATATATTTAAATAAAACTAGAGATCTATAGTTTGTAAAATTTAAAACCATCTAACTAATAGGCTAATCAGTCAAATCAAGTCTCCTCTCTATTCCATGTCGATCAGATGTACCCACATCATGCTGTAAAATAGTACAAGAAACTTGAGATTAGATTTAAAGTTATTTATAAATTTTGATATAATTAAACATATTTAAACTTGAAAATATAAACTTTTAGATAAAATTAAATTTAAGTAAACATCTAGTAAATATAGTAAAAATGATTTTTAGTATGAATAAATTACCATATGATCATGTGAATCTATTGTCACATTTTGTTCAATGGGTAGCATAACTATCACTTGAGAAGATACAAATGTCTGATCTACTATATCTTTCATATTCATATAAAGCAAACAATATGTTGAAACCTCGAATATATATATATATATAAAGGTCTGTAAAATTTTATAGGAGATTTAGTAAAGTTTACAACCTCGAATGATATGACCTCATGATCATGCACCTGATATTTCCCATGCATAAATTTCAACGATGTCTCTGATGTTCCCGCAATGGGTATCTCATGAAATCCCTACATATAGATGTACAACAATTTGTATAGATCATTCACACATGTGTATGTAAATGAACAAATTAAATTAGATCTATGATGTTATTTAATTTAGACTTAACAAACTTTTGAAAGCATGCACCTGAGCTGATGATGTCTTGGGAGCACTCACAACAACTTGTGGTTGGTCAGTACTAGGTATCGTATGACCTCCCTACTTCTAGATATAATATATCAATTCACACGTGTACAAAATTAAATTAAATTAGATATATCCACACAAATTATTTAATATATATTGGTTCAAGTACCTATCCAAAAGGTTAGCCGAGATCTACATCACTTGACATATAGACATGATGATCATATTTAGTTTCAGGCATTGTGTGATCATGCGTCTACACCAAACACTTATTGAATTAATATTATATATATAATTTGATGTTATTATTTACATGAAATTTTCACATTTCAAACTTGAATTCAATTTAAGTTCAAAAGATGAATATATTATGTACGATGATCCTTAGAATATAGTAAGGGTATGTGCAGGATCATGATGGGCCGAAAAGTGGCAATATGATGGGTATTTGTAGGGGTATGTAGCTAATGACTTTTTTTTTACCCAAAATTGATGAAATGAAAAGAGTTTTTAAAGGAGATTCTTAGCTTTCCACCAATATAAATTATGCTTCACTTTGAATTTAATAAATAATTATTATTCATTTTCTATTTGAATTACTTAATAAAGTCCCTGATTGATAGGCCGATTGAAAACATTTATAGCTTTCAAATAGTATCACTTTTTTGGAATCCAAAACATTCATCACATTCTATGCTTCAGATACTATAGGATTAAAAAAAGAAAAATTGAATTTCATGAAGTTTTGACCAAGTTAAGGTGGTCAGACATATGAGTTTTTATATTTTCTAAAAGTTGTAATAAAAAATTCATAATTAATTATTTACTTGGAAAAAAATTACAAAAGAATATGCATCACATCCCGACATGAGTCCTCTACTTATGTCTAAAATCTTCTAACAAAATTATCATTTTATTTTGGTTAGGTGGTCAAATATACACCTTATTTTTCCTTGAAATTTAAGTACTAATGATTGAAATTTCAAATTTTCACCAAATAGATTTTTTATTTTCTAAATAAACCTAGTAGTTTAGAAACTACATTCAATTTGCTACAGATTCTATTCTTACATATTTTTGAAATAATATAGATAACTTATTCAAATTTTTACGTCAAGTTGCCTAACTCTAATTTTTCTAAATTTTTTGCCACTTGAGGGCCTATTTTTTCCATAATGATCCTGCACATACCCATAAATTCATGTATGACTCTGTCCTAGATACATGTGGGTCACTTGAAGTGGATGTCTGATTATTTCTATATCTCAAGCCCCCATGCTCTTTATTGGCCACTTTAGTTGTTGCATGTGTAGTCTGATGAGTGAGATGTCCTAAAAGCGAACTTAATGCTCCTAGTGTTGATAACATGGTCTGCTAATGAAATGCAGTGGGAACACCAAGAGAAGGAGGAGGAACGATAGGAGCAATCAAAGCACATCATTAAGGATCGACATGTGCTTCTAGTCTATGTTGGGGCATGCCATGCCCAACTCCCTGAAATGACCTCATATCAAAATAGTTGGTATTTTTACCCAACTCAAACTCAGCCCATAAATTTCTCAAAAAGTATAGGGGCACCTCACAATTTCGATGTGGTGGATTATCAAACACCATCCACCATCTATCCCAAAACTGTTTAGCTATCTGTGGGTAACTACACCATAAAATTGAAATTCATTTTTTGGTGGGTGGAATTGGTTTGTTTGTTTGGGGGTTAATAAAATATTGGCTAATTGCTTGTTTGGTAATTTTAAGGTCATTGATTTCTTTATAGAACAATCCATCTGCATAGAATTTTCTCCTTTCTTCTCTGCATTGATGGAACCTATCTAGGTCTGCATCAATAGATTGAATAGAATCGACAATAGTTTTCATCGTGATGCAAACCGTGCAACATGGAGAGGGATTATAGGCTCATTTTTTATTAGATCTATATTTCCTTGAATCACAATAAGGTTTGCTCGGATGCTCTCTCTTAATTGATCTTGATCTACTACATGGGGTGGGGGGTTAGGTAGTAGAGAGTCTAGAGGTGTGGGGTTTTTTTTTGGTGGTGGATTTGGATGTATGGGATCTATAGGAATTTTTGGATTGGGCATAAAATCCTCTATATTAAATTTTGGATTCTTTTGAGAAATTAAATGGCAACTGCATGTTAAACAATTAAAAAATATATATCAACAAACTAATTAAATAATGCACACAATTTGAAAGTTATTTAAAAATCACATTGAGTGTGCTCAAATTAAAAATACATTTCATTTAAAGACCATTCAATTTATAACATTAAAAAATCGAGTATGTGTAGGATCATGATGGGCCAAAAAGTGGCGATATGATGGGTATGTGTAGGGTATGTGGCTGATGACTTTTTTTTACCCAAAATTGATGAAATAAAAAGGGTTTTTAAAGGAGATTCTCATATTTCCACCAATATAAATTATGTTTTACTTTGAATTTAAGAAATAATTATTATTCATTTTCTATTTGAATTACTACCAAAGTCCTGATTGATAGGCTGATTAAAAAAAATCTATAGTTTTCAAATGGTAGATCACATTTTTTGAATCTGAAACATGTGTCACATTATATGCTTTGCATACTATAGGATTAAAAGAAAAGACCAAGTTAAGGTGGTCAGACATACAAGTTTTTGTATTTTTTAAAAGTTTTAATAAAAATTTCATAATTAATTATTTACTTGAAAAAAAATTACAAAAAAATATGCATCACATCGGGACATGAGTCCTATACTTATATCTAAAATTTTATAAGAGAATATTATCATTTTATTATGGTTAGGGTGGTCAGACAGACACCTACTTATTTTTTCCCTGAAATTTAAGTGCTACTGCATTGAAATTTCAAATTTTCACCAAATAGATTTTTCTTTTAAATAAACCTAGTACTTTAGAAACTACATTCAATTTGCCACAAATTCTATTCTTACATATTTTTGAAATAATATAGATAACTTATTCAATATTTTATGTCAAGTTGCCTAAATCTGATTTTTCTAAATTTTTTCCCACTTAAGGGCCTATTTTTTCCATGATGATCCTGCACATACCCATCCATAACATTAAAAATCCATAGCATGTACACGCATGAAATTGAGTCTAGTGTGTGGTTGTTAATATAAAGGATAGAAATGAAATTGGGGTGTTTTATTAGAACCCTATTCAAATGCATGCACTATGTCAATGGTTTATTAAGTGAATCCCCTAAAAGAAGGCCCCTTAAACTTATTTTTAGCTATACATCACTTGATAATTAAACTATAGCCAAATTTGATGATTTATGCATTAATTGATTTATTTAAAAATAAATAAAACCACATGGATTGAGGTAAAGAGTTAAGATTTATTTAAATAAATCACCATCAACATTTAAACTAGGATTTGGATAAAATGGATTAAGAATTGAGAGCTCACAAAAGGCTACGATATCAACAATGAGGCTTCTTTCAATCATTATTGGAAAAATTAAATAAGAAGATTAGTAAATAGAGACCATTAACATGAGGTGTGGAACCATTTAATTTCTATAGGTAAAGGACTAAAGAATGAAAAATAAGACACATGTAGATATATAACTTTGATTTCTCAAATTGGTGTTAAAATAGGAGGTTAGGGGTTGTTTAAAGTGTCTTCTATTACATATATAAAGGTGAATGAAAGGTCCTCAAGCTAATTTTGGTTATGAACAACTCAAGAATGAGTTTCAAAAATGGGTAAATGATGAAAACCATGTAGTTTAATTCAAGTAAATTATACTAGATTCTATTTATATTAGGATTATTGTTAGAAAAGCGTGCTCAATGGAGCTCATAAATTTCAAACATGTCATTGATTAACTAATTCATCAATAAGTAATTTATTCTTCTAAGTTTTTATGGGTCTAGAGCTTTATCTTTTGGGGTGAGGGGAAGTTTACTCATAGGTGTGGTTGTTTCCCAACAAGAGTATATCTATAGAGCTAAGGTATATCGAACAAGAATACATGTATTAATCAAGTATGAGATAGAATTTAATTTAAAAATCTAATGACAAAATAAAAAAAGATGAGCTTGAGCTCTATTCACCAAAGTTTGAGAACTTCATTGATCCTCTTAAGAAATGTCATATTAGGACCCCTTAAGACATCAATTTACAATTTAGGGTGATAGGATGGCTTAAGGGGATCTATGTGTCATAAGGTCCTAGGAAAAAATGGTCCATGGCTTAAGGGAATAAAATTTGGTGGAGTTTCCTAAGGCAACCAAATTTCATTTTAAGGTCCTACGACAAAATGAATGCTTTAGGGTTTAGGGTTTAGATTTTAGATTTCAAGGTTTAGGGTTTAGGGAACTTAGGTGAAGTTTGAGTGGCCCTTGGAATAATGGACTTGCACTTGTTAGTGAGCAACATTTTCTTGTGGAACAGTTGATTGAGATAGCTCTTGTTTCCCAACAAGATTATATCTATAGAGCTAAGTTATATCAATTGTGAATACATGTATTAATCAAGTATGACATAGAATTTAATTAAATTTGAGGACATAAATTGATTTACCAAAAGGATTTTTAAATAAATCCAAGTATCTAAGCCAAAAGTCAAAATTACCTAATCATCATCTTAAATTAATCAAACCATGATTAATACTAATCCTAATCCTCTTTTCTCTAGATTTTGCAACTTGTGCATATAAATCAATTTAATTGATTTGTTAATTCATAATTTTCATTCAAAATGGCATCTTTGAGGGAATATTCTTCCAATTTGATTTTTCCCTCCCACATGACTTGTCCATCCAACAAAGCATTTATGAGCTCTTACATGTCTCTTACACAAGTCAACTTGGCATTTAATTCATCTTTCATCCCCCTAAACATGTCACTTCATGAAATTCAAATTTCAAACTTGCACATGAATCAAAATGTGTTCAACCTTCATCCTATCACATGTTGACAAGTGGAATCTTGTTATTGGTGGATCTTTAGTCCCACATTCACCCATTTTGCATGTCTCTCCATCATTCTCTCTTATAAATAGAGAGCTCATCCTTTGAATTTGATCATCCACAATTTGAGTATTTGCACTATAGTCAAGGATCAAACATCTCTATCATCAAGAGCTTATCAAGGGGTTGGGAAAGGGCTACTTTCCACATCAAAGTAGCACCAATCCACTATGGAATAGGTTATTCATTATACTTTTTAAGATTTCAATTAGTTTGTTTTGTTGTTTTTTTTGTGAAGCATAATGGATTATTTCATAAAGAATGCTATTTATTTGCTTGCTTTAAACTAACATCATGCTAATATATGAGACAAAGTAATAGCTTGCAGGTTTATGGTGTTACAGGTATCAATACCACTTGATGCTCCTTCAACTTCATAAATAAAAAAACTAGCTCCAGGCCAGATAGTAACAATAGCTTTTTCAAAAGTTTATTTCTTCATCTTCATTTCTTGTAAAAGGAGGACATCAACTTTGTTATCTAGGATGCAGGATTTAACCAAAAATGTTCATAGGGACTATTAAGGCCCTAATATTCCAAGAGATGCATGTCATTAAAAAATAGAAGCGCTCACACCCCCCAACACCTGCCAGCTCTCCAAACTACTTTTTCTTGGGCTTCAATCCCGCAATTGAATCCAAGGTTTTTTGTTTGCTTCCAACCACATCCCTTATAGTGTCTTTCAATCTTGATTCCTTCTGGGAGGGTCTTCCCACCTTATTGCCCCCTCCAACATCTAGTTTCTTTTTCTTTTTGCTTTTCATGGTAGCTTGTGACCATCCCTCATCATCCTCCTTGTCACTTGATCCTTGAGGGAAGCCAAGAAGGGCCAAGGACTCATTCATATTTTGAACACCAAACTAGGAGACAAGATTTAGCTCCTCCAAGGATGGAGATGTTTCTTAAAGAACATACTCTCCCTCTTCCAAGACTTCCATAGTATCATTTGTCTGCTCATAAGTCTTAAGAACCTGGACATTCCGCACCAACAAGGGATCCTCAACTTGGACCTTAACCACCTAAGCTTTGACTTGAGGAACAACCAACACCCAAAAATATTATCCTTCAGAAGGGGAATGGACACCTTCTGCACCAACAAGGGGTCCTCAACTTGGACCTTAACCACCTGAGCTTTGACTTGAGGAACAACCAACACCGAAAAAACATTATCCTTCAAAAGGGGAATGTACACCTTCTAGGGGGATGCAAGAGAAGGCTACTCAATAGAGTCCATAGCTTTAGGTGAAAAGTCTTCTTTAGGCCTCTTACCCTTAGTTTTTGAAATTTCACCCAGACACGCACAAGAGTCAATAAGGTCACAAAACCTCTTACAATGCTAGCAAAACAAGAGAGAGTTTTCGTCCTCCAGGGGTTGGGTCCAATTTCCAAACTTAGACTTAAGCAATACAAAAGAGGGAGAACCATATTAACAGCCACATTGACACAAATACGAGCATACACAAGCCTCGATCTCTTTTGGGTGATTTTATCAATGGCCAATAGACTCCCAAAAGAGTTAGCAATACCCTATAAAATTGCTTTCTCCCAAAACTCCAAGGGAAGCCCCAGAAGGTTAAGTAAAATTTTACAAATATTTTAAAACAAATGAAGAACTACGCATCAATTATTTGTGAAATGAATACAAATACATGTAAGAAATTAAGACAGACTCAACTACATTCGAAGCATTCAAACCCTACTCATTGTTTTATCATAATATCAAAATCTTAATATTAAAACAAACAATAAACCAATTTTGAGATTGAAAACTCATTAAATAAGTCACGGTGATGTTTCAACAAACCATGTTTTCCTTGTTAAAGTAACTATACATTTGATGAACACAAAATTTGGAAGCACCCAAAAAGCAACATAACCTTCACACTACAAATAACTAGTGAAACAAAAAAAATTCATTTCATTAACGCCCACAAATTAACATAACCTTTAAGTTATCGAACACATGGTTTATTACATGCAAATTATTTGCAGAAATCAAAAAAAAAAAATTGAAGAAAGAAGCAACAACAAACATGAGACAATGGTATAACCTTAGTGTGGTTAAAAAGCTCACCTAGGTCCAATAGAGGACACATTGGATGTTGGAAACTATTAGAGAAATTACGCTCATACGATTGCTAGGCAGTCCCAAGAAGAGTGCAGCTGAAGCCAAACATGTATCAGTGTCGAAGGTTTGTTGCAAAGGGCAGAGTCGAACATGTATTGATGCTTAGGGCAAGAAGACTCCAAAAGGTGCATGTAGGAAAGGGATGAAAATAAGCGAGATGTGAGAGATTTTGGAGCATTAAATGATTTAAGGCATTGGAATTACATGTCATTCAGGGCGAGTAAATGGGAAGGGACACATAGTGCAAGTGGCTGGATGAAAGGGATTGAGGAGGCAACGAGTGATAAATGTGAGGAAGTGGACATTTAGCCACATGTTTGTTTGATCCATTGCCAAGTCTCTGCCATGCAGCTTCCAAGGGTGGACCTGACCAACAATTGGTCAACTGTCCAAACAAACAAGTAATAAACACATTGAACCAATTGGAGCATAACATGTGGTGGATTTAATCCAACTGGCTAAAAACAAAATTGGTGGGTGGTCCATGTGACACTCCACTTGGACCTTTGAAGGTAAGGTGCTCCACTATGGGCCCCTCTTCCCTACCAATAACATTTTTTGGGGGCCTTTTTGGATACTTCAACAAAAAAGAGTATCCTATTGTGGCATCATATTTGATGATTTTGAATTGCATGTCATTCAAGCCGAGTAAATGGGAAGGGACACATAGTGCAAGTGGCTAGATGAAAGGTATTGAGGAGGCAATGAGCAATAAATGGGAGGAAATGGACATTCAGGGTGGTGAACTGTTCAGTTGCCATGTGTCTATTCAATCTACTATCAAGTCTCTATCACACAGCCTTTGAGGGTGGACTCGATCCACCCTCGGTCGACAATCAGTCAACCATCCATACAGACAAGTAATAAACACATCAAACTAATTGGAGCATAAGATGTGGTAGATTTAATCTAGCAGGTTGAAAACAAAATTGGCAGGTGGTCCACGTGACACTCCACTTGAACCTCTAAAGGTAGGGTGCTTCACTATGGGCCCCTCTCCCCTACCCAAAAACTTTTTTTTTGGATCTTTTTGAATACTTCAACAAAAAAACATGCTGATGTGACATCATATTTGATGATGTGGATCAGACACTTTAATTATAAGCATGACACTTGTAAAAAATATTGAAATGATTTAAAATTACCACATAAGATTATAAGAAGTGTAAAATTAAATTGCTACTCGATCCTCCGTATTACTGTACTTAGTGCAGTACTTTGATACATAGAAGATTTTCTGTGTAGTGAAAAACAAATCAATCCAATCGAGGAACAGTTTCTGCACCAATTGATAATTGCAAAACGTCATGTCATCGCGAGTCGATAAATACAAGTCCTAATTATTGAGAGGCTGGGCCCCTTCTACTAACTGTTCGTTGATCGAAAGTGAATTATCGAGAGGCTGGGCCCCTTCTACTAACTGTTCGTTGATCGAAAGTGAATTATTGAGAGGCTGGGCCCCTTCTATTATAGCAGTCCACCTTCTGTGGCAGCCATGAAAGGACCGGTTCTACTCTAATACCCTACCTTCGTTGAAACATGCCTTTAAAGTTTATCCGTTAAATATTTATTTTAAAGGTGGAACATCTTGATGATCACATGTTAAACTAGACAGGTGCGTTTCAGCAGAAGTCAGTAGTTCATGAATCTGTTTATGTGGGCGGATTCACTCATCTCCTTCACACCATAGTCACTTTTTTTCAGCTTTCTATACCAAACCTTTTCTTGCTCTCCAAAACTACAACTGTGATCTCCAATGGCTATAAAATCTTCATTGTTTCTTTTAATCGTCACGCCCATTCTCTTCCTTGTTATATGCTCACCTACATCTGTTTGGGAACTAGCGAATCGCTGTCTGAATTTGGGTCAAAAGAGGATGGTATTTTATGTCCAGGAAGCAGCGAGTGGAGCGAATGCTACGGTATCTATAGCTGGAGGAGTCAACGGCGCATCTTCAAGTGTCTCAAACTTTGGAACAGTGTTTGTCATAGACAACCCCATTACTGAAGGATTGGCCAACACCACAAAGATTTTAGGAAGGCTTCAAGGAGTGGAGGCAAACTCGGCTCTTAATGCGTCCAACTTTCATCTGACCGCCTCTCTTATATTTGAGAGTGGCGGAACCCTTGAGATCCAGGGAACAATCAGAACTCTGCTGGCCGAGAGAGAGCTCTCTGTAGTTGGAGGAACTGGACAATTCAGATATGCTCGTGGATATGTTGTGGTTCAAGTTGTGGCATCTGATGGAATCAATCTTACTTTTAAGTTCACCGTTACTGTTAGATTACATCTGCGAGTATTGGATCAACTATTTGGCGGCCTATGAACACAGTGCAATCGGCTTCTTGCTTAACAGAGTCAATTGCCTAGGGTTTCAAATGATGTAGGAGAAGCCCGTCTACAGCCATCAAGAAGCATTGGCCTCTTTGTCTATCTTGATTGCTGCAGACTGTTATTTTTGTCTATGCGGGTTTGACATACCTCTGCCCCCAAAACTTATTATTATATGTTCTTGCCTCTGCCATGAAGCTCTTAAATAATATTTAAATTTTTCATAATTTGGTTCACCTATCTTCAACTCTGCCATGAAGCTCTTAAATAATATTTAAATTTTTCATAATTGGGATTACCTATCTTCAAGCCAGTTTAGCAAAAGCTGCAGGGCAGCCTAATTTTTGTTTTTCTAAAGTTATCAGAGCGGTTTTATTGTGTTCTGTTTTGTTTAGCTTTGCACAGCGCTTCTAATTTCTGCTATTATGGTGAAAAATCTTTGGCAAAACATTCCTGTATTATCTTATTAGTAGATGCTTCTTGTGCTGGTTGTTGACAGTACAGATAGTGAATATCTTCTCATTGATTTACTCATAGTAATCTGTTGTTTTGATAAGGTATTTGTCAAAAACTTATTTTAACATTACAATAGTCATAGGCATAATTCTTGAGTGATGAACACAAATTTTGAGGCATTTTGTCCCTTGTGTATGCTTTTACATTTTGCATGAACGTCCACTGGCACTTACAACCACAATCTTGACAGAACTCCACTGTTTGATTATGCTCTGATGGATGTGCATGCCCTGTTCCAAAGTTCTAGTTTTGGCAGACTGGAAGGTGCTGGCAAAGGTTGTGGAGATTGGCTTTATATGTGCCAATTGCATTTACTTGAAAGTTTTCAATGACCTTCGACAGACCCATTTTATGCATTGCATGAAACTGCATTTCTTTGAGCCATTTTGTGTACATGTCTACCAAGGAACCTGCAAGTACAACATTCTAGGATAATCCACTTTCAATTATATATTGATGTATGTCAATCCCCTCTTGCGAGTCTCCTATTTTGGTGCAGACCAGAAGGATGCTGGCTATGGTTGTGGAGACTGGTTTTATAGCTTCCAAGTGCATTTGGTTATAAGTTTCCGAGAGGTTTTTAACGAATCCATTTTGTGCATTTCCTGCAATCATTTACGTTATAAACAAAACAATATAATGTTGTATCAGAATGTAGAGGCTATGATCATAGTTTCTTCTAACAATTTCAACAATTGCACAGTTAACGGTAAAGACGGTTTGATTTCACAGTCATCAGTGGTGACCTGTTTTGTTGCATAGTAGACAGGCGAAATCAAAGCCTGTTTTATCTGGGTCATTGTGACAAGAGGCAATAATCATTAGATTTGTTTTTATCATTAGGACTGTCAATTTGACAATAACTCAACAGTAATAACTAAAAGAAATTGTATAATAATTGTATTTTCAAATTGAAGAACATTTTGAAATAGAATTGCTAAAAGAGGAAAGCCCATTCAAATTAACCAGAGAATTTTTAGACAAAAGGAATCAAAATCAACTATTCAAGAATAAATAAGTCATAAAATACTAAAATATACACAACTGAAAACAAGGAATTCAAGGAACAGAGCTAGTAACTTAGATGCTAAACAGGCATTTCATTTCTAGAATGTTAGAATTACACAGCCCTGTGTCACAGCATCTTGATCAAAATTTATTGTACTATCCTCGATCAAACCTCTTATCATCCATGCAACCATATTCGAGTCTAGTAAAGGCACACATGCAGTAGAAACAATGAGTAGACAGATGATGGAAAGAGGCATTTCAAAGTTCAGAACAATGAGAACTACAAACATGCTTAGCTCTCAAAATCACTGACACAAGTTACATTTGGAATTATTGGAAAATGTGAAAAATAAAAAGGAGCTTTGGAATCTTTTTGGAATAAATAGAATACTGAGAATCCACAAGATGGTCATCACAGATTTCACTCTTTGCTAACCTGTAGATGCAATATGAAAAACAAACAATTTCAACTTCTACTTTCTAAAAGAACTAAAAGTTCGTATGACTTGCACAGACCATGAACAATGAATAATTTCAACCTTTTTACAAAATGTTACCATTTGTTGAAAAGAAAAGCATACAGACATGAATAGACAGCAACAGCGCATTGCCATCACAAAAGCAACTGTATCTTGTCCAATTCCAAAAATATGATGTATACATAGAAAAAATCTTTCAGACAATAGTGTTTATAACTTTATATAACATGAATTTATCCTGTAGGCTAAAAAGGACATTCAAATTATACAAGTGAATACAAATTAAGACAGTATTTTTCTGTAGCACTTTAAATAATCTCAACATTGACTAGACCATGAGTGTATCAGTCCTGGTAGATATGAAAATAAAGACAATGTTATACAATGGTCTGTACAATACAGAAGAGGTCAGCCGTAATAATATGTGGACAAGGTTTAGAGTAAGAGTGCATTTAGATTGGTTAATATTAGTTTTGGATTTAAATGTGTTTGTTTTTCAATTGACATTTCAGATCACATTTAGAATCTCATTCTGACTTCAGAAACAGTCTTATCTAATATACTGTGGAAAACTCATACCAACTAAAATGTACATAATATACCTGAAACAGTATTACAAACAAAAATAATATTAACAGTCATTATTATGATATACACAAGCCTGAAGCAGACACTTGTTAACAAACATTTTAGAATTTAAAAGAATGGAATTGCTGCGACCTCATAAATGACACTCGATTAAGTGAAGTTTTATTTTTATTATTATTCAAGGGGTAGATGCTTTTGAACCAGAGCTATGAACTGGAATACAACCACTCAACAATACCACCCCAACGGGGTTTGAACTTTGGTGGCGAGAACAACAATGTCACCTTTAAACCATCACACCATGCCAATATCAGCAATTAAATGAAGTTAATAATAAGAATTTTTTTAATTTTTTAATTTTTTTTAAAGCTGAATCAGAATGCATTTTTTAAAGATTGTGTGCAATCAGAATACTCAGTTTCACGAACATAAATCTTCAGTCGACAGGGTATAAAACAAAGAGCCCATCAGTTCACATGCAGGCCATTCTTATGCTAATGTGCCCAAAATTAATTCTCATGTTTTAAGCTTGGGTATTGGACTATGGATGACCATGTAGCTTAAACTATCGGAGTCCAACAACATGTTGGAAAGCATATTTGTACAAGTGCAAGATAACCTAATATGCCATAAGATCCACTGAAAGCCCACACACATGGAATAATATCTAGGATCTAAAATAGAACAACTGCATGACACAAGTTGAGGTTTCTACTCTTTCTACACACGAGAGTATGTGTTCACATTGGACATTCAACTAATGACATCATACAATTAACATCCATATATAATTTTGTCATACAAGATAGAGAGCTTAGCTCTGTTAAGGCATGTTGTAAGGTCTGTTTTTCTTTATTATATGAGAGACTTAAAAAATCTTTTTTTTCAGGCTTGATCGAATGAAAAGGGGGATTTTTAGCATGTTGTGAAAGTCTAAAGATTTTATTTTATTTGGTGCATGACTTGAACTCAATTAGTCATTACTATTGCTCCTAAGCATATCACTTAATCTCAATACTCGTGGTAAACTATGATGTGCAAATTCTACAAGAATTGTATATCATGAGACCATGATTCCTTCAAGAACTTGTTATTTAACACATATGTCTTGTCTAAGATTCTATATTATGCATACAACTCTAAATTCTACCAAAAATCCTTTTGAAATTTGTTATAATGCTCTCAATCTATTCAAGGAAAGATGATGTTAGTAGAGATTGAATTCAATTTTACAATCTTTTTCAGGCTATTACAATTACTACATTCGATTAAAATCATCTATTATTTACACTTACATGGCATTCAAACCTATATTTCAAAGCTCCCATTTAGCACAAGTAGGAAGGATGTTAGCAAATGTTATGATCATGACATGATATATTCTTAAGTATATATTATATATTCTTTATTATAATATGGATAAGAACTTATGGCGTGCTTAACCCTAACTTAAATATTAGTTAATACATTAATCTCTCTTAATTAAGATGAAGAGGTATGTCCCTACATATTAAAGTCTATAAATAAGGAAGAGAACTATCTCCCATATCATCATATCATCAAATATTGAATACATATAATATTATTTGATTATTGGAGGTAACCCACTCAATGTAGTTTTCTATATTTTAGATTTTTACACTTATTTCCAAGAAATATCATAAGAAATGGTATCAAAGCTATGATTTGGGCCAACATTTTTCTTTCTACCATAACTTCCATACCAGTAAAAATTTAGATATATTTTTTTAAGGTTTTGAGGTATGTATTAGATAAGTTATTAGAAAAAAATAGAATTTTAAGGTACATTTTTAAAAAGTTATTAATATTTTATGTTTTTCATTAATTTTCTCTACACATCACAATTTTTGGATGTATTTTTTTGAAAGATTAGAAAAAATTAGGTAGGGTTAGTAATTTTTAATTTAATATTAAAAATAATATAGGTTATTTAATTTAGTGGTTGAAAAGTATAGTCAAAACTTTCATTGGTTTACTCTATAGGATGCAAGTTTTAGAATTTTAGAAAGAAATTTATATTTTTAGAAAGCTTATCAAAAATTAGGTAGGGTTACTTCTTTGAAATTTATTTTTAGTCATAAAATATATTCCTTAAAATTTAGTAGTCTAAATTTGGTCTAAAATGAAACATTAAATTCTCTCACAACAAATACTTTCCTACCTTAAAAAAAATATTAAAATAAAATAAAAAGTAAAGCCATGTCATCTTTAGGATTAGATGTAATGCCCCAAGCCAACACACTTAGAACAAAACCTAATAGAACAAATCTTTTTTTGAAACAAAAACAATGTCATTTATATGATGACAACATGTCACATTTGTAGAAAAATACACACACAAGTGTCATGTGGAATACAATGGCATAGTTCCAATGACAATAAGACAACCTCAACATTGTATTTAAGCTATGTGGGAACTGAAATGAAGGGAAATGGGATCTAGACTAGTAGGTAATCTAAACCACACATTCCACCTTGAACATTCAAAGGACACAAAAATGATCAAAAGAAAATACTTGGCTAATGCCCTCAAGGACTTCTTCTAGAATAGTTTATGAGGGTTTTGGTCTCCTTTTTGTTTTTTTGTGGGATGAATGATGTGATGTGTGTGATTGATGAAAAAAACTAGGTAAAATTATGCAAGGATACCAATTTGTCACAGATTTAGAAAACACAAGATTGATGTATAAAGTGGAAAGCCGAGAAGCAAAGTGCAAGAAAGATGGAACTTGGCATTTAATTTTGTGGCAAAACTAGTTGGACAAGGGCCATAGGGCACCCTAGTTTGAAAATGGTGCTTATTTTAGTTTTAGTGTTGGAATAGGAGCATCATAGTCTATAGGTGCTTCTTTGTTGAAATCAACTTGAGAACTTTGTTAGTCAAAAAATAATTGATGTTTCCCTTATTTGATGAAAGAAGATGTTTGCATGCTTGATCCATGGTTTTATTCCTTGAGACCTTCAATATTCACCAATCCACTTTAGATTTGCAACCTATAAGATAGAGGAGAGAGGAAGGGTTTCCATATAGGGGCTTTCCCAAGACAAACCCTGCTTTGGTGTTTCCACCTCCATGAATGATTATGATGAGGTTGAGTAAAGAGTGCTTACCTTAGGTCGAGAAAAGGAAAATGGATAAAAACAAATGATAAATAACTATGTTGTAACTTACCATTCAAATCTGCATTCCTTGATGGACTAAGGTCACTTGGCACATCTCATACAAGGAGAAATTGATAGTTATTTGAAGGTCTTGCAAATGTTAGTGATCACAATGACAATAAACATAAAATATGAAAAATATTACTATGCATGAACATGGATTTGATGATGCACTACAAACATGATCTTGACTAATAAAGTGTTAAAAAAATGTTGCTTATTTTTCTCTTCAATCACATGGATTTCCATTTAGAAGTACTTGATTGATCAAAAAATTCATTAGGTGTTTAAATGGAGGAAAATAATTATAGTTATATGAATTCCAATATTTTTCAAATTGATTCTTTAGATAAGACAACAAATGAATAAAAAATGTTGCTTATTTTTCTCTTCAATCACATATGCCTCTTGGGTGCATCCCATACACAACTTCAAAAGGACTCTTCCCTGTGGTCCGATTCACACTATCATTGTAAGCATACTTAGCTTGTGAGATAACCATATCCCATGTTTTCCCATACTCCTTAGTTAGGAACCTTAGAAGATTACCTAGCACCCTGTTAACCACCTCTATTTGACCATCGTTCTGAGGATGGTAAGTTGATCCAAATGATAGGTTGGTACCCAATCTACTCCATAGAGTCTTCCACAAGTGACTTATGAACTTCACATCTCTGTCAGAAATAATGCTCAAAGGTAGTCCATGGATCCTTACCACTTCCTTGAAGAAAAGATGAGCTATGTAGCTAGCATCATGAGTAGTTTTGTAGGGAATAAAATGACTCATCTTGCTAAATCTGTCTACCACTACATAGACATTGTCAAAACCAATCTTGGTCTTAGGAAGGTCTACCACAAAATCCATGCTCACAAACTCCCATGGTCTGTTAGGAATGGGTAGGGGTTGATATAGACCAACATTACTAGCTCCTCCCTTAGCTTTCATACACACAACACATTGTTCCACATACTTTCTAACATCTCTTGCAAACTTAGGCCAGTAATAGAATCTTTGCACTAGTTCTAAAGTCTTGTTGATGCCAAAATGTCCACTAAGACTACCATTATGCTTTTCCTGAATCAGATTTTCCCTCATTGATCCTCTTGGAACACATAACTGATTCCCTTTAAACAATAACCCATTTTGCAATGTATACTCAGAATATTGGCTATGGAAATGATTCTCAAAGTTAGAACATACCTTATAGACCTCTGAAAATTCTTCATCTTCTCCATAGAGATGTTTAAAACTATCAATCCCTATGCTCTTCACTTGTATCTCCTACACTGTCAACTACCTCTTGCTCAATGCATCTGCTACTTTGTTTAGCTGTCCCTTCTTGTGTTGAATGGTAAAAGTAAAAGCTTGGATGTATTCCATCCACTTCAAATGCCTATTACTTAACTTCTCTTGAGTGTTGATAAAGCTAAGTGCCTGATTGTCAATAAAGAGTACAAACTCCTTGGGTAGAAGGTAATGCCTCCACTTCCTAAGTGACTGAACCAAAGCATAAAGTTCCAAGTCATAGGTTGAATACTTCTTCTTTGCTTCATTGAGCTTCTCACTAAAGAAGGCTATAGGCCTGCCCTCTTGACTTAACACTCCTGCTACTGCCACTCCACTTGCATCACATTCAACAGTGAACAATTTGTCAAAACTAGGTAACAAGAGAATAGGTTGAGTTGCCACCTCTTATTTCATTTTCTCAAACCCTTTCTCAGCTTCTTGAGTCCATTTAAAATTAGTTTTTAAACCACCTTTTATTGTATCTAGGACTGGTGCACATATACCACTAAAGTTCCTTATGAATTTTCTATAAAATTGAGCCAATCCATGAAAACTTCTTACCTTTGTCCCTGTGGTTGGTGTAGGCCAGTTTAGGATGGCTTCCACCTTGCTTGGATCCATCTTCAATGATCCTTTGGACACTACAAAACCCAAATATAATTGCTCTTGCTTAAAGAACTCACACTTCTCTAGATTGATTGCCAACTTCTCCTCTTGCAATCTTCTAAGAACCAACTCCACATGTTTGAAATGCTCTTCTGTTGTCTTGTTGTATATGAGGATGTCATCAAGGTATACCACCACAAATATCCCTGTAACATCCTTGAGCACTTCATTCATGAGCCTCATGAATGTGCTAGGGTCATTAGAGAGGCCAAATGGCATGACTCTCCACTCATACAACCCATAATTTATCTTAAAAGTTGTCTTCCACTCATCTCCCTCCTTGATTATGATCTGATGGTATCCACTCTTGAGATCCAACTTGGTGAAGTACTGAGCTCCTCCAAGACAATCCATTAAATCTTCAATCCTAGGGATAGGGAATCTATATCTGATTGTAATTCTATTTATAGCTATAGAGTCAGTGCAAAGTCTCCACTTACCACCTTTTTTTGTTGCTAAAACCATTGGTACTGCACATGGGCTGATGCTTTTTTGAATCAATCATTGATCCAACAACTCTTGCACTTGTCTAGCTACCTCTAGGTTCTGATCTGGTGTAAACTTGTATGTTGCTTTGTTAGGAAATGAGGCTCCAAGTATGAAGTCAATTTGATGACTTATGGCTCTCTTTGGTGGTAGAGTTGTAGGTGCACCATCACTTACAATGTCTTTGAACTGATCCAACAATTTTAGGACTGCTCCAAGTATGATTGTCTTTTCAGCCTTGTCTTCTTCTTTAGGTTGTAACCACATATCCTTCACCCCCTTGATGTAGGCTATTAAGGAAATCCTTCCCACTACTCAACATAATGCTTGGTGTCTTTGATGTCCCTCTTCCTCTTCTGACAGTGACTGTAGCTTGAAAGTCTTCCCATCCTTCTTGAATGAGATGGTGTTCTCTTTCCCATCATATATGGCACCTCTGTTATATTGCCATGGTTTTCCCAATAGTATATGGTAGGCATCCATGGGTAACACATCACAAACTAACTTATCCTTGTACCCTCCAATGGAAAACTCCAACGTTACTTGCTCATTTACTAAAACACTTTGCCCTTTGTTTAGCCAAGTGACCTTGTAGGGGTTAGTGTGGGGTACCTTCTCCAATTTCAGTTTCATTACTACCTCCTTTGAGATTATATTGTCTATTGAACCTGAATCTACTATGACCTTGCATACTTTACCAAGTATCTTGCACCTTACTCTAAATAGAGATCTCTATTTTAGTTCTTCCTTGACCGGTTGTCTAATCAGAACTCTATTGAACATCAGATTCTCTCCTACTACAGATTCAATATGACTGAGCTCAGATGACTTAGGACTCATGGTTTCCTCTTGTGCATAAGCCACTCTCTTCTCATTGCTTGATGAAGATGCTTTCTCTGGGCACCTATAAGCAAGATGACCTACTTGTCCACAATGGTAGCATTTCATGTTTGCAAAGTATGAATTGCTCCTGCCTGCTCCTCTTCCTCTGCTTGAACCTCCTTGAGGTCCTCTACCTTTGTTATATCCTCCTCTAGAAGATGTTTCTCCTCCATGTTCTGTGAGTTTAGCCTCTCGTTGGTTTCTTTGGTCATTGCCTCTTCCTTGGTAGCCACCTCATTGTCCTCTTTGATCTCTTTGATCTCTGCCTTTGCCTCCGCCCTTAGAATCCTTGTCTTGCTTCCTCTTGCTTCTTTCCTCAATCTTGATAGCCAATTGATAACATTGATGTACTATCTTAGGACTTAAAAGAGCCATCTCCTCTTGGATGTTCCACTTCAAGCCATTAAGATACCTAGCCACCTTGAGACTCTCATCCTCTGTCACATTAGACCTCATGCAAATTTTTTGAAACTCCTCAGTGTAAGTGTTTACATCTTGGTCTCTTTGCCTCAAGCTTTGTCTTTTCTTGTGCGGCTGAATCTCATAGTCATCTGGCATGTATGCTTCTTTTACTTTGGCAACCATTCCTTTCCAAGTTGAAATGGGCTGCTTACCTTCTTTTTCCATCTCTATCTGAATGAACTTCCACCATGTCAAGGCAGAACCTCTTAGTCTTTATTTGGCAACCTTTACCTTCTATGCCTCAGTGACCCCATCACATTCAAAATGGTTTTACATACCCTCTATCAAATCCATGACTAGATCAGCTTCCATTTTTCCACTAAATAGTGGTATGCCTTCAAGTGCTTTCCCACTCAAAGCCTTCAATGCCTTCAAAAAAGTCTCCTCTTTCAAAACAAGGTCAGGTTCAAGGGTCTTTTCTTCCTCTACAACCTCTTCTTCCTTTGGTATTCTTCCTTCAAATTGTGTGCTCCTCACTGCTTGTTCAAGTTGGGCTATTCTTTCCCTCAATAGTTTATTGTCTTCCTCCTGCTCTTCAACCATCTTGGCCAGTTCTGCATTTGTCACCATGATGGAAGAATCACTAGACTCAACCTTTGACATATATTATTCTATCCCAAATCTTTAACTTTCTCTGATATAAATATGATAGGGTAGGGTTGGATGGAACACTCACTGTCCCATGCTCTGGGTCTCACCTTAGCAATCCCCTTTGGTGTCACTCTCCACCCTCTTAACCTATAGGCCCCAATTCTTGTTAGGCACCCCTGGTTCTCCTGGCCAACCCTACTATCATCTCCATTTCCCTAACCAAGCAAATCTTGGTGCTCTCTGCCATTCTCTCCTTAGCCCTTAATCTTCCTAAAGGCTAACTAACCCTCCAAGCTCCACTAAATTTTTGCAGGGGTGTGTGATGTCTTCCTTGGCTTCAAAACCATCTCTCTAGGGTTCTTTATCATTCCCCTATCATCAATTCTCCATCGCTCACACCAAACCCTATTCTAGGGTTTAGAAAGGCTACTAGCCCTTGAGCCCCTATTAGGAGGCCTCCTAGCCCGGGAAAAATGGAATTCACTCCAAAACCCTCCAAAAGACTTGTGTTATTTTCTTGGGATTCATGGTACCCTTGCCCACACCTTGAAGATTTTTGGGGTTTGGAGCCTCCACTATCTGTACACAGGCGTAACCCACACTGCAAGATTTAGGGCTTTCTAGGCCATTTTCTGTCCATGCAGTGAATAGTCATCTTACTTCAGTCACCAAATGGATTGGTGAGGTCTCTTGCTTCCTGCCAAGCCTTTGTAAGGCCTCCTACAACCACCACACACCTTGTTTTTCCAGAGATTTGACACCCCTGCAACATTAGTGTTTGTTTTTCACTATCTTTCCTAGTCGGGCACAATAAAGCTCTCCTAGGAAAAGACTTTCTTCATGTTTCTTGAACTCCTGCAGACTCCTAAACCTAATATATTTATAGGCATGGAGATTAGCCTAATGTCCTCATGGACTATACACTAGGTATAGTGGAAGACAAAGGTCTAAGACTCCATGTTTGACAACTTACCTGTCTAAACAACAAGGAAAAGAAACAAAACTAACTGAGAACAAAGCTAGAAAATGATGGAACAATCTAACTACTGACCACAAAAAGCTTGTAAAGTAATTAACACATGTGCCACACAGTGCTCAGTGCTTGGAACCCTCCATTAATACACTAACAAGAACTAAAAACTAGAAAATTGCAAGAAAATCATTGCTTTTCCAATTGAACAGTAAACTCCAAAAGGTACAAAGCTTTTCCAACCTCTATTCCAGGTCAAGGGCCACCTTTTAAATGTTCTCAAAGTAGTTAACCACCCTTGGTTGGGCCTCTAATGATCAAATAGCAAGAGTTGAAAAACCCGCTGTGTTTTCCAACTTTTCCCAAATGTTGGCAACCTAAGCCAAATGAGAAACTACACTCATCCATCCTTTTCACTTCTTATTACACTAATCACAACAGATCAATATTTATTCAAAATCCTCAAATGCTAACTAAATGGTCAACATGACCTTCACAATAACATACCCAAACAAAAATTCAACCTAGTCTGTTTCCTAGGTGTGTTTCCTAGGTGCTCCTGCACCAACACATCTCCTAAAATGCACCACAAATAAATATTTATTTACATATTAAAATATTTATTTTCTTGTGTAACATATGTAACAAGTGTTTCATAACACTTAAATTATCATTGTTAGCTTTCTCTTACAATTTTTTTTTTCTACCTCAAGGATCTATCTAATTTCCTTCTACAATAGATTTTTTTTTCTTGTGTTCATCATGCCAACCTTCCTCCTTGCTATATACTCACAAAACTATATTTGTGAAGTTTGTGTGAATTTTGCTTGAAAGAGAATTTTTTTTTTGTGTACAAAGTAGAAAGTGGATTTAATGTTCTGATATCTATCACTAGAGGAGTGAATGTGTCATCTTAAATTATCCTAGGATTTAAAAACATATTTATCATATATGACTGTACCATATAAAAATGGATCTTGGACATTTTCATGGTCATTTAGGTCTTTCTCTTGTGATTCTTGACCTATTTTGATTTGATTTAATGTTGCAATGTAACTTATGCATTCACATTAGGTCTTGAATATTCAAATTATGATGTCTTGTGAAGGTGTTGTGAAGTGTTGTAACACATTTCTACACTTTTCTAGACTCTTCCTATTATAATTCATCTAAAAATAATATTTTAATCCCTTATCAAGTCCTATTTCAAAGTGTTGTAAAGTCTTGTAACAAGATTTCATGCTTTCTTAGGCTTGTCACCACTAAATACACCTTTCTTATACTTGATTTGGCCCTTTTATGCACTTACAGGTCATAATTAAGTGTGTGTTTTAATACAAACCTAAAAAACAACATTAAAAAAAACTTAATTCCTGGCACCCACTTGCAAGCCTAGAGTGGGACCCATTCACCATGGGTGGTGAATGAGTCCCTCTTGGCTTAAAATTCAAAATAAATTCAAATTTATTTTGGGTTTTTATTCATTAAGACCTTATGTTGGCCTATGATGTTGTATTTTTAGGTAATTAGGGCATAAGTGTGTATAAATAAGTGTTTTTCCATCCATTTTAACCCCCATTCATCATATTCAGTTAATCATCTCATACACTTACACATTCAAGCATTTTGCATCATTTAATCAAGTAATCATCAAGCATCTTGAAGCAACCATTGGCATATCTTCAAACTTCAACAACAAGGGTTTGGTGAGTTTAGGACACTTGCATGTAGTTTATTCATCATTCCTTTCTTATTTTCATTTCATTTCTTTATCAAGGGTTTGATTACCAAAGTGGGATTTGACCAAGGCAAATCCTTATACTCTAACCCTTAACCATTTTCCCCCTCTTTGCATGTGTGTTTGCAGGTCTTGTAGGTATATTTGTCAAAGAAATAGGTGTTGAAAAGTGGTCAATAAATCATCAAAGTGATTCAAGTCAACTAAACCATACTTCAAGCTTGGAGACAATATTTGGTTTGTTTTCTATAGATTTGACTCTGTCAACCCAACAAGAAGACAAGTGCAGATTTGGAACCACAAGCTTGACCCCTGAATTTGTAGAATTTTGGAGGAATGATTCAACAAAAATGGCGAATGAGTCCCACTTTAAGGCTAGAAAATTTGATTTCATCATAATTTAGTTCACGACAGTTAGAAACTAGTTTTAGGACAATTTACCTAGTGGAGGGCCGATTCGCCATCACTGGCGAATGAGTCCCACTAGTCATCAATAGTAATTTATGGCAAATTCCAGAACCTTCCAACATCAACATTTCATGTCCAAGTGCACTCTATTCAGTCTCATTCAATCCTGTTTGCATTTTTTTATGTTTCTAGTTCATTTTTTCATATCACATTGTGTTTTCAAATACTTCACATTTCATTAGTTTTGCATTCATAATCAATCAATCTTATCATTTAGATGCATCTATATCATTGCATTTAGGCTTAATTATATCATGCATACCTTAGTTTGAGTGAACCACAACATTTTTTTTGAGTGTATCTCTCTTCTTTTAGGTGAAAAACCCTAAGAGTGCAAGAGAAGTTCCTAGCATCAACACAAAAAATGTTGATTCATTTTGGTGAACCTACATATTTAACACATTATCTTTCTAATTTGCATTTTCATTTACATCCTAGGACTCAACATTTCCTTTTGCATTAGCCTTTGCATAGTTTTTGCATCTTAGCGTTTGCAAACTTGCTTTAGTGAATATCTCATATAGATTTCATTTTTGCACCTCAAAACATTACAAAAACTAAAATTATGCATTTGTATCTTCATTTTGACTTTGAAACACATAAAAATAACTTTAAATTTTCTAAAAAAACACAAGAAAATCCACCCCTGGACTCATTCACCACCTTAGGAAAATTAGTCCAGTTGCACATTTTGCACTACATTTTTAGGCATTTTCTAGGCATTTTCTACATTACAGCGTTATGTTATTACTTTCTATCATAATTTCCATTTTTTTTTCCTTTTCCTTCTTACACATTAGTTTACTTTCACTCATTTTCATCATGGCTTTTTACTTTAATAAGTTTTGGAATTCATTGAAATCCTTAGTGGACTTGTCAAATTGTGCCTTTAGTTGTGATCCTAATGACCTTGAGCTTCCTCATGCTCCTTCAAATCCAAATGGATGTCCTCCTTGTGTTGTTGACATAATTGGAGAAGATGATGATAGCATGAACAAGTTCTTAAATTCATGCCTTGACAACCTTGAAGCCAATGCAACCTTTTACCCATCCATGAAGTCACAAGATCTTCCTACTATTTCACCTCGTAACATGTTTGGTTATTTACATCCTGAAACACATGAAGTACCTAAGCTCCCTCCAATAGGTGGACCTAGTTCCTCTACAAAATCACATTCTCAACCATTTTATGATAACAAAGTTACAAACACATCAATCAATCTTGAAGGAACTTATGACAAACGATTTACTATCTTAAGCAAACAAGAATGTGATACAACCATCGAACATGACATTCACCAACATTTAGAAAAAAAACCAGGTATGTGCAGGATCATCATGGAAAAAATAGGCCTTTAAGTTACAAAAAATTTAGAAAAACCAAAGTTAGAAAAATTGACATAAAAATTTGAATAAGTTACCTATATTATTTCAAAAATATGTAAGAATAGAATCTATAAGTGGCAGAAAATTCAAAAAAATTAGAGTTAGGCAAATTGATGTAAAATTTTGAATAAGTTATCTATATTATTTCAAAAATATGTAAGAATAAAATCTCAAAGTGGCAAAAAATTCAGAAAAATCAGAGTTAGGAAAATTGACATAAAAATTTGAATAAGTTATCTATATTATTTCAAAAGTATGTAAGAATAAAATCTGTAGCAAATTGAATGTAGTTTCTAAACTACTAGGTTTTTTTTTTTAAATCCATTTGGTGAAAATTTGAAATTTCAATGCAGTAGTACTTGAAATTTAGGGAAAAAATAAGAAGTAGGTGTTTTTCTAACCACCTTAACCACAATAAAATGGTAATATTTTTTTATAAAATTTTAGATATAAATAGAGGACTCATGTCCCGATATGGTGCATATTTTTTTGTAATTTTTTTCTAAGTAAATAATTAATTATTATTTTTTAATACAAATTTTTAAAAATATAAAAACTTGTATGTTTGACCACCTTAACTTGGTCAAAACGTCATGAAATTCAATTCTTTTTTTTTTTTTAATCCTATAGTATGTGAAGCATAGAATGTGACACGTGTTTCAAATTCAAAAAATGTGATATCGTTTGAAAGCTATAAATGTCTTTCAATCAATCTATCAATCAAGACTTTAGTCATAATTCAAATAGAAAATGAATAATAATTATTTATTAAATTCAAAGTAGATCATAATTTATATTTGTGTAAAGGTGAGAATCTCCTTTAAAAACCCTTTTTGTTTCATCAATTTTGGTTAAAAAAAGTCGTCATCCACATACCCTACACATACCCATCATATCGCCACTTTTTGGCCTATCATGATCCTGCACATACCTAACCAATAGAAGAAAATACAATAGAACTAGGATATTAAGATTCTCCTCATAATGACAAGCCTCCATTTGAATATTGGAGACTTCGAGATGATGGTAGAGTGATCTTTGATTCCCCTCCTAACTTGAATGTTCTTCCATGTGAAAAACATATACATGATTCTAATGAAAAGGATGCTAGGATCCCCATGGGTCCTCTTCCTCCTTCAATCCATGAAAAAGATGAATCTAGTAAATGCAAACGACCTTACAAGTTGAAAAAACAAAAGTTTCCTCTCCATCCACCACTTGAATGTGAAAGGAGACTCCAAATGATTTTGAACAAAGGCCTTATACTCTTACCACCTTCCAATAGGTTGGTCATCCATCCTAAAGATTCTAACATACTAGGCTATTGCAAATATCATCATATTCTTGGACATCAAAGTGATGAATGTTGGACATTGAAGGACATACTGAACAAGTATCACTTCACTAATACCGACTATTATCCCATTATCCCATAATTCTTTAAACCAAATCCCCTCACCATGCAATAGTTGTAGAATTTTCTATTCTCACTATTGCATGATCTTTCCCATCACTCGCCTTGGCTCATTATTGCCTTACATTCACTGGGGGAAAGAAGTTTTTAGCCTCATCTTAGTAATTTATTTGTCCCTGTTTCTTAATTTTGTTATTTACCTTCCACTTATACTAATTAAGATTGTGAAGTCAATAACTCAGTTAATGGTTGACTCACCTTTGCATTAATTTTTCCTTTTTCTTTGATGTGCTTCCATGTGTGTATCATGTTCCCTTGTCACATGACATAATTTGATGTTCTCCCTCTCTTTGTGCGCTTCCTCTATTTGTACCTTCATTCTTCTATATGTCATACATTGCTTTTGCCTTTCACATTTGTTTTGTGTTTCCCTTTTGGGGTTGATGCAAAGCATTGAGATGCCCTATGTCTCTTCCATGTTGACCCAAAAGGTCCTTTTATTTTATTTTTCTTTTTTTTTTGTTGTTTTTCCCTTTGGGGATGATGCAAGAAATTGAGACCAACATCTCTCCTTCATGTTGATCCAAAATATTTTCCATCTCTTTTTCCTTTTTGTTTTTTGTTTGCTTGTGTTTTCCTCTTGGCAACGATGCAAAGCATTGAGACTATAATGTCTCTTCCATGTTGACCAAAAAAATACTTTATTTTTCTTTTGTTTTTGTTATCTTTGTGCCATTCTTCCAGTTCTATGTGTTTTGGAGAATGATGTCAGTTCTGAGCTTTTTCATAAAAACATTGCAGTAACAAACATACAAACCCCAAATCTATAGATCCCTTATGTGTTTGGTGTGTTCCTTTTTGGGGAAAACCCCTAGGTAAACCCACAAAAGAGGTTTACAATTTGAATGAGGAAGGAAACTTGTAAGAAATGACTCCATGCCAAAAAATTTCATTTTGAGGGTTCAAACGAATTAGTTGGATCAAACGAACCAAAAGAGGGTTTGCTCGAACCAAGGTTCGAGCAAACCCATTTAATGCGTGTATAGACCAATCAACCAAAAAAAATGGAAATTCCTTTATGGAATGGGGTTCGAATGAATTCGAATGAACCCTGGTTCACTCAAACCCCCCTAGTTCGGGTGAACCCCCCTTTCCCTAATTTTTGACCATGTTCACAAAAAAAAAAAAAAAAATTTGCACTTTAGAGCTCAAGTTGAAGATGAAAATGGTGGAGACTTCACATAACCAACTGGAATTAGGTAGTCCTCAGAACAAGCTATCCAATGAATATAATTTTAATATGTTTTAGTTTTATTAAACATAGGTTTTTGACTGAAAATTAAGCTCTCTATTCTACACATGTGGAAAAATAGTATATTATCAATTTTTTTTTTTGAAAAATATGAGTGCACTAGATATTGAAGTCCTTGATCCAACAAAAAAATATGAATTTTGATACATACAAAAAACGTTATGCATTATATGATCACTCTATGTCTAAATTTTAATTGGTTTGACTTTGAAACTTGATTAAAGAAGAAATATTCAATAAAAAACTATCTAACCAAGTGGAAGCACTAGATATCGGAGTTACAAATCTAAATTTTAAAGAATTATAATTTTATCCTTCATGTAGAAAAGTTATTCATTATACGATGAGCGTCACTTTTTAAAAATGTTGTTTTCTGTAAAAAATTAGTTTTTGAGGGAGATAGAAAAAGAAGTGCAATCCAATTCCAAAATTTTTGAAAAAAATATATTTAGAATATACAAACAAAATTTCAAGAAACTCTAGTTTGCATTATCTTCAAATTCCTCACAGTTTAGTCGCTATAGGTGCCCAAAAGTGAAGATTTAGTTAAGAAAAATTATTTCAATGTCCAATTTGGCCAAAAATTGTAAACCACTATTGTGAGATCACTCCTCTCTATCTTTTGTTCCTTTTTCATTTGCATGACACAACCTTGGAAATGTATGACTTGGCATAGGGGCTTTCCAAATTGGCTATCATGTCTTGTTTTCTTTTTTGCATCTTTTCTTTGCTACTTTAAAGTAATTGCTCACAAAATGATGTGTATCAATTCCTTTAAAGTGGGGGAATACATTATAATTATTCATTTGCATCCATGGTTCTTAGTGTAGCCCGTCACTTCATACAATGTGTTTGTCAATTTGTGGATGACATTGGGTGTGATGTCCTTCATAAGTGTGATCTATCTTAACATATTGCATTCCTCTTAGTGGCATGATGCGACACACTACACCCCCTAAATTGTGAATATTTTATTCTTTGATTTGTCCTCTCTTAGAGACATTAGACACAATGTTCCCTAAGTGATAGACCTGTACTATACAAAAATAGCCCCTTGTCATTTTCATGGTCTTTTAGGCCATTATTCACAATGCTTGGTCCATTCTACTTTGATATATTGATGTAATGTGGCTTAAAAATTCATATTAAGTCCTTAAAATTCAAATTATGGCATCATGTGAAGATGTTGTGAAGTGTTGTAAAACATTTCTACCCTTTTCTAGACTCTATTCATTGCAATTCATCTAAAAATCACCTTTTCATCATTTATCAAGTCCTATTCTAAAGTGTTGTAAATTCTTGTAATAAGATTTCACACTTTTCTAGGCTTGTTTTCACTATTTACACCTTTCTAATGCTTTATTTGACCCCTTTATGGCATTATAAGGCTTCATTAAGTGTGTTTTTGAATGTAAACTTGACAAACAACATTAAATGCAAGATAATTCCCAACACCCACTTTCAAGTCCACGGTAGGACCCATTCACCATGGGTGGTGAATGAGTCCCTCTTAGCACAAAATTCAAAATATTTTAAATTTTCTTTTGGGTTTTTATTTAAAGAAACTTTATGTTGGCCTGTGATGAGGTATCATTGGGTTACTAAGGCATAAGTGTGTATAAATAAGTGTTTTTCTCTTCATTTTACATCTCCTAACTCATTCAAACAATCTTTTCATTCATTAAAGCATTTGAGCACTTTGCATCTTATAATCAAGCATTCAAGAGTAACCATTGTTATATCTTCATATTTTCTTCAACAAGGGTTTGGTAAGTTGATAGCATTTTCATGTTATTTTTTATCATTCTCTTTCATTTCATTATTTTCATTAAAGGTTTGATTACCAAAGTGGGATTTGACCAAGGAAAATCCCTATAACCTAACCCTTAACCATTTTCCCCCTTTTGCATGTGTGTTTGCAGACATATGTATGCAGATTTGACAAGAATTTAGGTGTTGAAAAGTGGC
This sequence comes from Sequoia sempervirens, assembly GCA_007258455.2. NCBI lineage: Eukaryota > Viridiplantae > Streptophyta > Pinopsida > Cupressales > Cupressaceae > Sequoia > Sequoia sempervirens. The sequence goes on from VDFB02179234.1 coordinate 102,397,154, forward strand.
CAAGAAGTCAACAAAAGTGTTTCAAGTCAACCACATCCTATTTCAAGCTTGGAGAAGACATTTTGTCCATTTTCTACAAATTTGACCTCGACAACCCAACAAGTAGACAACCTTAGACCTAGTGCTACAAAATTCATCCCTAATTTCTCAGAATTTTGGGAGTGGATTGATTCACCATCAGTGGTGAAGGAGTCCCACCTTAATGATGGAAATACATATTTTTTCAGATTGTAAATCCCAACACTTAGAAACATATTCCTGACAGTTTTCATCAAAAGTAAGACTGATTTGTCATCAGTGGTGAATGAGTCCCACTAGTGATTTTCAATTATCTCAGTCAACTTTTAGAATATTCTAGATTCTCCATTCTCTACCTAGGTGCACTCTGAATCAACCTTTTTCTATCCTGTTTTGTATTTGTTCATTCTTAGTTCATGTTTGCATATCACATTGTGTTTTCAAAAATTGCATAAATCTTAGGATTTGCATACATAATCAGTCAAATAGATCATCCAATTTGATTTAGATTCATCTCATTTAGTCTTAATTGCATCATACATTGCATAATTTGAATGAACCACCTAGATTCCTTTGTGTAGGGTTTATCTCTCTCCTTTTAGGTGAAACATCCTAAAAGTGCAAGAGTAGCCTATAAGCCCTACCCAAAAAACTATGGTTCATTTTGGTGAACCTACATATTGAGAACTTTACATTTTTTATTTCAATTGCATCTTGCATCCTAGACTTGATTGTGTTATATTTACTTAATCACTATGGATATACTATTATGTATAGTTTACTGTATGCCATTTATTATGTGTATATACCTACAAAAATATGTATATACATGTCAAGTTATGTATATGTATTATAAAAAACCATGTGCTATGGTATATAATGAATATGTAAAATATATAGAAAATAAAAATTAATCAATATTTATCATTAGATAGTACAATCCATATGGTATAGATGTAGAACAACAAAAACTCCATACAATTGTACAAATTATGTATCATTGAAATGCCAAATGTAATACCCCCATGTTGCTAACACTATTTGCTACTATTTGTTACTTTTATGTGTTAGTGTGATACTGGTTTGCGATGGTGACTAGTTCACCGACTTGGTGTGTGTGGATGCATAGTTTAGTTGATTGCTACATTTGACATTATTATGATGGTTTATGATGCTTTATGTGGTGTTTAGATTATTTGATTATGCAATGGTTTTTCCTTAATGTTATTTATGTTGATGTGGTGATTCTATGATGTTTAATTGGTTTCTGTAATACATTGTAATGCAGTGGTTTAGTAATTAGTTTATGATGTGATCAGTTAGTTAGCAATGTTACTTTACATCTAATGTTGTATTTGTTAGGATAGCTTTGGTGAGAGGATAGTGTAGCACCACTCGTTTACGAGTGCCTTACTACGCTGCAATTCCTTCTCATGATATGATGTTTTGATTATATATATATATGTTACTTGATGTTTATTGGTATGTAGAATTTGTAGGATTAAAGTCTCGATTCCCCCTGTTTCAACAGGATAGGGCAAGCATCAATTTAACACAATAGGTACAATGTTGAAAAAGGGAGTTGATTTGGAAGTGTCCCCATCCCAAGTTTTTCGTCCTGTTGTGAGTTGTTGTGTCATGACCGAGGTTTTGTCCTTGTCATTGTGTAGTTGATTGTTGATTAATTATTTTATTTATGGTTAGTGGTTATTTAATTAATCTTATTTTATAAGATTAATTAATGTTATCTTCTTGCTTTAATTAATTGTGAATTAGTTAAATGTTGAATTTTAAATTTATTGTGAATTAAAAAGTTATTTAATTAATTAAAAGTGTAAGAAATTAAATTAAATGAATATTGATGATGATAATTAAATATTATCTTTTTCTTAATATTAAATTAGAAAATCTTGTGTGGATAATATATTGAGAAAATAATTTATTTTTAATTAAAAATTGTAGATAAGTGTGTGCTTTTAAAAGAAGGAAAAGGACCAATGAGTGAGGAGGATTTTTGAGGAAAAAAGATGAAGAGCTTTATGGATTTTTATTTATTTATATTATATGAGAGTTTTTTTACACAGAGAAAGGTTTTTCTATAGTTTGGGCTGTAAAAGAAAAGAAAAATGTTTGGTTTTGTGCTTCTGGGTAAAAGAAATATTTTTGAAGAAAAGATAGATTGAGAAGAGAGTTGAAGGCAGGAAATCGAGAAGAGGCTACAAAGGGGATTCTACATCGAACGAAGGACTCCAGGTTGGACCCTTAAACCTATTTTTTTCTTCTTTTTGAATCTATGAACAAATCTTGTATGCCATGTTTTGAAAATAAATTTCTCTATGTTTTGAAAAAGGTTCCTAAGATAGAAATTTTGTTTGTAATAAACCTCTGAATCCTCTGTAGGGAATTATAGTTAAACGTTCAAAATTTCTTCAATAAAATTTAGTGGTGGAAATAATTGTTTGAAAAGAAAATCTTTATATTATTAGTGGGTTGAATTTGAATACCCAGTTTTATATTGGATCTGATAGAAAACCAATTTACTCTCATTGTTTATTTTATATTCTAAGTATATATAGATATATATATACATATATATATATATACATATATATATTTGTGAGGTCCTATGTGTAATTTAATAATATATACTTTCATTTTGAAGTTCTGTGTTTCGCCACTGTTATGACGAAATCAAATATAAAAAATATATATATATTTATGAAAATTTCCTTTTAAAAAAAAGATCTTAATTTTTTTTTTTTAAATTTGTAATGGGGAGGGGTCGGCCATGTCGTACGCCTATACCCCCTACGTGGTGTTACGGACTGTGGCAGTCAAGGACTGTCGCACCCAACAACCCAAGTGGCTGCTGACACGACAACCCTTGGTTGTTGTGCAAGACCATTGGAGAGGACACGACCTCCCTAATGGGAGGTTTGCCACCTCCTCAATGGAGGTGGTGACAACTTATGTATATTTAAAATCTTATTTATTTTCATTGATAATTTCGTATTAATTTAAATTTTATAAATAGTTATTCAATTTAATGTATAATTTGAATTTATATATATATATTTATATATAGATATATGTATATATAGATATATGTATGTATATGTGTGTGTGTGTATGTATATATATATTACTGGGAGTATTTAATTATGTTTTTATAATGATTTTTAAAATATATGATTATATATATACTATATAAATATATATTTATATATATGTATATACACTTGAAAAGTGTATATATGTGTATATATATATATACATTTATATATATATATATATATATATATTTGTATAGTGATAATTTTAGATATTAAGGAATGTTATAAATTATATAATTTTCATATGTAGCAATGTTGGAAAAATTGTATAAACTTGTATTGTTATAGTTAATTGTGAAAATTAGAGATAAATTTTGGGTTAATTAATTGAAGGTTCTCGAGTAATTGATTTGTTATATTGGTGAAAAATAGTGTGTTTTGAAATGAGTTGTGCAATGTTGTTTTATCTAAATTGCTTACTCTTGAAACTAGTCGTTCAGTCAATTGTGGTTTTCTTTTGATCGGGCTATGTCTTGCGGGAAACCCTAGAGTTAGTTTACCCTATTATAGGAACTTAAGTTGTTGATTAGTAACTTCCAGAGGTGGGGATTCTGATGTTAATTGTGATCTTGTATTTTGATGCTTGGTCTATGTTTTGGCCTTGGTTGTGGTTTAGTTTGCACTTGGATTGTATCATTTTGTGGATGTGTTTCATATGTTCTGGCGAGATGGGTATACCTTGCAGAGGATCCATTTGATTGGTTCAGTAATTCTTGTTGATACAACCCTTTCGAGTTGGATGTTTTGTGTTGAGTGTCTAGAGAGAGTGGCTCTAAGTGGGGGCCGATGCACAAAGGGGCTATCAGGGTAACCCACATAGAGTTATAGTAATTAGCGATAACCTAAGTAATAAATCATGAGTGGGGATTAAACATTAATAAGATAATTATGATGCCTCATCTACCTATTAGTGCTATCATAGACTAAAGGGGACTGAGAAGGCCGTGGTTGGCAAGATTGTTGCCTTGTCTCCATGAAAGGTCAACAATTCCGCATGAGTAACCCTATGGGGTGGTGCCTTGAGGTAGGTAGTTAGGAGAACAATAGATGGAGCCAACACCTTGAACTAGGTTTTCTGGATAATCCATGTATAGATGGAGGTGGCACCTTGTGGTAGGTTGTCTGGATAATCAATGTGAAGCCATGCGATGACACTCTCCTCTAACATTCCATGTGAGTTGTTTTATTGAAGTCCTCTGGAAGTATTCTTTGATTTTATGGCTTGAGATTTATTGATGATTTTTTTTTGTGAGTTACTGTTGTATCATTTTTAAAGTGATTTATTGTTATGTTTCGAAAGTGGTCTATTGTTATGTCTTTTGGTGATTTATCATTGTTGAGTCTCAATGCAGTTTAGTTATATTATGTAGTCTTGTCTAGAGTTAGTCCTTTGTTACTGTTAGGTGTGTTTGGTCAGGGATCCTTCCTTGTCTACTCCCAACATGGGAGTGGTTGGGTGGAACATGCTTTGCACCCCATTGGGTTCCCCTTGGATGTAGATGTGTCTTTCATTGCAGGGTTTTGGTAGATGTTGTTGATCCAGTGTTCTTATATACCAGATGGATGTTTACACTTCAGATGCATTTTTTTATTGATGTATCGACTCCCACATGTGTTGGGAAGACCTTGATGTGATTTTTTTATATGTTCATTGTATTGTACTATCATATTGATGTAATGTATATTCTAACCATGTAATAATTTGGGAACTATCATTTGTAATTATCGATTATGTTGTATTGTATCTATCAAAATAAATATAATTTATATCTTTATAATTTCATTTATTGTCATATGTATGTATGGTTTTATTTGGTATATTCATATCTTTCTTAAGACCATGAATGAACGTTCTAATTGATGTCATGATAAATGGTTTTATGTAAATTGTTTAATTATTGTTTAATCTGTTAGTTGGTTTTGGGTTAGTGTAGTAATTTCCTCGTGTACCCCAAGGGATTTAGTTTTGCAACTTAGAACATTGTTATGTTGGAATACTTAAGTAGAATCTTATGTTCTTTAAAAAAAAAAATTGTTGCATGTTTACATGTTCCTTTGGGGTTTGCGCGGTAGGGTGTTACACCAAGTGTCTTATAAAAACACAGAACTATACTTATATGGTGTTACATGTAAAAATTTATCTCTAACCTTCTTTAGATGAAACCATGATGTCCATTTGGTACTAAGAGCCTACTAGTTTTTTTTTCTTTAAAACCACCTCAAGAGATAATAAACCTACAAAACAAAAAGAACTAAAAATCTTGCACACACAATGACTAGAAAATAGATTAGTGTGTTCATTTTAGGTTCACTAAAATAAATGCATTTAACAATAAAAATACAAAATCAATGTAATTGAAAGTGCAAGCAAAGATAAGTCCTAGATACCAACTTCCACTAGAAACCTCAAGATTGAGTGTACTATAGCCACTTGGCAATTAAAGGATGTGGATGCAATTGAATATCATAATAAAAAAATAAAAATTTGATAATTCAATTTGATATAGTGATTTTTCATGAAGGATTTGATTCATAAAAAATTAAAGAAATGATATATTTATATATTTTCTTAAAATGAAATGAATATTGTAGATATGATCATAGACTACAGGTTAACTAAACTAGTTCTAGAGTCAATTTAGAGAAGTGGATAAGATGAGTTAATTGGTTATGTAAAATTGCAATTTTGAGTTCCTAGGAGAATGATAATGAATTAAATTAATTTACTAAATGGATAATAAGAAGAAGAAAATGATATTTAAAAGAAAAAGATAACTTGTAAGTCAATAATTAGAAATTTTATTTATTTAAAAGTAGATAATTAATGTACATTAAATAAATAATAATTAATTATCAAATAGATGAATAAATTAATGAACAATGATAATAAATGATAAATGCAATAAATAATTAGCTGATAGGCTATTTTGTTTAATGTTTCCACTGGTATTTTTATCCGCCCATCCACGAATTTGTTTTGTCAGCATTGGGGGTTTGCCAACCGGTGAGGAGGGCATGTTTTTTTTTTGTGGTAACATGGGCATTGGTTGTTATGTGGGTTGTTGGTTGTGGAGAATGATGTCATTGTAATGGGGAAGGTGAATGGTAAGTGTTCAATGTGGAATTTTGCAAATACATGGGTTGGCAACAATGGAGGTGGTCTCCTCGAAAGGTGGAAGGTGAATGGTAAGTGCTTGTTGGATTGATGGTTAATGCATTCTATGGTTGTTTTATGATGGAAGCAAATGAAGTAAATGTAGATGAATGAACTAATGTAGTATTGAATGTAGAATTCTAGGAAAGTATACTTTGATTAAGTTGCATTGTGTAAACACTAATTGTGTTGTTGGTTTCATGGCAAATGACTATGAAAAATATTATTTCCTTTGGCTCCATCTTTGGTTTGAAAGCATCTTATTCTAGATTGAAGACTGGTGTTCTCTAGAATCTATAGGTCCTTTTACATGGATGGTTTGTATGGATGGTTAATTTATTGTCTGTGTTCTTGTCAAATGTTTGTATCTTTGGTGTTATACCCATTGTGTAGATTTGAAAGAGAGTATCATTCTGCATTGATGAAGGAATTGTAGTTAAATGTTGTTTGTTTTGTGAAAAGGTATGCTTAGGGTTAGTAATTTTTTCACCATTCTTTATGGGTTTTTGTTATCTATGTGTATCTTTCACATTGTAGCCATCATGATATGAGAAATTTTGATTAAGTTGCATTCTTAAAATAGCTATTGTGGTATTGGTTTCATAGGAGGTCATTATAAAAATCCCTGCATGCGGCTTCGTCGATGGATTAATAGCAGACTATTGTAGAAAACCATGTTCATTGGCTCTATCACTAGTTTGATAGCAAACTATTTGCAAACCATTTTAGACAATATTGAAAACCCTTGTTCTCTGGAATTTGTAAGTGCTTTTACATGGTTAGTTTACATAGATGGTTCATTTACTACACAAAAATCTTCTTTCTTTGTTGAAAAAATATGGTTAGGGCTAGTTATTTGTTCGGTCTTAGTCTATTGTTTTGGTTGTCTGTCTGTATACCCATTTTTGAGATTTTAAAGACATTATCATCCTCTTTCTTTCTTCTATTAAAATATATGGTTGGGCTTGGTTATTTTCATGTTATTGGTTTATTGGTTTGGTTATTTGTGTGTATCTTTTGTGTTGTAACCATTACCATGGAAGTAATTGTATTTATCTTTCTGTAGGGTTTAGGGTTGTATGAAAGCATTAACATATTGGAGATAAAATTACTTTGGTGGTTGTCTAATATTATTCTAGCAGGTCTTTTACAATTTCTCTATTTGTGGTCACGTAGCTCAAATTTTCAATGAAGCTTGTGGGGTTATACTAATTTTTAAATAGGTGCTTTGCATAGATGAACTCCAAAAAATATGGTTAGGGTTAGTTATTTGTTTGCTCTTAGTCTACTTTTTGGGTTCTCTGTGTGTATAGCCATTTTGGAGATTTGAAAGAGATTATCATTATGTTTCTTTCTTCCATGAAGAAATATGGTTGGGTTGGTTGTCTATGTGTATCTTTGGCATTGTAGCCATTACCATGGGAGAAATTGTATTTATCTGTATGTAGGGTTTAGGGTTGTATGGAAGCATTAACATATTCAAGATAAAATTACTTTGTTGACTATCCAATATTATTTTAGTAGGTCTTTTACAATTTCTCTATTTGTGGTGATGTAGCTCAAAGTTTTAATAATCTTCTAGCTTTATATTGATTTTTTTGTGGGTGCTTTTCATAGATGATTGATGTATTGTCAATGTATTCTTGTTTTATTTTTATATCTTTTGTGTTATACCCATTTTTGAGACTTGGAGGAGATTATCGATCTTTGTGGGTGGAGAGTGTGTAGTTAAATCTTCTTTGTTTCATGAAAAAAATATGGATAGGGCTACTAATTTTTGGCTATTGAGTGTTATTCTAATACCTATTTAACAATTTTTTGATTTCTCTATAATATTTAGTGAAAGTGGCCCTTGCTTATTCATACATATGTAGACACATATATATACTCTATGAATCTTTGCTATCATGTACATAGTTGGGTTTTCATTTTCAATGAAGCTTGTGGGGTTATACTATGTTATACATGGGTTTTTTGCATAAATGATTAATTTATTGTTAATGTCTTCTTGTTATATGTTTCTTTTCCTTTATAACTATTACCATAGGAGAAATTGTAGTTAAATCTATTTTCCATCATTGTTGGTTTACTGTATTGATTATCTGTAAATAACTTTGGTGTTGCAGCTATTAGCATAGGAAGAATTGTAGCTATCTATGTGTAGGGTTTAGGGATGTATGAAACCATTCACATATTGGAGATAAAATTATGTTGGTGGGTGTTTACTATTATGCTAATAGCTCCTTTTAGAATTTCTCTATTTGTATATGATATTTAGTATCAAGTGATGTAGCTCAAATTTTCAATGGAGGTTGTGGCCTTATACTAATGTTTGAATGGGTGTTTTGTATACATGATTAATTTATTGTTAATGTGTTCCTGAGCAATTTATGTGGCCCTTATTGATTCTTTGTAGTTATGGATGTGAAACTTTGGCCTTTTGTAGTTAAATCTTGTTTCTCTTGTTGTTGGCCTCCTATTTAGATTATTTGTGTATATCTTTGGCATTGGGAGCTCTATTTACTATGGGGTTGAGGGAAATTGCAGTTAAATATTTTTCCTTCTGTGAAAAATATATGGTTGGGGTGAGTAATCTTTGTGGCACTTTTTTATTGTTTGTAGTTATTGCTCTGCATTTTTGGCTTCATACCCACTGCTATAGGGGCAACAATAGTTAAATCTTCTAAATTTTATGAAATTTTTTGAGCTACATTGCCTCACAATAAATATTATAGAGAAATCGAGAAATTGTAAAAGAGGTATTAGAATAACACTAATGTAGCTTGGAATATCGATTAAGTGTGTGTGTATATATATATAGGAAGGTTGTTTCAACAATATGATTTAATCAATATAGTTTCTCACACATTTTGCAACAGATCAATGTTAAAACTATCTAGTATGCTATCGAAAGGAATAATTAGTAGAGGTTGAGTCACATGAATAATAAATTAATCATTTATACAAAATACCCATATATATATATATATATATATGCATGTAAACATATAGACATATATATAAATGTATATATATATATATATGTCTACATAACCACAAAATGCATTAACCATCAGGCCAACCAGCACTTACCATTCACCTTCCCTATTACAATGATAACATTCTCCACCACCACCAACCCATGTAGTAGCCAACACCCATGTTGCCACCAAAAAAAAAAGTGCCCTCCCTTAACTACCCCCAAGATGATATAGGATGGAGCAAAACACAACGATTTTAGCAATTATCTGTTGCTAAAGCAAGACTGCACTTTCTATTTGCACAATGCATCTTAATCAATATAAAACCCTTGAACTTGCTATCAACAAGAAAAATAATCATCAAATGAAAGGCATGAACAAGAAATAATGTGCTATCAAACCAACACCACAATGGCTCTCTCAACAAGGTAACTTAATCAATATACTTTCTCACACATTTTACAATGCATCAGCGTTAAACCCCTTCACCCTACTATCAAAAGCAACAATAAATAGAGCACCAAAGACATGAATAATAGATTAATCATTTATGCAAAAATACCCATGTGAAACATGCACATATATATACATGTAAACATATGGACATATATATGCATGTATACATATATACATTTATCTACATGTACAAATATTCATGCATATATACATGTAAACATATACATACATGTACATTCACAGTTGTATACAGATGAAATTAGTTTTCTTAGTGTTATATAGTAAATGTCTTTCCATAGATATTTTATCATTTCAGTATTTTCCTATAATATTGAGTGTCGAATAGTGCTGCTTGGATTATGAATTGGAAAGTGAACTATTATATAGATTGGTCTAGGTATGATATAATATTATCTCTCTCAGGACTTTATATTTATTAGCACTGGAAGCATATCTATGTTTATTTTTTTGTTAAAGAAGTGTGATGGGAAAGGTCGTCGATATCAAAACTTACATCATTTAATCAATTATATATCAAACTGGGTGTGTCTCAGAGCAATATGTGATAAGGATAGTTGTCACAGATTCTTTGGGAGGGTTTTTCACTATAAATAGTGACTTCAGGTATTGATTTTCCTATTTCAGGAGCTTTCAGGAATTGTCAGGAGCTCTTCAGGAGCTCTCGGGAGAAGAATTGTAGCAGCTAACTCCTAAGGTTTAATTCTATCTTATTTTCTAACTTAAAATCTTGTTAAAGTTTTATTTTGACTTTATTGAACTTGATTTAGACTAATTCATGGAGACAACTAATTATTACTTTAATTCTTAATCTAAAGCATGAAATCCAAATTAATCCTAATTTTCTTTTAAAAGAAATCCATAATTAATTGTTGGAAATTAAACACTATTTAAGAACATAAATGAATTGCAAGGAAATGACAATTACTTTAGAAAACATAAAAACTAATCTCCATGAACAGATTCTCAACAAACTCCAGCTTCATCTTCCCTTAAGTTCCTATAATCACTTTTAATGAAACTTAATAAATAACACCAAACTTAACTATTTTAAACATCTAAATCCAATTAATCTGATAAACCTTATATTAATTCCAACAAATTAATCTAACCATAGAAAACTAAAATTTTTAAAGTAATTTGAGCAACAGTAACTATCCAGAATTAAAATTCACTAAGTTGAAAAATGATTTAACAACTTAACAATTTAGAATTAACATCTACTTTAGATTTGATGTGAATGAATCAAAAAAAGCATAATAGCATAACTTGAAAAAATACCAACACAAGATTTTTCAAAGGTTGAGTGGGTCCTACTCTTCCTCAAGTAAGATCCCTTAACACAAAGATTGAATTAACTCCTTGCTTCCATTCCCATTGATCAAAAGTAGAACAAAAAACAAAGATTTGTTGTTGAATTACAAAAATTTGATTGAAATTATCTAAATACTAACTAAAAATGAAACATGGATATTTATAAGAATATCCTTAGATTAGATTTCTTAACATGGAATTAATTTCCAAAACTTAAGGAGATCAAACTAAAATAGAACTGAAATTGGACTAAAGAGATCTATGCCAGATTGGTGTTGGAAGTGGAAATTTCATAAATGACTAGAAAGGAGTCGATTTGGACTTGAGTGACTCATCATCTAGCAGGGCCCATATATGGTGTATTCATCCATCATGATTAAATCTAGAGTGTTTAACCACATCATCAATCTTTAAAGTACCCGATTGAAAACCCTTAAGAAAAGGATAACATTTATGGTAGTAAAAGATCAATGCAACATAATCATCTCAGCTAATATCATCATAAAGTAACACAATTATCATAAACCATTACTTCAAATATATCTACTAATTTAACTAAACATAAAGAAAAATAAGTAAATATGTTAATCTATTATCTACCACTAGTCATATCAATTAACAAAAATAACAAGTCTTTTAAACATAAAATGCTTTGAATGAAAGTATTCTAATGCTCTCATCATTTCTTCCCCACTTGTTTTGGAAAATGTCCTCATGGTTCCTCATCAAGAATTATGGTGTTCTCCTTTTTCTTGTTCAGTGCCTCCATCCAAATGCAGCAGTTGAACACTCCTCTGTACTACTCTGGTAATCTGTTATTCAGTGCAAAGCCATGGTTTTGTCTTATCTTTTAAAACCATGGTCTTAACACTCCATCAGGTACATTTAATATTTCTTTGAGCTTTGGTGCAGGCATAATGATTATCAACATTCTTAATCTCATGCCGATCTAGAATTCTTTTTGTTGCTGAATCAAGTTGATGACATGTCTGACTATAATCAAACTCCAGCTAATATTGTTTGGACTTATTGGCTCCTTTCTTCTGACTATCTCAGGAATGAGTTGATACCTTTCCTCACAGGATTGTAGTGCTAATGGGGGAAGTTTTCCCTCAACATTCTAGAATGCAACAATACTATCAAGCAAGTTTGAAATAGAAAGAGGATTAACTTCATTGAACCTTACCATTGATCGTACTACTATGATATATTTTCCAGCATGAGACATTTCAGGTCTCATTGGTAACCCATACCTTCTTTGAGCCTCCTTATATTTGTCCATTCTTCTTGACCATTTTATTTTATTTTACATTAAAGAGACAAATGATCTAATTTGAAGCTCACCAACATAAATATTCAGCATAGAGTCATCATTGTATCCCATTAAAAATCCATGCTGGTAAAATTCATACCTTAAATTTTGAATGTCAAGGTGGCTATGAAAGTAATCTTGCACAAAATCGTGATCCTCATGGTAATCCAGGGTTCTTCCTAAGATTAATTGATTTAGTTTCCACTTTAGAAACCTAGCATACATCCCAGCTAGTCTTCATGGAAAGCATCACATTACTGATTTCTGTCACTTGCTCAAGTCTCCTTTCAATCTTATTTTTTTCTTTTTCTAACTTTTGTACCTGCTCTTTTAGCACTTTATGAAATCTTCCTTAAGTTTCAAGGCTACCAATGAGAGATATCTAGACTGGACTAAAGGAGGAATAACTAATGGAATGGAAGGAATATCAGAAATAATGGAAGGCAAAGCAAGGTATCATGGAGGAGCTGTGGAAGTAGAGGCTTCTTGCACATAAAACCACATAGATTGTTGTTTTAATTTCTCTTCCTTTTTTTGCAATTTTTGCTTTAATTTTGAAATATCTTCAACATTTTCTAATGCTTGCACAGTACCTTGTTGTAGGGAATCCTTTGTTTTACTCAATTGTTCTCTAAACCTTGCTTCATTTTGTTCAATTTTCTTTTCCATTTCTTGAGTTTTTCTGAAATATTTTTTGCAATTATTCTTCTTTTCTTCTCAATTTCTCCTCATGGAATTTCATTTTTATCCTTTCTTGTTCCAATTCAGCTTTTAATTAGGAAATTTTCATAGTCCTCAATAATTCTTTAGTTTATAACTCCTCTTCAGTCTATTTTTCATGGGATTCTTCTTCTTCAATTGATATTTCTTTTCCTTTTCTTTGCTCTATAGTTGGAAGAGGCGTAGGGGATCTCACAATTTCCTCTAATTCAAATTTCTCAAATGCTTCTTTCTTCTTCAGTTTGTGCTTTGGACTCTTCAGTAGAGTCATGAATATCAAAAATAGGGGGTCCTTCAAGAGTCTGCATTGGGATTTTAGGAGGAATTTTGGGTTGCTTAGGAGATTGTACTAGTGTACGGGTTCCTTCATGGCCTACAATAGTTTCTTTTGGAATTTTTGAAATAGGGGTTTGAGCTTTAGGTGTTTCTTCAAGGGTGGACACTACAGTCTCAGCATGGCTAGGGCTTTCCTCATGTGCTTCTTGCTTCCTCTTCTTGGAACTAATATGAACTACCCTAGAGATCTCTTGTGATTTTCCTTTTCCCTATTTCTTAGTATATTTTCCTTTCTCAATTCTTTCCTTTTTAGTTGTGGGTCCCCTTGTGGATTTCCCTTTTGTATTTTCTATAGGTGTAGAAAAAAATTCTAACTAGCCTTGCTTCCCAGTTCATTTTTTAAGAAATGGTGTTTAATTATCAAATGTATTAATCCTTGATATTTTATAGAAGATTCATCCCTAGCGTTTACTCTCAAAATCATGGAAGATATTTGCTAGAACAAAAATTCTAGCAAATTTATCCTAGTAGAAGGTTTTGTCTGACCATACCTCAAATGCATTAATAACCACATTCTAGGGCCCAATATTGTGCCATACTGTCTATTGCAAGTGAAGAACTTCATGAGCCAAGTCACAAATATTCTCCATGGTTCATCCAAACTATTACAAGATATGTCATGTTGGTCTCCTTTATGCATTTGAATTTCCAACCTTCTTTCTAGCTCCTAGTGAAACGTAGCCACCAATTTCTCAAATTTAACCTAGCCCTTGTTAACTAGTTTTCCCTTAGCTGGGATTCTAGAAATCTCACTTATAATTTATGGGGTAACTTGAATTATCTCTCCCCTTACTCTAGTAACATTCACATTAGATTTTCTCACAAATTCCCCAACCATTTCTGGCTAGAAACCTTCACACTGCATCACAAAATTTAGCCACCTAGCTTCTTCTAGCAATCTTTAGGTTTCTAAGTAAAGATTGAAGTTCTCCAACTTAGTATTTCTCTTATTCCCTAGCTCTCTTTGTCAATAATGGTGGACTTATACTATAGCAGACTTCACTGGCAGACTTTAACTAGCAGTCTGAATTACCTACCAAAAATGTGGAATGATTTTTTTCTTCATTTGGGAGTAGCTAATTTGAAAATGACATGATGTGCCACTAAATTTTTGCATTTATTTCCTTTACTGCTCTAGATGATTTTCACGCTACAGTTCATGAAGCTTACAATTCAATTCTCAAGGTTGGTGGTGTTCATTACACATGTCAAACTGTACTTGAGAGAATTTTTGAAAAGACAACTAAATCATGAAAAGATCTGTTAATAGTATGGTAGAGATGTCTAGATTCATAAATATCTACCTAACATCATCCAATGTCACATAATTCCTTACATCATCACTAATTAATAGTATGGAAGAGATGTCTAGATTCATAAATATCTACCTATTTTAAATTAGTCTAACTACCTTAGAAAATAGTATTCAAAAGTAATATTCACATTAAATGTGCTCCTTAATTTATTTCAAGCCTTTGAGTTTTTTAGGAGCCTTCAGGGGTTTTTCAAGAGCCTTTAGGAGCTCTCGGGAGCCTTTGAATTACATGAGTTGAGAGCCTTCAAAATCGTCAAATTTTTTAGGAGTTCTTAAAGAGTCTTTAGGAGCTCTCAAGAGCTTTGGAACTTTAGGATTCATTAGGATCTATTGAGAAAAACAAAGTCTTTAGAGTCTTCAGCCTTCAAGAGCCTTTGAGATCTTTTGGGAGCTCTTTAGGAGCCTTCAAGAGCTATCAAGCCAAACAGAGTCTTCAGAGTCTTCAATCTTCAAGAGCCTTTAGGATCTTTTGGAGTTCTTCAAGAGATGTTATGAGTTAAATTAGATAGACTGCCATTTGTTGGTTTTTAGTTATCTCTCTTTTTCTTTTGAAAGCAAACCGCCATTTTATTCATTCCTTCCTCAAAATTTTAGAGACCTTATCTCATGGAAGAAATATCTTCCATGAGAAAATGTTCAATTCTATGTTGTAGATCGTCTAAAAATTGTTCATTTGATGTAGGCTTATGATATGTTTCTAGATGATGACCATTTACTAGCATAACTCTCTTTTCTCCATCAATTGGTACTAATTGGACAACTCCATTTTCAAATATTTAATCTATCTCATAGGGTCCTAACCATCTTGTATGGAACTTCCCTTTAAACTCTTCAAATTTGGAGTCAAATAACAATTCCCAATCTCTTGCTTTGAATAGCCTAGACATAATATGTTTATCATGCCATTCCTTCCTCTACTTTTGAATCACCTCCATATGCTGAAGTGCCTACATTCTCATTTCATCAAGCCTATTAAGCTATAGAATTGTGCTTTCTCTACTTCTGGTAGATTAATTCCAATTTCTACTATTGTCCTTAATGTTTTTAATTCAAATTCAATTGGAATAACTTCTTTCCATACACTAGTTCATAAAGAGAAAATCAAGTTGTTGTTTTCCATGTGGTATTATATGCCCACACTACTTCATCCAACCTATCTACCTATTGGTATGTGGCGACTGATCATGCTATACTGTATAGCCCATGGTATATTGTACACCCTGGCCCCCCATCCTTGCCGGGGTCTGGGGCCAGGCCTGGCCCCGAGCGGGGTTCGGGGGTTTAGGGGCGGCAGCCCCCGAAAAGTAGGGGTTTGGGGGCGCAGCCCCAAGAAATTTTGCCATTTTTTTTGTGTCACCAGCGAAAAAGGAAAAATCTCCGAAAAAGAAAGAAAACCGACATTGTAAAACCCTAATTCTAGAAGCTTCTAAAAGCTTTTAAAAGGGGTTGGGATGGGGGTTACAATATGAGAAAAAATGCGATTATTCACAAGATTGTAATAGGTTTTGCACTGGATAATAAAAGTATTGGATGGCTGCGGTTTGGTGGATGTAGCCCAGATTGGGTGAACCACGTTAAATTCTCTGTGTTATGATTTAGTTTGTGTATGTTTTAGTTTCTCTGTTTATTATTTAAATCTGCATTTAATTGTCATATATCTGCCATCTCTAACCCTAACAAGTGGTATCGAGCGAGTTGTGTTTTTATTATCATCTGTGTGAAGGTCTCGCGGTTGAGTGGGAGTCTCACGGTTGAGTGGGAGCAATGGCGATGAGGGTAAGAAGGTTGAGAAGTTTAATGGGTAGAACTATCAGTTATGGAAGATGCAGATGGAGGACTATCTCTATCAGAAGGATTTATGGCGGCCATTGGAAGGGAAAGCCAAGAAACCTGCAGCAATGTCAGATGAGGACTGGGAGATCTTGGATAGATAGGCTCTTGGCAGTGTTTGTTTATGCCTGGCATAATCAGTAACATTCAATATTACAGCAGCAAAGACAACTCAAGATTTGATGGAAACCCTAGCAAAGTTATATGAAAAGCCTTCCGCTTCAAATAAGGTATTTCTTATGAATCGTTTATTTAATATGAAAATGGTAGAAGGTGGGTCAGTTACTGATCATTTGAATGAGTTTAATATGGTCACCAGTCAATTAACCTCTCTAAAAGTAAATTTTGATGAAGAAGTTAGGGCTCTTTTTATTCTGTGTTCTTTGCCTGAAAGCTAGAATAGCTTGGTAATGGCTATTAGCAATTCTGTTTCTGGTTCGAATACATTGAAGTTTGATGATGTTGTTGGTGTTATTTTGAGCGAGGAAATTCATAGGAAAAGCTCAGGTGGAACATCCACATCAGGCAGTGTTTTGAATGCAAAGCAAGAACAAAGGAGAGAGGAAACAATTTGGAAATCATGGGAAGTCACGAGGAAAATCAAAGGACAAAAGGTACCAATCAAAAGATAAGAGGGATTGTTGGTACTGTGGTAAGCTGGGTCATTTGAAGAAAGATTGCTGGTCTCGGAAAAATAAAGATGGAGACAACAAGGAAGGAAGCAAAGAGGAAAATGTGGTAAGTAATAAATCTAATGAGGATGCTTTGATTCTTTCCCTTGATAATACTAATGATTCTTGGGTATTAGATTCAGGGGCTTCATTTCATGCTACCCCCCATAGAGGTTATTTTCTTGATTATGTCCAAGGGGACTTTGGGATGGTTTATTTAGGAGATAACGAACCCTGTCAAATTGTTGGAAAGGGAAGAATCAAGATTAAGTTGCAGAATGGGAATCATTGGCTACTATGTGAGGTAAGGCATGTTCCAAAGTTAAGCAGAAATTTAATTTCAGCAGGGCAACTAGATGATGAAGGTTGTGTTGTTACATTTAGTGATAAAAATTGGAAGGTCACAAAAGGTGCCTTAGTAGTAGCAAAAGGTGTGAAAGTAGGCACCTTATATCTTTGTATAGGACATACTATTCCTTCTACTTTAATTGTTACAGAAAAGGGTCAATGTTCAGGAACAGTTGCTGCAGTTAAGCAGGTAGAAGATCATACAGTTGCTGTGGACTCTAAATCAGCACTGTGGCATAATAGACTTGGGCATATGAGTGCAAAAGGTATGAAGGTACTTCATTCAAATAATGTTTTACCAGATCTAAAATGTGTTAATATGGATTTCTGTGAAAGTTGTGTCTATGGAAAACAAAAGAGAGTTAGTTTTCTCAAGGATGGGAAGAAAGAAAGATGAGAAATTGGAGCTTGTGCATACAGATGTATGGGGACCGCTCGTATCTCTCTCTCGATGTCTCTTTATATTATGTTACATCTATTGATGATGCAACTAGAAAAGGTATGGATTTATTTCTTAGCGAAATCGATGTATTTGAAACTTTCAAAAAATGGAAAAAGCTTGGTTGAGAATGAGACGTAAAAAGATAAAATGTCTCAGATCTGAATGGTGGTGAGTATTGCAGCAAAGAGTTTGAAGATTACTGTTCCTCTTAATGGTATTCATAGGCAGAAAACGGTTCCAAGGACTCCACAAGAAAATGGAGTGGCTGAGCGCATGAACAAGAACAATAATGGAGCCGCACGACTATGAGATTGCATGTTGGGTTGCCTTTAAAACTATGGGTAGAGGCTATAAACACTGTTGTTTATTTAATCAATAGAGGTCCCTCTAATCCTTTGGGTTGTGGTATTCCAGAGGAAGCATGGAAGGGTAAGAAGGTGAGTTATTCTTTTCTCAAAACCTTCGGTTGTGAAGCATTTGCACATGTAGATTCTGAAAATAGAACCAAGCTTGATGCAAAATCAAAGAAATGTGTATTTGTTGGATATGGCATTGATGAATTTGGTTATAGGCTTTGGAATTTTGAAAATCAGATAATTGTGAGAATCAGGGATGTCATATTCAATGAGAAAGTGTTGTACAAAGATCTGTTGCTTCAGCATGAGAAGAAAGAAAAAGATTATGTAGTGTTGGATGATACTCCAAACAATGATATTTCAGTGGTTCCTCATGCTGGGCAACAACAGCAACAACAAATACCACAAACTCATGTTAGATGATCTTCACGGATAAGTAGACCTCCAGAACGATTCTCTCCCTCTTTGTATACTATTTTGTTAACTGATGCTGGTGAACCAGAACATTATGATGAAGCTATGCAGGTGGATACCAAGGTTCAGTGGGAGCATGGAATGCAAGAAGAAATGGACTCCTTGCTGGAAAATCAGACTTGGGATTTATGCAAGTTGCCTGCAGGTAAAAAAGCTTTACCAAATAAGTGGATTTATAGGCTGAAAGAGGAGGATGGAGGTAAGAAAAGATTTAAAGCCAGATTAATTGTAAAGGGATTTGCACAGAAAAAGGGTATTGATTTTGATGAGATTTTTTCTCCTATTGTTAAAATGACTTCTATTCGTATTGTTTTAAGTATTGTGGCTGCTGAAGATTTGTATTTAGAACAAATTGATGTTAAAACAACCTTTCTCCATGGTGATTTGGAAGAGGAAATATATATGGAACAGCCACAAGGATTTGAGGTCAAAGGTAAGGAGAAACTAGTGTGCATATTGAAGAAAAGTTTATATGGCTTGAAGCAAGCACCTCGACAATGGTATTTGAAATTTAATAGTTTTATGGCTGAGCAAGGTTACAACAGGTGTAATTCTGACCATTGTGTTTATTTTGAGAGGTTGGATAATGACAGCTACATTATTTTATGCTTATATGTTGATGACATGCTTGTAGCTGGATCTAACATGGATCACATAAGTGAGCTAAAACAACAGTTAGCAAAATATTTTGCTATGAAGGATTTGGGTGCAGCAAAGCAAATCCTTGGTATGAAAATTTGTAGAGATAGGAAAAATAGAAAATTGTTTTTATCTCAAGCTAATTATGTTGAAAAGGTGTTGCAGAGATTTTATATGGAGAATGACAAAAGTGTCAGACAGCCTTATGCCTGCCATGTCATTTGTCAAATTGAGGAGCAAAATGGATTCTTAGGTATTTGAGAGGTACATCCAATAAGTGTTTATGTTTTGGGGGCTCTAATACTGATTTAAAAGGCTATGTTGACTCAGATTTGGCAAGGGATATAGATACTAGGCGAAGTACCACAGGTTATGTCTTTACAATTGGTGGGACAAGCAGTGAGTTGGATTTATCGATTGCAAAAGGTGGTTGCTTTATCCACCACAGAGGCAGAGTATGTTGCTGCAATAGAGGCAGCAAAGGAGATGATATGGCTGCAAATTTTCATGGATGAGTTGGGAAAACAACAGGGTGGAAATTACTTATTTACAGACAGTCAGAGTGCTATACATCTTGCAAAGAATTTTGCCTTGCATTCTAAAACAAAACACATACAATTGAGATATCATTTCATTAGGTCGGTGTTGGAAGATGGACAGGTCAAGCTGGCCAAGATTCATATAGATGTTAACCCAGCGGATATGTTTACGAAGGCGGTTCCAAGGGAGAAGCTGAGCTCCTCTTCAGCTTTGGTTGGCCTTCAAGGTTGAATTCAAGTATAACAAAGCAGCAGGGTCCAAGGTCCTTATTTCCAGTGGGAGCTGTAAGTGCAACAGTGTTGTCCAGGATTAGTCTCCAAGTGGGAGGTTGTGATGGTGTGGAGCCTGATCAGTTTCCAAATGGGAGATTGTTGGTATGTGGCGACTGATCATGCTATACTATATAGCCCATGGTATAATGTACACCCTATCCCCCCGTCCTTTCCGGGGTCTGGGGCCAGGCTGGGCCTCAGGCGGGGGTTCAGGGGCGTAGCCCCCGAGAAATTTTTTTTTTCCATTTTTTTCGTGTCGTCAGCGAAAAAGGAAAAATCTCTAAAAAAGAAAGAAAACTGACATTGTAAAACCCTAATTCTAGAAGCTTCTAAAAGCTTGTTAAAAGGGGTTGGGATGGGGGTTACAATATGAGGAAAAACGCGATTATTTGCAAGATTGTAATAGGTTTTGCACTGGATAATAAAAGTATTGGATGGCTGAGGTTTGGTGGATGTAGCCCAGATTGGGTGAACCACGTTAAATTCTCTGTGTTATGATTTATTCTGTGTATGTTTTAGTTTCTCTGTTTATTATTTAAATCTGCATTTAATTGTTAGATATCTGCCATCTCTAACCCTAACACTACCTAGTCTGTCTTCCTCAATGAAACTATTTTTTGTTAGAATATTCTCTAATTCTCTATTAGTAACCTCCACTTTTCCATTCGCCTGATGGTGATATGGCAAAGATTTTTTGTGAGTCATCTAATATTTCTACAAAAATGCTTCCATCATTACTGATACAAACTGTGGTCCTTGGTTTGAAACAATTTCTCTAGGTGCACCAAATCTCTGTAGAATTTGCTTGTATGGAAAATATGCAACCTTATCTTTAGTTGTTGATGGTAATTCCTTCACCTCTACCCATTTTGTTGCATATCTAGTATAAACAAGGATGTAACATTGCCCTCTTGAAGGTGGATTGATAGATCCCACAAAATTGATGCCCCATGTTTCAAATGGTTCCATAGCTATTTATAGTTAAAACAACATTTCCATGGTTGGTATGGGTCTTCCCATCCTTTGGCATTCATCATAGTGCATGAAAAATAATGAAACATCCTTTCACATCGATGGCCAAAAGTATCAAACTCATAAGATTTTGTGAACAATTCATACTATTAAATAGTGTCCTCCTTTAGGATCATGATGGTAAGTGTGTACTACATCATAAACATCTAACAAAGATACAAATTTGTATAAAACATGGTCAGGGGATAATTTAAACAAAAGATCATTAATCCACCGAAATCAAGAACTTTCACAAATTAACCTCTTCTTTTGTTTCTTTAAATAAAGTGACAAAGGAAATTTTCCTATTACAAGGTAATTTTCCAAATCAACAAACTATGGTGGATGAATTGATATAGAAAATAGATGTTCATCTAGAAATGTATCATCCACTAGTTCTTGGTTATCCTATGAAACAATTCCAGAAAGAAAGTTAGCAACAACATTGTCTTTTCTAGGTTTATCAATTATAGTAACATCAAATTCCTCCAACAACAATAACCATCTAATGATAGGTCCACCTACTACAACCTTGTTCATCAAATATCTAATTGTAGTATAGTTTGTATGTACGTAAAATTTGTAAGCTATAATATAATGCCTAAATTTGTTTATTGCATATACTATAGCTAAAAATTCATTTTCTATTGTTGTATAATTTCTCTCTACATGATTTAAATTTTTACTAACATAATAATTGTATGCATGGAATCATTGTCATCTTTATGTCTTAACATTGCTCCAATAGCTAGATTGGATACATCTGCATGTATGTGAAATGGATTTCCCCAAACAGGTCCTTTAATGATTAGAGAAGTTGTTAAGGCTATTTTGATTGTCTCAAAATATTTTTGACAATCTTCAGACCATACAAACTCCTCTTCTTTCTTGAGCAGGGTAAATAGTGGCGATGCAAGTTTACTAATCCTTCTATAAATCTTTTGTAATACCCAACATGGCCAAGAAAACTTCAAACTACTAATTGGTTCTTAGGGATTTCAATGTTTAGTATGATCTCAACTTTCTTGGGATCAACCTTTATCCTTTCTTTTGAGATGTGATGTCCTAGAATAATGCCCTTTGTCATCACAATGGAACTTTTTTTATGGTTGAGTGATAATCTGTGATCCTTACATCTTTGTAAGACCTTCTCTAAGTTTTGGAGTGCCTCATCAATTTTTTTTGCATGGACTATAAAATCATCCATTATAAATTTTAACATAGGAAGTGGTGAAGTCTGCAAAAATAGCTAGCACTAATCTTTGAAATGTGGTAGGCACATTACATAGTCCAAATGGTAAGACTATATATGCATATGTGCCCCAAGGACAAGTAAAGGTAGTTTTG
The DNA here is from genome assembly GCA_007258455.2 of Sequoia sempervirens. NCBI lineage: Eukaryota > Viridiplantae > Streptophyta > Pinopsida > Cupressales > Cupressaceae > Sequoia > Sequoia sempervirens. The sequence goes on from VDFB02179234.1 coordinate 102,419,821, forward strand.
TCTTGATCTTCAGGGACTACTTGGATCTAGTTATATCCACTGAAGCCATCAAGAAAAGAGAATTAGTTGCTGACTACTAGATTATCTAGTACCTAATTGATGAATGGAAATGGGAAATGGTCTTTCTTTGTGGATTTATTCAATTCTCAATAATCTATGCACACCCTCCATGTACCATTCTTCTTTGGAACAATAACCAATGGAGAAACCCACTGACTATCAGAGATTGGGTATATGAACCCTACTTTGAGAAGCTTCTCTATTTCTTTTTTTACAATGTCATGAAGAACATGATTAATACACCTTTTTCCTTATCTGATAGGTCTTATGTCTTCTATGTAAATGTGGTGACTACAGATTGAAGGATGGATCCCTCTCATATCTGTATATTCCCAAGCGAATGCTTTAGTGTGTTTTTCTAAAGTGTCTTTCAATTCTTGTTCTTACATTGGGGATAAGGATGAATTGATATTGAGAGGTTTATCTCTAGATACTATAATCTCTTTGGTGTTTTTTGGTGGAATTGATTGATTTCTCAACAAGAGTATTTAGAGGACAAGAATGTTTTCCATGTAATGTTGTTTGGTAGTTTTCTCTTTCAATTTCTGAAGTTAACTCTTGTTCTCCGCATTCTTGAACTTGTTCATTTATAGTAACCATGGCTAACTCTACAATACCATCACCTTCCAACTCTAAATCTTCATCCACCCAAAGTTGAGTGTTTGGTTGAATTGATAGTTGTGCTGGTGGATAGAGTGACAATTCTTTTTTTTTTACCATTTGATATGATCATGCTTCCAAATCTACAATCAATTAAAGCAGAAACAGTAACTAACCATGGTCTACCTAAGATGATTAGATATCCAGAATCTTTCTTTCTTTCTTTAAGAACCAAAAAGTCAACTGGATAATCCCATGTCAATGGTAACCATAATCTCTTCTATTATACCCTCTAGTTTTGTGGTATATTGGTTAGCTAACTGTATAATAGTTGTCATTCCAAGTTTTTGTATTGTATTAGATATAATAGCATTAATGGCACCTCCCAAATCAATTAGAACATTTGATATTTCAATTCTATTAATACTTAGTGTAATTATAGAGCTACCATGATCATTATATTTCTATGGAAGCAATCTTCTTGATAACACATTAGTAAGTTTTGTCACTACTTGAATTGTTGAAGGAATTTTCTTTTTCCTTCCTAGAGTTTCCATGCAAAGGGATTTAACTAATTGATTGATCTCTAGTATATCTTTGATTTCCTATAATAGTGGTACCCCTATGTTAATCCTTTTCAACTCTCTAAGAAGTTGAGAATTGATTACATTCATGTGATTAGGTGGAGGGATTTCAGGAGTGATTTTCTCTTCCTTTAATCTCTCAAGGTAGGGAGCTTGAATGACAATTTTTTCTTCCTCCAAGTGTTTTTTTTAGTCAAATTTTCATTTTCTTCCCTTCTTTCTTGAATTTTCTCTGTTGGTGGAGTTTGCATAGTTCAATTTCTCAATTGTATATCATTAACATTGATAACATTCACATTAGGGGGATTTGCATCATTACGTGTGATTCGTGGATTGGCAATTAGTTGAGCTAGCATTTGAGGTTGGTTCACCTGATCATTGGGAGGACTAGGGGCATTAAGTGTTGGAGGTGTTTTCTCCAAGGGGAATTTTTGTCCTTGATTTTTCCATGGTTGGAATTGGTTTTTATTTTATTTCCATGAGGACCGATTGGCTTGTCAGTGTGGCTGTTGATTCCATTGGGGATTCATCCATTCATGTTGATTCCAATAGGTAGGTGGTTGATATTGAGCCCAGGTCATTTGGTTTTGGTTTTTCCAAGGGTTTTGATTCTAGTTTGGTGAGGAACCATATTGTCTCTTATTAGAATTGTACCCTAAGTTTTGAGGCCTTTGACCAACATAATTTAGCTCTTCTTCAATTATTGGTGGTTTCTTTAGATTGCTTTTTATGCTAGCCAAAATATTATAGGAACCTATTGAGTGTGATTTTTCACAAATTTCACAGATCTTGACTAGATTTAATGGACATTCTCTCAGATGGTGCTTTCCCCTACATTTGGAGCAATAGATTGACAATGGTTCACTGGTTCTTTTATCTCCTTGCATGTTGTAGAAGCAAATCGGTCTTCATGTTTGCTAATTCCTCCATTACCTCTGACACATATTTGGTATTAGCCTTGTTTCTCCTAGAGTTCCTAGTCCCCACTTTAGTTCTAGATTAGTTCCTACAAATCTCTACAATTTCCTCCAAGTAGAGCTTGTTAATGTATCCCTATCCCATTAGATTTAAGGACTCTCTTGACTCGTCATCAATCCCTCTCTCAAAAATTATCTTGCTAATTTCATTATCCAACCCATTAGTACACCTCTAATGCACAAATTAGAACCTATCAGTATAGTCTTCTAGTCTTTCATCCTCCAATTGCCTCATTCAGAATAATTCCTCCTTCCTATCCCTTACTCGATAGTAATCTTGGTATTTTTCCAAGAATTTAGTTTCCATCTATTACCAAGTTCTAATCGTTCTTGATCCTAAACCCATGAACCATATTAAAGTTGATTCTTTCAAAGTAGAAGGAAACAACTTCAACTTCTGATTATTTATTGCATAATCATAGGTTTGGCATAAAATTTTAAATTCAAACAGGAATTGATCAAGGTCTTCTGAAGTGTTTCACCTAAAGGTAGGTAGAATTGAGGGTGAAATGTTCTTCATAGGAGGTTCATCAAGTTGTCTTTCAAGATTGATAGGATTTGAAAAGGTCTTATTTGCAAGGGGACATATTGGTTGGTCAACCATTTCTTCTCCAGGAAATGGGTTTTTGTTTTCTTCTTGATTTTCAATTAGATTTTCTTGATTATTTTCTTGATTTTTGATCTAGTATTGTTGAACTTTATGTTCCTAGTCAAAATCAATAATTCTACTTAAATCAAAGTTTGATGGTAGAAAATTTCCTAGATTGTCTCTATTCTATCTCATCTACAGTTTAGATCTCTCTTCCTTGTCAACAGTAAGGCTTTACATTGAATAGCTAGATCTTTTCATTAATCCCTGGAAACAACACTAAAAATGATGGGAAAGGTCATTGATGTCAGAACTTACGTCATTTAATCAATTATATATTTAATCAGGTTTGTCTCAGAGTGATATGCGATAAGGATAGTTGTCACAGATTCTTTTGGGGTTTTTTTATTGTAAACAACTTTGGGTATTGATTTTCCTACTTTAGGAGCTTTCAGGAGCTATCAAGAACTCTTTAGGAGCTCTTAGGATATGAACTGTAGCGACTGATTCCTAAGGTTTAATTCTATCTTATTTTCTAACTTAAAATCCTATTAACTTATTTCTGACTTTATTGAACCTTATTTAGACAAATACATGGAAGCAACTGATGATTACATTAATCCTTAATCTAAAGCATGAAATCCAAATTAATCCTAATTTTATTTTAAAAGAAATCCATGATTAATTGTTGAAAATTAAACACTATTTAAGAATAGAAATGGATTGTAAGGAAATGAAAATTACTCTAAAAAACATAAAAACTAATCTCCATGAACATATTTTCAACGAACTCCAACTTCATCTTTCCATAAGTTCCTATAATTTCTTTTAATATTAATGAAACTTAATAAATAACACCAAACGTAACTATTTCAAACATCTAAATCCAATTAATCTAATAAACCTTATATTGATTCCAACAACTTAATCTAACCATAACAAACTGAAACTTTAAAAGTAATTTGAGCAATAGTAACTATCCAGAATTAACATTCACTAAGTTAGAAAATGATTTAACAACTTAACAAATCAGAATTTATATCTACTTCAGATTTAATATGAATGAATCAAAAATAGCATAATAGCATAACTTGAAAAAATACCAACACAATATCATTCCAAAGGTTGAGCAGGCCCTCCTCTTCCTCAAGTAAGATCCCTTAACATAGAGATTGAATTAACTCCTTGCTTTCATTCCCATTGATCAAAAGTAGAATGCAGAACAAAGTATTGTTGTTGAATTACATAAATCTAATTGAAATTATTTAACTCCTAACTAAAACCAAAATATGGATATTTATAAGAATATCCTTATTATATTTCTTAACATGGTGTTAACTGCCAAAACTTAAGGTGATCAAACTAAATATTACAATCAATCTAAAACAAAACTAAAACTAGACTAAAGAGATCTATGCAAAATTGGTGTTGGAAGTGGAAGTTCCATAACTAACTAGAAAGGATTTGATTTGGACTTGAGTGACTCATCATCCAGTAGGGCCCATCTATGGCATATTCATCCATCATGATTAAACAAATATTTTAACCACATCAACAATCTTTAAAATACCTTGTTCAAAAGACTTAATAAAATGATAACATTTATGGTACTAAAAGATCAACGCAACATAATCATCTCAGCTAATATTATCATAAAGTAATGCAATTAATATAAACCATTACTTCAAATATATCTACTAATTTAGCTAAACTTAAAGAAAAATAAGTAAATATGTTAATCTATAATCTACCGCCAGTCATGTCAATTAACAAAAATAACAAGTCTTTTAAACATAAAATGATTTAAATGAAAGTATTCTGATGTTCTCATCAAAGTGCAATAAAGGAAAATGCACATCATCACAACACATGAATGGAATGATTAAGGAAAATATATTTTCAATTCTTTCAAAAGATCAATGCATATGTACTTCCATGTCTATATATATGTATTTATAGATAAATATATGTACATGTATGTTTTACTAATAGTTCTCTTACAATTTCCCTATTTACTCTATAATACTCAATGGTAGATAATCCAGCTGCTATTATACAATTCCTCTACTTGTTAGCAGACTACAAAGAAGGTGGGCATCAAAGTAAAATGAAAAGCATGGCAACTCAATGAATCTGCAAATGTATATAGGCAAAGGGAAGAATAAATTGTGTGGTGATTCACAATCTATAGTGTCCTCTTTGCAAGGATTTGAAGTGAAATCAATTAGAGGGATTTGAGGGGGCTAATTGTACAAAATGTGTATGGCACCAAAGATTCACAGAGTGTAGATATGTGTCTACATATGTACATATGTATATGTGTGTGTGTGCATATATATATGTGTGTGTGTGTGTGTATGTATGTATGTATGTATGTATGTATACATATGTGTATATATGTATGTGTGTATATATATATGTCTGTTTGTATGTGAGTACATATGTGTGTATATATATATGTATATGTATATGTGTGCAATACATACATACATACATATATATATATACACATATGTACTCACACACTCACATATGTATGTATGTATGTACATGTATGTATGTATGTGTGTATATATATGTGTGTGTATATATATATGTGTGTATGTATGTATGTATGTATGTATGTATGTACGTGTATGTATGCATGTATGTATGTATGTATGTATGTGTGTATATATGTGTGTGTGTGTGTGTGTGTGTGAGTACATATGTGTATACATATATGTATATGTATATATGTGCATATATGTATATGTCAATGTAGATATATATATATATATATATATATATATATATATATATGCATGTATGTATGTATACATATATTACATGGTTTGGTGGTTGTGGAATTGGTCACCTTGATACACAGAAGGTGAATGGTAAGTGTTTGCTACTGTGGGGGTTAGTGCATTTTGTTTTTGTAGTCTAATGGGGGCTGATGAAGTAGATGCAATATTGAATGTAGTAGTGTAGAAAATTATACTTTGATTAAGTTTCATATAAGAAAATATTCATTATGGTGGCTTGCACCTTCTATTGTCCATTTGGATAAAGTTCTATGAGGATAATATATTGACTAGGTTGCATTGCTGAAAGTGGCATTATTGTGTTGGTTTCATAGTAGAGCACTGCCTCAGATGTGTGGTTCCTACTAGTTTAATAAAAAATTGTAGTGACAATGGCTCTTTCAACAATGCTACTTAATCAATGTGCTTCCTTGCACATTATGCAAAAAATGTGAAGTGAATAGGGTGGAGTTAAATATTATAGAGCAACACAGGAATTGTGGAGTAGCTATTGTAGAACAAATCCTCTTGATGATTTCCATGATGAAAATCATGCTAAAAACTTTAAATAGATAAGAAACCCTCTACATATCCATATATATACAATCCCTCCTATTTTAATTTGTGTGGTTCTTCACTGTTTCCCTGATAGTCATGTTAGAATTTGTGTTTTTCTCTATAATATGTATATATGTATGTATACATGTATATGTATGAATGTATATATATATATATATATATATATATATTTGTGGGAAAGTATACTCCAAAATGTGTGGGCAAATATATTAGTTGGGTTTGTTTGTTAAAATAGCCATTATGGTGTTGGTTTGATCGCAAACTCTTTTAAAATTATTCAAATATAGAAGAGTTTCCTACATTTGATAATGAGAATGTGTGACTTGTCTATTCAACAAAAGATATTCATAAATGTTGCTCATTTATGAATAAGTATTGCATGAAAAATTATGGAACTAGAATTTACAATGCAACTATTACATAGAATGGTTGTGTTCTATTTACATGTTTCATGATATTCTTCTATCCTCATATGTTTGACTATCAATAACTTTCATGATATTGTTTTCCACTCATCTATTTGAAGCTACCTATGGCAAAGTATTTTATTGTTCTTGTAACAAGGATTGTTTTGTAATATTTAACATGCTTAAGTTTTTTGTATAGAAAATGTTATCATTCAGATATATTGTTGTATATATAGATAAATGCATACATATGTGTATATGAGTATATATATTTGCTTAATTTTGTTTTCCAAAATGTCTCAATAGAGTCAAAATTGAACCCATATATGTATTTAAGGATTTCTATTATTTTTGTTCTATATTCCATTGTTTCTATTAAGAAAGATGAACAAGCAAGTAGCAATGTATACAAATGCTTGCATATAGGAATTTATACAAATATAGGAAGAAGATTGTATACATTCTAATTTCTCCATGAGTCAGTATTGAATTTTGGAATACATTAATCTTTGAGTTTTTACTGTTGTATAGACTTGTCAATGAGTCAAATTTAGTTGGAAGATTCCTTTCCTTTAAAGGATTTTACAACTACCTCTGTAGAGTCGGGGTCCATGGATGGGTCTCCAGATCCCCTAAAAATTGATTTGGTGTCAACTTGTACACCTGATGCTATGGAGTCTAGCTCTGAGGATACCATCCACTAGCCTACAGACTCTGATTCTATAAGTTTTCCTTCCTCTTTCATTGTACCCATTGCAAGCTTGCTCTTATTGTTTCATGCCTTTCTTCTTGTTGCTACTTGATTGGGATTTAGGTGTATAAATATATAGTTGTCCCTAGTAGAGGATATAGATATGAAAGTAGAGATTCACTGATCTTTTAGAGGATATAGATATGAAATTATACATGCATTGGTCTTTTTGAGCACATAATAATGTATCTCTGTGTAGCCTCTATTTTCCTTGCTTGTTTTATCGATTTGTTGTCATGATCAGCATTTTGATTGATTGCACTTGTGTTTGTAGGCTGCAAAGAAAGATCCAACTTTGACTCCATCTACAATTCATTATATCAATTATGGTGATGTTGTTCCATCTCCTATCCTTCAACTTTTATCCTTCAAAAAATTTGGCAGTCATGAAGGGTAGGTTGAGCGATACAAGGTTGTCTTGTCTAATGGCCACCATTTGCAAATAGGAACTCTACCTTCCAAATTCAATGATATGTTGTTTACAAGTGCCTTGAAAATAGGGTCCCTTGTATGTTTAAAATATTATGTCTCTAGGAATATCCAAGATTCAAGGTGGGTTTTGTTGTTTGTTGTCTATGCTAAATAATTCTCTCTTTCTCATTTTGGCCTCATATAATTTGTCCAATACATTTTTTTACTTCTTTTCAAGAGCCTTAATCATATCCAACTTAGTTGTAATTATGCCTAATTGTCAAATTATTTGGACCCCTAGGTATTTGATCAAGCAACAAGAAGAGTAAATGTTGGAACCTAACTCACCTTCCCCTTCTAAATGGGCCCCTAAATGTAGTCTCTAGGTGTCCGCTAAAAAACAAAACAACCCTCCAAAGGTCAGCCCTATTAAAGATTTGAAAATTTATCAAAATATTTGGACAATGAAAGGGCATGTAACACATATTAGGGAGATGCATCATTTTCAAAAACAAAGAGGTGAAGGGAAACTATTTAGTTTTGACATGATAGATGTGGAGGGTGGTCGCGCCCATAAAAGGATATGAAAATCACAGTAAAACCTTTCCTGGGAATTGGACATTCCAACAGGTGACTAATATCTCTTTCTATGGACGTTCATTTATTTGTCAAACTAGGGGACGTAGACTTTAAATGGCGCGGCAAAATATATGCACTAGGAACTGGTTTCAGTCGAATCTTAGCAGAAATACATACTAAAAAGAAATTCTATCTAAGCCACAGAATGGTAATGCGAAATTCTTTAACTCAGCTATGATTTGATTAAGGCAGAAACCATAATAGCGATAACTGAAACACAAACTGTGAACTGGCCTTATGCTGCAGGAACAGTCACAGTGATGGACTCTCTATGCTGCAGGAGCGCTATAAGGCTAAGTTTGTATAAAAACTTCAAAGATGAAAGTAAACTGAAGCTCAACAGGAAAGAATAACTAACTAACTAGCTACAAATACTTACTAAGTGGGCCCCCTTAGCAAGCATCTACTGATTACGCAGATACTAAACTCAGAACTTCATTGAACTTTATTCATGAAAACAGAATGATATACATTGTTTTGTTGATATGAAGACTAACAACAAACTCTGTCTCTGGTCAAATAGATTCTATCTTTCATTATCATATTGATTCTTACATGATGCCTGCTACTCTGTTTCTATCTTGCTCTAACTATCATCTATCTCCCTCTCTATCTATCTTCTACTCTCTCGCGCAGGAGGAGTATCTTATTTTTAAATTAGAAGAACAACTAACTAACTCTATCAAAGAAAGACGTGGAAGTAAAAATGTATCCCAAAATCAAGGAACAAACTTCATAAATAAATTTATGTGCTCAACCCGATCCAGAGAGAATCTAGCGCTCCACTCTTTCCAGATTGACTTGTCATTAAAAATCTTTCCCAAGATTTCGGTCAAAGAGTCTTCACTGGAGCTCCCTCGAAGTCGTGCAGGAAATGGACTTTGCTGCAAGGCCGAGATCAGCTGCGCTTGACTCGATCATTCTTCAACAACTTGCAAAACAAAAGGTAATAGGTGAAAGAAAAGGCGTATGGCACATACACGATATCTTTTCATTAATCACACATTTTAAATCTACTTCATCATTCAAAACTGTATACGATATACCAGCCATTTTAGGGAGTCAACGAGGAATAAATGCAATCAAGTCAACACAATGAGCTACAGAAATATGAAAGTATTATGCTACAGGTTATCCCCATAAAAAGGTTTCAACAAAGTTTAAACAGCCATGAAATAACAATAGTAAAGGCATTTAAAAGTTTATCAAAACATCCAAATTATGAGCATATTTTAAGCTCATCACTACCCCCTACTTAGCCTAATGCTGGTCCTCCAGCATTAACTTTTCTGGTAGTTTCTCTGAAGTCAGTAGTGGCTGCATGACTCTGGAATGGATGTCCAAACTTGTAATAGAATCCTCTGAAATCCTGGCACCTTTCATATCTTCGGTCTTCTAATTCATTGTTAAGGTTTGTAGCCTGGTGAGGATACAGGGGCCACATTAGCACAGGGGGTCTGAATGTCAGCGGCAGCCACAGTTCAAATCTTGTTTGAAGTCCCAATTGAATATATTTGCTGGTTCGTTTGAGTGCAGCTATGAAGTTTAGGGGACCATGTGGTTCTGACTTTCTTAACCCAACTGTTAATCTCTCCCATCTTTTCTCACTTCTGGTATATGCTAATCTCCAAAATGAATATTGTTGTGCCTGGAATTCATCATATACTTGCTTTCTGATATCAAATATTTTCTCTCTGGCTGAAACATTATTAATACCATATGTTAGAGCAAACCAATCTTTCAGCATTGCATGTGGGTTTGAACTTTGAGAGCGTAATGGGACAGGCTCTGTCTTCTCAGCTTCCTCATATATTTCCCATTGCCGGCCATAATTTGCCTCATTTTCTTCCCATGACATAAATGCTCTCAAATGAATATCACCAATGTATAGAAGAGGATTCCATTCTGTTTCAAATGGTATTAAATAGCCATGCAAATAAAATTCACACAGGGAATTTCTTAACCAGTTAGGGGCTGCTTGGTATGCTTCATAAAATTCTTTGGCAGTATGAATTATAGGATCTTGGTTTCTGGAAATTCTCATCAATTGAAAACCATAAAAACTGTTCTTTAAAGCACAGAGCATAGACTCTGGGTGGCAGTCTGCACTCCATAATTTGACCAGTTACTTTTAACATTTCGTCCATTTTTGCTTTCAACTCAGCAATTTCCTACTTCTGACTTTCAATTTCCTTTTTCAATTTCTTCTTTTCTACTTCCCATAGGCTTTGTTGCATATCAGTTTGGGCTATGTGTCAGAAATTCAGGGTTTGCAATGTAACTGTTTCCCAATTATCTTTAACATATTCCAGAAACTCAATTAAAAATGTCCTCTTATACACAACAATGGATTTACAAATTGTAGAGTGAAATACAGTTTCACTAGGCACACTCAATTGTTTAGTCTGTTCTTGTTCTTGCTGCAGGATAAATTCTTCCTGTTGCTGTGGTGGAGAAGTCTGTGCATCCTCCAAAAATTGCATAGCAGTAGTAGCGAAATCATCGAGATTTGGTAACCCTTGCTCATTGTGCCCTGTTTCTTTTGTCTCAACTTGTTCCTCTTCAGGAACTAGTGAACTCTGAGCAGCATTCTCAGATTCATTCTGAGAAACATTAAATTCAGATTCAACAGACCCTTCTGAAATTACAATCACCTCTGGTTGCGGTGAAGCAGGGGAGGTCCTAGATTGTTTCCTTGTGGAAACCCTTCTTGGCACAGACGCGGCTGCAGGAGGTGTTCCGGTAGCTTTTCTTTTTCTTGTTTGTTCAGGGGGCTCTGCCCTACCAGAGGATGACGGTGAACTAGTAATATCAACAGCTGTTGCTGTAAGAGAAACTGCTGCAGGGGAAGGTGCTACAGGAGAGGAGCATTGCCTTTTCTGAGAACGAGGGTCAGATTCAGGGGACCCTTCTGCCTTTGTTTTTCCTTTCTCCCTCCTAGTAGCAGACCTAGTTTGTACCCTAGCAGAGGATTCAGGTGCGACGGCTGCAGGACCGAGTGCTACAAGAGTAGATGCAATTTCTTTCTTCTTTCTTTGAGGCCGTGGGGTAATTACCCTAGGGGGTTGTGGAGGTTGCAAACTCTTTTGGGCAACAAATTGTTGCCAAGAGAGAGGTGAGACGTCTCTCAAAGAGCGCTCAATTAGTAATTTAATAAGGCCATGATGAGTGACAGAGTTATCTTTCCCCTGTTGAGTTCCATGGGCACTTTGCTCTAAAAACTTTAACAAGAAATTCAGAACATTCACAACTAACCCATGCCTCATATGTCTTAATAATTTAAAATGATGAGAATGCAGGTAGGAAAAACGGCCTTCATAGGTTAAATACCTCATTATATAAGTGGCATATTCTGAATATGGAAGAGGCAGTGACACACGCTTGCATCCTTGCTTGGAGACTTCTAGAGGTCCATCAGCAGGCATTGAAAACTCAGCCCTTGCAGCTGCAGCATCTAAAGAAAAGTTTTCTCCAACGGCTGGGAGCCCAGTTACTTCAGCAATTCTGTCTTCGGTTGCAACAACTGTTAGACCCCACACGGTGGCTTCCCCTTCAGAAAGTGTTCTCAAAAATTCTCCAGTAGCCTCCTCATCAAAATCATTTAAACTCAAGAAATAATTTAACCATCCACAGAGGCTGAATGCGTGAACTATCTGCGGATTTTGCATAACAACTCATGAACTACAGGCTCATGTCACACCAACTGACCACCCATATTTGCAGTTTTTCTAGCTGAGCTCAATTCCTTGCTAAAGATTCAAATTCTTTATTTCCCTTTTTGCTCTGGTTTTTCTCTGTTGTGCTGTCACATTTCTTTCTTTTTTTCTAAAAATAAACTTTTTAAACAAGCAGTCTTAATTGTAGTTTGCAAGAAAAACATGCATTAAAGAAGGACATGCAATCTCATTTGGAAAGTACCAGAAAAGTATTAAAGAAAGATTATTTTGCAGTTATGGCAGTGGCAGAAAGACAGGTTTTAAAAGATGGATTACCCCGCCCCCTACTTAAAGGATAACATATGTCCTCACATGTACTAAAGAATAGGTAGAGATTCGGGGGATAATGACTAGTGCATGCATAGCAGTAAATGAATAGAATGAAATAAATCAAATATGCGATTAGAAAAGATATGGCGTACCTTTAGTAATTGCACGTACATGTGAAGAAAGATGACGGTGCTGCATGAATTGACAAGTGGGAAAGATATCTTAATTAAGGTTGATGCGGACGGATGAAATGGATGGGTGACGTGGGTGGATGAAATGTACGAATAAAATGGATGGATGGGGTGGATGGATGGAAGATAAAGAAGTGAGATGGGGCGATAAATGAAAATGGAGAAAAAGGGGTTTTCTTAAAAAGAAAACCTTTATTATGGGCATATTTTTTGAAAATTACGGGAACGCTGCAGGAAAAAGGCTAGAGCCTTCAGCTGTAGGAAGAGTAGCAGGAGGAACTTGAATGAACTGCTTCATGAAGTCTTCCTTTGAGACTGGCTTATGGTACAGTCGGAGTCGATGTCCATTGACGAGCAATTTAAAACGGACTGGATCAATTGTGACCAGCTGCACAGCTCCATTATCAAACACATTTTCAACTTCATAGGGGCCGAGCCAGCGTGTTGTGAGCTTACCCTAGTTTTCTTGGTACCTGGAATCATATAACAGAGCCCAATCTCTAGCAGAAAATTTTCTGGTTTTGATGTGCTGATCATGCCATTTCTTTCTTTGCTGTTGGATTACTTTTGTATGCTGCAGGGCAGCTTTTCTCATTTCATCCAAAGCATTTAGCTACAGGAGACGGTCCTTCTGTGCTTCAGATAAGTCCATGCTGAGTTGAAGAGCTATCCCCAAAGTTTCATGTTCAAATTCGATGCGTAACATAGTTGTTTTCCCATAAAGTAGCTCAAAAGATGTAAACCCAGTTGTTGTCTTCCATATAGTTTTGTAAGCCCAAACTGCTTCAGGAAGTCTATTGCTCCAGTCTTTTTTATGAATCTGCACTGTCTTTGTGAGGATCGCCTCAATTTTTCTATTTGTTACCTCTTCCTGACCATTGGCTTGAGGATGATAGGGGCTGGACTTCCTATGTTTGATCTTATAGTCATTCATAAGTGCAGTGATCAGATTTGACGTAAACTGAGCTCCTTGATCAGTTACAAGCTCTCTGGGAACTCCAAATCTTGTAAAAATTTGTTCATATAGAAATTCAACAACTTTGTTATCTCGGACATGAGTCATAGCTTTTACCTCGACCCATTTTGTGACATAGTCCATGCAAACTAGAATGTATGACTTTCCCTTTGATGGTGGATCAATTGGCTCCACAAAATTCATCCCCCATTTATCAAAAGGGCTGACTATTACCTGCGGATATAGTGGCATTTCATCTGACTTAGTTGGTCTTCCCATACGCTGGCATTTGTCACACTTCCTTGTATAGGCCACAACATCCTTGTGTAATGTTGGCCAATAGTACCCTGTTGTAAGAACTTTCATTGCTGTTCTTTTTGCTGCAAAATGCCCCCCACATGGTTCATCATGGCAAGCATGCAAGATATCATAAGTCTCATCTTCTCTTACACATCTTCGCATTACTTGATTAGGTCCAGTATAGAACAGACAATTTGCAATCCAGGAAAAATTAAAAATTTTCTCTATCAACAACTTCTTTTCTTTTGGGGAAAAGTGAGTTGGTATTCTGTTTGCTGCTAGATAATTAGCAATGTCTGCATACCAGGGTGTATGTGCAGCAATGGAAAACAAGTGTTCATCTAGAAATCTATCATCAATGACCTCATGTTCCTCAGGTGCAGCCGATTGAAGTCTTGATAAAAAGTCAGCTACAACATTAGCTCTTCTTGGTTTGTTAATGATTGTGATATCAAATTCTTGTAACAACATGAGCCATCGCGCCAATCTACCAGAAATGGAAGGTTTGTTCATCAAGTACTTAATTGCTGCATGGTCAGTGTGGACAAATATCTGATAACCTATGACATAATGCCTAAATTTATTCAAAGCATACACTACTGCAAGCAATTCCTTTTCTGTAACAGTATAGTTGAGCTCAGGACCTTAAAGGTTTTTACTGATAAAGTAGATAGCATGCTCAATTGAATTTTATTTTTGACTTAAAACTGCTCCTATACCAAAATCAGATGCATCAGTATGTATGTGAAAAGGAAAATTCTATTTTGGTCCTTGAAGAACAGGGGCTTTAGTAAGCAAGTCTTTTAGTTGCAGGAAGGATTTTTAGCAGGCCTCTGTCCACTCAAATTGGGAATCCTTTGTTAACAGGGCATAAAGTGGACTGACAATTTTACTGAAATCTTTTATAAACCTTCTATAATACCCTGCATGACCAAGAAAACTTCTGACATCTTTTTGCTTTGCAGGAGTTTGTAAATTCTGAATAACTTTAATTTTAGCAGGGTCAACCTGAATTCCATTCTTTGAAATATGATGACCTAGAACAATACCTTCTTCCATCATTAGAAAGCACTTCTCACTGTTTAGAGACAAATTTTGCTTTCTACACCTTTTCAATACTTTTTCTAAATTCACCAGTGCTTCTTCAAATGTGACTCCATATGTAGTAAAATCATCCATATAAATCTCCATACATTCATGAGATATATCAGCAAATATACTAATTACTGCTCTCTGAAATATTGCTGGTGCATTGCATAAGCCAAAAGGCAAGACCGAATAATAAAATGTTCCCCATAGACAGGTAAAAGTGGTCTTGTCTTGATCTTCAGGAGCAATTTTTATCTGATTGTACCCACTGTAACCATCTAAAAAGGAAAAATATATTTTGCCAGACAGTGAATCTAGTACTTGGTCTACAAAAGGTAGTGGAAAGTGATCTTTTTTAGCGGCATTGTTCAACTCTCTGTAATCCACACACTCTCTATTTCCCTCCTTTCTCGGGAACAATGACTAATGGAGAAACCCATTGGCTGTCAAAAATTGGGTAAATAAAACCAACATCAAGCAACTTTTGAAGTTCACTTTTCACTATTTCTCTAAGTGCTGGATTTACTCTTCTTTGAGGTTGTCTAACTAGTGAACAATCTTCTTTGATATATATCCTATGAGTACAAACTCGAGGATCTATTCCTTGCATGTCCCCATATTCCCATGCAAAAACTTTATGTTGTTCTTGTAGCATTTTTAATAAGGTGGTTTCTTGAGATTGTGACAGCTGGCTATTGATATTCAAACAATGATCTGGAGACAATTCTATCTGCTTAATGAGATTACTTATAGAATCAACAGGTAATGTTTGTACCTCTTGTGGAAGCAAGTTATGAAAAATTGTTGGAAGTTTAAGCAATGAACTCTCAAAATCTAGTTGCTGCAGGAAACATTGATGACGACTGCCACTTGGATCAGATGAACTACCCGTATCAGGGTTAAATTGCAGAATTTGAAAAAGCAAAGCATCTTCACTCTGAAGTTGTGAGAATGGATCATTTTGAAGCATCATTAATTGAGCCAAAGAATTGACTTCTTCAGTTTCTTCCCCTACATCTAGCCAAACAGGTTGGGACAGATCTGGTTGAGGTCTAGTAGGCGGATACAAGGCCAATTTCTTTGTGGACTGCCCATCAGAAATGGTCATATCTCCAAAGCAGCATCCTATAAAAGCATCGGCAGTTGCTAACCATGGTCTACCAAGGATAGCTGGGTACCCTCCTAAAGTTGCCTTAACTGATAATATTGTGAAATCAGCAGGATACTCCCAAGATTCAAGAGTGACAATTACATCTTCTACCATCCCATCAGGTTTAACTGTGGAGCTGTCTGCAAGCTGCAGAACTGTGGGTGTAGACCCAATGTTTGAAATATTCAAGAAGTCCATAGTATGCTTTGTCATGACATTGATGACAGCTCTTAAATCAATCAAAATATTTTTTACAACTTGGCCATTGATATTTATCTGCACTATAGGACTTCCAGGGTTAATATACTTTGGAATGATTACATTTCCCAACATTATATCAGCCAATTTCCCTAAGACATGAATTGTTTGGGGATCCTTTTTCTTCCATCCAGGCTTCTTCAAACAGGCTTCTTTAATAGCTTTTCTAAAAATGGGAACATCTCTAATAGCCTGAAATAAAGGGATTTGAATTTGTACATTTTTGAGCTGATCCAGAATGTCAAAAGTGGGTTCTTCCACGGATTTAGGTTCAATACTTTGCAACCTTTGAGGAAAAGGTGGGTTGTCTTGATTTTGCAGAGCAGGTTCCTTAGGAACTGTATCAGTTACGAGCATATGCTCAGCAGGAGCAATAGGTGCAGTAGATTCTTCAAGGGGAGAATCTGATATTTCAGTAATCAGAGGTGGTTTGGGAGCAGGTAAAGTAGTTCCAGACCTTAGATGGATGTCATTAACATTTAAGGCATAAGCTTGATATTGGTTGGCTTCAGCAAGATATGCAGATTGTTGTGGCTGCTGCTGTGGCTTATTATTAGGATTGGGCAACGGCTGAGTAGGCATAGGCGTTTGCTTCAGAGGGCCAGGATTTGTGGCAGTTGTTGCAGGAGGTGGCATGAGGGCCTGTTGTTGTGGTTGTGGAAGCTGCAGGAATCCAGGAGACTAGTTTTGCCATTGTTGAGGGCCTCTCCATTGAGGATTTTGTTGCCAATTTCCTGAAGGTGGGGTCCATTGCCCTTGTGGCTGCTGCCAACCTCCTTGAGGAGATTGCCATTGTGGGGTCTGATAATTAGGCCAACTTGGTTGAGGTAGATTCCAGGGTGGTGGTGGGCCATATGCATGTTGCCATTGGTTATTATAACCAGAATAGGGATTACCAAAAGTTAAAGGATCTTGAGGCATACCTTTTCTTTGGGCCCATAGCCTCCTTTGCGCAACAAAAAACACTTGATCATCATCACCTTCCACTGGTTTGAAGTCAGTAGGCAGTTGCCTGGCTTCCAAATTAGCCACCATCTTGCATCTGCAATCATGCTTCTTTTGTGTGCAGTATGGACAGAACTTAGCCAAAACTACCTCAGCTTCTACATGTTTCTTCCGAGCTTGCATAGTGTCCAATTGTGTAGCCATATTATTAATAATGTCCTGTTTGAAATCAGATAGCAAATTTGTGATCTCCATCCGGGAAACTCCACCAGAAGAAGACTTCCCCACTGAAGCATGATGACCTCGACCTTTCTTAACTATTGCTCGAGAATAGTTAAGACATATTTTCTTTATGTCATCCCAAGGAAGTTGGGTTATATCACCTCCTCCCATCAGGTCTAGGGCATCAATACAGGCATCACTGATTCCCCTTAGAAAGAGTAGTTTTTGAGAGTCCTCGTTGAGAGTATGGTTTGAGTTTCTTTTTAGTGAAAACAAAAACCTGGAAATATAATCTTCCAGACTTTCATCCTCCTTCTGCTAAATTCGGAATATGTCATCACCTTTGTTGGCACTCTTACAATATTCCTTATACTTTTCAAGGAATTTCGTCTGCATGGCGAGCCAACTATCCACAGCACCTCTTCCCAGACTCATGAACCACTTGAGAGCTCCTTCCTTCAAGGTGGAAGGAAATAACTTCAGTTTGTGAGCGTTTGTGTTGTAGTCATAACTACGACAGAGGACATCAAATTCAAACAAAAAGGTTTCTGGGACCTCAGTGACCAGGCCATAAAACTTTGGAAGCAAAGAAGAGGGAATGTTTTTAAGATTGTCAGTATCTCTCTTGGGAACAATGGGAAACTCAAATGTAGGAGGTGGATTATTAGGTGGATTATTTGCCATGTCTGGTTGCTGGAATAACAGAGCGAATGGATTTTCCTTAGGTTCGTTATCAGCTGGGTCAAATGGTATTTCAATAAATAGATTTTTAGGGAGGAACCTTCCCAGTGCGTCTCTTCTTCTTCTATGCATGCAATACGATAAGTAACGACATAAGAGATTTTGAAAATTTTTGACTAACAGACTAAACTAATGTTGAAAATGACTTCTAACAGACTCCTAGCTAGACGCCATCCCAGGCAATGGCACCAAAAATGGTCGCGCCCATAAAAGGGTATGAAAATCACAGTAAAACCTTTCCTGGGAATTGGACATTCCAACAGGTGACTAATATCTCTTTTTGTGGACATTCATTTATTTGTCAAACCAGGGGATGTAGACTTTAAATGGCGCAGCAAAATATATGCACTAGGAACTGGTTTCAGTCAAATCTTAGCAGAAATACATACTAAAAAGAAATTCTATCTAAGCCACAGAATGGTAATGCGAAATTCTTTAACTCAGCTATGATTTGATTAAGGCAGAAACCATAATAGCGATGACTGAAACACAAACTGTGAACTGGCCTTATGCTGCAGGAACAATCACAGTGATGGACTCTCTATGCTGCAAGAGCGCTATAAGGCTGAGTTTGTATAAAAACTTCAAAGATGAAAGTAAATTGAAGCTCAACAGGAAAGAATAACTAACTAACTAGCTACAGATACTTACTAAGTGGGCCCCCTTAGCAAGCATCTACTGATTACGTAGATACTAAACTCAGAACTTCATTGAACTTTATTCATGAAAATAGAATGATATACATTATTTTGTTGATATGAAGACTAACAACAAACTTTGTCTCTAGTCAAACAGATTCTGTCTTTCATTATCATATTGATTCTTACATGATGTCTGCTACTCTATTTCTATCTTGCTCTAACTATCATCTATCTCCCTCTCTATCTATCTTCTACTCTCTCGCGCAGGAGGAGTATCTTATTTTTAAATGAGAATAACAACTAACTAACTCTATCAAAGAAAGACATGGAAGTAAAAATGTATCGCAGAATCAAGGAACAAACTTCATAAATGAATTTATGTGCTCAACCTGATCCAGAGAGAATCTAGCGCTCCACTCTTTCCAGATTGACTTGTCATTAAAAATCTTTCCCAAGATTTCAGTCAAAGAGTCTTCACCGGAGCTCCCTCGAAGTCGTGCAGGAAATGGACTTTGCTCCAAGGCCGAGATCAGCTGCGCTTGACTCGATCATTCTTCAACAACCTGCGAAACAAAAGGTAACAGGCGAAAGAAAAGGCGTATGGCACATACATGATATCTTTTCATTAATCACACATTTTAAATCTACTTCATCATTCAAAACTGTATACGATATACCAGCCATTTTAGCAAGTCAACAAGGAATAAATGCAATCAAGTCAACACAATGAGCTACAGGAATATGAAAGTATTATGCTACAGGTTATCCCCATAAAAAGGTTTCAACAAAGTTTAAACAGCCATGAAATAACAATAGTAAAGGCATTTAAAAGTTTATCAAAACATCCAAATTATGAGCATATTTTAAGCTCATCAGAGGGGACAAAAATACATATTACTTATTTTGATGATGTTTCTGAATTTCATTATGGTTGAGTTGAGGTGGGGTTTACTTATTTAATATTGAGGGGATTGGTTAAGGAAGCCAATAAAAGATTCAATAAATTAAATAGTAATCTTGAGATTGTTTTGGATGAAAAATCAACAATAAAATCATCTAAAGATAAGATTCCTATACCAAAACAAAAATTTCTTTTGTGTCAATTAGTGAAATAAACAGCTATAGTGCTAACAACTTTGTTGATATTATTGGCATTTTGTTGAATGTTGGGTACATTTCAACTATTTGTAGGAGAAACAAATTTGAAACAATTTGATGAACCATTAAACTATATGATGTCTCCACTTCTCTCATTGATGTTAATATGTGGGGCACAGGCTAGCAAGAAAAAGGTGATACCTTGCACCAAATGTATCTTTTTGGTGAAATAGTGATTTTTGTTGTCCATAGTGGTCATGTAATCTACTTATCAACACATCAATAAGAACAATCCTTGAAATTAACCCTTCTATTCTTGAGGAAAACACTCTTATATCCAAGGGGCCAATTAAAGTAGACCAACTAGCTTCAACTTCTTCTACACCTCAGAGGTTGCATCCTTCAAATGATAGAGTTACTATTGCATTTATCTTGGGTATGTGTAGGATTATCATAGAAAAAAAGGCCCTTAAGTGGCAAAAAATTCAGAAAAATCAGAATTAGGCAACTTGACTTAAAAATTTGAATAAGTTATCTATATTATTTCAAAAACATGTAAGAATAGAATCTGTAGCAAATTGAATGTAGTTTCTAAACTACTAGGTTTGTTTAAAAAAATAAAAATGTATTTGGTGAAAATTTGAAATTTCAATGTAGTGGTACTTAAATTTTAGGGAAAAATAAGAAGTAGGTGTCTATCTGACCACCCTAACCACAATAAAATGATAATATTTTTTTTATAGAATTTTATATATAAGTAGAGGACTCATGCTCGATGTGATGCATATTTTTTTGTAATTTTTTTCTAAGTAAATAATTAATTATAAATTTTTATTACAACTTTTTAAAAATATAAAACTCGTATGTTTGACCACCTTAACTTGGTCAAAACTTCATGAAATTCAATTTTTATTTTTTTCAATCCTATAGTATTTGAAGCATATAATGTGACATATGTTTTGGATTCAAAAAATGTGATATCATTTAAAAGCTATAGATGTTTTTCAATCAGCCTATCAATTAGGACTTTAGTCATAATTTGAATAGAAAATGAATAAGGGTATGTGTAGGATCATCATGGAAAAAACAGGCCCTTAAGTGGCAAAAAATTCAGAAAAAATCAGTGTTAGACAACTTCACGTAAAAATTTGAATAAGTTATCTATATTATTTCAAAAATATGTAAGAATAGAATATGTAGAAAATTGAATGTAGTTTCTAAACTACTAGGTTTATTTAAAATAAATAAAATCTATTTGGTGAAAATTTAAAATTTCAATGGAGTAGTGCTTAAATTTCGGGAAAAAATAAGAAGTGTCTCCCACCTAACCATAATAAAATGATAATATTTTTTATAATATTTTATATATAAGTAGAGGACTCATGTCTGGATGTGATGCATATTTTTTTGTAATTTTTTCCAAGTAAATAATTAATTATGAATTTTTATTACAACTTTTAAAAAATATAAAAACTTGTATGTCTAACCACCTTAATTTGGTCAAAACTTCATGAATTTTTTTTTTTTTTTTAATCCTATAGTATGTGAAGCATAGAATGTGACACATGTTTGAGATTCAAAAAATGTGATACCATTTGAAAGTTATAGATATTTTTCAATTAGCCTATCGATCAACACTTTAGTCGTAATTCTAATAGAAAATGAATAATAATTATTTATTAAATTCAAATTAAAGCATAATTTATATTGGTGGAAAGCTGAGAATCTCCTCTAAAAACCCTTTTCATTTCATTAATTTTGGGTAAAACAAAAGTCATCAGCCACATACCCTTCAAATACCCATAATATTGTCACTTTTTGGCCCACCATGATCCTGCACATACCCATAATAATCACTTATTAAATTTAAAGTAAAGCATAATTTATATTGGTCGAAAGCTGAAAATATCATTTAAAAACCTTTTTCATTTCATCAATTTTGGGTAAAAAAATAGTCGTCAGCTACATACCCATCATATTGCCACTTTTTGGCCCACCATGATCCTGCACATACCCTCTTTTAAACAACTGCCTTCATTTGGGAGAAACTATTGAATCCATTTTCAAATCAACCATTCAAATTACAAAATCTGAGTCTTTTTGTTACCTTGCTTATCCCTTGTTGGTTAATGGTAAAGAATGCAAAAGGAAATGCACATGCCCGCATGCTAATGTTTGGTTTTGTGATCATTTCTAGATGGAAATTGAGGAATGCAACTATTGATATCTTAAGAAGTTAAAGCTACAAGACCATTTAGGTAGCCTTTGGTGTGTTTCTTTTTATGAAGTTGCCACTAGTTTGTTGTAGATGCTAGCAAAAGACCTTTTATGCATTGCCAGACAACTCTGACTCTACAATAGATTTTGTTGCTCTTATTAAAGGCCTTGTTTGTAAAGCATATATCTTCACTGCTTTGATTATAACATAAAGGTATAATTTAGAGGAACTCTTGAAAAAAATTATTTCCAAAGCAATGAAAGTTGATTTCAAAGCAGAGTGTAAACTATTGCTTGCATACATAATGAAGATATCCACTCCTACTGTAGAAAAAGGCTCCACTAGCGAGCCTACTCTTTGATTGCTCTTTTTCACTTCTAATCATTTCTCATAGCTTTGAATTACAAATTCTAACTACGACATGCTAAGACTTTTGTTTAAGAAATATTGACACAATTTATAACTATGTTTGCATCTACATATTTGCACGTTTATTTACTTGCCATCTTTTTCACTATACCATGGTGCATAAATTTTGTTGTCATTCTTGATTTTGAATATTTCAAATCAATTGGATGGTTATATGAGATGTTTAGATAGATGAGAATTTGAAATACAATTGAACAATTTATTCCCACATATATTTCAAATGTTTTCTATAATGAGAAATACTTGACAATATATTTTAATATATATATTAAATATTTTGTATATGGCTAATCATTGAGACTAAACTTTTTTATGTCACATTTAAAATCTGCATGAATCGTATAAATTTTTTATTATGCTAAAATGAGGAGTGATAAATTATTTATTGCATCAGTTTAATGACATTGTATTTTATTTAAATTTTCTTTGAATGCTAATGAATCTTGGTTCTTCATTTGAATTCACATACAAATTTCATAAAATATATGTGTGTGTGTGTGTGTGTATGTGTGTGTGTGTGTGTGCATTTTTTTGTATGTGTTTTTGTTTGTGTGTGTGCTTACATGTATAATGAATATCAAAAGTAGGACAAAGATAAACTTATGTCATGCCTGGACCAATCTATATAATAGTTTGCTTCCCAATTCAATATTCAAGCTATTATAAAGATATTTACTATTTGAGAAAGGAAAGTGTGAAAACCTATTAAAAATACATTTAATATATAATAGCTTCCTTCACAATTGTAAATTTATGATTTATTTGCAAAGCTTATTCACCGATGAGGAACATTTAGGGAGATCATCTATTTAAGAGGTAAACTCCAGGCTGTCAATAAAAGCTGTCAAGAACACAAGCAATAAACAAAGGGAAATAAGTATGTTTGTAGGTATATGTATATGTATATGTATATTTAAATGTATAGGCACATGTATGTTTATGTATGTATATATGTGTGTGTGTGTGTGTAGGGTGTGTGCAGATCATGATGGGCTAAAAAGTGGCAATATGATGGGTATGTGGCTAATGACTTTTTTTTACCCAAAGTTGATGAAATGAAAAGGGTTTTTAAAATAGATTCTCAGTTTTCCACCAATATAAATTATGCGTTAGTTTGAATTTAATAAGTAATTATTATTCATTTTCTATTCAAATTGTGACTAAAGTCTTGATTGATAGAGTGATTGAAAAATATCTATAGCTTTCAAACGGTATCACATTTTTTGAATCCAAAACATGCGTCACATTCTATGCTTCATATACTATAGGATTTAAAAAAAAAAAATTGAATTTCATGAAGTTTTGACCAAATTAAGGAAGTTAGATATACAAGTTTTTTTTTTAAGTTGTAATAAAAAAATTCATAATTACTTATTTACTTGGAAAAAAATTACAAAAAAATATGCATCACATCGAAACATGAGTCCTCTCCTTATATCTAAAATCTTATAAAAAAATATTATCATTTTATTGTGGTTAGGGTGGTTAGGCAAACACCTACTAGGTATGTGCAGGATCATCATAGAAAAAATAGGCCCTTAAGTGGCAAAAAATTCAAAAAAATTAGAGTTAGGCAACTTGACGTTAAAATTTGAATAAGTTATCTATATTATTTCAAAAATATGTAATAATAGAATTTGTACCAAATTGAATTTAGTTTCTAAACTACTAGGTTTGTTTAAAAAAAAAATCTATTTGGTTAAAATTTTAAATTTCAATGCAATTGTACTTCAATTTCAGGGAAAAAATAAGAAGTAGGTGTCTATCTGACCACCCTAACCACAATAAAATGATAATATTTTTTTATAATATTTTATATATAAGTAGAGGACTCATGCCCCAATTTAATGCATATTTTTTTGTAATTTTTTCCCATGTAAATAATTAATTATGAGTTTTTTATTACAAGTTTTAAAAAATATAAAAAACTCGTATGTCTAACCACCTTAACTTGGTCAAAACTTCATGAAATTCAATTTTTCTTTTTTTAATCCTATAGTATGCGAAGCATAGAATGTGATGCATGTTTTGGATTGAAAAAATATGATACTATTTGAAAGCTATAGATGTTTTTCAATCAACCTATCAATCAGGACTTTAGTTGTAATTTGAATAGAAAATGAATAATAATTACTTATTAAATTCAAAGTAAATCATAATTTATATTGTAAGAAAGTTGAAAATCTCCTTTGAAAACCCTTTTCGTTTCATCAATTTTGGGTAAAAAAAAGTTGTCATCTACATACCCATCAGATTGCCACTTTTTGGCCCATCATGATCCTACACATACCCTACTTTTTTTTCCTTGAAATTTAAGTACTATTACTTTGAAATTTCAAATTTCACCAAATAGATTTATTTATTTTTTAAAAAAATCTAGTAGTATAGAAACTACATTCAATTTGCTACAAATTCTATTCTTACATATTTTTGAAATAATATAGATAACTTATTCAAGTTTTTTTTGTCAAGTTGCCAAACTCTGATTTTTCTATTTTTTTGTCACTTAAGGGCCTATTTTTTCCATGATGATCCTGCATATACCCTGTGTATGTATATGTATATGTATATGTATATGTATGTATATGTATATTTATATGTATGTATATATCTATATGTATAATGTTGATGTATAGAATTTTCTATTTGTATTCCTTTCACACATATATAGTCTTTTGTATATTCCATTTTTTCCTTTGGTTGCATTGCTCGGTGGGTGCATAATAGTCCAAACCTCCCATGCACTTCCACTACTTCACTGATTGGATGTTCAAAAAGTGTTGTGTTCTGCAATCTTCACTACATTGTAGATGTATTATTGTTGTAAGTTGTTTTGCCCCTATCTTTTTGGCTATTTCATACACACCTAGCCACAAATATTTATTATCATAATTTTGTTTTCTAAATTTATTATTTACTAGCTTATGGATTTAACCGTTCCCTTGTTGTAGGGCTAGAGATCCTTCAGTGCAAAGAAAATTTAAGCTTGCCCCTTTTCTTTCTGCATGGTTACATACATTTCAAAACATACCAAAATTAGGCATGTTTATATAGTTATTCCTATTCATTGTATGCTTTCAAACAAAACCTTTGTTGTTTCTTTCTTCTCTTCCTTTAAATATTTTTTTTTGTATTTCATCTATGGAATTCCATTTTCTACAGTTCTTTATGGGTCATTCTCTTTTCCTAAAAAAGTTATTGGAGCCATAAGAGCTCTAATAAATCAAATATATGTATTGGAAGATAGAAATTTTTTAGCATGTTTACTATTCTTAGGAACTATACAGTTTCCACTTCTTACACATATATAATCAGCTCTAATAAAGGAATTTTATGAAATGTATCACAGTAACACTTATTTGTTACTAAATATTATACACAAGAATTTAATTCCCCTGTATTGATTCAACTAGGTGCACCATTTCCAACCCACGTAATTACCAAGGTCCATGTCACCTCAAAAAAAAAAATTGCACAAGTTCTCACCAACTACAGCGTTCTTGGAATTAGAAAATCCAATTCATCCACACCACAATGGCTCTTTTGATAGTACAACTTAATGAAATTGTGTTGTCCCACATGGAAACATTCAATATAGAATTTATTTCCCCCTCCAACCCTGTATGTTGATGGGAAGATGCATTTGTGCTTGTGCTAACAAACACTTGCCATTCATGTTCTGCCCTCCCCACTTGGAAATTTGCAACTACATTCTTCACCATGACACCGATATTTCCTTAATAAAAAATTCAAGCTACATTTTCTACAAGAAGATTTAATACTCAAATAGAGAATTTGCAAAAGATTTATTCCATAACGTTTGCAGTAGGTAAAATGAAAAACCATGCCACATGCGCTGCTCTCCACAATACATTTCTCCATGTTCCCATAGTTGCATTCTCGTCTTCCTAAGCACATATATTTTTTATGCGCAATCTTGAATGAGGATTTAACTGTTATTTATTCATCCATATAGAAGCATAGCATGAGCCATATATGCAAAATTTATTTTACAAAATACCCATGTGAAATCACTTACACATTCTGCACCACCATAGTTTTGAAGCCCTCCATTCTGCTACAAAATGGATCCATATGCGATGATTTTAACAATAGTTTGCTACCAAACCAGCACCATAATGGCCCTTTCAATAGGATAACTTCATGAAAGTATACTTTCTGATATTGCAACATTGAATATAAAGTATACTCTCCCACATGCCAACATTCAATATTGCATTTACTACATCTATCACCATCGTGCAATGGGAGGAAACATTGGGCTTCACACGAAAAAATGCTTCCATTCACATTCCCTGTATCTAGTGCACTATTCTCAACCACCCCCACCCCACATGATAACAAATGCCCACATAACTAGATAAAAAAATGGTGGCCCCCTCACCCCCCAATAGTTCCCCCTCACCGACAAATCTAATTTTCCACTATGCTGATGAAACCCATAGTGGTGACTTCAAATAAAAAACCCCCAACCCATGTAATTGCTAAACTCCACCATTCCACTATACGTATACATGTATATATATGTATACATGTATATATATATAGATGTATAGATATAGATCCAATGTATCTATATATATATAGATAGATGTATATGGGTATGTGCAGGATCATCATGGAAAAAACAGGGCCTTAAGTGGCAAAAAATTCAGAAAAATCAAAATTAGGGAACTTGACGTAAAAATTTGAATAAGTTATCTATATTATTTCAAAAATATGTAAAAATATAATTTGTAGCAAATTGAATATATTTTTTAAACTGGTAGGTTTTTTTTTTTTAAAATCTATTTGGTGAAAAATTGAAATTTCAATGCAGAGTACTTAAATTTCAGGGAAAAAATAAGGTGCCTGTCTTACCACCCTAACCACAATAAAATGATAATATTTTTTTATAAGATTTTATGCATAAGCAGAGGACTCATGTCTAGATGTGATGCATATTTTTTTGTAATTTTTTCCAAGTAAGTAATTAATTATGAAATTTTTTATTTCAAATTTTAAAAAATATAAAAGCTCATATGTCTGACCACCATAACTTGATCAAAGCTTCATGAAATTCATTTTTTATTTTTTTAATCCTATAGTATGTGAAGCATAGAATGTGATGCATATTTTGGATTAAAAAATGCGATACCGTTTGAAAGCTATATATGTTTTTCAATCATCCTATCAATTAGGACTTCAATCGTAATTCAAATAGAAAACAAATAATAATTATTTATTAAATTCAAATTAAAGCATAATTTATATTGGTGGAAAGCTGAGGATCTCCTTTAAAAACCCTTTTCATTTCATCAATTTTGGGTAAAAAAAAGTCATAGCTACATACCCTACAAATACCCAACATATTGCCATTTTTTGGCCCATGATGATCTTGCACATACCCATATATATAGATCCATTGTGTGTGTATATATATATATATATGTATGTATGTATGTATGTATGTATGTATGTATGTATGTATAGCGTACGTCCTGCTAGATGAGTAGTTTGCATAGATGGTTAATTTATTGTCTACGTATTCTTGTCAAATTTTTGTATCTTTGTCCTTTTACTAACTATACAAATTTAAAAGAGATTATTCTTCTATATGGGTGGAGGAATTGCAATTAAATGTCCTTTCTTCCATTAGAAAAATATGCTTAGGGTTAGTAATTTGTTTGTCGTTGATTTATGGTTCTGCTTATCTATCTATATTGACAAACAAGGAATATTTAGGCAGATCCTTTGTTTAAGAGGTAACCTCCACGCTCAAAGTAAAAGCCAATCCCCATCATCGGCAATTCCAATTTGCATATGCACTAATGAAAACCCCAGTCAAGGCTTCAAACAAAAACCCACAGCCCATGTAATTGCTAAGCTCCATCCTCATTCAAAAAAAATTGCCACTCAGCTTCCACCTATCCAGCCAGCCCATGTTTACATATAGAGAACTAGGGAAATCGTAACACAACTGTATCAACATCAACAAATGTGTGTACCCTTCCAACTTCCCAAATCAATTATTCAAACCCACTCCCCCAGGGAAGTGCTTATTTTCTCTATGTTATGCAACACTTATATGATGCCATGATTTGTGCAAAATCCATATAGCAGCATAGGCTTAATTTGAAATTTAAGTTAATTTTTTTGGTATTCAATATGATGAACAAAAGATTTACAGAAAATATTGTTGGAGTTAAAATGACACTTAGAGGGGTGAGTGAATTAGTGTCTTAACAGATTTGACTCATTTTCAAAAATTCAAAAAACCATAGCTCAGATTTGATCTTAATATTATTCTAATTAAAGCATTCATGAGTTGAATGTAATCATTTATTAACAAGATTGAGAAAAGAAATAAACCCAATAGAGAACTGAAACAACAACAACACTGTAAAGCAGTGAACACATAGAAGAACAAAGAGACACAATATTTTGCTGAGTGGAAAACCCTCCTAGGGTATAAAAACCTTTCCCGAAATGCCTTGTAGGCTTAATCTCTTAAACAACTATTCACAAAGCCTTATAGGATAATTTCTGAGCACCAACTCAAGTAGCACCAACCCCTCATTTTGAAACACCAAATTCAAGGAGCACCAACCCCTCAAATTTTTTTGAACAATAATAATGACTCAGAGGATTTCTCTATTTTCAGTTAAGCACATATCTCTCTGTTTTCTCGTCTACAGTTTATTCATGCATTTCCATACAAACAAGGAATGATACTCTCATAATTACAACAAGAGAGCTTACACTATTTTTAACATAGGTATTTATATACTTTTCAAGAAGATCTTCAGTGAATGCATTTTTAATCAGAATCTGCAACTCACTTGCTAATTTTAGCTGAATAATGATAGTCTATCGATGATGGTAAAAATCAAGAGTAATGCTTATCCAGAGAGCTGCAAATCATCCATAATTTAAAGACACAACTGCTCAGAAAGGAAACTCAATGAATATTCTACCATGCAATGGTTCTGAGATTTGATGCCAATCAATGATGTCGGCCAACAACTATATTTTGAAATTTCCATGACGGCCACAAAGTTTGAGACTTCGTTAACCATTCGCTGAGACATCCATATAGGCTTGCCAAAGGAAATTAAATCACCATACATTACTCTTAGTTATCACTTTCTCCATGACCCATCAGAGTTGAGCAGAGGACATAACGAATACATTATGTTATGCTGAGAGCCATGTGTTATGTTCTTTCCAATCAATGAGACATAAGCAAGTTTCTCATCGAGATGCACTTTTCGTTTCATTCATTGTCGCTGTAACCTTTTGATATTAGAAAGACCCTATGCAGATCACACTGTGTTTCACTAAAAGAATTTATCCCTTATAAGTCACTGTAACATAATGGTTCTCTCACCGATGCATCCTTCTATCTTATGAGTGTTGCTATAGCATACCATCATCGGGGAGACCTCTCGTAGAATGCTTGAGTCATACCGAAAGTTATTCATTTGACTTTGTCACCAAGACACACCAACCTTGCCATGACCTCACTTTGATGAAAGAGTCTCACCGAAAAGACTTTTTTACTCTTGTGTGTCACTGTAACCTACAACCTTCGGGGAGACCTCTCAGAGATTACATTGTCATACTGAAAAAACTTTATCCACTCTAAGTCACTGAGACAATAACAATCTCGTGCTGAAAGCACTTCATAAGACTTAGTCCGCAAGACTAAAGTGCTCACTATGAAATTACACCAGAGCAAAAATCTTGCCGATATGCAATTTTTCCACCGGTGATCGGCAAGACTAAAGTGTTCGCCAAGACGTTACAACAAAGAACAACTCATGCTAATGAGCACCCTTTATTGCCAGTCGGGGAGACATGATGAGTTCACTATGACATCATATCGATGCTACAACTCTTGTTGATATGGTCTTTCTATTCAACCTCCAGTCGGTGAGACATAACAATCTCGTTGTGACCTTATACCGATGGTATAACTTATGCCGATATGATCCTTTTCTATCGCTGAAACAAAAGAGAAGTCCTGCCGAAAGTTTCCTGTGAAAGTCCATGTGCAATGTCAGTGAGACCAAAGGTCACTCACCAAGACCTTACGCTGAAAACCCTAACTCTTACTGATGTATCTTCCCGCCACCAATTAGTGTGACAATGTATGATCGCTATGAATTCACACCGAAAGCAATATGTCTAGCCGAAGTGAATCTTTAATGTGCCATTCGGTTGATGTAACAAGTCAAACTTGCCAAGACACAATGCCAATAGGATTACTTACACCGATGAACCTCCTTTTGTATTAGTCGGTGAGACCCGACTCATTCGGTAGGACCTCTCAACGGTGAAAGATACCCATGCCGATAGACCTTTCCACTATTTCTGAGACCAAAAGAATTTCATGCCAGTAGTCCTTTCCTATGTTTCCAAGACCACTTGAATGTCACGCCGATATGATACCCAAAGTAGAATTTTGTCATCAAGGAAAAACCAAATAGAATACAACTAAGATCCAACAAACTCCCCCTTTGTCCTTGATGGCAAAACACAAATGACTCTCCCCCTTTTTTCCTCAATGACAGAGATAGAAGAGAAGAATGTGCATTGGCATGAAACACAACTGAGAATCCAACCAAAATATCATGAGAAACAACTGCAAAAAAAAAAGAGTACCAGTGTAGCAACCAAGATTGTAGGAGAGTTATAAGTGAAACAAAATATATAACATGCTCCCCTTAAGCTGAAGCTTGGTGAATTAGAGAAGTAACAACTGAGAGATAACTCCCAATCGAAGTCTCAGCCTTTCAAATAACTCTTTTGCTAAGGGCATAGTAAAAATGTCAGCCACCTGATCTCGTGAGCCAACAAACTGTAAGCAGACATCATTAGCCAGTACCTTTTCTCGAAGAAAGTGAAACTTGATAGAAATATGTTTAGTACAAGAGTGCATAACAGGATTTTTTGATATATTTATCACACTAGTGTTATCACAGAGAATAGAAATAGGTTTACAAAATTCAATACCCATATCTGAGAGAGTTTGACTCATCCAAAGAACTTGACTACAACACAAAGTGGCAGCAATGTATTATGCTTCAGTAGTAGAAAGAGAAATAGATTATTGTTTCTTGTTGTGCCATGCCACTTAACGATCACCAAGAAAGAATGCAACACCACTGGTGCTTTTCCTATCATCCAAACAACCAGCCCAATCAACATCAGTATATACAATCAATGAAAAATCATTGCTTCTAGGATACCAAAGACCATAATCAAGAGTGCCCTGAATGTATTTAAAAATTCTTTTAACAACAGTGACATGAGATTCTTTAGGTGAAGCCTGAAACCGAGCAACAGTGCAAACTGCCTGCATTATGTCAAGTCTAGAAGCAATTAAATATAATAGACTGTCAATCATTGATCTATATTCAGTTTGATTTCTATCAGGAGAATCATCAATCTTAGTAAGTTTACATCCAGTAATCATTGGAGTGCTAACTGGATGGCATTCATCCATCTGAAATTTCTTAAGCATCTCTTTAGCATACTTGGTTTGAGAAAGAAATATTTCATTTGCACATTGAGAAATTTGAAGACCCAATAAGAAATTTAATTCCCCCAATAATGATATTTCAAATTCAGATTCCATCAGCTAAGAGAATTTTTTACTTAGAGTAACATTATTGCAGCCAAAGATAGTGTCATCAACATAAATTTCAACAACCAAAATATCAGAACCTTCAGTTTTAACATAAAGATTGTTGTCTACACCTCCTCTAACAAAGCCATTAGAAATCAAATAACTGTCCAGCCTAGAGTACCAAGCTCTAGGAGCTTGTTTTAAGCCATAGAGGGCCTTTTTCAACCTGTAAACATGGTTTGGCTTATCTTTGCAAATGAATCCTTTAGGTTGTTCAACATAGACCTCTTCATCTAAGTAGCTATTTAAAAAGGCAGTTTTGACATCCATTTGATAAACAGTAAAGTCTTTATAAATAGAATAAGCCAAGAATATTATGATAGATTCTAATCTAGCAACAGGTGCAAAGGTTTCACCAAAATCAATACCTTCTTGCTGAGCATAGCCTTTGCAGAAAAATCTTTCCTTGTTGTGAACAACATTGCCATTTTCATCAAGCTTGTTTCTGTATATCCATTTGCTTCCAATGACATTCTTGTCATCCGGTCTTGGGACTAACTCCCAAGTCTAATTTTTCTCAATTTGATCAATTTCTTCCTACATAGCATTAAGCCAACATGAGTCTGTGAGAGCTTCATTAAAAATTTTAGGCTCAAACTAAGTAACTAGACAGAAAGCTATTTGTACCTTTTCATCAGATTTTGAGGCCTTTCTTCTAGTTTGAACTCCTACATTTTTATCCCCAATAATCTGATCTTTGGGGTGATATTTAGCTAGAGCTTTTGATGCAACTTTTCAGGACTTGTTGTTTCATTTCTAGGGCTTGCTGAATTAGTATTAGGCTTTGCTATTTTAGCTCCTTTTGAAATTATTTCTCGTTCAAGTTCTTCTTCCTCATTATCCTGCAAAGATTTAGCATACAAATGTGGCCTTTCATCAAATTTTACATTAACAGCTTCAACAATCTTATTAAGCCTTTTGTTAAGGCATTTATAAGCTTTGTTGTGAGTTGATTATCCCAAAAAGATACCCTCATCACTCTTTGATTGAAATCTCCCAAGGTTATCATCATCTTTCTTAATAAAACACTTACTTCCAAAATTTTTAAAGTGTTTGACAGAAGCAGTTTTTCCATACCAAAGTTCATAAGGAACGTGTTTAGATTTCACCCTAAGCTACACTCTATTCAAAATGTATACAACTGTATGAACAACTTCTTTCCAATACATATTAGACAACTTAGCTTCATATAGCATGGTTCTAGCCATTTCTTTTACAGTTCTTTTATTACATTCAACTAGCCCATTTTGTTGAGGTGTTTTTGTTGCAACATACTGTCTTTTAATGTCATGTTGTTCATAGTAATCAATAAACTCATGAGAAGTGAACTCACCTCCTTTGTCAAATCGCAGACATTTAAGTTTCAAATCAAATTCCTTCTCAACCAATTTACGAAAGATTTTAAACTTTTCAAATGCTTCTGATTTGTGCTTAAGAAATGTGACACAAACCATTCTAGTATAATCATCCACAAACAACATAAAGTACTTTTCACCATTAATAGACCTTGTTCTGGTTGGTCCACATAAATCAGTATGCACAAGCTATAAAGGTTTTGAAGAAGAATGTTCTTTTGTTTTGAAGCTTACTTTTTTTTGTTTACCACTTAGACATTCTTTGCACACAAAATTTTATGGCTTGTTAAGGATTGGTAAACCTCTAACATTCTGATTCTTACTGATTCTAATCAGATTTTCAAAGTTTATGTGTTCTAATATTTCATGCCTAAAATTTTCAACAAGAAAACTGTCATGCCGTGAAATTTTTGCTATAAAACCAAACATTTTTTTTTTTAAATAATATTAATGCTTGGGGATTAACTACCATACTCAAAAAGGTAGATAATTATCAATTTATTTGGAGATGTGCTAATGCAAAGTCTTTGTCATTAAATTTCCTGATGGGGAAGAAGAAGAGTGAACAATGACATGTGCATAGAATCCATCGTGTGTACCTTAAGTCGTTAGGGGTTACAGTCATAATAATTTCTCTATTTAACCGCTTACTGTGTGTTTCGAGCCTTCACAACATAATTTAAAAGTGTGGCAATCTATCATCCCCTCAATTTAAACATTTGGCAAGGACACTACTATATTTTTTTTAAAAGCGTTAATGCATACATATTGTGTATAAATATCCAAAACCACACATGATAACAAAAAGAACCTACACACCCCAGAAGAATAAAAACAATGACCCCAAACACTAGGTTTACCTTTGTTATTCCCTTTGGTATTTTATCTTAATCAACAACACTCACAATGTTAAAATACATATATATTTAAAAATATTACTATCAATTGATCATATTATTATTAGTGTTAATATCTCCTTTTAAATTCTCTTAATGTAACAATAATGATTATTTAACTCACATATTTTACATATAAAAATACTACATATATTCAAATAATAATTTTCCATTTCTTACAACTATTAATATAATAAATAATCTAGATTCCTTATTATATTACATTTTCTAGAAGAACCATAATTAAATAACATATTTTATTTACCCTACTACTTAAAGAACTATTATAAAAGATAAACAAAAGATTAAGTGAAAAATAATTAATAAGTAATAATTGGTATAAATAAAGAATAAATATAATTTATTCCCTTAAAAGGCTAATAATACACATATTTTCTTTTGTTATATTAAATCACTATATTTCCTCCCATTTTTAAGGAGTAATAATCAATTCACTTACCTTTTCTCTAGGGAAAAAACATTTAAGTTAATAAAACCATTACCCATGTCTTTTATTTTCCTTCTCTTTAGGCAATAGAAGTGCACAAAATCTAATTAAATGATAACGAATTAAAGTGTTCCAACATTGGTAATTATTGTAACATTTAGATAACTTTTATATAACTATTTGTGAAAAACTATGTATCAAATTTAACACAATAATAAACATGTTAATACCTTTCCTTTCAAATCAATATAAAAATATACGATGGCTCAAATCCTTCTATAAAATAAAGGCCAACTACCACTTATAAATTTTTAACTTATAAAAAACCATGAGTAATTTACTATGAAGTAAAATTTGTTTGTCTTTTGTCTTTTTTTTTTTAAATCAGTTATTTAGTTACAATTTTGTGAAATCTAATGTTTTATTTACATTGTAAAAATTAAAAAAACCATTTCAGTTGGGAAATTTAAACAAAATTTGTTGTATCTTATTAAGTTTTGATGCTAGTTTAATTTTATTTTATTTAATATATATATACTCACTCTGAAGGGATAATTTTAAAAATTATAAGATTAAGTATTAAGCAGCAAATAAATTTATATATTAATTATTTTTTACTATATATATTATTAATTTCATTTAAAAGGAGGGAAGAGGCCCTCAAATAAAGAGAAGCTTTGTATATTTTTCTTTCTAAAGAAACTCCACTAATACTAACCTCTATCCCCCTATGATTTATTATTTAATTAATTAGAATCTCAGTTTTAGATGGTGGGGATATATCCCCCTCTAATGAAATTTCCATTATCATGTGAGACAAGGATTTTAATACATTTTTGATACCTTTATTACTCTCACTAAACACGATGGAAATAATGCAATTTTCTGTAATTTTATTATCAGTGCATATTGTAGCGTAAAAAGAAAAATAGATTTCAGGGACTTTTGGAGCAGATCAGCTAAAGGGGGTAGTAAAAAAAAGTGAAGGCATCACGACGAGAGAAAAATAAATAGTGCGCTCTCGCTAACTAGTTAGATTAATTACGATTTTACTAATTCAGCTTTATTTATTTTTAATTTATTTTTCTTAATCCAGGCCTGGGCCTCCTCGCGGGAACTGTTGATATGTCATTAATGCTCTACTAAGATCTTCTACTAGATAATCCATTAAAGGAGGTGAGTTTGATGTTCCTCTATTTTGATAGAGATCCCATAATTTATCTATTCACCAGGCATATAAAGAAATAAGACATCCTATGAATGATGAATGCTTTAAATAAGTTTGTTGAGGCCCACATCTTGTTAGATGCATATCTTAATCCTATGGACTAGATAGATCTCTCACCATCATGCCTTTATTAAAAAGTAAGCCATCTGCAACTTACAGTGGATATTTATTTGTCATTTAATTGACCCCACAACTTCCCAGACGTCTCTCCTCAAACTTTGTTTCCTGAAGATGGGTTAGTCAGGTATTTTCTTCCTCTCTGATTATTTTTTTTTGTCTCTTCCCTCTACCTGATGGTGTAAGCAGTGTCGGAAGGATAGATCATGCGATTGAAGTATTTATGGAAAAAATATCCCAGTCTTCATTTCTTGTACAGAGATTATGGAACGTAGAAGTCAGAAATTTAATTTTTCATGCAGATGGTAGATCGCTGGCTTAGCATGTGAGGGGTACAGGGATTGATACCCCATATCTCCATGTCTTATTTAGTTGGACCAACAGCACTACTAGAACATTATTATGTGACACGTTTTGCTGAAGCTTTTGTTAAGGTCCAGAAGAAAGTTTCTTTTATCACAAATAAAATTTTTTATGATCTGAGAATGAGTTACAAGAATTTCATAACGATTTTGAATTAAGTGGGTGAATTTGGAGTGAAATTTTTAACCACACTTAACTTTTAACACCACGAAATCCATTCTCATTAGGGGTTTGTTCTAAAAGGAAAATGCACCAGCAAGACAAAAAGAGGAATCTTATCAACTCGCTATGTGTTACAAGATATGTTAATGGTGGACTGTCTACTGACTTTAGAAGCACTTGATTTCAACCACCAGAGAATGTTGGCTTTGTGTTAGTGTTGGAGGCTATTTGTGGCTCTTTTGCTGGAATGTGCAAGCTTTCCAACTCTTTGAACGACTTATCATTCATGTTAATTCAGCCATATGAAGTGCTTTGTAGCCCATTTTTATTGTATGTAAAAGACATGACTGTATCGTCATGCTACATGCATGGCTTCTATAACCCTTATCAATAAATATTGTTGCAGTTTTATTACAGCTCCATTTTTATTTTATTTTCCTTATTTGCTTACAGATATGTACTTATTTTACAATAAAATGATAATCTAAATATCTAATTTCCTATAAAATTTCTTGTAAAAGAAAATAAAAATAAATTATTTAGCTTTATCTTTTTTATATTTTACATTATTATGAAT
Organism: Sequoia sempervirens; assembly: GCA_007258455.2. NCBI lineage: Eukaryota > Viridiplantae > Streptophyta > Pinopsida > Cupressales > Cupressaceae > Sequoia > Sequoia sempervirens. Next base: position 102,457,267 of record VDFB02179234.1, read on the forward strand.
GCTTGTACAAGTTTTATCCTTTATGTATAAGAATTGCTAATTGGTATATGCAACAAAAATGAATACTTCCTTGACATCATGCACAACTTTTCAATAACATATTCCTAAATTTACATTAAAAATGTTTCTTTTAATCCCACCCATGAGAAATTACAACATTTCTAATTAACTATTTATTTATTTCTCTCATAAATAACTTGACTGAACAATGGAGAGAACACAATTAGATCTGCATAATTTTTATTTCTAAAATACCAACCACTTTTATTTTTTCAACAAGACTATATATATTTTCTTAAACTCACCTCATTACAACTCATATAAATTAAGTAAATGACAAATCAATCCATAAGGGCTTGCTCTCCACCCTAGCGTAATGGTGTCATGGAGCCTCGTAGGCTCTAGCCATACCCCTGAGCAAGAATATTTCAACCCCAAGGTGATGAATGGGGTCCTCTCAAAATTTTACGAAAGGAATGGAAATAGCACAACATTCATATTGCATACATATAGACTCTTCACCCACTATATTCAACAATAATCCACACAACCATATCACTCTATTGCTACAACTAAACAAAAGGAAGATGGAAATAGCAAAACTTATCTCCTTGCTCCAGGTGTTGGACTTTAACTCTTTTATCCCTCTTTCCTCTCCAACCAAACCATCTGGGTCACTCTCTCTCTCCATCAAGACTCCTCTCATCTTCTGATTCTTTCTACCACCTTCTCTAAAGTTCTCCAAAGGGAGAAGTGGGTAACAACCAAATATTCCATCTTCTTGAGATATATAGGGATCCTCGAAACCTACACTCTTTCCCACAAGTGCTCACACATGTGTGAGTCTTGTGCCAATTCAAGAACTTTTGGGGAGTAGAAGGTTGAGAGTGACAAGTCACTCTTCCCAAGCCCCAAAACTTTTTGAATTTGTCACATTCATGAATGTGGACTTTTGAGGGGTCTTTTCACATTCCAAGGACAAGTTCACATGTGGAAAAAAGATTCCAAACCCATAGGTATAAGTCCTAGGGGTCTATTCTTTTTCAAAAACCAAGGAAATTGATTTAATAATCCCTTTTAAAACCCACACAAAAATCCATACGAATTTTGATCTTAACCAAGGGTTCCAACCCCAACCAAACTTCACATCACAAGTCCTACAATTGGATTCTACTCAAACATAATCACCCAACCAATAATAAAACCTCAAACCCTTCTAAGTCAAATAAGGCTACACTTAAAACTTCCCAAAGATGTATTTGATTTGATTCCAACATTTATCTATGCTCCTATTTGCATATTCGATTCTCAACCTTTAATGTTAATCCCACATCGACTCACTTAATTTCCTGCACAACATAATTAAGCACAGTTAGACATAATAATAAACCACATTAATTGTAAATCGAATCTTTGTAACTTTATTCATGAATCATTTACATAGCTAATTACTCTTCCAATGTAATATGACACAACAATTATCTTATTTCAAATTCATCTTATAAGTTCGAATATCATACAATAATTCACATGCACATACATCTTCATTAAGTAAAATAACAATGATATAACATAAAGTAAAAATAAACTATAAGGTTACTATTAGACAATCACCTTCATATCACTCGCAAAATATCTAACCATCTATTTAGGAGAAATATATAACAATTTAAGGTTGTATTAGTCACATGCAAAGAGAGGCTCTCTTCAATTTGGCCCATTAAACACATACCTTGATTATTGTCATTGCTTGATGTGTTGAGAAGATTGTACACATTTCCTTTTGTCCTCCTTCCAGCTGCAACAGCCTTTCCAAGTTTGTTCTTAATCTCACATCCCTACGAAGTGAAAAGAACATGATAACCACTATCACAGATTTGACTAACACTTAGAAGATTGTGCTTGAGACCTTCCACATAGTACACATTATAGATAGGAGTGTCTTCATTCAGAAGAAGTGAACCTCTACCTTTAATTTGAATACCAGAGTTATCACCAAACTTAACATATCCACCTACATAATCTTCAAGATTTATAAACTTATCCTTGTCACCAGTCATATGGTTAGAACATCCACTATCCAGGACCCATAAGTCCTTTTTCTTGGAATGAAAAGCTATTTGAACCAACATAGTTTTCTCAATGTTGTTGATAGTCTTAGGTTTCCAAACCTTTTTAATTTTCTGTTGTTTAGATTGCAGATCAGTTCTGTACTGTTTGACAGAATGTCCCAAAGCATTGCATTTAAACATCTGAGATTGTCTATCTAACAAAACCATAGTGTTTCCTAAGACCAAACCTGGGTATTCTAGGATTCATAAGCCTGCAAGTGCTCACCTTATGGCCAATTTTTTTGCAGAAAAAACAATAACCATAGAAGAAAGGATTGACTCTGTATGAAGATCTATTACCTCTTAAAAATTGAACATGATCCTTACCAAATTCTGAGTGATTTGAACCTGAACCTTTGACTTCAGAAGAAGGGTTTTGTTTTGCATTGTCAATTGAGCATTCACCCTTTTCAAAACCAACACCAGTTTTATCTTTATACATCTTCTGCTTGCTAAGCATCTCATTCAGTTTTAGAGTGCTTTCATAGTTTTCAATTTCCTTCCTAAGACAAACTACTTCTTTTTCCAGTTTTTGAATTTCTTGATCTTTGTAGCTTACAGTCTCTCGAAGACAGTCTTCAACTCTTTTAGCTTCTTCAAGTTGAGTTTTCAAAGAGACCATTTCATGATCTGGTTTATGTTCTTGAGCAAGAACTTGTTTTTTGAGTTTTCTGACCTCTTTTAAAGCACATTTCAACTCACTTTCAAGATCTACCTCACCTTCTTCAATGTCAATGGTGTTTGAATCTTCTTGCTGAGTAATCTCAGCCATGAACAAGTTTTCATCTTCTTCTGTTGATGAATCTTTAGACTCAAAATCAGTTTCATCTTTGCTAAATAAACTCTTCTTCTTTATGAAGTTGAAATTCTGTTTAGGTTTAACTTAGGCCTTCTTCTTAGGATATTTTTTAGATTTCTCATTGTCACTGATTTGATCATCATAGGGACACTTTGCAGCAAAGTGACCTATTTTTCCACAGTTAAAACATTTAAAGGGAAGTTTTCCCTTATATTTTGGGTATGTGCGATCAAGGATGGGCCAAAAGGACATTATTATGGGTATTTTTAGGTATGTGGTCGATGACATTTTTTTACCCAAAATTAATGAAAACAAAAAGGGTTTTAGAGGACTTCAGCTTCCACCAATATAAATTATGCTTCTAATATGAATTTATCAAATAATTATTATTCATTTTTATTAGAACTACAACTAAAGTCTTGATCGATAGGTCGACAGAAAACATCTATAACTTTCAATGTATCACATTTTTTTTGAATCCAAAATATGCATCACATTCTATGCTTCACATAATATAGATTAAAAAGAAAATTAAATTTTCATGTAGTTTTGACCAAGCAAGTGGTTTGACATACAATTTTTTTCATAGTTTTTAAAATTTTTAATAAAAAAATTCTCATAATTAATTATTTACTTAGAAAAAAAAAATTACAAAAAATATGCATCACATATAGATTACGATTCTTCTATTTATATATAAATATTATAGTGTAATTTTTATTATTTTATTATGGTTAGGTGGTCGACATACACTCCATTTATTTTTTCCCTAAATTTAAGTACTACCTATTGAAATTTAAAATTTTCAAATAGATTTTATATTTTTAATTAAAACCTAGTAGTTTAGAACTACATTCAATTTTCTTACGATTATCTACATATATTTTGAAATAATATAGATAACTCATTCAAATTCTTATGTCAAGTTGCCTAACACTGGATTTTTCTCAATTTTTACTCACTTATGGCTTGTTTTTCCATGATGATCTCTCGCATACACCCATTTTCCCATCCCTTTTTAAATCTTCTAACAAAATGAGATTCTTTAGAATTAGACAACTCTAATTCACTGACATCGACTTTTTCTTTCTTTTCAGAGTTAAAGGCAGTTTCTTTTCCAGTTGAATTGTTTTTGCTAGTTCTCATTTCAAAGGCAGTAAGTATTCCTTGCAGGCTATCTAAGGTAAGTTTATCAAAGTGTTTCTTTTCTTCTAGGGATGAAACCTTAGATTCAAATTTGGATGGTAAAGTCCTAAAAACCTTTGTCACCACATCAAATTCATTAACCTCTTGACCTAGACCTTTCATTCCATTGACAACTTCATCAACTCTTAGGAAATATTTAGCCACTTTCTCATCATCCTTCATTTTCAACTCCTCAAACTGATGTTTGAGTGTAATGATTTTTGACAGTTTGACTTTCTCATTCCCTTGATATATAGTTTCAAGTTTTTCCCAGATTCCATGAGCAGATTTGCAATGCATGACTTTAATGAACACATCTTTAGTTAACCCACACAAGATGGCATGCTTAGCTCTAGCATTTGTTTCATACCTCTTTTTTTCAGCAGCATCAGTGGGAATAGTGCCTGGTACATTGTAATCTTCTAAAACAATGCTCCAAACATCAACATCAAAAGAAACAAGAAAAGCTTCCATTCTGATTTTCTAGAACACATAATCCATTCCATCAAATAACGAAGCTCTGGTTATAGAGGCACCATCATGAGAATGTGCCATTAAAAATAAACTCCAAGACCAAAATCAATCCAAGGTGATTAAAACCTATCAAATGACCCTATGCTAATACCAATTGTTGGAGTTAAAATGATACTGAGAGGGGGGGTGAATCGTCTTAATAGATTTGACTCATTTTCAAAAATTAGAAAACCATAGCTCAAATTTGATCTCAATATTATTCTCGATTAAAGCATTCATGAGTTGAATGTAATCATTTATTAATAGGATTGAGAAAAGTAATAAACCCAACAAAGAACTGAAACAACAACAACACTATAAAGTAGTGAACACACAGAAGAACAAAGAGACAAGATTTTGTCGAGTGGAAAACCCCCTAGGGTATAAAACCACTCCCGAAATGCCTTGCAGGCTTAATCTTTTAAACAACTATTCACAAAGCCTTATAGGCTAATTTCTGAGCACCAACTCAAGGAGCACCAACCCCTCATTTTGAAACACCAATTTCAAGGAGCACCAACCCCTCATTTTGAAACACCAATTTCAAGGAGCACCAACCCCTCAAATTGTTTTAAAAAATAATAATGACTCAAAGGATTTCTCTGTTTTCAATTAAGCACATATCTCTCTATTTTCTCATCTACAGTTTATTCATACATTTCCATACAGACAAGGAATGATACTCTCAAAATTACAAGAGAGATTACACTGTTTTCAACACAAGTATTTATATACTTTTCAAGAAGATCTTCAGTGAATGCGTTTTTCACCAGAATCTAAAACTCACTTGCTAATTTTAGCTGAATAATGATAGTCTGTCGATGATGGTAAAAATTAAGAGTAATGCTTATCCAAAGAATTGAAAATCATCCATAATTTCAAAACCGCAACTGCTCAAAAAGGTAACTCAATGAATATTCTGCCATGTAACGATTCTGAGATTTGATGCCAATCAATAATGTTGGCTATCAACTATATTTTGAAATTTCCATGATGGCCACAGAGTTTGAGACTTCATTAACCATTCACTGAGACATCCATATAGTCCTGCCAAAGGAAATTAAATTGCCAAACATTCCTCTTAGTTATCACTTTCGCCATGACCCATCAAAGTCGGGTAGAGGACATAACGAATACATTATGTTACATCGAGAGCCATGTGTTATGTTCTTTCCAATCCCTAAGACATAAGCAAGTTTCTCACTGAGATACCCTTTTCATTTCATTCACTGTCACTATAACCTTTTGATATCAGAAAGACCCTATGCAGATCACACTATGTTTCACCAAAAGACTTTATCCCTTGTAAGTTGTTGTAACATAATGGTTCTCTTGCCAATGCATCCTTCTATCTTATGAGTGTCACTATAGCATACCATCATCGTGGAGATCTCTCATAGAATGCTTGAGTCATACCGAAAGTTATTCATTTTACTTTGTCACCAAGACACACCAACCTCGCCATGACCTCACTTTGATGACAGAGTCTCACCAAAAATATTTTTTGACTCTTGTGTGTCGCTGTAACCTACAACCTTCGGGTAGACCTCTCGGAGATTACATTGTCATACTGAAAAAACTTTATCCACTCAGAGTCACTGAGACAATACCAATCTCTTGCCGAAAACACTTCATAATACTTAGTCCACAAGATTAAAGTGTTTCTTGACATTACACCGGAGAAAAACTCTTGCCGATATGTAATTTTTCCACTTGCGGTCGGCAAGACTAAAGTGTTCGCCAAGACGTTACAACAAAGAACAACTCACGCCGATGAGCACCCTTTGTTGCCGGTTGGGGAGACATGATGAGTTCACTAAGACATCATATCGATGCCGCAACTCTTGCCAATATGATCTTTCTATTCAACCTCCGATCAATGAGACATAACAATCTCGCCGTGACCTTATACCGACAATATAACTTATGTCGATATGATCCTTTTCTATTGCCAAAACAAAAGAGAAGTCATGCCGAAAGTTGCTTGTGAAAGTCCATGTGCAATGTCGGTGAGACTGAAGGTCACTCGCCGAGACCTTATGCTGAAAACCCTAACTCTTACCGATGTATCTTCCCACCACTGGTCGGTGTGACAATGTACAATCGCTATGACTTCACACTGAAAGAAATATGTCTAGCCGAACTAAATCTTTAATGTGCCAGTCAGTCAATGTAACAAGTCAAACTCACCAAGACACAATGCCAATAGGATTACTTACGTCAATGAACCTCCTTTTGTATTAGTCGATGAGACTGGACTCATTCGGTAAGGCCTCTCAACAGTGAAAGATACTCATGTGGATAAACCTTTCCACTATCGCCGAGACCACAAGAATGTCATGCCAATAGTCCTTTCCTCTATCACCAAGACCACAATAATATCATGTCGATATTCCTTTCTTATGTTGCCAAGACCACTTGAATGTCATGCCAATATGATACCCAAAGTAGAATTTTGTTATCAAGGACAAACCAAATAGAATATAATTGAGATGCAACAAATACCCATGTAAAATGACTTATAGACTTCACAACATATTAGTTTGACAACTATTATATTTGTTATAAAATGGAGCCAAGCATGACTATTCTTATAATAGCCTCGTACACAAGTAACACCACAATATCGCTTTTGACAATGCAACTTAACCAATTCATTTTCTTGCCTTGAAAAGAAAAAGAACAATGGAAAATAATAGTTCTATATTATCTAATGGTAAATAATGGAGCCCAACTTACAATATATGCATGTATATATATATGTATATATATATATGTATGTATGTATGTATGTATATACATATATATATATATGTGTTTGTGTGTGTGTGTGTGTGTATCTATATAAGTACATGTATATATATGAAGATGTATAGATGTATATGTATATATATGTACATGTTTATTTATGTATATCTATATGTATATATGTATATATATGTGTCGTGGTGTAAGTGTGCAACAAAAAGTAAATGGAATATTTAATGTTACAGTGTTTGGAAGTGTACTATAAAATATGCAAGAAAATATATTGATTCAGTTGCATTGCCAGAAGAGCCATTTTGACATTATCAATATGTTACACATATTGTACAATTAAATACTTTATTCTTATCAACATGTCAATACTATATGACTCAATGCTATAACTATATAGTCATGATTTTTATAGAGCATAGACAACACTTATACATGCTACTTTAAAGTCTACTTATAATCGTAGTCTACATAATTACACATAAACATAATATACAAACATGTTTAGAGATACATATATATGTATATCTTTGACTACATATATGCATATATATATCTTCCTATATGGGTATTTTTATATATCAATCAGGGAATTGAGTATATATATATGTGCATATGTATCTGTCTATCTGTCAGGGAACTCAATATAGTTTTCCTCTTTGTGTGTGATATTTACTATCAAACAAGTGTTATTCTAATACCTGTTATATAATTCCTCTATTTGTTTCCAATATATAGTATGAAATAATGTAGCTTGAATCTTATATCAATATGTTTCATGATATCTTTTTCCCCTCATCTATTTCAAGATTTGCAAATACTACATGATTAAATGATATCTTCTTAGGAAATAGAAAATTCAACCATATAGCCTATTGTGAACCCAAGATCCTAACACCTGCAAAACACAACAAATACACATATTAGAAGATTGAAATGCAAGTTAGAATCTAAGTTCCCCATGAAATCTATTTACAAAGCTTAAATTAGGAAAAGAGATGAAGAACACAATAAGAAAGAAATAAAAGAGGGATTGAATCCTAATTAAACAAGAAAAGTCTTGATCCCATGGGGGAATTGGTGCCAATTTGATGTGAAAATTGGCCCTTTCCCAACTCCAATGATGAAATGTTGATTAGTGATGAAGATTGATCCACTTTGTGAACATTCAATGAAGCTCCATGATGAAAAACATGCATAACCTAGCTAAGACTTTATGGAAATTGATGAAAATTGCTATGCTTGAGAATGGATTTGAGTATAATAACTTTGCTCAAATTGTGGATGCTAAAATGAGGAATGAAGCCTCTTATTTATAGAATGACAAGTTGGGGAAATGCCTAAAATGAAGTAATGTGGGACTAACATTCAACCAATGGAAAGGTGCCACTTTTCAAGAGATGGATGGATAAAGGACGTGCACATTTTGATGAATGTGCCCATAAATGCATAAATTTGAAATTTGAAAATGGTGAAATGACAAACTGGAGGGAGAGTCAAATGGAGTAATGGCCACTTGGATCAATGCAAAAGGACATGTAAGATCAAATAAATGTCTTGTTGGAAGGACGAAGTCCACTTGGATTTGAATTCAAATTTGAGAGAATATTCCTCTATTATTCCATGTTGAAAGAAAATAAAGATTTAATAAATGAATTAAATTTATTTTCATGTGCAAGTGGCAAAAGCTAGAGGATGGGACATGAATTAAGATTAACTTAATCAAAGGTTAATTAATTTAATGAAGGATTAGATGATGTGACAAATTTGACTTAGATTTATGGGTTGATTTAAATCAAATATGAGAAGAATATGATAAAAGGATTAATTAAATGAGGACTTTTTATTTATTTAATTAAAGGAGATGAAATTAGATTAAATAAAATAATGTTTTAATTTATTTAATTTAATGAGATATAATTTAGGGATTTAATAAAATAAAATTAATTATTTAATTAAATAGGGATAATTAGATCAAACTAATTGATTTAATTAACAAAAAAGAATGACTTAATCAGATAAATGGTTTATTTAATTAAGAGAGGAAGATTGATGAATTTAATCAAATAAGGGTATTTGATTAAATGGCTAGACCGAGGGATGATTTAGGATGAAACAATGTTAGTAGTCAAGATCAGATGTGCAATGTCAATTGGTATATTTTCCATGTCTACATTTTGCCCTTCTTTGAAGCAAAATACTTGCTACGTTGGTTCAAAGAATAAATTTTCTTGATCAAAATTAAAAAATCTCTAATTTTTTTTAATGCCCCATTGCTGCCCCAACAAATGAAGAATTACGCTAGTATACTTCCCCCTTGAGAGATTGAGTGAAATGGTTCAATTTGAGGGTCGATATCATGACAAAGAGAGTCAAGATTAGTTCAACTCAAATGTTTGATGTAGATAGATTTGATGATGTAGATAGTAATCAACTATGGGTAGCCTCATGCCTATTTTGATATATTACACACACTTGATTTTGATTTGTACCATGACAGTTACATTATTGATAATATAAATGAGATGATTATGATGTTTATATGTAACATGGATGATATGATGATGCATGGATGATATGGATGCACATGATATGATATGATGATGGTTTTGTGATTATTCAAATGGATGATAATGTATGGTTTATGAGATCCTTAGAATAACCAATTTATATTATGCAATGATGAAATGAAATGCATGTGAGCTAATCAATGTTTCTTATATGATATGATATGCAGTATGCTGACGGTTTTTTGGATGTAAGATGAATGCAATGATAATGATTTGCAATTAACTATCATGGTACCATGCTAGTTCAAAAAACAAGAGATAGAAGAAAATAATGGATTCCAACAAGACATGAGAGATGATAATGATGATGATGTTTTTCTTGTCGAGGAGTTCAGTCTTTCAAAGGACCAATTACCTTATGTTTGATTACACACATAAGTACAATGCATCAAAGTATAAATAATTAGGATGGCATTGCACTTAGTTTTATGGACTTTGACTTGACAATCAGATAGGAGTATCCTTGTTCACACTTGACATACAAAAACTTTGCTAGGATGCACCTAACAAGGAAAGTATTCTCCAAGTTATATTACAAGAACATCCAACAAGCACAATAGACAAAAGATAATGATCAATGCCCCATTCCTCTCTCTAAATCATTTTGAGTAGACATAATCAAGAGGTCATTGGAATGAGTGCAATAAGATAAATCAAAAGAAAAGATCAAGTATGCAAACAAGTAAATGTTCTTCATACCTCTAGCCAAGGGGATTTGTTTTAGGATAAGAATCCAAAGTGATATCCAAAATGATGCCCATTGTCAGAATGATATATCCTAGGACACAAATAATATAGGATGATGATAGGTTGGTAATTTGTTTGATAGGATTTTGTTATAAGGTTGAGTGACATGCTTGAAAATGATAAAGATTTTGATTTTGCATTTAAAAGTTTGAAGTTTGCTTTTGTTTTTACATTTGAAGCTTACTTTTGTTGATTGTTGTGGTTGTTTTTGTTTGTATTGCCAAAGAATGAAGGTGATGATTTTTTTTATTATGGATGAGATTGTTGCGACTGAAAGCGAGATGAGATGGATGGATTTTTTCAAGTATTTGGATGTTATTGAAATATTTTGAGGTTGTTTTTGGTATTTTCTGATATTTTGCAAATGTTTTGATTTTCTAAGATTTTATGAATGTTTTTGGATTTTGTGTGTCGGGGGTTGATCAAAGATTAGCCTACTGCCTACGTGTAAGCTCAGAGATGATGTATTTCAAATGCCATGTTTTTGATGTTTTTTTGACTTTTTGACCTATTTTTGGATTTTGATATGATTTTGGATGTTTTTGGATTTTCTTGGTTTTCTGATGTTTTTGGCTTTTTGCATTATTTTGATGATTTGGATATCGATATGTGATAATATCAGTGATATTTTTTGGGATTTTGTTGAAAACCAAGCTAAGGTTGATTGATCAGATCAATGGATTGATGATGATAACATTGTTGAGGATACACAACAATGCAAGGGTAGTGTTAAGCAACACAAGGATTACGATGGATATCCCAAGATGATGAGGGATTGATTAGATTTTGTTGAGGATAACATTGTTGAGGATCCACAACAATGCAAGAATAGTGTTAAGTAACACAAGGACTGAGAATGATATGATGAGATGATGATGGATTGATTGGATTTGATTGATTAGGATTCTAAAGCTTGGTTTTGGAACAAAATTGTTTGAATGATTTGATGTGACACTAAAGTGAAAATTAGATGTGACTAATATTGACTGTTTGGATTGTTGTTTGATGAAAGATAAAGCTTGATAAGGAACATTGTCTCATCAAAATATGCCATTGGCTAGTGATTTGGATATTTTCTCACAAGTATTTTGGCCATATTTCACATTTTCCAATGTTCGGATTACCACATAAGTTGGAAGATATAGATCAATATTTATTTCAAAGCAAGATGTAAATACATGCCCCTAGTTTCTATCAATGAATGGAATGTCACGGGTGGATGCTTGGATAGGTGTGTGGATGGATGGATATGGTAAGCATGCAAAGGATTCCAAGGATTATCTTGTGATAAGATAACAAGTTCAAATAGAGGATATTTATTTGGATAATGCTTCATGGCTTAGATAACATTGGGTAGGATAGGATTAATGAAAATGACCCATGTCAAGATATTGACCATAAGCAAGTGTAAAGTGTGTACCAAAGTTTATCAATATCAAGATAACTTGGAGTATGGATCTAGATATATGCATATGGATTGGATAAATGGTGCACGTAGATTCTAGGATGAATGGATGAATGGATTTATTATGGCTAGGATGGATGGAATGTTTGATTTATTATGGATGGGATGAGATGCTTCCACATGAAATGGTGCACATAGTTGCCCAATTCTACACATGACACGTATTTTCCAGGTTTTTCTCATGGTACCTGTCCAAAGTGCCATCATAGTGGTTTTCACTAGAGGACAATTTTTTTCTTTACTAAATTTTCAATCCTTTTTCTAATTTTTTTTGGATTATTATTATTATTATTATTATTATTTTTGAAATATTTTAAGCTCATGTTGAACCACCTTTTGTTATCAATGTAGATGATTTTTTGATAATGTGTCATCAATATCCTAGTTGAAGAAGTTTTTTGGCCAAAATACGTGCACTTGAATATAACTTTTGAGATCCTTGATCTGCTTGGTTGATACCGGAGTTAACTTTGTCTTTGTGCGCACATCATGATAGAGTGCCTTCTGAATCCTTGTGATGGTAGCTACCAATACATGGTCAATGTGAGAATTAGATATCATGCATGGAGGCATGGATGGAGTGTGTTTAGGGATAAAAGATGGATTGGTTGATAGTTTGGAACCTTTGACTTTCCAAACTTGGGAAGATGAGCAATTATGGATGGATACAAAAGTATGTTTGGAATTAGGACCAACTACTTGATATACTTTGTACATTGCTTAACACACCTGCTTTTGCTTTTGTGGACATCTTTAATGGATACTTTTCCCTTTTTATTTTTCCCTATAGTTTATTTGAATAATGGAGTTTGATAGGGATAATCTTTCTTTGTTTTTTTTGGTATCCATGTGTATATTATTTTTCCATTATGCTCCTTAGCTTCTTTTGCTTTGATGACATCCTTTGTGCTTTGATTCAAATCTTTCTTTTGATGTTGGTCCCAATTCATGGATGGGATGATGGGTGGAAAAAGATTTGTGACTTGGTTGGTTGTAGTATTGACATTGATTTCACCATAAGTAATATTCATGCTCCCTATGTTGACATTTACTTAAGACATAGTTTCCCCTAGTATGGTGGTAGTAGCACCTTTTTTCTTTCCTTTTTCTTTTCTTAAAATGTCTTGTTCAGTAAGCCTTCTCTAATAAATGACCACTGCAGATGATGTTATTTCAATTTGATGCTCTGCTAACTTTGGAATATGCTATTCTATCTGACCTATTTCCTTGAGTGGGTAAGGCTAGATACCTTCATACTTGATGTCCTTAGTCTGAATTTTGGATATATTTAATCTTGATGTTAAAAATTTTGTTTCACTATAGGAATCAATAACCTCCTCTTTTTGTGTAATAATGTCAAGAGTAAAGGAATCTTGTATTGAATGAAGATCATCTACATGTCCATTCACAAAAAGCATCTCTTGGGTAGATGGAGGAATATCTGATATGTGGATGTGATCATCATTTGTGACATCTTGTATAGATAGGAGAGTGTCCATTAGATAATTGTAGTAGCTTGGAGATAAAAAAAATCTTGATCTTGAATGATTTTGGAATTTCTTTCAACATGCTTTGGATCAAGGTCTTGACATGGGTCAATTTCAAAGGATGGATTGCTTACAAAGGGTTCTTGGATATCTTCATTAGGCATGGGAAGTGTCTCAATATCCTCTTGATCTTGTAAGGAAAGCTAGATGTGAAAACAACTCTCCTAACGTCAAAACCTCATGGAAGAAACACAGAGAAACTTTTAAATTTTACAATTACAATCCAATTAAGATGCAATTTGAAATGAATAACAAAAAAAAGAATTGGAAAAACACAGATGAACACTAGATATACATGGGAAAACCCTTACGGGAGAAAAACCCATCACACCAAGAGAAATCACTTTGTATTACAATAATGGAGATTACATACAAATATCAAACTTATCTTTCTAATGTTATAATTCAGCAGCATTCACCATGAACAACCTTGTTACAGAACATTCACGTTACAGTATTCACAGAATAGAAATCACACTCATCATACACTGAACTATTCACCCAATTGTTCTTTCAAACCCACCAAACCCTCGAGCATCTGCAGCTACAAACTATATTCATGTCATTCCCTATCTATTGAGTTTCCTCACAGAACTGCCACAATGAACTATCTTCCAACTATTAAGATTCAACTTCTCCTATTGGTCCACGAGACTCCACATAGGACAGTCAAAGGGTTAAAAGAGTTCACATTGTATTGGCATGTCGGTGAGACATAAGAAGTGTCTCCCCGATGTCCAAAGGCTTCAATCATCGATGTCGCCAAGAGTCGTTTCCATCAGCAAGAGGTTCCACCAAGCTTACAACTTGTATCGACTTCAGCATGCATATCGGTGATACAATCATCCTTCAATGAGACCACATACTGATACTCAAAGTCATCAAAAAGTCATTCTATCGGCAGGACATATCGCTCTCACTAGGACTTCATACCAGGTTCTCAAGTCATACCAACAATAGACTTCTTCATCACTAAGACATTCAACTATCGGCAAGAGGTTTCATCAAGATCTCATACATTACTCTGAAAAGCTTATCTATCACCAAGACATACATCCTTCGATGAGACTTTACTCTGAGATCCTTATGTTACATTGAAGCCTTAAGTCATACTGAACAGTCGACAAGACTTCTTTCATTTGTTGAGACCTCACAGTGAATACTTCATGTTATTCTGAAGTGTCAGATGGTTGGAAAGACACAACATTATCACTGAGACATTACTCTAAACACTCACAAGTCATATCAAGCACCACTAGTCGCCAAGAGTCACACCAAGAATAAACTATAACATCGGTGAGACATTAACACATCGCCCAGACTTCATAACGAAACATTCATGCTACCCCGATGAACACCAAGTGAAATGCAATCAGCGAGACATTCAAATCTCGCTGGGACATCTTCCCGAAGCCCTTTGAGTTACCACAAGAGAAAATGGTCGGTGAGACATTCCTATCGATGAGAGCTCATAGCGAATCTCTAAGACTCTCCTTGACACCACTTATTTCCCAGAGTCTTCCCGATATATGATAGAAATGGCCTATTGTCCAAAGATCTCCACATCGACAGGACTTCTCACCGAGACACCAAATGTTATCCTGATGAATCCTGTATAAGTGTTCGGTGAGACTCCTGCAAGGTCATAGCAACCTAAACTGTTCAACAAGATTCAAGCTACTAGTCGGCCTGACATTAGAAATATCACACTGACTTGGCTCCAATAGAGGTTACAGCCTGTGATATTGAGACATATATTTCCAACAATCTCCCACTTGACGAAGATCACACAGGCACCTCTAGAGCACAACAAAACTTACTAAAAATCATGGGCACTAAGGCCCATTGAACTGGCACACCACCTAAACTTGTTTGTGCTCATTCACTTCATCAATGCATCTGCAACATTTTCCAGAGTATCAATTTTTTTCAAACTGAATTTTCCATCCTCTACCATATCTCGTACAAAGTGGTACTATACATCTATATGTTTCGTTCTAGCATGGAAAGTAGGAATCTTTTCCAAAAAAATTGCACTCAGACTGTCACAGAAAATAGTTATTTCCCCTCCATCAAAACCAATGTTAGAACACAAACGTTTCAACCAAACTGCTTCTTTACAAGCATGAGTAGCTTCCATGTATTCAACCTCCATAGTGGACAAAGCAACTACATCCTGTCGCTTGCTCATCCAGCTCACTGCACCACCATTCATCATGAAAATGTATCCACTGGTGGAACTCCTGCTATCAATGTCCCCTGCCCAATTAGAATCCACATAGCCTCAAATACTGAGAGTGCTCTGTGATTCAACCAAATTCCCATGGTAACACAAAGAAAAATCTAAAGTGCCCTTCAAATATTTGAAAACTCTCTTTACAGCATCCCAATGTGTCCTTCCAAGATTAGCCATAAACCAACTAAGAACTCCCATTGCTTGGGAAATGTCTAGCCTTGTACAGACTATTGCATACATTAGACTGCCAACTGCACTAGCATAGGGCACACTGGTCATGTCCTCCATCTGAGTAGGAGATTTTGGATAGTCCTCAATAAATAGCTTCGTTCCTTGCAAGACTGGAACAACTAGCTGCTTGCAATCATTCATGCAAAATATCTCTAGAACATTCCTGATATACTTACTCTGACTGAGCCAAAGTTTTCTATTCTTCCTATCCCTGGTTATCTCCATCACCAAAATATACCTTGCTGCACCAACATCTTTCATTTCAAACTTAGCAGACAATTGAGACTTAAGATCAGAAATCATTAGCTTACTATTGCTTATGAACAACATATCATCAACATAGAGAGCAATAATAAGCACTTGATCACTTTCATCTTTATAATAGACACTGATCATATTTTGATCTCACAAATCCCAAAGACAATACAAAGGTGTCAAATTTTTGGTACCACATTCTAGGTGACTTCTTTAACCCATATAGAGACTTTTTTAATTTGCAAACCATTTTTTCTTTACCTTTTTCAACAAAGTGCTCAAGCTAGGACATATAGATTTCTTCTTCAAGATCACCATGAAGAAATGTTGTCTTCACATCCATCTGTTCAACCTCTAAGTCATACGCTGTTGCAAGTGACAAAAGAAATTTGATAGATGTCAGCTTTGCTACAGGAGAAAAAATCTCCCCATAATCAATTCCCTCAACCTAAGAATAACCATTTGCAACCAATCTCGCCTTGTACTTTTCTACACTGCCATCTAGACCAATCTTCTTCTTAAATACCGATTTGCAGCGCACAACTTTTCTTCCTTCAAGAAAGGGCACCAGACTCCAAGTATCATTCTTTTCTAATGATGCCATCTCTTCTTCCATGGCTTCTAACCAAGAGTCTGAATCAGACATTCTAAATGCCTCTTTTATAGTGTTAGGCTCATCAGTGCTAGAAATCAAAGTGTAAGCACAAGTAGAATCAATCAAAGAGAACCCATACCTATCAGGTTGTTTTCTTTCATCAGTTGACCCCCTCAATGGCTGAGGCTAAGGTTGTTCTTCCTCTTCTAAACTTTAAGAACTACTTGATCTCTCCTCAGATTCAGGTACATTTTGAATTTTCAATTCCTTTTTCTCTAGTGTAGGAGGAATTATAGCTACATCCTTATTGTTTTTTGACTTTGTCTCTAACTGCAGATCCAAGGTGGAACATTTCAGCTCATGAAAGATTACACTTCTGCTATATACAACCTTCTATGTATCAGGATTCCAAAGCTTGTATCCTTTTATGCTAGTGCTATAGCTAATAAAAATACATTTGACAGCCTTATTCTCCAATTTAGATCTTTTCTCATATGACACATAAGCATATGCCTCACAGCCAAAAACATGAATATGTCTTAAAGAGGGCTTCTTACCAAACCATGCTTCCAAAGTTGTTTTCTCAACAAGAGTAGAATTTGGAGACCGATTAATCAAGTAACATGCAGTAGTAGTAGCCTCAGCCCAGAACTTCTCCTCTAAGCTAGCATTACTAATCATACTTCGTGCTCTCTCCATCACTGTCCTATTGAACCTTTCTGCAACTCCATTCTGCTGTGGAGTATAAGGTGTAGTCTTATATCTTTTAATCCCATTGTCTTTACAGTATCTTTCAAATTCATTAGAACAAAATTCACCTCCATTATCAGTCCTTATGCATTTTATTTTCCTTCTAGTCTAATTTCTACAAGGTTTTTAAATTCCTTAAACCAACTGAATACTTCTGATTTATTTTTTAGAAAATATACAAATGCTCTCCTTGAATAACCATCAATGAACGACACGTAGTATCTTGACTTAGACAAAGAAGGAACATTCACTAGACCAAGTACATCAGAATGAATATAATTTAGCAAACCAGAAGATTTATGAGGACTGGAATAAAAAGAAACAAAGTGCTACTTTCTATATATACAATGCTCACAAAATTCAAATTCAAGATTACAATCTGCAAGCCCCTCAACAAGGTTTTTGTTCTTCAAGGTTTTTAAACATTTTTCTCCAATATGGCCTAACTTATGATACCAGTACATAGTCTTCTCTACTGGAATTTTTACTTCCATAGAATTTACATAATTAGGGATATTTCCCTCTTTACCTCCATATGTAACTTTCTGTGACTTTACAGAGACACTGTTACATTGAACAGCCTGTGCATCTAGCTTGTACAGGTTACCAATTTGAGCACCTCTAGCCAGCACCATAGAGCCTCTAGTCATCTTGTAGCCATTTCCAAAAAATGTGACTTGTACTCCAATATCATTCAGCTTATTGACAGATAGTAGATTTCGAGCCAGGCCTGGTATGTGCATAACATCATTGATCCCCTTTACTTTACCATTAGGGAATTGGATTCTAACTCTTCCATGGCCAACAATCTTCAAAGTTGAATCACTTTCTAGGTACACCTTTCCACCATCATATTATTCATACTTTCTGAACAAGTATCTATGAGATGTCATGTGAAAAGATGCTCCAGAATCAATCAGCCAGACATCATCTGATGCTTGTGTAGCCAAGGTAGCAATGAAGGCGTCTGCATCACTATGAGAAGAATCATTGTCAGAAGAGAACTTCTTCTTTTTCTCCTCTTTACAATCCTTTCAGACATGTCAAGTTGCCCACAATTCTAGCATTTCACCTTGGACTTCTTGCCAAGAGACTTTGATCTCCCCTCTAATTTTGATTTTGATTTCTTGTCCTTCTTCTTGATTTTCTCTTTTGATCTTCCTCTGATAGCAAGAGCTTCCTTCGCAATCTTAGAAGATTTCCTTCTCATATTTTCTAATAGCAAAGAACCAACAACATCTTCCATCTTGAAATTTGATGTTGTACTCCCTATAGCCATCACCAAATGATCCCAAGAGTCTGGAAAAGAACACAGTAGAAGCATACATCGATCCTCTTCATCAATTTTTACAACAGCAGATGTTAATTGAGCAATCAACATATTAAATGTGTTCAAATGATTAGCTACAAACCCTCCTACTTGCATTCTCAAAGAATACAGCTTCTTCCTTAGGAACAGTTTATTCACCAAGGACTTCCCCTGATAAATAGACGCCAGTCTCTTCCATAAGGAAGATGTAGTCTTCTCCTCATGCACATTCAAAAGAACAGAGTCTGCCAAATAGAGCCTTATCAGCCCCTTATAATTTCTATCTGCAAGGTCCGAATCTTATTGCTTCATACTTGTAGGTTTAGTTCCAAACACTGCAAGCCATAGATCACAATCAACTAGAAGATCCTCCATTTTGAGTTTCCACAACTCAAAATTTCTACCATTGAACTTCTCTATTTCAATCTTTCCTGATGTGCTAGCCATCTCAATCTGTAAGTAGAATCAACAAACTCTACAAGACTCCCACTGAACAGAAATGACTCAAAAAACCCAACGTACCCACAAGGATAACACAACTGGCTAGACTTTGATACCACTTGTAAGGAAATCAAGATGCAGAAACAACTCTCCTGATTTCAAAACCTAAGGGAAGAAACATGGAGACACTTTTAAATTTTACAATTACAGTCCAATTAAGATGCACTTTGAAATGAATAGCAGAAACAGAGAATTAGACAAACACAGATGAACACCAAATATACATGGGAAAACCCTTACGGGAGAAAAACCCACCACACCAAGAGAAATCACTTTGTATTACAAGAATGGAGATTACATACAAATATCAAACTTATCTTTCTAATGTTATAATTCAGCAACATTCACCATGAACAACCTTGTTATAGAACATTCACGTTATAGTCTTCACAGAATAGAAATCACACTCATCATACACCGAACTATTCATCCAATTATTCTTTCGAACCAACCGAACCCTCGAGCATCTGCAACTACAAACTATATTCATGTCGTTCCCTGTCTGTCGAGCTTCCTCACAGAACTGCCACAATGAACTATCATCCAATTGTTCAGATTTGGCTTCTCCTATTGGTCCATGAAACTCCACATAGGATCCAGTCAAGCAGTCAAAAGAGTTCACATTGTATCGGCATGTTGGTGAGACACAAGAAGTGTCTCCCCGATGCCCAAAGGCTTCAATCATTGATGTCGCCAAGAGTCGTTTCCATCAGCAAGAGGTTCCACCAAGCTTACAACTTGTATCGACCTCAACATTCATATTGATGATACAATCATCCTTTAGTGAGACCACATACCAATACTCAAAGTCACATTGAAAAGTCATTCTATTAGCAGGACATATCGCTCTCACTAGGACTTCATACCGAGTTCTCAAGTCATACCAGCAACAGAATTCATCATCGCTAAGACATTCAATTATCGCCAAGAGGTTTCATCGAGATATCATACGTTACTCTGAAAAGCTTATCTATTTCCAAGACATACGTCCTTCGATGAGACTTTACTCCAAGATCCTTATGTTACATCGAAGCCTCAACTCATACGAAACAGTCGGTAAGACTTATTTCCTTTGTTGAGACCTCACAACGAATACTTCATGTTATTCTGAAGTGTCAGATGGTCAAAAAGACACAACACTATCACTAAGACATTACTTTGAATACTCACAAGTCATACCGAGCACCACCATTAGTTTCCAGGAGTCACACCGAGAGTAAACTATAACATCAGCGAGACATTAACACATTGCCCAAACTTCATAATGAAACATTCATGTTACCCTGATGAACACCAAGTGAAATACAATTGGCGAGACATTCATATCTCGCTGGGACATCTTCTTGAAGCCCTTTGAGTTACCATGAGAGAAAATAGTTGGTGAGACATTCCTATCAATGAGAACTCATAGCAAATCTCTAAGACTCTCCCTGACACCGCTTATCGCCCAGAGTCTTCTCGATATATGATAGAAATGTCCTATTGGCTAGAGATCTCCACATCGACAAGACTTCTCACCGAGACACCAAAGGTTATCCTGATGACTCTTGTATAAGTGTCTCCCCGATGCCCAAAGGCTTCAATCATTGATGTCACCAAGAGTCGTTTCCATCAGCAAGAGGTTCCAACAAGCTTACAACTTGTATCGACCTCAACATTCATATCGATGAGACAATCATCCTTCAGTGAGACCACATACTGATACTCAAAGTCACATCGAAAAGTCATTCTATTGGCAGGACATATCGCTCTCACTAGGACTTCATACCGGGTTCTCAAGTCATACCAGCAACAGACTTCTTCATCGCTAAGACATTCAATTATCACCAAGAGGTTTCATCGAGGTCTCATACGTTACTCTGAAAAGCTTATCTCTTTCCAAGACATACGTCCTTCGATGAGACTTTACTCCAAGATCCTTATGTTACATCGAAGCCTCAACTCACACCGAATAGTCGGTAAGACTTATTTCCTTCGTTGAGACCTCACAGTGAATACTTCATGTTATTTTGAAGTGTCAGATGGTTGAAAAGACACAACACTATCACTGAGACATTACTTCAAACACTCACAAGTCATACCGAGCACCACCATTAGTTTCCAAGATTCACACCGAGAGTAAACTATAACATCGGCGAGACATTAACACATTGCCCAAACTTCATAACGAAACATTCATGTTACCCTGATGAACACCAAGTGAAATGCAATTGGAAAGACATTCATATCTTACTGGGACATCTTCCTGAAGCCCTTTGAGTTACCATGAGAGAAAATAGTCGATGAGACATTCCTATCGATCAGAGCTCATAGCAAATCTCTAAGACTCTCCCCGACACCTCTTATCGCCCAAAGTCTTCCCGATATATGATATAAATCTCCTATTGGCCAGAGATCTCCACATCGATAGGACTTCTCACCGAGACACCAAAGGTTATCCCGATGACTCTTGTATAAGTGTTTGGCGAGACTCTTGCAAGGTCACAGTGACCTAAACTGTTCAACAAGATTCAAGCTACTAGTCGGCCTGACATTAGAAATATCACACTGACTTGGCTCTAATAGAGGTTACAGCTTGTGATGATTGAGACATATATTTCCAACAAATCTTTGAGTGGACTTGGATCAATTTCAACAGCTAAGGATTCCTTCGATATCTATAGCCATAAGGTCAAAGGATGTCAACATTTCTTGGAAAGGATCATTGCTATACTTTGGTGATAGATGTTGATCATGCTTTGGAATAAATTCTTGAGATGTGTCCTCTAACTCATTAGATGATGTAGAGACATTATCAACATGATCATTGGTCAATGGATCAAAAGGTGGCTTTTGATATATGTTGAGTTGATTCCTAGATGAAGGGGAAAAATCTTCCAAGTGCTTATTGATAGATAGATCTTGATCATTGTTTTTGATAATTGTGGTGGACAGATTGGTTGAATCGTAATCATTGTCCCCAATAGTTATCATTTTTTGATTGATGAGGTTTTGGATGAGATTCTTGAGTCGAATGCAATTTGATCTTGTGTGCCCCTTTATTTTGTGATACTCACAAAGATGCTTCTCAATATACCATGGTGGTTTTACCAGAGGTTCTTGATAATTCTCATAAGTGGGAAATTTGATGAGGTTTTCTTGTACCAATTGTTGCGTGACCGATTCAATTAGTCTCCCAAGTGGTGTGTATTTTCATTTGTTACCTTGTGAGATTTTCACTTTAAATTGAGCTTGTGGTGATTGATTTTGGACAATGTTTTGATTTGGGATGATGCTTAGATTTGGCCCTATAGGTTGAAATTGAACATTGTTGTGGTTAGGAGTCACATTGCCTTGATTTGGGTGACTTTGATTTTGCATGGTGTTACCTTGAATTGCATCAATACATGGATTCATTAACATCTTGTTTGGAATTTGAACAACATTTGTATGATTCATAAACATATCTATCCCAAAGTTTACCAAGTGTGGATTTGAAATATTCATGTTTGGTAAATTTTTCCTTGGTGTATTCATATTTGGTATGTATGGATTTGGTGGGATAATGTTTTTTTTTAAGAATCATGCATTGATTGTTTGGTTGATAGATTTGTAAGTTTGGAATTTGATTTAAATTTACTGTTGGGAAAGGTGTTCCAAAATTTAGATTGGGCATACTCACATTTGTTGTTCCATTGAGGTTTGTAGGAGACAATGATCCCATGTACAGATTTTATAAATGCGAGTTTTGATAATCAATCGACATTGTAAGGATTTGAAATTTTGGTTGATTTAGACCATTAATGATGTATGAATCAATTTTATATTCCATGTTCTTCTTGTTTTTTGACCTTGTTGAAAAAGTGACCTATAAGGTGTTTAGGACCAATGATGAGATGAAGGATGAAAGGGGTGAATGATATGGGTGTTGAACTTTTAGGAACCTTGGAGGGATACTAGACTTTAGGACTTTTGGATTTGGACTTGATAATGAACTCATAAACTCCAAGAGGTTAGATGCTTTATTGGAATGAATTTTTCCAGAAGGTGATAATTTAACTAAGTGTGTGAAGGACTCATCTACACCCACCTAGTCAAACAAGATGATTTTTCCAAAAGTCTAGTATGAATGATTTTTCCAATGGTTCAAAAGTTGTTTGTGAGATGGTTTTGATTGATGTTTGAGATGGAAGAAATGATTGGTTGTTTGATCCTAAATGAACCTAAGAAGAACTTTGTTTACAAGGCCGAGGTTTTGAAAAACATGCATTTCTCTAAGAATACTTCAAACTAAAAGATCAATGTTTGCTCAGAAGACCATAAGACAAAAGATAAATAAACACATGTTTGGGGTTCAATTTATGTCCTCTTGATTAATGAGTTTATTTTACCAAAAACACCTTCTTTGATTGGATTTTCAAACTAGATGTCTAATGTCCTAATTTCTTATCATCCCAAAAAGTGTGTTATGTGGAAATCAAGGAAATTAAGGCAAAAGTTCCCTATTGTTGAATTTAGTAAGAAAATTGAGATATGATCCAAGTGTTTAGAAACCTCTAAGGATAATATCCCAAGGGCAAGCAATAACACATGAATTTTGTCAATTGTATTTGCTTCCTAAAGGGTTTGAAATTTTGATGGCAGTGTTAAATGTTTGTTTCCCAATGTTTATGAACAATCAAAGTGTTTTGTAACCAAGAACAAGTACAACCCTATGGATATCAAAGATTGTATTTTTTGAATCTCCCCTTGGACAAGTCCAGCTACACTTATTTTTAGTGAATGGTTAGATGCTTTACACCACTGGCTACCCTCCATGGAACTCACTTATATAGGGAAGCCAAGCATCAACACCCATGAAACTCCTATGGAATACTTTCCATTTATACTAAAAAATGTAAAAGTGTGGAGCAACTTCAGAACAATTGTTCTTGCACCAACAAATAGATAAGGATTTTGGCCTTTCTACAACAAGGGTTTTAATTTGGAATTTATGTTCATAGGTGTTGAACCATCGAGGAAAGAGATAATTTTTACCCTTCTTGTTGGAGCCAACCATGTGATACTAGCCTTTTTTCTAGTACCCATTTTTATATCCCAACTAGAAATACTCTTGGCTTTAGAGTGTTACTGGTTGAGCAGTTCCCTTACTGGTTGAGTGATTCCCTTGGGTGAGTACTTTTTCACTAAGGAAAACCCTCTAAGATAAACAAAAATGAGCAAACATATTTGTAACTCAATTTATCTTTGTTGAGAAACAAAGAGAGAATACACATGATAGGTTTAATCACACTCGCAAGATGTTTAGTTAAATTTTAATCCTAAAATGAAGAGTGGAGGAAATTACTTTACCCAACTTAAGATCACCAAAAGGACTTTTGATTCTCAAGACCATTGTGAGGTGTGAGAGAAGTGCATACATCCTTTTGATGGTATTAGTTTTAGTAAGTAATTACAAAACAAAGAAACACTTGTTCATTTTAATTCCACAAAGCAATAATGACTTCTTTTTAAGTGCCAAACAAAATGTGAAGATTTCCTTGTTCAATTGTTAAATCTAAAAACCAACTCTAGTAAGTTTGTCCTAAATTTATTTTCAAGCCCAAATAAAAATTATATTGTCCTAAAACTTGAAGATAGCAAAGCCTTAAGAATGGGATTATAATTTCTCCCAAAATGTTTAAAAACACTTGTTACAATCATTAAATGAGGAGGTTATGAAACTTGAAATTTTGTTGAGAAGGTTACAAAACTTTAGAAAGTCATGGCATAGGTTATGAAACTTGGGAAAGCCACAACATAGTTTATGAAACTTGAGAAAGCTGCGGCATAGGTTGTGAAACTTGGGAAAGTTGTGACATAGGTTATGAAACTTGATAAACCTATGACTTAGGTTATGAAACTTGAGAAACCTACAACAAGGTTATGAAACTTGATAAACCCATGATATAGACTATGAAACTTGAGAAACCCATAACTTAGATTATGAAACTTGATAAACCCCCGACTTAGGTTATGAAACTTGATAAAATAGTGACTTAGGTTATGAAACTTGAGAAAGCTACGACATAGGTTATGAAACTTGAGAAACCCATGACATAGGTTATGAAACTTGATAAACCCATGACTTAGGTTATGAAACTTGAGAAACCTATGACATAGGTTATGAAACTTGATCAACCTGTGACTTGGGTTATGAAACTTGACAAACCCACAACTTGATAAAACCATGACTTAGGTTATGAAACTTGAGAAAGCCATGAAATCTAAATTTCCACCTTTTTAAAATTTGCATACAGAGTTTAAATGCATAAATTATTTTTCCCAATATTATGCTTTGGCTACAAGATAAAAACCTTCATATCTTTCACAAATCAGCTCTATTTTGCTTAAAATTTGGATAGCAAGAGGATTGAGTTCTTTTGAGAAAACCGCAAAATTGTTTTAAGTTCCAGCACTCTAAAACTTTGAAAATTTTCAAATTCAAGGCCTCCTTCTAGTGCCAAAATGTGAACCCAATATCCTAACACATGCAAAACACAACAAATACACATATTAGAAGATTGAAATGCAAGTTAGAATCTAATTTCCCCATCAAATCCATTTACAATGCTTAAATTAGGAAAAGAGATGAAGAACACAATAGGAAAGCAATAAAAGAGGGATTGAATCCTAATTAAACAAGCAAAATCTTGATCCCATGGGGGAATTGGTGCCAATTTGATGTGAAAATTGGCCCTTTCCCAACTCCAATGATGCAATGTTTATTGGTGATGAAGAGTGATCCACTTTGTGAATATTCAATGAAGCTCTATAATGAAAAACTTTCATAACCTAGCTAATAATTTATGGAAATTGATGAAAATTGCTATGCTTGCGAATGGATCTGAGTACAATAACTTTTTTTAGATTGTGGATGCTAAAATGAGGAATGAAGCCTCTTATTTATAGAATGACAAGTTGGAGAATGCCTCAAATGAAGTAATGTGGGACTAACATTCAACCAATGGAAAGGTTCCACTTGTCAAGAGATGGGTGGATAAAGGATGTGCACATTTTGATGAATGTGCCCATAAATGCATAAATTTGAAATTTGAAAATGGTGAAATGACAAACTGGAGGTAGAGTCAAATGGAGTAATGGCCACTTGGATCAATGCAAAAGGACATGTAAGATAAAATAAATGTCTTGTTGGAAGGACTAAGTCCACTTGGATTTGAATTCAAATTTGAGAGAATATTCCTCTTTTATGCCATGTTGAGAGAAAATAGAGCTTTAATAAATGAATTAAATCTATTTTCATGTGCAAGTGGCAAAAGCTAGAGGATGGGACATGAATTAGGATTAAATTAATCAAAGGTTAATTAATTTAATGAAGGATTAGATTATGTGACAAATTTGACTTAGATTTATGGGTTGATTTAAATCAAATATGAGAAGAATATGATAAAAGGATTAATTAAATGAGGGATTTTTATTTAATTAATTAAAGGAGCTTAAGTTAAGAATAAATAAAATAAAATTTATTATTTAATTAAATAGGAATGATTAGATCAAACTGATTGATTTAATTAACAAGAATAATGACTTAATTAGATAAATTATTTATTTAATTAAGAGAGGAAGATTGATGAATTTAATCAAATAAGGGTATTCGATTAAATGGTTAGATCGAGGTATAATTTAGGATGAAATGGTGTTATTATTCAGGATCAAATGTGCAATGTCAATCGGTATATTTTCCATGTCTACACCTATCAGCTAAAGATATAAATTTCAACAGATAAGAGGCAATGCAACTATTGCTATTTTTTGCAGTTAAAGTTGCAAGTGTATTTAGTCAAATACTTCATATATTACTTGTGTTATGTGAATATTTTTTATTCTATCCTTTCCTTTATTGGCTATTCTTCTATATATTCCACTTACCAATCTTGTTCCAACCGTCTTCAAATAGTATTATGCTTTTTCTTTACTAGGATATCTCTTTTCTGTCTAATTCTTAACCCACAAAAAAGGCTACAATGTTATACAATTTGATTCAAAACACCCATATGTCTACACATTCCAACTGTCGCACATATATATCGAGATGATTGTGGGTTTAGTGCTTTTGGATTCTATCATTATATATTTGTTGTTACTTATATACATAGACACAAAAATTCTCGCATGCACTTTCCCATAAAAAAAATACTCTATTCTATTCATTGTATTTTTCATTGCTTCCACAAATCTCTTTTCAATATTTTTAGTGCATTACTTATACATAGTTGTTTTCTAGTATCCCATGTATTCAAAATATCCCATTTTATCTCTTTGTATTCACAACAAAAAATGCTAACTTGTTTTATTATGTGTATATATTTTTCTTTATAATGTTCCACAAAAGAAATACACATCGATATATGTGGTTATGAATAGCAACCACACACTGCTCTCATGTGCTTTTGAGTGGACAAACAAACTATTCATAGCGTCACACTATTTATCCCCGAAAGCACATGAGAGTGGTGTATGTTGTTCCATTCCACTAAAGTGAGTGATTTTTACAATACTTTGCTATTGAACTAGCACCACACCCCCGAAAACCCACATAATGGGCATGCTCCACATTTCCATTAAAGAACACAGGTCAAGTCACTGCCCATATAAGTTGACAAGAACAAGATTTAACTATGATAAAACCATGCATACATAATGATTATGTCCTTCAAGTCTCAAAAATGGGTATATTGAAAAAAATACAAACAAATAACAAGAAAGATTTCTTAAACACAATTGTGAATTCCAACATGCCATTTATTCAAAATATTTCATTTTATCTCTTTCATTTTTTGACAAATATTGCTAACCTCTTTTACTCTATATCAATATTATTTACTTTATAATGCTACATAGATACAATAGACATTCAAGAAAATTATTGTGTTGTAAATTCTTTGTTCCACATCCTTTCATGCTTGAACAACTTGGCCCTGCCATCTTTTACTTGTAATTCTTAAGTGTTTTTCCAATAGTTGTTTCTAAATGTCTCTTCTCTTCTTATTGTGTGATATACGGTAAGAGTCCATGAAATTTTCCATGGACCTTACCTACTTTTCTTTCTTAGGGATTTGGCTAGAGCCCATGAGGCTTCATGATGCCAATATGGTAGGGAGGACAACGAATGTGAGTTTACTGGTTTAGAATTTAATCATCAATATATTTGTTGCTCCTTATAATATACATGGACAAATAACGCTAACCTATTTTATTCTATATTCATATTTTGCCCTTTCTAATGTTGCACAAATACAATAGACATTGAATAAAATTAGTCTATTGTAAATTGTGTATGCCAAGTTACTTGTGATTCTTAAGTTATCTTCCAATAGTTATTTTACAATTTCTTTGTTTTTATTTTTGTGTCATACATGCTAAGATTCCTTGAAATTTCCATGGACCTTACTTTCCTTTTTGCTTGGGGGTTTGGCTAGAACCCATGAGGCTTCATGATGCCAATATGGTAGGGAGGACAATGAGCATGGGTTTAATGCTTTTGGATTCTATCATTGCATATTTTTTGTTGCTTATATACATAGACACACAAATTCTCACACGCATGTGCCCATAAAAAAATACTCTAATTCTATTCATTGTATTTTTCATTGTTCCACAACTCTCTTTTCAACATTTTTAGTAGATTACTTATACAAAATTGTTTACTAGTATCCCATGTATTCAAAATATTCTATTTTATCTCTTTTTTATTTACAACAATCAATGCTAACTTATTTTATTCTATGTCTATATCTTTTTCTTTATAATGTTGCATAGAAGCAATAGGCATACAAGGGAATTATTATATTGTAAATTGTCTATTTCATATTCTTTCATACTCCAACAAGTTGATCCAATGCTGCTCACTCTTTTTGAACACCACCAACATGACATGTGAGTACAAAAATTTCCTATTATCAATAAATAGATTTCATTAACCAACTGTAAATATTGTTAATTATTCTACTTACTTTGTTTTGCAATGAAATGTGATTCTTCCAACAATATGACTTTCCATGTAGGATATTAAGTGTACTCAATTACATGCTATCTAATTCAACTACATGAAACTATTCTTTTCTAATGACCATCTTCCTTCTGTAGGTGGAAATATCCATAATTATAATCATCAAATATGTTGTTCATTCGATAGATATTTGTGTAGCACATATTTCATTTAAAATGGTGGATAAGAAGAACCAAAAGCGATGATCTTTCCATGCAAGGTATGCAATGAAATATTATAAAATCTGTGGCATTTTTCATGTCTTTAAAATTCATGACGTCCATCATGAGATTATAAGTTATGGAATTTTCCATGGGTTTTATAACATTTCTTACTACATACCCTGTAGGCCAAAAGTGCTATGTTGTGTACATGTCAGATTTCTCACGTGGTGATTCTTTCAATTCAATGCTACATATACATTCCCTTCAACACAAGTGCTCCACAAAAAAATATTTCCTCTCCCAACTATATAATGCTAACATGTTAGTAAATAGATTCAATCGATTGATCGTAAATGCCATTAATTAATTTTTCTTTTCCATTGTCTGCAATCGTTCTCCATTTATACTTAGTTACTTTTAGTGCTTCCTTTTTTATTCCAACTAGTTGAGAACAACATCTTTTTACAAGTCAAATAAATCGTTATTTAATTAATTTATTGTTCATGTCTTTGGTTCTTTGTTTATTGTTGCTTTTGATACTAGGTTGAAGGGGTTTAACACTGATGCACTATGAAATGTGTGAGAAAGTATGGTGTTACTTTCACAATAGACCATTGTTAAAATTGTCACATTCTACTCTACTTTCCCATTTCACATCATTCATTTTTTCTTACATACATATATTTATATGCACATATTCTTGTATAGATTTACTATTGTGTTTACCTTCTAATTCAATTAAAATAATAATGTATGTTGAATTCCCATGGTATCTCTCATGCATGTTTCATTCTTGTCATTATTGGGGCCCTTGATATAGGCCATGCATCATTATTATTCCATTATGGCATGAATAAAAACAAGTATGAGTTGTGTAGTTCTACATTAATGCCATACATTTATTCTTACATATATATATGTCTAGACAAATTATTGTATACATTTGGTGACATCTTTCTAATTTTCCTTGCAAACAATGTGCACCTTCTATTTCAATTAAAATACCTTGAAAAAGTATGCATGTCATTTGAATCCTAAAATTATGGAGTTGATACTATACTTATAACATCTCCATTTTTAACAAAAGCCACTACTGATGACCATTATAACTAAACTAATGGAATCACTTTTCCAAAAGACATAAGTATACTAATTGAATCACTTTTTTAGAAGCATACTTGTTAATTTGATCTTAGGAAGATAGCACATAATGTATAATTGGTAGCCACTTTGTAATTGGTAAATCCTATTCCCAAACACAAGAAACATTTTCCCATTTTAATGAATCAAACAATTGATTTACCTATAGAAAAACATCAAATATACACTCTATTAACACAAAATATATAATACCTTAAATTTTGGACAAAAATTATAATTATTAAGAAAACTAATACTTTATAAATTTCAATTGTATTCAATTTAGAAAATGTGATTTATAAATAAAAAATAATAATAAATAGAAAATGAAAGACATGAACAATAAATTATTGGTTTTAGCAAAATACCCATCCAAGACAACTTATAGATTCTGCACCACAATAGTTTTACAATCGTCCAACCTACTACAAAACAGAGTTGAGGCCAATGATTTTAACAATGATCTGGTGTCAACCCACACCACAATGCCTCTTTCAAAAACACAACTTAATTAAACTATGCCACACAAAATGGTAGGTGTTTGTTGATATTCCAATTGAGCATATTCATTATTCTAATATAATGATGTCAACTGTTTTGGCTATCTTGTGAAATGAGAAACTCTAGTGTTTATGTTATTTAATCCACAACTTCAAGTTTTCTATGCATTAGCACTCATATCTACCTTATTATAATTAAATCATAATCAATCAATTGATTCATCAACTAGACAAAAATATCAAATATAGATGTGCATCTAGGCCTAACAACTATTACAGTATAATACATATAAAATTATATGATAGCTTACATTTTTGACAAAAATGGTTATTAGTAACAAACTAATTATTTAAAAATTTAAATTCTATTTAGTTTTCCACAACTATTTTATTAAGAAAGTTTTTATTAAAAAATCATTCTCCTAAGATTATTTTCATAATCAATTTCAAAATAAGAAATATTGATATTTAAATCCAAAGATCAATTTCCCACACTATGCAAATAGTTCTTAATCTCTCGTAGATTGCATTATTTAAAGATAATGAAATAATAATCAATTGATTTACTGATTAATGTATAAAAAGATATCAAACATGAATTTATTATTTTATGCAAATTGTTCTTAGTCTTCAAATGCATTGCCTTATCTTCAGAAAATAAAAGAATAATTAATCAATTGATTGATTAATGTAGAGAAAATTGTTAAATATACATGTGCATCTAGGCCTACCAACTATTAAAGAAGAACAATCTCCGTGGTCAAAGGAAGAAAACCCAAAAACATGTTAAGAGAGCACCATAGCTTTCAAGAAATTGTGGATGGGTCCCAAAAAACCATCTCGGAACTCCTTCTCTTGCCCAAATTCCCATGAAGTTACTATCTTGGAATATAAGGGGATTAAATAATCCCCACAAGTAGGATATTTTACACAATTTTGCTCGGGACCAAAAGCCTTATATTCTCCTCATTCAGGAAACCAAAATGTTAAGAGAAAAGGTTGAAAAAATCTCTTTGTTCCAGCACTGCTCCATTTAGGGTAGTGATTCTGTTGGGGCTTCTGGTGGGGTGGTGACTTTTTGGAACTGTTTGGTCATAAGAGGTGATTCTCTTTTATCTCGTCCTAACCATGTTGCTACTAGATTTACTCATATTAGAGACAACTTCAGTTGGATTCAATCTAATATTTATGCACCGAATTGTAAAAAAACTCGTAAGGCTTTTTGGAAAGAGTTGGCTGCTTTCTGGAATATTTTTCAAAATGATCCCTGGGTTGTCATGAGAGACTTCAATTCTCCTCTCCTGCTGGGTGAAAAGTTTGGAGGATCTCAGATTAATGAAGAAAGTAAAGAAGACCTCTTGGATTTCATTAACAGTCATGCCTTGATTGATCTAGATTTGCAAGGCAGCTCTTACACTTGGTCAAATAGAAGAAATCTGTCGGACTTGATCCAGGTGAGACTTGATAGAACCCTTGTTTCTGATATCTGGTTTTTAAATTATTATTGTTCTTTGAAAACCCTCCCTAGGATTGGTTCGGACCATTTCTCTATTAGTTTTGTTGTTGATCCCTTAAAGATTAAGAGGAATACCCCTTTTCGTTTTGAGAAGATGTGGCTCTCCCATCCTCTCCTCCGTGATAAGGTTAGGAAGTGGTGGAATATCAAAATTAAAGGCATTGCTTTGTTTAGAATCGCCAAAAAACTAAGGGAAGTTAAAATGAATCTCAGAAAGTGGAAAAAAGACTCTTTTGGCAATATCTTTCAAATCAAAAATGATCTTCAGTTTAGGCTGTCTGAAATCCAAAACAAAATTTAGAAGGAAGGCTATTTGGATGATACTAAGGATAAAGAAAATGAGATTCTTTCAAAACTCCATGAGGTAATTACCAAAGAAGAGGAATTATGGAGACAAAGGTCTAGAGCTCTTTGGCTAAAAGTGGGAGACATAAATACTAGATACTTTCACCTTTCATCTTCTAAACACAGGGCTGCTAACAAAATCGCTAAGATTGTGGTTGAAGGAAGAACTTATGAGGAGGAGGAGGAGATTAGAAGAGAAGCTGTTCTTTTCTTTAAGAATCTCCTATCTGAGAAAGAGGACATTGATGTTGATGATCAAAATCAGCTGCTGGAGGCTATCCCTAGTATTGTTAATTCTAGAGATAATGAAATGTTAACAGCAATACCCACCAGTGAGGAAATCAAAAAATTCATTTTTTCTTTTGAAGGAAGCAAAGCGCCTAGCCCTGATGGCTTCCCGTTACTTTTCTTCCATTGGTTTTCCGATATTGTAAGGGAAGATGTTGAGAAGGCGGTGAAAGAGTTCTTCCGTTCCAAAAATTTGTTGAAGGAGTTAAATGCTACTTTCTTGGTCCTTATCCCCAAGAAGCCTGGTGTGCAAGATTTTGAAGGTTTCAGACCCATTAGTCTTTGTAATTCCTTCTATAAAATTATTTCAAAGGTCCTTACCTCTAGGCTGCTCATTATTTTGCCTTCTATTATTGCCCCTCAACAGAATGGATTTGTTCCTGGAAGACAAATTCTTGACTCTATTGTCCATGCTCATGAGAATGCTCATTCCCTCTGGGTTTCCAAATCAGAAGGTTTTCTTCTTAAGCTTGACATTTCGAAGGCTTATGACAGGGTGGATTGGAACTTCCTGTTTAAAATCTTAAAATCCTTTGGTTTTAATGAAAGGGTTTTGCAGCTCATTGAACAACTCATTTCCTCTGCTTCTGTGGCAGTTCTAATTAATGGTTCCCCTTCTACCTTCTTCCAGAGTTCTAGAGGGTTAAGACAGGGTGATCCCATTTCTCCTATCCTCTTCACAATTATGGCTGAAGTTTTAGGCAGAAACATGAGTAAATTGGTTGCTCAAAGATCTATTAAGGGGCTCAAACCTTCATTGAATAATTTGATATGCTCTCATCAACAGTTTGTGGATGACACTCTGCTTATGGGATGGTGTACTATCTTGGAAGCTAAAGAGATGAATAAATTGTTGGATACCTATGGTAGAGCGTCCGGTCAGGTCATAAATAAGCAAAAAAGTTTGTTGTTCTTCTTCAACACTCCTTTGCACAGACAGAGAAAGATTGCTGGAATTCTTGGATGCAAGATTGAATCCCTTCCTGCTACTTATTTGGGGCTACCCCTTTGTTTAAAACCTCCGGACACCTTCTGGATCTCTCTGGTTGATATATTTGAGAAAAAACTCTCAGGCTGGAAAGGTGCTCGCCTTAGTCAGGCTGGAAAACTCCAGCTTCTTAAAGCCTCATTGTAGAACCTCCCCATCTATGCTCTCAGTCTTTTTAAAATCCCCTCCAAATATGCTGAAACCATTGAGAAGATTCAAAAGAGATTTCTTTGGTCTAGTGTCGAAGAAAGAAATAGAATGCCTCTTGTTGGTTGGGATTTGGTTTGTAGATCTAAAAAGGAAGGAGGATTGGGGCTAAGAAGAATTAGACCTTTGAATAAATCGCTCCTAGCTAAACAGATTTGGAGACTTTTTTCCTCCTCTGGTGAGTGGAGTGATTTAATCAAAAGCAAGTATTTGTAGAAAAATAATTCCCTCAGAGATTTTATGGATAACCCCAATCTCCCGAAAGGATCAAGTTGCTAGAACTACATGTCTGATGGGATTAAGGTGGTTAATTTGGGATTGAAATGGCAGGTGCGTAATGGAAACAAGGTTAGATTTTGGGATGATTGTTGGCTGCGTGATGAACCTTTGTCTCAGGATGGGAATCTCAGTAGATGGGTGATTTTTGTAAAGACACTTT
Source organism: Sequoia sempervirens (assembly GCA_007258455.2). NCBI lineage: Eukaryota > Viridiplantae > Streptophyta > Pinopsida > Cupressales > Cupressaceae > Sequoia > Sequoia sempervirens. The sequence goes on from VDFB02179234.1 coordinate 102,492,452, forward strand.
TGGTCTTTTTGTCAAAGACTATTGGCGAGATGGTAAGTGGATCAATCTCCCCTTGATTAACCCTGTGTTGATCCCTGTTTACTCCTCCTTGAATGCGGTCAGACTTTGCTTTAATCGGGACGATAGACTTATTTGGAGATTTGAGCTGTCTGGTTGCTTTTCTATCTCTTCTGCCTTTGCCAATTTTTCCCAGGCTCTTAACCCTCCCCCTCTGTGTTCGCAAACCTGGACTAAGCACCTCCTTCTTAAGGTTAACATTTTTTTCTGGTCCCTGTTGCAAAACAAAGTTCTTACTGTGGACAACCTTAGGAAAAAAGGATTTCAGATCCCTAATAGATGCTACCTCTGCAAGAGTAATGCTGAATCAGCTAATCACCTCTTTATTCATTGCCCTTTTTCCTCCTTGGTCTGGGACAAACTTCTAAAATGCTGGCATTTCTCTTGAGTCCCCCTGGAGTCTGTTGAGGATTTTTTTGTTCAATGGAAACCCCCCTCTTTCAACCCCTTTATTAAAAGACTTTGGGCCTTCTCGTTCCCCCATTTGGTTGGGGGAATTTGGAAAGAGAGAAACAACCGGATCTTCAAGGATAAAGAATCTTCAGAGGAAATTGTGTTTGAGAGAATTCTTAGAATAATCAAGGAAAATTTTTCTATTGTTCCCTTCAAGGAAGATAAGATTGATACTGTGGCTTGTTCCCCTTATGATAGCATGATTGCTAAGGATTGGAGAATTAGCTGGGATATTTCTATTTCCCCTAATTACACCAAAAACTCCAGGGTTGGTATTTGCTGGTGTTTTCCTATGGAAGGATGGGCTAAAGCCAACTTCGATGGGGCGGCCAAGGGAAACCCAGGAAAGGCTGGGTGTGGTGGGGTCTTAAGGGATTCGGCAGGTAACTTTATGGGTGTTGTCGCCTCTCCCTTGGGAATCCAAACCAATCACGTGGCGGAAGTGGCAGGGGCTTATCACATAATTAACATGGCCATGGAAATTAAATGCAAAAATCTATGGATTGAAGGTGACTCGAAGAATATTATTGATAGCCTTTGTGGCAAATCACAGCCAGCATGGTCGATAAAAAATTAGATTGATGATTCTAAGGCTTTACTTAGTAAATTCGATAATATAAAAATAACTCATGCCTACCATGAAGCGAACGCGGTTGTTGATTTTTTTGCCAATGAGGGAGTTAAGAGTGACACTTTCCTTACGTGGCATAAGAAGACCGAATTCCACTCCAATGCTCAAGCTCTTTTGGAGTTCGATATGGTGAATGGAAAAAAGGTGACGTCATGTCATAATGAGAAAGGTACGATTCATGAATAGCAATATCCGAAGATATAATGGGGCCGAGTGGATCTGGACGATTAATTATCTTTTTTGGCACGTATTGTGGGTCCTGAGAAACAAAGGAACTTTCTGGAATAGGACTTTTGTCTGTAACAGTATTCGCACTAACCTGTCTATCATGGGTGGGGAACTAAGGAGGGTGGAACCTACCAGCTTCGAATCACACACCAAAAATGAAAAAGCCTGGAGTAAAATCAGAAGGGGGGGATTACTTCCGTTCATTGAGAAACTCCATGGCCCTAAGGAGGAGATTACTGACTTCTTTGAGAAGAATTGGAATGATGGGGAGGTCATCCTGTTTGGGAGGAAAGTTCAAATTGATGAAGCCCTGATTGCGGAGGTCACAGGTATTCCGTTGGAAGAGCATAAATTCTTTAGAGACAGGAAATTCTCTAACGAAGCTGTTTTGAAATTTCCCAAATCTGAAACGGAGAAACAAAATCTGGTCAAGATGTCGAATAGCTACTATGAAGTGGACACTATAAAAGCTCTATGGAGAAAAGTGCTAAGGGTTATCATGGAGTACATCACGCTCGACGACCGCTTCACTAGGGTTTACGATTACCACTTCGTTCTGCTTAATCACTTCCGGTATAAGGTGCCTATCTCCATCCCCTTCGTCTTGCTTTGTTCTCTAAGAAATAGCTTTTCTGATAATAGAAGAAACCCTAAAAGATACCCGATTCTTCACTCGGGTCTGTTAAGACTTATTTTTTAGCACTTTCATAATATGCCCGCCCTTCCTAACCCTGTTGCCTCGCTGGAGCTTGACGAAGATGATACTGAGCCTAGTTTGTTCGAAGCCAAAGCTTCTTCCGACCGTGTCTAGAGCCCTTCACCTCCTTTGCCCCTCCTTCTGCTTCTGGCCGCCCCCCTCAACCTTCTGGAGCTTGCTCTACTTCGGCCTCTGGCCATTCTAACCCTAATGCCAATTTGGCTCGCTCTTGCTCCCCGGTTAATAAACTAGTGTCCTACCCTGAAGACTCCCCTACTGTTTCTACTAAGACAGCTGGGGCCAGCCTTGAGGAACTTCACGCTCCCCTGAATATTCATCAAAAAAACTTGAACCCCCCGAGAGGTGCGGAGTCGGTGTTCTTTGGGGTCAATCCTGATAGTGACTCCCCTTTTGACTTTGTTGGTAATGCCAAAAGCTACTCCTAGGACCAGCTCAATTCTGCCAAATGGGTTTTCCATGAGATAAGTGATCTGAAAACAAAAAAATTGTCTCTTCATAGCAAACTGGGGGAAATTGAAGTTATAGTCACAAGGCTCAGTTAGCTTGAAGCGGAGAAGCACAAAAATATGAAAAATATTCCTCAAAAGGACAGCACTATTGAAAATGAACTTGAAAAAATCAAAGGAACCCTAAAAAAGATTGCCAAGCAAAATAGCAGAATTGCTAGACATAATTTTGTTATCATCAAGGCTATGTCTGAAAGACTGGAGAAAACCCAGAAGAGAGCTCTGATTGTCGACCTTAATCAGGAGAAAGACTAGGATGAGGAAGCTGGGATATCTAAGCGTACCAGATCTAGCATGAAAAGGAAAGTCCAAACTACCCCTAGTATGGCTCAGATCTTTATGGAGGGGGCTCAGAAAATGGCGGACTTGGAGGAGGTTGCGGATGAGCTCCTGAATTCTATGAACTAATTGTGTTCGGGCCCTGCTTCTTCTGTGTGCTGGCTTTTTTCGGGCTTTTTTGAGGCTTTCTGTTGCTGCCTGTTGATGCTGGTTTTATTTTCTTTGGCAGCCTTGTCGTTTTTTGGACCGCTGTTTCGGTATTTTCCTGTTTTGTTACTTTGTGGTTTCAGGTCCCTGTAAAACCCGTTTATCCCCTTTTTATCAAAAACTATTAAACTAAAATACACATGAAATTATATCATATTTTAAATTTTGGAGAGAACTTATTATTACTACGAAAACTAATTATTTGAAAATTTATATTGTATTTAATTCACCAAATGTAATTTTAATTAAAATCACTTTAAAATAATTATTGTAATTGAAAATATTCATTATTAATTGCTTCAGATTCAAAAAATATTATCCTCCTTCATCTCCTCTTATTCCATATTCAATTATTTACATGCTTTCCTTTCTCTCACTTTTTCTAATACTTGCAAATATTAACAACTTCCTTCCTTGATCCCCACTTCTTCCCCATTTCTGGTAGACCCCTATCGGCTGATCGTCGAATGCCTGTGCATTCAACTGCAAATGATAGATACTTAAACAATGATATGAGAAAAGATTAATGTTAATTAATAATTGATGTTTACAAGAATAAATGTTTAGTGTCTACACTAATTGCCTCCCCCTTACCTTTCTCACCCAAAATATCAATGTATTTAAAGACATTTTATTACAATAATTCCAATCACTATGGATAGAAGATCTATCATTCAGACATCTTTCACATATTCACATGTCAATTTGAACTCTTAAAAAGAATATGTTAGGTTCACACAGTGTATATGCACGTCCAAAAAGAGTTCTGCCTTTGACAGTGTTTTAAGTGAAAGGAATTCGGTGCGCTTGCGTGCTCCATTAAGTAATACAGCTGGAGTGGGGTCTGAAACCCGTTTGCAGGCAGTGAAGTCGACGAAGAAGTGTTCCAAACTTTATCTAACTTTGACATTCAGGTTTCAAACTTTATCTCTACGGTCAACTTCCTATACATTATAGACAAGAGTTACAAAAAAACGCGTTTAACGGCGTACATCTTCCATTATGAGCATTTGACATTCTGACTATGATAATTGTTGAATTTCTGGAAAGCCTATTCCGTTCTTTCAGGTTTCCTACGCGCATTGCATTGGATTAGGAATGCGTTTTCATGATATTTATAGAAAGCAAGTGCACCCTCCGCATTTCCATATTACACCGCCTTTCTGATTCCCCGCTGCTCTGAGTTTGTGCACCATCCTTGCACAAGCTAAAATTCTTTCCTTGCCCTCTGTAATGGCTCTAAAACCATCGTTTGTTGTATTACTATTAACCCTTACGCCCATCTTCCTCATGATATCAGGCGCCTCTTGTAAAGTGGGCACAAAGGAGAAGAATATGGTGTTTTACGTGCAGGAAATAATGAGTGGAGCCAATGCTACGGTACTTTCCGTTGCAGGACTGAATGGATCGTCGTCGAATCCTGCAGCATTTTGTACAGTATTTGTAATAGACAATCCCATAACCCAAGGAGCACACCCCTCCTCCAAGCTATTGGGAAGGCTTCAAGGAGTGGAAGCCAATTCAGATCCAAGTGGAAGAGATTATCATATGCTTTCGTCTGTTATATTTGAGAATGGAAGCACCCTTGAGATCCAGGGAACAATCAGAACTCAGCTGGCAAAGAGGGAGCTCTCTGTGGTTGGAGGAACTGGGCAATTCAGATACGCACGTGGATTTGTTATTGTTGAAGTTGTGTCATTTGATGGAATCAATCTCACTTTTAAGCTTAGCGTTACTGTTCGGACGATATGAGTGATAAATAAGAGAGCCGCACTGTTCGACAGGGTGGATCGCTTGGAATAGACATTCTTTATTTTTAATTAATTAATAATTTAGACATATTATTTGACATAAAACTTAATAGGAATAAAAGATCAAATTCTTTATTTTTAAAATTAATATTAATAATTTTTATAGTACAAAATGATCGTTTTGTAGACTGTATAGACAATGCTTGTTTTCATTGAGAAAAAAATAAATTTCTTTAAACTTTTAAAAATATTCTCTCTGGACGTACATATTTTCATATTAATATTTTTTCATTTGTAAGTTTGATATTCATTTTATGTTAAATGATGGAAGCCTTTCATTTGAAGTTAAATTAGGTATTTGACTTTTTTTAAAGTCCATTGGGTGCTCTATTATTTAAGTTTTAATGTCAAATAATATGTCTAAAATATAAATTAGAAATAAAAGTTTGCATAACTAAATTTCAATTAAAAATAACCTTGGATAATATCACACTATTTTAAATTTTAAGATCTTATTTGCAATTTAGGAATTTCATTTATGGTTTCAATTTGTTAGTAGGGTTATATTGAAGGAGAATTATAATGTTTGTAATTTACTAAATTATACAATAGTCTATTATTGTCTATTAGTGTATATTATTAGTTTAATTGTGCATAGATTTAACAAATATATTTAAGTATACTAAAGATATAATGAAATAAATATGTTTAATTGAGAGTAACTTTAAAAAAGACATTTTTTAGTTAGAAGAAATGAAGTATATAATTGAAGAAAAGAAATCATCTACTTAATTTTATGTAAATTATATGATATATTTTATAATTATTTTAATTTTCATAAATTAAAATTAAGATAATTATTGTAAGCTCGAATGGATAGTAGAGTTGGCTTGGGCAATGGGTTTGCTCCCCATTGGTCTCAGGTTCAACTCCACTCTTGGGTTTGAGAGGTGGGACTTCTTGCAGGTGGGGGATCTCATCTACAACAGACTAGTCTCACCCCAACTCACTCCAAGTACCCAAGGTACAGGTTGTTGGGCCACTAGGTTGGGTCATAGGGACACCCATGTTTTATAAAAAAAAATTAAGATAATTGTATTTTTTTCATTCATCATGAAATAGATATTTTTATACTTTATATTATTGTACATTTTCTTATATACTTCCTATTGGAATTGATTCCTCAACCCTACAACTTCCAAAGATTACTTGATATCAAACACTTATCACAGAAAGAGAGAATAACAAAGCTATGGAGGCCAAGAGCTATTGATCCAAAAAATTCATGAATCATTATGAATGTGCATCTTAATAATTATACAATAAATAATCCTTATAAAAGGATAATAAACCTAGAAAATCTAGGTGAAAATAAAACAAGATTATGACATATGTCGTCATCCTATAAAATGAGACATAAAAAGAACATGACCTAAGTACGTTTAAGTAAGTGAAAAGAGCCCTATTAACTAGTAAATAATTAATTAGGAAATGCATTCTACTCTAACACCCCTTAAGTGAAACTTAAGGAGAAACTCAAAACTCTAAAGATGAATGCATGAAAAGAAGATGATAGGTCTCAACAAAAAGGCCTAGTAAGGTACCCATGTACAAATGAAAAGTATCTTTCATAATCAAAGAAAAAATGGGAAAAACCATCAAAGGAAAATCTCCTCTCTAAAAGAGATCTAAATATAAGAGAAGGTCTAAGAAGCCTCTAAAAAAAATGTCCCAAAACAGTAGGAAAAAAATATGAACATGAAGAAGATGAAAACACTATCAATGAATGACTTCTATAATGTTGAAAGAAGAACCTCCTCTAAAATTAGGATGAAGATAAAGATCAAGAAGAAAAAAATATACATGAGTGGTGCAAATGATACTACTCAACCAATGAAAAGATGAAAAAACAAGAAGACAATTTGAAAGTCAAAGCTACATATGGCACATAAATTTGCATGAGTGACCCCAACAACACTACTCCACCAATGCATGAAATGTACAAGTCGAAAATATAGGTACCAATATTATGAAGAAATTGATCAACTAAATATGGAAGGTCACGTCCATGAAATATGGATACAAAAGTTTCTATATATTGTAAATGTCCTATCTCACTGAAATGCATGGGTAACCAACTACTTCATTTGCCTAGTACAGAGGAACAAAACTAGATACATAGTTCACTTAAAATAAAAACAAAGAAATCATTAGTACCAACAATATGGGTAAAGGTAGAAAGCTTTTGGAAATGGGAATTGGATGGGTGATTGGAAATGGAAATTTAGTCAAGTTTTGGGAAGACAGGTGGCTTTTTAAAGATCCTTTAATCAAAATAGAGAAATTTAGTAAATGGATGAATGATTGTAAAAAGGAATTTGGAGTCTTAGTTAAAGATGATTGGAGGAACGGAGATTGGGTTGATTTGAAGATCATTAGTCTGGATCTTGGCCCTATTCAATCGGCTTTTAGAGCCCTTAGACCAGCTCAACACTAGGTGGAGGACACTACTGTCTGGTTAGACAATCCGTCTGGTTTTTTTTCAGTTGCCTCTGCCACTTCTATGTTGGTTTGTATGATGGAGCCTCCTCCCTTTTGGGCTAAGGCTTGGATTAATCACTTGACTCTGAAAATCAATATTTTCTACTGGATTATGCTACAGAATAAGATTTTCACCTTGGAAAATATTGGAAAAAGAGGAATTCAATTACCAAATAGGTGTTATATGTGCAAAAATGAAGCTGAGACTGTTAATCACCTTTTCCTGCATTGTCCTTTTGTGTCGAATATTTGGGATAAATTGTTGGGGCTTCTTGATCTGGTGTGGGTTTTTCCTGCTTTTGTCGATGATTTTTTCATTCAATGGAAAGCTCCTTCTAAAAATCCTTTTGTGAGAAAGCTATGCTCTTTTATTCTTCCTTTTGTATCTTGGAATATTTGGAAGGAAAGGAACAATAGAGTGTTTAGGGATAAAGAAATGTCAGAAGGGGACTTGTTTGCTAAAATTGTTAGGGCTATAAAGGAAATTTTTTCTTTAATTTTTGGAAAAATGTTTGAGAAAGCTTTCTGGTCTCCTTTTGATATTGCTCTAGCTGAAAAATGGAATTCTAAATTAGTTGGATCAAATATAATCAAACCTGGAGTGAATGGAAGAGATAATGCTTTCTGGTCTATGCCGCCTTTGGGTTGGATGAAAGCCAATTTTGATGGTGCAGCTAAAGGTAACCCTGGGAAAGCTGGTAGTGGGTGTGTGTTAAGGGACAACACGGGGGCTTTTATTATAGCTTTTGCTGTGGACATTGGAATTAAAACTAATCATGTAGCGGAAGCAGTTGGGGCTTTTCATGTGGTAAGCCTAGCCCTCAAGATCAACACGAAACATCTATGGTTGGAGGGCGATTCTTTGAATATAATAAATTGTATTCTTGGGCTTACCCCCCCTCATGGACCATCAAAAAATGGATCGAAGACACAAGAACTTTATTAAGCAAATTTGATAAAGTGAAAGTTTCCCATGCCTATAGAGAAGCCAATAGGATGGTGGATTTCTTTGCTAATGAAGGGGTTAGAAAGGGTGGGGAAAACACATGGAGGAAGAATGACCTCATTCATCCTGAAGTGAAAGCGCTAATTTATTATGATTCAGTGCATGGAAGGGAAGGAAATCTCATTCATAATGAAACAGATAAAGATTAGGTACATCGATTTCATTAGATTTGATGGGACCGACGTCACTTTCTTTTTTAAGGGTCTGCGGTACACTTTCTGGGTGTTCGACAGAAAATACCTAAACGGGACCCAAAGCAACTATTCAGTGTTTATTGATAGTGAGCTGATTATGGGTGGAGAAAGAAAATGGGCGGAGCTAAGCAATTTTTAGGAGCACAGAAAGAATGCCAAAGCGTGGGAAATAATTGAAACGGGGGGTTTAGTCCCTTATATGGAAAAGCTTCATGGTACGGATGAGGGGATTCTGAACTATTTTGTTAAAAACTGGAAAAAGGGAGAGATCGTGTTGTTTGGCAGGAATGTTAAGCTGAGTGAGGAATTAATAGCGGAGATAACTGGTCTTTCAACTGAGGGTGTCAAATTATACCGGGGCCAACAATTCTATGATGAAGTGGTCATTAAATTTCCCAAAAAAGATAATGAGAAAGCAAAGATGGTGAAGGTTTCCAATAGCTACTTTGATGTGGAATCCATCAAATCTATTTGAAGGAAAGTTTTAAGAGTTGTTATAGAATATATCACGGTTGACAGACGCTTTACCAGAGTCTATGGTTACCACTTTCCCATCTTGAACCATTTCCGACATAAGGTTCGTATATCTCTGCCTTTTTACTTATTTTCTTCTCTGAAGAATTTCCTTGATGATGTGGAAAGAAACCCTAGGAGGAATGCTATTATTCACCCTGGTCTTGTTAGGCTCACTTTTTAGCATTTTCAAAATTTATCTGCTTTGCCTAAAACTATTGATATTGAGGAGCTGGATGATGAGGAGATAGAAAGTAGTAGGGAGATCGAACCCCGAGCCCCCCTGCTTGTGTTCTTGTTGGCCCTGATCCCATTGCTCCCCAGTCCTTGTCTTGTCGGAAAACCCTTAAAGGCTCTGCCCCGCTGTCTTGTCCTAAACGGAAACCTCTGTATGAGTGCCCTAATCCGGGTTTTATCACCCTGCCCTGTCTTAATCCCCAACTATCTCCTGGTTGCCCTACTCTTGGTTTGTCCCAGGTGTGAAAGGTAACCCCATTATGAAACTCGTGTCGTATTCTAGGAATTCGATGGAAATCCTATCTAACAAGCCCATGGTCAGTAAGGAGTCGGCCCATAGTGTTCCTACTTCTGGTAATTTTGGGAATGATCATTTTGAGTCCCCTCTTCAGGATGAAATTAATTCTACCTTGAATAAGCTTAAGCCTGAGGATTTGGTTAGTATTGCAAAAAAAAGCATAGATGGCCTTTTTACCGTTCTCAAATGGACCCAGAAAGAAGTCTGTAAATTGAAAGGTCATGTTACTGATCTCAGCAACAAGGTCATGGACTTGGGGCAGAAAATAAGTTGGAACAATGGAGACAATGATGAACAGGAAACTCCTTTGCCGAGGAAAAGACAACAATTACAGGAGGATAGATTGGCTAGCATCGAGTGCATTATGTCCAAGATTGAACAAAACATTAGGGCTACTATTGCTAACAATCATAAAATTGCAAGACATAACACCATCATCATCAATGTGATGGTGGAAAAGCTTGAAAAAAACCAAAAGGAATCTCTGGTTGTGGATTTTGTTGCGGACAGGGGAGGCAGCAGATCGGCTGGTGAAGGGATTTCGACTCGTACCAGGGCTAACATCAAGAGGAAGACCCCAACTTCATCTCATACGGTCGAAATTCTCAAGCAAGGGTTACAGGACATGCAGAATGTTGAAAAGGAAGCCAAGGATTTACTTAACACCTTGGAGTAATGTTATGTTTTGTTTGCTGATTTTTTTGGGTGGCCCTTTTTTAGGGCCCTGTCGTCTTTTGTTGCTGTCGTTTCCTTTTTTGGGATAGCTGTTCGGTTGTGTGTACTTTCTCTGTCTATCTTTTGTTGTTTAAACTCTGTGGTTTCAAGTCCCTGTAAAACCTATTTTTTCCTTTTCAAAAACAATATGATTCTCCCCATTAATGTGGAGAAGGGAGAGATATGATAGGTCTACTAAAAATGAATATCAAAATGTAGTGCATGAAGAAGAACTAGCTACATCAAATGGTGCATTAAGAAGTACTAGTAACTAAAAAGGAATGCACAAAAAAGGCACATTCACATGAAGGTAAAAAAGGTTGTGATTGCAAATAAGGTCACATAATGAACCCCCCATGACACTTAATAAAGTATTGTGAGTAAAATAATGACACAACATGATGTGTAAGATCCCTATAATACATGTACAATGTACTAGGGAACTTTATTTCAATGCATGTATATATGATTAGTGCTTACAATAGAAGCTCACAATGTCTAAAAAAGACCACATTCTAAAAGTATAATTCTTTGAAAGAAATTGAGGAGACTAAAAAACACCATTTGATGTAGCTTGTTCAATTTCATTCACTACATTTTTCGTATTTAGTTTCAACAAAATTTTCATATCTCTCCATTCTCTACATTATGGGGCCTATAATAATGTTGGTTCTAATACTTTTGATTTTTTGATTTGGAGTGAGGTATGTATTTAGTTTTTGTTATAGGACATTAGTTTGGAGGATATTTTAGTCCTTCATTCTCCATTCTCTCTTTTGGAGATGATTTTTTTCCATAATATTTTCTCATTTTCTTCAGGTGTGGGAGATTAGATTGTTCGTACATGGGTACCTCTTTAGGCTACCTTATTTGTCAAGATCAATCATGTATTCTTTGTTTTTTATGAATTCACTTTTTAGGGTTTTTATCTACTCCATAATTTCATCTTAAGGGGAGGTGTTAGAGTAATTATGCATTAGCCAATAATTAATTAATCTTTGATTTATTATTAGGTTAATCTATTCTTTTGCACTTAAGATAAAGTTAGAAGTGCTTTAATTCTTTTATTAGTTGAGCTATTATTAGATCATTTTGTCTCATTATAGGAGATGTTGACACTTGTCATGATCTAATTCATTTTTATTTAGAGTTTTCTCTTATAAATACTCAACCATCTTTGTATTATCTCTCTAGAGATTCATGGAGGCTTTTCATTTTGTAAACTTTTCTTGTTTCAAGAAGAATAGAAAATCTTTGTTTTTGCAAATCTCTTGCATGTGGAAAATGTCTAAGTTATTAGTTTTTTGATCCTACACCTTGTGTTATTCATAATTTTAACACTTCCTCAGATCCTTACCAATTATTTATTTATATATTTATTATTATGAACATTTTTTGAGAACAAAAAGATTGTATCTTATAATTATTAGATAGTTGATATTATTTAATTTAAAATTTTCTTAGTTCAACTTTAGTAATGTGTTGTGATCATTTTTTGAAAGTGAATCAAATAATTATTTTTTAATATAAGAAAAATAGAGGATAATATTTTATTATAGTGGATTTCATATAATTTTTTCAATCTCTATTAATTTCATAGAATTAATAAAAAGTGTTTTGATAAGTTTCACATAAAGAATTATTATATACACAAAAAAAATAAAGGATAAAAAATATTAATATAGGGGATTTCATATCATTTTTTGCTCCCTATTCTTTTCATTGAAAGGATAAAAAAATATTTTGATATGTTTTATATAAAAAAATATATAAAAAGAAAGAAAAAACTATTTTACATATGTTTTTAATTATCGAATCTTCTTGGTGAATTATCTTTCTTATTTGAGATGGACATGTGGTTAGTTTAATATTTGGTGATGAAGGGTTGTACAAAATTCTTGTTCCTATGTATTTTTTGTTCTCACTTCTATTTTTCTCTCTCTCATTCATATAGTTTTTTCTTATCCATCTATGTTAGTCTTTTCTATGAACTTTTATAGTTTGTATTGTACAAATCATTTTATAATCCAACCACTTGTCTAAAATTCATTATCTATCATGTGGATATTGTGAAGAGTTTTTCTTAGAAAGAATAAATGCAACCTAAGTTGATAAATGAAAGAAGTGAGTTTAAGAATTTAGTAAATATTAAAATAAGAGATAGAAGAGATTATATTAGTTCTATTAAGATAATTTTTTAATTATAGTATAGTATAATGATAGTTTTTTGTGTGTATATGTATTTCTAATTTATTATCAAATTATAAATGTTAGCAAGGAATAACGTGTAAAGTGTTCAAGATTGTATGGATTACAATTATGTTAATAAAGATAGTGTTAAAATTTATGTAAATAATACAATATAAATGAGTAATAATATATAGTTTAATTTGATTATGAATTGATTAAGTCATTTAAATTATATCAATGAAATAATGGAGTATAAATATAAAAACTAAGAATATTCATAGAATACAAATAATATTATATATATGTGGAAGAAACCTTGTGGGAAAAATACCATACCAAAAAGATCCAGTATTTAATTATTCTCAAAATATGAAGAACAATATTATAAGAAACTATCCCTCTTATAATAGATTACTTCCATAAACCATACAATCTACTCTCTCATACCTAAAATATATATTAAAAAAAAGAAACAAAAATTCATCAAAAGTTATTCAAAATATTGTGGAAAAAAAATGAGACTTGCAAAATATAATAACCATATGATCATGGTCAAATATCTCAAAAAAGTATGTAACTCTTTTTACCTCTTAAAAAATCATTAGGCATCATAGATTTCATATTTTTTTCATAATGTCAAAATGACCAATATTCCACTCCTAGGTGCTCCATGAGAGCATGTATTATAGGTTATAGCACCAAATATGAATATTTTTTATATAACTTATAAACTTCAATAATTATATTGAACCTTCCTATTAAACAACATCCTAAGTATTCTAGAGAATAGATAGCGCAATGTCATAAATTGCATCTTATAAAATTTCATGTTACATACACCTTCCTCTTTATTATTCTAGAGTATACTAAGGTGTTTTTCTTTTGGGGATGATGCAAGGTGTCGAGACATTTAGGTTTCTTCCATGTTGACCCAAAAGATTTTACTTTTTTTGCTCTCTTTGTGTAACTCTTCATATTCCATTAGTATTTGGGGAATGATGACAGTTGTGAGCTCTATAACAATATTGCAGAAAAGACATATTGACCTTGAATCTATGGATCCCTTGTGTGATTTTGGAATTTCATTCTGGGGGTAACCCCTTTTCATGACATAGATTTATTTTGAAAACATATGACTTGTCATAGGGCTTTCCAAATAAGCTCTCATGTCCTCTTTATTGTTAGCATAAATATAATTTTCTACTTTAAAGTAATTTCTCATATCACACAATGTTTGGAAATTTCTTTAAAGTGGGGGCATACATTAGCTTTATTCTTTTGTATTTCAACTACAATGCATGTTTCATTATGTAGTCTTCTCACTTCATGTGATGTGTCTTTCTCTTTTTGGTGACATTAGGTGTGATGTCCTTCAAGAGTGTGATCTCTCTTAGCATATTATATTCCTCTTAGTGGCTTGATGCAACACACTGCATCCCCTAAGTTGTGAATCTTATATTCTTAAATTGGTCATATCTTACACTAAGCAAAGACCTTACATGAACTAAGAAAAACTCCTTTGAATGTACCTTACACTTTTTTGCATTTACAAAACTATTATATGGCCACCTTACATAAAACACTTTTCTTGCGTATGGAGCCATCATATTTGTTCATGGCTATCAAGCGTACGAAGTTTTGCTTTCCTCATGAATCTTGTTGTTCGTGTTGTGTGGCACCTTATAAAAGTTATCAGGATGTATAGATTTGGTATGGTTAGCATATGGGGGCTGAACCTAGGTGTGACCTTCCCATAGCTACTTGCTTGTTTATGCAAGCACATACCAACTATGTGCATATGTGTTTTTGGGGGCTCACTTTGTGGATGGCTTGAGGTTAGACTAAACCTTGAGTGTGTGTGTTTGGTTTTCATGGTAGACATTGCATTCCACTTGTAATTTTTTTGTAAAAACAACTTAGATCTGATCCACATCATGCTAGACAAATGATCGAGGCTTGATCCACCCTCTTTTTCTTTTTTCTTTCTTTATGTCTTTGGCAATGAATGCTTGTATCTTTTTGTTGCTTCAAACATCATTCATATGTGTGTTCTCTTGTGCCAATGTTATTTTTCCATAGGATCTTGATCCTGGGGGCTTCATCATTCCCCTTGATCTTTTTCATCATATCTCACTAGCATTGGTATACTTGGACACCTCTTAATACAATTTTGTCTACTTTAGTGTGAGTTTAAAGCAAGTTTCTCCTCTCACTCAAGTGGGGGCTAAATATAGTGTAGAAAAATGTATCTCTTTATATTTTCACACTTGATTGGGCCCTCCCTGCTAAAATTGAGCTTCTTTATGCCTTATTTGGTCCTATTTGCATCCACAAGACTTATTTAACTAATGACCAATCATAATTCATGATTTTAGGTCGTGTGCTCTAGATCTAGTGATATGGGACTCATACACCACCTTGAGCATATGGGTCACACCTAAGTTTCAGGGCTTGATCCTTAATATTGCATAGAACTTAGCATTTCTTAAAATTTGTGTCCCAAGATTAGGCTATTGGGACTCATATGCCCCAAATGGCATATGATTCCCACCTTAGCTTGGACCTATTTTTAATTTAATTCTTGGTAGGATTTTATTCTCCGAGATCTAATGTGAAATCAAGTGTTGTTGTAATTTCAAGAATTTGGAATAAACAAGTATAAATACAAGATTATTTCACATATTTTCTCCTAGAAGTTTTATGCAAGTATTCCTCTAGCAAGTGTATGAGATCAAGAGCATTCAAGAGCATTCAAGAGTTGATTATCAAGCATTTTGGAGCTACATTTGATATTCAAGAATCATGTGAAATTCTTCAGGCATCATGTATTTTTTTGAGCTAACATTTATGATGTACGTTTTCATGATTCAAGCAAGAATTCAAAGACATTGTCTCATATCAACAATCAAGAGTCAAGATCTACATTCATGTTAACCACTTCATACAAGATTGCAACCTTGATATCAGGGGTTTGGTAAGTTGCAACATTGCATATTGTTCATTCATCATTCCTTCATTCTATTTAATTTCATTTCAAGTTTTGATTACCAAAACTAGGTTTGACCAAGGCAAACCCCTTTCCACTAACAAATCAACATTTTTCTCCCTTCATGCATGATTGCAGATCTTGGTGTTTTGAGACTTCAAGCTCCTTTCAAGACAAAGTTTCAAGATTGAAGACAGTTGTCATCTTCACAAAAACTCACCTATAGATCAGAATTTACACCTTTCAAACCTAGAATTTGGACAAGACAGCTACAAAAATCCACTAGAGACTACAAAAATATCAACGAAACCCTACTAATGGGACTAAATTTCCACCTTGGGAGTATGAGTCTTGGTATAGGCAATTTTCCAAATTTTAGTGGATTTTGACTTGTCACTGTAAGATTCTTGTTTCTGCCCCAAAAACCCTAGTCTAGGACTAAATCACCCAGTTTGGTGTATGAGTCCCTGTGCACATCAGCAACAACAAAATTAAGATTTCTAGATCTTGTTCAGTCATCTCCAACCTTCCAGGTGCTTCTCTATTATCCTCAATCTCTCATTCTTATTTCAAGATTCATTTTTTAGGTCATATAGTTAGATTTGCATTTTTTTTCATATCTTTCTTTCTAAGCATTTTCTTAGTGGTGAACCCACTTTTAATCACACCTAAGGAGACCTTGTAGCAATCTCTTTTCTAAATTGAATCATTAGATTGAGATTTCTAGGGTTTCCTTGAATGAACTAAGAGTGAAATAGGTCCCCTTGTGTGTGTTCCATGATGTCTAGGATTTCCTAAAAGGTGGAGCACTCTATTTCTGTGTATTCACTATATATTTATGTTTTTCATCTATATCAATCCCTTTTTCCTCTCTCTTCATCTTTTCCTCTCCCCTCCATATCCCTCGTCATCTCCATCCATGTTTCCATCTTTATTTCCATCTCCATCTCTATCTCTAACTTCTTGTCTATCTCTATCTCCTTATCCCTCTCTCCCTCTTTCTATCCCTATATCTCTCTCTATCCCTCTTTCCCTATTGCAAACATAACATGAGCCTATTGGTAATGGAGCCTTATTATCTTCCTGATTCAGAGGTTAGTTGTTTTTAGATCCCTATAAGAAGATGCATGTAGTTCATTTGAAGCTACCACTTCTCCTTTAAGACCTTTGTTGCATAAACATGATTTTCTAAATGGCATACCAATTGAAATTATGTATACTATACAAAGTATGTAAAAACTAGACCAAAATATTCCTTAATTGACCTTCAACACTTTGGTGTACCCATTGTACACCAAGGTGAAATTGCTAGTTTAATTTAAAATTGTAAATGCTCATATCTTTAATATAAATTAATGTATAAAAAATAAATTTTAGTTTTTAAATTTTAAATTTGAATAATAACAAATCGGAAAATCGATAACAAAAATATATTATTATAATTTAATATAATCAATTAAAATATATATTAAATCTAATATATTAAGCCTTATTTAATATTACATTATTATTATATATGAATTTTTTTAATATATTTATGTTATTAATATTAGAAATATTATATTAATAGTATTATTTTAATATTATAATTTTATTATATTATTACTATCATTTTTTATATTTACAATAATATTTTTATATTAAATTATTGTTAGTATGTTATTATTAATATTAATATTATAATATTATAATTATTGAAATATTATTATTTTTTTATTATTATAATTTGATTTTGAGTTTCATATTAAAATGTTAATTTAATCACTAATTTTTAAATGAATAATATATTTAAGAAACGTAATGTTACAAATTTTATAAATAAAATAAATATAATATTTATTAAAAATAATTAAACATTAAATATTAGTAGTTTTTAATTGATTCAAAACCAACATTGTAATAATATTATAATAAGACAATGATGGTCAGATTGATCATACCAATCATGAGAAATGGATGCGCCCGAAAATATCTTAGAAGTATTTTGGAAAGGATCAATGGCGATGGATTCTTCGGACCAGAGAATAAATGTTTGAGCACTACAAAGTCAAAAAAGATATCGAATGAAAGTAGGTAGTTTGAAATCGATCAATGGCGGCGGATTCTTAGGAGCAGAGAAAAAACGTTTGAGCAATAAAAAGTCAAATAAGAGTAAATTTCAATGGATTATTGGCAAAACTAATGCTGTAACGCGTTGTTATCAAAGTCTAAACGAATAAAGCTACAAAGATTTATAACGACTACTGCTGGAGCTTTCATTTCTTTACTACGTAACGGATGCATGCATGCATTTTGTCCGCTTTGTAGAATTGACACATGTTCGTGTCGTTCGCATTTTAGAATTGTATTATAAGAGTAGTTTCAATGGAGTAATGGCACACTAATGCTCTGACTCCTTGTTCGTAAAGTCATCGTAAAAAACAAAGTGATAAAGTCTCATAACGACTACTGCTGGAGCTTTGATTTCTTTACTAGTTAACGGATGCATGCATATTGTCATAAGATGACTGATTCAAGAGAACTTAAAAGAAAAATCACACATACGATCGTTTCGTTCACAGTGTAGTTTTGCAGTATTTATTCGATTCCTTCATTGTGCTTTCGTCCGATCTGATGTTTTCAGGGATATTGGGTAAGTATTTGAAGTTACAGTTGCTGACTCTTTGTTATTATTGATCACTTCTTTATGGTAGTAGTCGTATAACTAGCAATTGCACACATGGGTATGCCAGAAAATTTTGGTGTTTTTTTTTTTCAGACATATGTGTAGTACATGAAGTCAATTGGTAGGTCTTTTAACAAATGATGTTGTTTATGTAATAAAGGTCTTAATGGATAAGTGATAGCTTCAAATCAACTGTGCATCCACTTATAGGGATCCAAACATGATTGAAATAAAACCTCTGAATTAGGAAGATAATCAGGCTCCATTACTAACAAGCTCATGTTATGTTTGAAATAAGGAGAGAGAGAGAGAGGGGGGAGGGGGGAGAGAGGGAGAGATAGGGATAGAAAGAGGGGGAGATAGAGGGTGGAAGAGTGAGAGAGAGAGGGGTAAGGAGATATAGATATAGAGGAAGATAGAGATAGAGATGGACATGGAGAGATAAAGAGAGAGAGGAGAGAGAGATAGATAGAGATGGAAGATATAAATATATAGAGAGGGATAGAGAGGGGGATAGATGGATGGATGGAGAGAGGGAGACATGTTTAGAGATAAGGGGGGAGAGAGGAAAATAGAGGTAGAGATGAAGATAGAGTGAGAGAGGAAGAGGGAGGCAAATAGATAGAGAGATATAGGTAAAGGGAGAGATAAATATAGAGAGAGAGGGAGAGAGAGAGAGGATGAGATAGAGAGATACAGAGGAAGAGGTAGAGGGAGATATAGGGATAAAAGCACAAAGTTATGTCACACTTTATAAAGGAAACAACCAACACTGATCCAATTTTTAAACTTGAACCACTAAAAAGTGGCATATATGTTTTGAATTTAAAATGATGTAAACTAGTAAAATATGTATTTTTTAGTATATTTTATGTTTTTTTTTTTTAAATTTAAAAAAATTATGTTAAACTAGTTTTTAATAAATTAAAACTATAATTTAGTTGCTGATAAAATGTGAAAAATGAAGTTGCATGGGATGTCAAAAATTTTACAGTAATTTTTTTTTCTTTCAAATTTTTTGTGTATTATAACTTGAAATTTTAGTGCATGGATATATTTTTTTCCAATTTTGATAAATATATATTTTTAAATAAATATTAAAATGTGTGTGAATCAAAAAATAGTTGTTTTCATCGGACGTCAACTTTGATATTAAATATTTATCTAAAATGGAAAAAAAATATACCATCTTAAAATAGATTCTTTTATCTAGTGCATCATATTTTTTTGAATTTTTAAAATAAGTTTTAGTATTTTTCCTTGGCATAGTAATCAACCTAATATTTTGTGCTGATAACCTACTTTTAGTAAAAATAAAAAATAAAATATAAAAAATAATTAAACTATTAAAATAAATATATTTTTGAAAACTAAACTTATGGATCTACAAAAGGGTATTTTTTATATTTTAAAAAAAAAAGTTATTTGCATTAGCAGGAGTTATTGAAACTTTGAGTTTTTAAATAATTTTATTTTTTTGGTAAATTAGGCTCAAAGTGGTGCTCTGTATATTTTTAGTCAACAATTCTAGTTGCAAAAGTTGTGGAAGCATCTAACTTAGCTAGGATGAATCTTTCTAAATCATATATTTGACCAAAATTGATTTTTAGTTAAAAATACTTAAATTCAATTATGTTGATAAGTTGGTTGAAAGTGTGACACAGCTTTATGCTTTTACCCATAGAGGAGAGGGAGAGAATGACAAAGAGATAGAAAAATAGAGAGAAACATAGATAGGTAAATAGAGATGGATAAAGGGAGAGAGAAATAGGGGAGATAGAGAAAGGAAGAAAGAAATGGGGAAAGATAGAGATATATGAGAAGAGAAAGAGAGAAATAGAGAAATATGCGAAGAGAAAGGGAGATAGAGGTGGAAATAGAGAGATAGATAGAGGGATAGGGAGAGAGCCAGGGAGGGAGAGATAGGGAGAGATAGAGGGAAAGATTGATAGAGAGGGAGAGAAAGGGAAAGAGATCATATGTAGAGGAGAGATAGAGAAGAGGGTAGAGATAGGTAGAAGAGGGAGAGAGAAGAGGGGAGATAAAGGGAGAGAGAGAGAAGAAGATGGGGGAGAGAGGGAGAGATAGCTCAATAAATATAGAGGGAGAGGGAGAGACATAGAGAGATAGAGGGGAATAGTGAAAGAGATAAAGAGATAGCGCAAGAGGTAGAAAAAGATATGGATAGAAAGAGATAGAGAGGAGTGAGAGGGAGATAAAGACAAAAATAGAGATAGAGATATAGATTAGGAGAGATAGAGTGAATGAGAGAGAGGGGGCAAAGGGAGAGATAGCTCTATAGATAGAGAGGGGGGAGGAAGTGACATAGATAGTGGGAGATATAGAGAGATAGAGAGTGATATGAAGAGACATATCAATCACTCTCCCTATGCATACCTATTCATTGTTATCTCTCTTTCTCTCTCTCTCTATATATATATCTTTTCCTCCCTCTATTTATCTTTATCTCTTTGTCTCTTTATATGTGACTATCTCTATCTATGTCTCTCTCCTCTTATCTCTTTCTCTTTTCCTTCATCTATTTTTCTCTATCCCCCTAAATATCAAGCCTCTTCCTATATCCCTATTTATTCCTCTATATCTTTACTTATCTCTCTATATCTCTTTGTCTCCCTCTTTATTTCTCTCTCTCTCTCTCTTTCTCTCTATCTTTGTTTCTCTCACTTCTCTTTTTTATCCCTATCCCTCTTTTTATCCCTTTATTTCTATATCCGTCTCTTTCTCCTCCTTTGTCTCATTTTGCTTCCTCTCCCTTGCTCACCTATTTTTTATCTCTCTACCTATCCATATATTATCTCTATCTCCCTCTCCCTTTTCTCTTCCTTTCTCTTTCTCTCTCTATATGTTTGTCTACTTATGTGTGCAATGGGTACATTGAAGAGGTCTTAAAGGTGAATTATCAATGGCATGCTACCTTGAGCATAACTCCCTAAGGACATGTACCATCCTTAGAAATATTTTCCACCATGTGAACACTCACAAAAAGATTACTACCCTTATATAGTTCTTCGGCCCTAGGTTCTTTGTTTCCTTTATAACAATATTTTATAAAAACAAAAAAAATTTCCACCATGTGAACTCTCACAAAAATTTAATTATAATCTTCATGATTTTATTTTCTATAAAATACTATTTATTTCCCACAACTCCATTTTGACATTTAACACCGAAGGTTAATATATTTAACCTTGTGTAGTGTTAACTTCTTTACCCTCAATGTCTCTCATTCCCTTGGTCATCAGCATGCTTACCTTAACATGAGGCAACCTATTTTTTATGGGCTTTACTTTCTATTTGCATGCAGACTTATTCATCCCTCTCAGCCCTCTTGCCAAGTCACCACCTGTCACTAATATGATTCCAATTGCCTCTAGTATCTCCTTTAAAATGACTAATTTGAAAAAGATCAATGATCACTAATTCATGAAAATGTTGTGGCTTCATATGATTCTAAAACCCCTAATTACATGCTTAGCACACCACCTTTGCTTTTATTTTTGGCCTCACTTCTTCGTACACTAGGAATATTTATTTTCTCTTCCAGGTGTGAAATAGACCCTTTTTAATTGGAATAAGAAAATCAAATAATAATACGGAGAACTGTCTTGACAAAATAAATAGTGTCTATCTCTGACATTGCGTAGCCTCAACATTAATGAGTCTGTATTTGTTGGTAACCATGAACTTTCCATAAAATAAAAATTGCATTTCAAGGCCATGTAAAAAGATCAAACACAGGGGAAAAGGACCGATAGTAAAATAAATGTGTGTGATCAGTTTAATCATCTCCCAAAGTCTATCCAAAATAATGGGTCATTGATTTTAACATGTAGATTGGGCATGTTCATATTAGATATGCCTTTAGCATAAAAAAATTAATAATGAAATTAAAAAAATTATATTATAATTTTTAAATAGTAATAAATATTATTAAAGTTAAAAGAAGAAATAGTTAAAGAGGTTTATTATTGAATTTCTGCTATCAAGATTGAAAGAAAAATTAAAATTCAGAAACTAGATAATAATAAAGAAAAAATAACAATGATTAACCCATATCATTTTGAAGAATTTGAAGGAACTATGAAAATTGATTGGAGCATATTGATAAAGAGATAACCAATATGAAAAATGGTTTTATCTTCAAAATAGGGAATAAATGGTTCCACCCTACACAGTAAAATAAGAGTAAATTAAATGGATTAATGTGATGAACCCAGTCCCATTTCATTTGATGTTCATAAAATCAAAACAAAAAAAAAGGCAAAGTGAGAAAGTCTTATGCCGACTACTATTGGAACTATAAATTCAGATGCATAGATCCTCTCCTAAGACCTCACACATCCACATAGGCTATTGCTTCCAACTTAAAAGTCTAAAACCTCACACATCCACATAGGATAGATTATTGTTGTTTTTATTGAAGTCTTTTTGTCTAGCTATTGTTGATTACCTCATTTTCATTTTACTTTTGAATTATTAATGTCTAGATTATTTTACAATGTTAGTAAGGGTTGTATGTAATGGTATGAGGGTGTTTGCTAATTTTTTTAATCTTATATACTAAATTTGATAGGTACTTACATGTCAAAACAATAATATTAAATAATCAATATAATATTTTTAATTTAACTCAATAATATTTTAAATAGATATATTTAAGATATTTATTAAAGTTCATTTATTTTTTCATCATGTTTTCATCAAATTTGATGTTTTAAAAGATCTTACAGTATAAGTATTTAAAATTTCATTTGTTAATTTTTTGTTATTCTTGATTAGTTATTTATCTAAGTAGGGGAGAGGGGCCCATAGTGGAGCGAGAGGGGGCCATAGTGGAGCACCTTAACTTCGTCTTTCTCAAAATCCTATGTGGAAATTTCAAATCACTCCCAATTTTGTACAATAGTTTATTTTACAACTCACATGCTTCTATATTTCGTTTTAGGGCCAGATCAACATGATTTTTGTTTATATATCCAAAAAATACCCCCAAAAAAAGTGAGACCGATAGTGGTGCACTAAGTCATGTTTTATTGGTGCGTTGATGTGGCATCACATGATTTGTTAGTTTGTGTATTTTATGGATAAAAAGTGTTTTACAATTGGATATTAAGGTTCTTCACTATGGAACGGACTGAGGACTACTTCTATCCCCACTATTGGACCCCACTCCACTATGGGGCCCTCTCCTCAAGTTGTATAACCTTTTCAAAGTCTTATATGAATTAAATTTATTAATGATATGTAATAGGAATGGATTATTAAAATGAATAATATTTTTGTAATTTTTTGTATCTTTCATTTTCATGTGTCTTGATTTCTTATTTTTAGTTTGATATTCATATGATTTCTTTTTTCTCTTTCAAATTGTTGATTATATTTTCTAATTAGATAAGCACCTATTATAAAATAGAACATTTTTAAAATGTTCTCTTTATATATTCATATTGTTTAGACCTTGCCAAAATTTGCATAAATTAATATAACAAATTAGATCTAAATCTTTGAGAGCTAATATATAAGGAAATTCTAGAGAGTTATACTTGTAATGATTTATTGGTTACACATATAGAATAAATAATTTAAAGGAATTATTTAAGGGAATATAATTTTTTCTCACATTTTTACTTTTATGTGTAAAATGTTGGTTTCAATCTACTATATGATTTAATGTCTATATAAATAGTGATCCAATATACTAAATATTTAGTGACAAATCTTGAGGTTGTTTCTATACAAAGCAAGTGGCTTGGTTGAGTAGGGCATTGTGTGTTATCATATATCTATTATAATAAAAATCTTGAAATACCCTCCTAACACCATAGACCTTAAACAATAGAGGAGTTTATTGCTACTATCAATTTGCCTATAATTTACTATAAAATGACAATGTATTTTCCTCATTAATCTATATATCAACATAAATCCCTAGGTATAGGGATCTAGTCCATCCTTCAAATTTAAGGGTATATATTTAGAAGCCAAAAAAACTAGATTCACAAGACTTTTTGATATTTTATATGGTCATTTATATAATGTTATTAGTTATAAGGATGGAACTAGTGGTCAAATAAAGACTGTAAAAAAATAAGATATAAAATATGAGTTTAAGATAATTCTTTAAGGTAAGGATCATAAGTATAGAGATAAAATTATAGTCTTAAGCATGTACAATCAATAAAGACCATAAGTATCGGATGAAAAGGATGATGAAACCATAAATATAGAATAGTAGGCATCGTGAGAACCATAAGCATGGAATCACAAGAATTATGTCTAAGGATCATGATAAAGTTAATATTATTATGTAAAGAACATTGTAATAATGGAATATAAAGACCATATAATCATGTTGACAAGGAACAATTGATAAATAAAAAGTTAAACTCAGAGCACAAGAATATAAAAGAGTCATATAAATCATGTTGAAAATCAGAAAGTTTTTCTCTTATAAAAATCATAATTTCTAATAAAATCATGAAACCTAGGGGTTAATCTTTACTTCCCTTTGCTCATCTTGATTTCTATTAAAATCGTGAAACCCTTATATTTACTCTTTACATCCCTTTTCTTGTATAGATTTACATGTATATGGTGTTGTACTCACTCCCTCATATAATATATTATGTGTTTTAGCATGTTTATCTATCTATACAATCTTATTTGTTGTTGTATAGTTTCATTTTCTTTATCTTATTTCTTTATTATTTGTGAACTATTCTTCATATTTTGCATCTTTCCATATAATATGCCACTTTTATTCTCTTTTTTTTAAAAAAAAATATTTATAAAATTTTATATCTTTTATCAAATTCATTTTTCAAATTTAAATTTAATTAATTTATTCATATATTTCAACCAATTTTTAAGCATTTATATCAATCATAAAAAATATATATATATATATTATTTGTTAACAAAATATATTAATATTTTTATGTTTATTTCTATCTTATTAATTTGTTTCTCTATATTATATACTATTTATGAATGCTTGTATTTTTCTATATAATTCTTTACTTAGAATTTTAATATTTTAAAAAAAATAGAATTAGCTTTTTAATATTATATTTATTTTAGTCTTTAGTTTATTTAAAGTATTCTATGATATTTAGTAAATTTAAAATTGTAAAAATATTTGTCTAGTTTATTTGAATAAATATATTTATTTAATATTTAATTTTTCAATCGTTAATTTGATCTCTTTTGTATATTTTTATGTATTCTTAGAAAATGATCATTTATTTTATGATATCTATAAGATCATGGCTTGAATTATTATATTAATTAAAAAAAAAAAGATTAATCAATTCTATTAGAATCAATCTCTTTCGTATCTTTTTTTATATATTTGAGGAGACATTTCTTCCAGCATAGATATTAGAACATGGAATGCAAGAGATTAATTTTAGTATATTCAATAAGAATATGGAATTTAAAAAATGGATATGAAAATATATAAGAAAATGAAATATAATATATATAAATATTTGGGTATATGAAAAGAAACAAATATGAGTTTATAAAGAGATATGTCTATTTAAAAGGAGAGATATTCATAGACTTGGGTGGATGTGTATGTGAAAAATATTTTTTTAAGATGTAAATAGATTTCCATATGTATATGGAAGGATATAGCTTTCAAATGGAGACACTTATTTAATAAATATAGGTATCTTAATATTCAGATATAGACATGGATGTATAAATAGGTACATAGATAGCTAGGAATAAGCATTGCATATGGAAATGAAATCATTTATAATCTAATTGATATGTGTTGTGCTATATATATACACATATGATAAATTTACATAGTTTAGAGGGGTTTAATAAATATATGGAAATATATAGGCAAAGGAGGAGGCGTGAGGGAGTGTAGGATGTTTTATTTTCTTCTTGTGAAAGTAAAAATTCTATAAAAGAGAAAAATCAGAGAGGGGATGGAGATAATAAGAGAGACAAATAAATAAAGAGATGGATGGGGAGTTTTTGTATTTAAAATTTATTATTTAGGGTTTAGAGAGAATGATAGAGGTATTTTACATTTTCACCTTATAATACTTTTAAATAAAGTACCATGTATAAATGGGTAGGTTATTGACATTAATTATAACTTTTCACCATTGACATATCTATATTCTTTTGATTTAAATTAGACTAAAAAAGTGTTTGAAAAAATCTAAGACCAAAAAAGTGTTCAAATTTGACATGGCTATTCAATCTAGTAGAATTTTGTTATTTTTATGAGGTCCCTCTACAAAAAACTTATCTTAATTTCTTTTTTACTTTAATTCATTTACTCGTGGTCATATTGAAAACAATGTTACAAAATGAATTATTTTCACTCAACAAAAGAGAACTAACAATAATATATTATATTTTATACCTCTTGGCACCAAACTAATAGTGCCAACATGCCTTGGTGTATTGGATAGTACTATTGGAGGTAACCATTGAATATCCACACATTTTTATCCTTCTAGGTTATATTAGACTAACAAAGTCTCTTAATATTAGTAAGAAAAACAATACAAACTTTTATCTAGCTAACCTTTCAAATGGTGGCATCAACGAATCTCTTTACTAAAACTATAACTAGATGTCAATTCCACTTATAAACACCTATATTTATTTTTCTTACCTCAAATTCATTTTTCTGAAACAATGATAAATATAATATTATAAAATATATTAATTTTGTTTAGAGAAAGTTTGCTAGGGATGATATTTTGTATTCCACAACTTGTGGCATTAAATTAATAATGCCAACATGTCTTGGTTAGTAGGTTATTACTATTGTCTATGTATCTCTATCCTTCTAACACACAATAATGATTGAAGTCTTGTAAGAGCATTGATATTTAAATAAAATTAGATTTAATTAAATTTCTATTTCAAATCATAGAATTTGCAATTTTTTTATCTAACCTTGCATGTTGATGATGGGTTCCTTTAAAAAAATCCATCTCTATTTTTGTAAATTGAATTCCATTTTATTATGGTGGTGATGAGTTTAATGTTGTAAATCAGATTAATTTCATTTAGTGACAAGGTACAAGGGCCAATATTTTCCATAACGTAACTCATGAAATTGAACTAATATTTATTAAACATCCAAATGGATGGGTCACTACTAGTAGAAGCATTATTATAGTATCCACATATCTTGATCCTTCTAGGCTACATCAATTTGGAAAATTCTCTTCAAAGATGTAAAATTCAAATAGTGGGCCCAACATTGGCATGATTATTCTTCCAAATTATGGCATATAGGAATGATTTTTAAATGCAAAAGTGGTAATTAATTCCCTCTACAAAAACCTCTCACTTTTTTCTCAAATTGAATTACTATTCTCATGGTGGAGATGAAATAAATATTACAAAATACTTTATTTTTATCTAGTGAAAGGGTGTCATGGGAGAATTAGTTTATAATTTACACCTCGTAGCACCAAACCCATAGTGATTTATCTAACTAAGCGGGTTAATAATACTAATATTTTATTTTTCTACCCATATATCTCAATAATTTTATGATACACTTGACTAATGAAGTCTCTTAAGAGTCCTTAGACAAAAAATATGACCAAATCTAGCGTGAATATTCACTAAAACTATGACACCTATGAAAATTTCATCTAAACCTACAAGTGTATATTAGGTCCCTCCATGAAAACCTATCTCATTCTTTTTATCTTTAATTCATTTTCACGTGATGTTAATAAATACAATGTTCTAAAATATTTCAATTTTATATATTGAAATGATTATAGGAGTTATAGTTTTCATTCCACATATTTTCACACTAAATTAACTATGTACACACATCTAAGTGAGCTAGTTAATACTTGTGGAGATGCCATTTAAAGACCCAAGAATCTTGGTACTCCTAATCTATTTTGATGCAATGAAGTATGTTAAAACCATAACACTAAAAAATACCAAAATTTAGCAAGACTATCCTCTCAAATTGTGGCACCAAACAATATCTATCTAAACCTAGAGGTGAATGCTAGGTCCACTTAAAAAATCATGTCTCCATTTCTCTCAAATAAAAATCAATTTATTATTGTAGTGATGGATGTAATACTACTAAAAACTTCAATTTTAATTGGTGAAAGGATGCAAGGAGTTATATTTTGTATTCTACAACTTATTGCATTGGAATAGTGGTTTTAACTCATCTAAGTACATGGGTTACTACTAGTAGAGCTTTCCTTTCAATACCATCATATCCTAATCATTGGAAGCTTTTTCAAATTGATAATTTCTCTTAAGAAACTAGAAACCAAAAAGGTTCACAATTTTGGAATGATTATTCCCTCTATGAAAAATTATGATATAAAATACTTCAATTTGATAGTGACAACATGTATGATGGGTTGAGTTAATGTTTCTAGATACATCCTTTCAATACCCACACATTCTAAACCTTCCAAAAAGCAATGAATGAAAAGTTTAAAAAGTTTCACAAAGGCATGGGATATACCTATTCAATAATCAATGGAGCTATAACCTAGAGTACATGCCTATACAAGGCTAGAATGATCATTAATTGAAATTTTAATTAAAAGCATAGATGATGCTTAGGTAGGAATAAGGTTAGTTCAAAGGTCCAAATTAAATGGACCTAGGTATAAAATAGATTTGAGTGTGTTGAGGGATAAACTATGAAAAATATTTAGTTGCTAATGAGCATCACGAATATGTCCACATTAATTATTAATGATAGTATAATATTCTATAAAAAAAACATATCAAACATAAAATCACTAATGTAGAAAATAAATAAAAGGGAACAACCTTTAGCAAGTGAAATTAAAGTATTGATAGAGGATATCATTGTGCAAATTAAAATTTATGATTAGATAAGGAATAGGAATTTTGTTGTCTAAACAAGCTAAATGACTATAGTAAATACAAGCAATAGAATCCTTTATGTAGAATAAGGAAAATGAAAGGATAGAATTAAGGCTAGAAAATAGGATCTAAAGGTGAAATCTCTTGATAATAAGTGGGATTTTATATAGAATATAGTGACACAAAATAATTTTATTCCTAAATCCATGAAGAAAGAGGTTCCTATAAATGGATTTAAAGCTCGTTGAGATAAAAATTCATTACTAGTATAAATAAAATCAATAAATAAATGAAATATTTTTCTTATATAAAGATCATAGGTCTTATGGGAATCCCAAAGGTAATTAGATAGCTAATAAAGTTTAATGTAATGTATAACTATTATAAATTTAGTTACTATCCAAGATTTTATCTTTTGTCCTATATGTTCCCATACATTTGGAATTATGCTTCAATAAGATTAATATATAAGCTCCAATAAAAAAACTTAATTTAACCAAGGAACATAAAGATAGAACATGGTTTTAATTGAATATAATTTCACCATATGATGTTTAGAATGCTAGTTCTCCCCAAGATTCCAATTTGAATGTGATTGTATAGCGAATACTTAATTTATACTTAGAGGCATCATTATTAGATATTCAAAATATTTTGTGTCCCTCCTACATCTCTTTGTTGATCTGTAGATGACTTCTTCATAATTGTAGGCTTACTTTTTATACCTCTTGTAATGTTGTGCCAATAGAGGTTATGAATGATATAGGACTCAAGGTTTTAAAATTTTATAGAATTTTTTTTGCAATGGATTCAATATAATTTCTTATCCTTGGTATTTTCTATAGTGTTAATGTTAAATAGACTACGTTAATAAATCACGTAAGCCACATTAAAACACTAATAAAACATTCAACTTAGTGCACAATGGGGGGAGGGTATTAGTAGTCATTATAGCTAACTTTGCACACTCTAAGCTCTTAAATGTTATGTTGGATTTCAACAAAAGAAATTGGGCTTCTTTGTATGCAACTTAAGAGCTTATAGCTATTGTTTCAAATTCTAGGTAGTTATGAAAAAAATACGAGGATTCATTATGTACACAAAGGCCAAAAAGTGGTATTTCAAATTGACGTCCAATACATATTCTCTAGTGCCTTGATAACTATTCACTTTGACCACCACAAATTTGCACGATTGATCCTATAGATATGCATAAATGCCTCAATAATCATGCACTATTGGTACCAATAAAGTTGGACAACTCCAAATAAGTACCTTTTTTTTGTTACTACTAGGTATAAAGTGGACAATTATTGGTACATTTGAAAAAATTTAGTGGGCTTTTAATTAACATCTATCAATGAATGGGTTATTGGAACATGGACAAGTAACTATGGTCTTTCCCCTATCCATTTAACTTTATTGAAGGCCTAACACCTCAAACAAAACATGTTAATATGACATTATATTTGATAATGTGAACTTAAAACCTTATTATAAATAAGAGACTTGTCAAATAAATAGTTGAAAAAAAATTAAAGTGATTTAAAATTATCAAGAAATACTAAATTAAAATGCTCAACGACTGTATCCTAAGGATAAATTTTACAATAAAGGCCTATCGTCGACATTGCTTCTGCCTTTGACAGATCATGCACCATTAAATATTATGGCTGGCATGGGTTGGAATCCCGTTGGTCCTCCCATGGGGGCAAATGAGCAAGTCTACGACGAAGTGGTCCAAAATTCAATGGAAATCTGTAACGCTATCGCTGCAACGATGAGCACTTTAAATTTTGACTTAGAGAATGGTTGAATTTTCTCTTAGACTACTTCTCGTGAAGCTTATCCTTTCGTGTTCCTTACGCGCATTCGAATTTTAAAATGGTTTTTCATGATATATATAGATAGCAGGTGCAGTCTCGTTATTTCCATCATACTCTTCTCATATTGCTTTGCTTTTTGCGATTCCCCGCTAGTCAGAGTTTGTACACCGTCCTTGAGAAATTCCCTCCTCGCTGTCTGGAATGGCTGTAAAACCATCGTTTGTTGTATTACTATTTACCCTTACGCCCATCTTCTTCATGATATCAGGCGGCTCTTGTAAAGTGAGCACAAAGGAAAAGCATATGGTGTTTTACGTGCAGGAAATAAGGAGCGGAGCCAATGCTACGGTACTCTCAGCTGCAGGACTGAATGAATCGTCGTCAGATCCTCAATCATTTGGTACAGTTTTTGTGATAGACAACCCCATAACCCAAGGAGCTCACCCCTCCTCTAAGCTATTGGGAAGACTTCAAGGAATGGAAGCCAATTCAGACCCAAGTGGAAAAAATTATCATATGCTTTCCTCTCTTATATTTGAGAATGGGAGCACCCTTGAGATCCAGGGAACAATCAGAACTCAGCTGGCAAAGAGGGAGCTCTCTGTGGTTGGAGGAACTGGAGAATTCAGATATGCTCGGGGATTTGTTATTGTTGAAGTTGTGGCCTTTCATGGAGTCAATCTTACATTTAAGCTTAATGTTACGCTTCGAACCAGATCTTATAGTGAGTGATAACTAAAGAGAGGCTCGTTATTCTGGAGGGTGGATCGCCCTGCTTGTTCCCATGAATATGAGAGATCGATACATTTCTTCAGCCTTTTAAAATTATTCTCTCTTTTGCAGATATATCATCATTTTTTTTCTTTCTATGCTTGATTTCCATTTATATTAAATTATTGAAGGCGTTGATGTGAAATTTAATTGGAAGTTTGAATATACTTTCTAGTCTGTTAGATGCTCAATCATCTTTGAATATGATTGCAAATTTAATCTTTATTTTGATAATTTTGCAAAAAAAATTAGGTCAATTGATTTATTTTTATTTTTGAATTAAAATAAAATTGTTGATCTTATCAAATTTGATTTGTAAATAAGCAATTAAAAAAAATATCATTGTTGATTATTTTATTAAAAAATAATTTTGAGAATTTGATCACCATTCTTTTGTATTGGTATGGTACAGAAAATAAATTTAAGATTTATTGAAAGTTGGTTATAATACACATAATAAAAGATAAATAAATGGACATGATAATTATTTGTTTTTACTATAATATATTACTAGCATACATATATTAAATATTAATATATACAAAATAAGCCGAAAGTTATCTTGTATCATGCACATATTTTTCATTATTAAGGGTATTTTTTATTTAATTTCATAATGTGATGTAATTTTTTTTTTAATAATAAATTCACTTACAATTATATATTTTTTCCTTAACACGTTCCAATAATAATATCTAGGTTAAGCCTGGTCAAAATTGCTAGCAGCTACTTTGATGTTGATTCCATAAAGGCCATTTGGAGGGAGGTTCTACAGGTCATCATGGAGTACATTACGGTGGATGGGCGCTTCACCAGAGTTTATGGCTACCACTTTGCTCTTCTCAACCACTTCTGCCACAAGGTTACGGTCTCTCTTCCCTATTATATTTTTTGTTCCTTGAAGAAAATCCTGGAGGATAATAAGAAAAACCCCAATAGATTCCCCATCTTGCATAGGGGGTTAATAAGATTGATTGTCGAGCATTTCCAAAACATGCCTGCCCCCGCTATCCTGGATACCACTCTCAATTTTGAGAGTGACAACACGGAGCCTAGTGGCTCAGAGTATCTTCACAACCCTAGTTCGGCTAGAAAAGTCTTTAGCTCACATGCTGGCCCTTCTGGGAATAAAAATCCCACTCCCCTTTCTAGTAAAGCCAGTGCTGAGCCTAAGATTGATAGTCCCTCCCTTTTGAACAGACCCTTTCATAAGAAACCCTAGGCTAAAAGTCTTGTTTCCTATTCTAAAGAATCCTCTGACTTAGAAGAGTCTGAAGCCAACAAAACTATGGTTAGTGTTGAACCTCTGCCGGATAAACATGCTATTTTTCATTCCCCTGTTACTCCTAACCCTAAGAAAATTGATCCTAATATCGGTGATGTGCACTCTCTGGATTTTCCGAACCTAGCCAAAGCCAACTCTGAGTCCCACTTCAAACTCTTGGACTAGACTTTCACTAAAATTAATGAGTTGAAAATTAAAAATTGGGCCCTTCAAAGTAAGATTGAAGAACTGGTTGTTAAAATTGTTGAAATTGAAAAGAAAGATGTGGATAGGGGGGTCCATGGCCACAGTAATAGAGATTTTGATTCTAAGGTTGATTATATAATGAAGACCATCAAGACCGTCGCTGAGCAAAATAATAGAATGGCTAGACACAATGCCATTATCATTAACGCTATGGGTGAGAAGCTTGATAAAACCCAGCAAGGGTCTCTGATGGTGGATTTGGAGGAAACAGAGGACAAAAGCGAGGACACGGACACGAGCATTTCCAAAAGAACCAGAGCCAACCTGAAGCACAAGGTCTCCCCTACTTCTAGGATGATTCAAACTTATAATAAGGGTTTCAATGAAATGTAGAAGCTGGAGGAGGAGACGAAGTTTGTCCTTATGACTTTGAAGTAATGGCTGGGGTTTCTGTTGTTTTCCCTTTGTTTCGTCCTTTTTGGTTTTGATCGGTTGGTTTCTGCTAATCTTTTCTTAGGCAGCTGGTTTTTATGGTTGAACTTCTTAGTCCTTTTTTGTGTACTTTGTGGTTCGGGTCCCTATAAAACCCGTTTTACCCTTTTATCAAAAGTAGTAGTTGTTTAATATTTATAGCTTTGTAAGTATTTGACTTTAAGTTTTATAAAGATTAATTTGAAATCATATGAACTTATATATAGAGAAACATAACATGAACATCAACCATTTGCATTAAATTAGAACACACATACTTTCAATTTGTTAACAAAAAATAATATAACATAGTTTTTCTTTAACACATTCTAATAAATAATAAAGTTTATGTTTAATAAATAATTTGTAGTTTTTTTAACTGTTGTTAAATATGTATCTAAAAAAATGCTTACATCTTCATTAACATTCATTTCAACAGTAATATATATGCTTTCATTATATTTTCCATCATTGTTTTTTTCAATTGCCATATATAATGCTAGACACTAAAATTTAGTGGAATTCCTCCCCAAACTTATAATTTAATATTTTGATTAACGATAACTTTGTAAGCATCTGATTTTAGTTTTAATAGTTATTAACTTAAAATTATACCAACTTGTATATAATAAAAGATAACATCAACATCAACCATTTCCATTTAATTAGAACACAAATACTTTTAATTTGTTAAAAAAAAAAAGTTTCACTTAGTTAAACATTTATGCACTAGTAATAAGTTTTGAATATTATTTTTAAAATATTTTTGAAATTGAATTCAGCCATAGATAAAATGTATAAATATTTTGCAAACATTTGTTAAATAATATTTCAAAAATACTTTCAGTTTGTTAACCATTTGTGTACTGGTAACTGTGCATTATGACTATCATGAAGAATAGTTCAAACTTTAATTGTCAAATTGGACTTGATGGCATGCAATGTAGGTATCCCATAGTGTGCATGTAACAACCTAAATGAGGGCATGACCTGATGCACTATGAATATGATGGAATATTGAATGAATACATATTCCAACTTATTTTTATATGTCTTTTAATACTGATATTTCAATTCTTAAAATCATTTATATTTAGTTTTGAATAATTACAAATTATGATGTCTAATTATATAATTCTACATATTTTTTTTGTTTTTTCCATATTTAAGATTCATTGTATGAGACACTCTCTAGATGGAAGTTGTGACCTTGATATCCCCTAAACAAAAAGAAAAATCAATTGATGGCCTTACATTGATCGATTTCATATAGTTTAACATTCACAATCTCCACAAAAACATGCTTCTCACCTAAACTTTTATATCTAAATATTATTTTTATTACTAAAAGTTGAGATCATAAATTTATAGGCTGAAATCTTCATTTCATTTTTAGATGAACAAAAATATATTTGTTGATTGAGGACTGGGATATAGAAGAATAAACAACAAAAATGACTTGCAACATGATCAACACCCAAAACATAAAAATGCATATAAAATTATTTGAAAGTGAAAGTTGGGAATTATTAGAAATGGATGTTATTGGTATATTTATGACATTAGATATAATTATTTATTGTTTTACCTTTGATAGTTTACAAGCTGCTACATAATTAGTAGCATTATCTTTATTAAATTAAAGTAATGTGTTACACTCCTGTCTTGCAAACTCTAAAACAAAGACCACAAGTGAAACATTTGACATATTATGAACTTAACTACTATTTGGAAGAATGTTGTGAACACTATGGTGGAAATAGAAATGCTAAGTCAGAAAGTGGAAATCTAAATATTTACTATATAAATTGATATGACCATTACTCTGAATGTTCAAGCAAATCCAAAATTCTGAAGTAAGTGTTTTAAACTCTAGATGTGAAACTTTAAAAAAAAATTGATAGGTTAATTGTGGGTGCTATAGGTTCCACACCAAATATAAGAAAAGCTTAATACATATGGGCATAAAAAATGAAATAATCTATGATGATTATTACATAATATCTAGACACAAGAAAACACCCCACTATATTGGGATAGAAAGGAATACTTACAAAAATAAGTAATTGCTCCCACCTTTTAACAATATGATAGTTCTAGTACCAAACTACCATCCTTGTTTTTTACCATCTTAATCCCTTGCTCCAAAAACTCATGCCTCAAGTCTCCAATTACACCATATTTAGAGATGGAAGGGAGAATAAGATGGCTAGAAATTGGTAGATATCTAGCATGTGGAATTCCTCAAAGGTTATCAACATACATAGCTAAATCTTAGCTACATAAGGCCAAATCCTCACACCTTTTGGAGATCAAATGAGTAGAATGCTTAAGGATTTTCAAATCATCAGTTTGCACCAATTGCATTGTCTCCCCCTTAGATTGAATGCAACCCTTCATTAGAGGTTTTGCAACTACAAATACATCCTCTAAAGGAATGATTTAGTTGAGGATCCATTCCTTGGAATTAGGACTTGATCTTTATGGATGTGAGTTTTCTCTTTTGGATTCATTATATTCCAAGAAGAAAACAAGATTCAAAATAAAATATATTAGATTTATAGCAGAAATATGAAAAACCCTAAACGAGTTGCATCTTTACAAAACAAATGTTGCTGACAGTTTATATATAATTATATATTGAGTGAGTTGGAGTTATTTTTAAGATTTAAAATCATTCAAAAACAATTTGGACAATGAAACCTTTTTTTTCTTATGCCTGAAAGGTAATCAATCCATCCATTCAATTTATGCTTGCTTAAAGTCAAACATGGCTTGAACAAACTTGATCTCTAAAGCATAAGTGCTATCAAGGTAAAGCGAAAATGAACTTGTTAAAGAAATGAATCGATCAACCTCCTCATATAATTTTGAAGAGAGAAAACATTGGGGCACAGGAAAAAATTTCACTACCTAAAGATGGGATTGGTTCTATGGTAACAAAGATCTTTATACCATCTTTTCTTTATTTCAATATATTAAATTTCATATTTTGGTTGTCTTTTTTGATAGGCATGGTTAATTTGAAATTACAGACATGAATGGGACATCTTAGTTGTTATCAGATAATAGTGTGGAAACACATAGCGTCAGGTGTAATGTCTTGTTGCATATTGAATCGGTGAGCTCTGACCTCCATTTTCATCTACGACCACTGTGGGAAGAGGAACTCCTGCGAAAAATTATAGTCCCCAACAACGTTGCAGAAAGAATTAGTGCTAACATAGTGCAACCTAGCCTAGTGAAGGATTCAGGAACCTCATTTGAAAACATAACAACGGATCAAGATTCTTTTCTGATACAGAATTCATTGCACAAAATTCAAATCACTTTCAGGAACACAAGCACTTTATTTGTACAAAAGAGACAGTTCAATAATATTATGATAATATATTTTTATTATAATAGTATAGTTTTAAATTTTATTGTTTAGGTTGTTCGATTATACTGTCTTTCATTGGACCGCCTATTTAGACTGCACCACACACTATTGTATATTGCATGAACACATTCACTTTTTTTTTAAATAAACATCATAACAAATCCTAATCCTATAAAAGTAATTTTAAATCTATTTTGGCATCCACCATTCCAAAAAACAATAATGAGGAAAGAGAAAAGAGTAATAAAATAGTAGAGCAACAACAAATACAACAAAGAGCTATAGTCACCATAGATTCCACCTACTTATTCTTTTATCTAAAAAAATTTTCCAAACATTTATTTCTT
This sequence comes from Sequoia sempervirens, assembly GCA_007258455.2. NCBI lineage: Eukaryota > Viridiplantae > Streptophyta > Pinopsida > Cupressales > Cupressaceae > Sequoia > Sequoia sempervirens. Next base: position 102,529,778 of record VDFB02179234.1, read on the forward strand.
CTTCCTACATATAGAATCTAATTAGCCCTCTGCCTTAATGAAAATCTTTCTAAGGTAATAAATTTCTCTTCTTTTGGTTCGTGCATGCAATTCCTTTGATCTTAATTTATGCTAATATAAAAGGAAATTGTATGTGGATTAATTACAATGTGAATAAACTCAAAAAATCACACAATATTTCTAGCTAGAAATTAAACTTCAAGCAGGGACAAATGAATAGGCATACCTTTGCAATATGAAATTCTACCTCTCTCCTAATTGTCAACACTTTCCTTTATTCCACCTTTTGCAACATCAACATAAAACAATATCGGCTTCACATAATCAACAATAAAATGAGGCACATAATTTTTTTTCTTAAAACAGTAAAAGAGATATTATTCTATTCATTAACAAGAATGGGAGCATGAATGATTTTGCAATGGTAGCTACACAAAAAAACTCAAAAAAATCACACATTAATATTTCTAGCTAGAAATGTAACTTCATGTAGAGAAAAATGAACAGACATACCTTTGCAATATTAAATTCTATAAATCAAACCAAAGCAAATGTTCTTTTTGGTTTGTGCATTAAATAGCGATGCACACCTTAGTGACTCCATATAAAATAAAAATAACAGCTTTAAAACTAAAAATAATACTAAAAATAAAAGTTTTCAAATAGCTTTAAAAACAAAGCAAAAGTTTATTGCATCTCCATTGCTAAACAATGATATATATTGATTTCATATATATATATATATATATATAATATTGTATTTATTTAATTTTTTTATTAGATATTCAAGATCATCTTGTTAAAAATCTTCTTAAAATTATAAAAGCATGAAAATATTGAAAATTAATATGTATTTCCATAACAAATATTAAAAATTAAAAATCATGTATTCTCTAAAAATGTATTTTTTTAAAAAAAAATTCTAAATTAATATGTATTTACCTAACAAATATTATAAAATGATATATATTACTATTATAAATTAGAATATTATATTATATTTTCTTTTCTAAAAATGTATATTTTAGTTTTTTTAAAATATTCTAAATTAATATGTATTTCCATAACAAATATTATAAAATTATATACATTACTATTAGAAATTAGAATATTATATTACATTTTCTTTTCTAAAAATGTATATTTTAGTTTTTTTTTAAATATTCTAAATTAATATGTATTTCCATAACAAATATTATAAAATTATATATATTACTATTATAAATTAGAATACTATGTTATATTTTCTTAAAAATCTCAAAGAGTTTTAAAATATCTTTAAAAACAAAGCAAAAGTTTCCTGTATCTCCATTGCCAAACAAACATATATATTGATTTCATGATATATAATATTGTATTTATTTTAAATTTTTTTTATTAGATATTTAAGATTATCTTGTTAAAAATATTCTAAAAAATAATAAAAACATGAAAAGATTGTAAATTAATATGTATTTCCATAACAAATATTATAAATTAAAAATCATTTAAAATTATATATATTAAAATTAGAATACTATATTATATTTTCTTATAAATTTCTAACAATTTTAAAACAACTTTAGAAATATATTGATTTCAATAAATATATATATATATAATATTGTATTTATTTTTAATTTTTTATTAGATATTTAAGATTTTCTTTTTAAAAGTCTTCTAAAAATTATAAAAGCGTGAAAATATTATAAATTATAAATTATTTAAAGTTATATATATTAAAATTAAATATTATATTGTATTTTCTTGAAAATTTCATATATAGTAGAACTATAAAAAGATGATGATAATGCACATGTGATTTTAAAGCTTACATATATAAAAAATCTTAAATATAATATTACTTTGCGACAGGGTTAGTAGACGTCAATTTTAAAGGGGAGAATAAAAATGTACACATACTCATTGATGTGAGTGTAAGAAGTCTTTTGGCTTAATAAACATTTGATATATTTTTTATACTCTATATTTTTAAATTATAAAAAAATATTTTAAATTACTGAAATGATATTATTTTTTTTATAGAATTGAAATAAATTCATAATTGATAAATATTATATTTAATGCATAGATAACGAATCTTTCCCTTTCCCCTTCTAATTTTACTATAGAATTTAAATTTTAAAGTCAAATAACATGTATTCTAATACAAAGTATGAAAGACAATTTAGGTGTAAAATTTTGCATAGCCAAATTCTAACATAAAATAAACTTAGAATTAAGATAATATCACCCTATTTTAACTTTGAAGGTCTCATTGCTTTGAAGTTTGGGAATTTAAGTTATGGCTCTAATTGGTAATTTTTAATATTAGTATTATATTAAAGGAGAATTCTATGGTTTATAATTTATTATGAAAATACAATTGTCTATACTATCTAAATTTTTTTCAAAAGATTATATTTATTATGAACCTAGTTTTTAAAGAAAGAAATAGAAAATTACATTATGATTTAATTATGTTTAGATTTGACAAATATTTCTTAATGTATTAAATATGAAATGAATCAAACATATTGTACATGAAAAAATATTAAATCAATTGTAAACTCAATTTTTAAATATACTGAAATAAAATACATAATTTGAAAAAAAAATCTCAATTTATAGAAATTAAATAATATATTTTATAATTAAATTTTTATTTTTAATATATAGAAATAAAAAATAAATATAATTTTATATCTTATCATTGTGTGTAATTTGTGCTATTGAATTATTCACTGCGACCTTGAATAGGTATCTACTAATGTATTGTGATAAAAAGCCATCAATAAAGATTCAAACAATTATCTTTTGAGCATAGAACAAAAAGATGATAAAAGGGAATTTGCGTGATTCTTGTATCCCTATTATTTTCATGAGAAAAATTAAAATTATTCTTTGATACCATTCACTTAAACTTTTTTTAAGTTATTTTTCATTATTGAGACGTCTTGGTAAAATTTCGAATGTACATATCATGAATACAAATTTTGATGACGATGGGTTGTATGAAATTCTTGATATATTATTATTTGTTTTCTATAATTCAAATTTTAATTAATTTTTTTCTAAAAGTTATAATCTTCTATTCAGATATTTTAAAATTTATTTTTAAAATAAAAAGAAGTAAATTCAAGAATTTATTAAACATAAGAATTAATAAATAAGATATTATAATGATTTTATTAGTAATAATGTATTATTTGAATTAAATAGTATAACATAATGGAACATAAATAATTATCTTATCTTGTGTACATATATATTTCTAATACATTAAAATATTACAAAAGCGGGCATGGATCAATATAGATTATAAAATGTGTAATGTACATAAGATTAAATGAACTATAATTAATTGAGGTAAGTTAGTATTGAAATGCAAGGTAAAAAACACAATATGAGTAATAATATAGTTGTGACATAGATTTTGGGACCCAAGATGCTTGCTCTTACACTTCTAGGGTTTTTCACCTAAAAGGAGAGAGATCTAGGCCCAAAATACTTATGTAACACTCAAATTAGGATGTATGCTATATTATATGATGTAAATGAACTTAACTAAATGCAATTGACTAATCTAAATGACTGAAAATGAATGCAAAAGTGTAATTAAGGCTACGTTTGAAAACACGTTGTGTAATGCAACAATGAACTAGAAATGAATGCAAAACTTAACAGAAATGAATGAGACTAAAAGTGTGCACTTGGAATCTTGATAAGGACTGGAAATTTCTTTTGAAATGCTACTGATGCTAAAATTTAGGCCTGGTGAGACTCGTTTGCCATTCTGGGCAAATCAATCCCAATTTTGCCAAATTATACTAGAGTTTGTTTCTGGCAAAAGGGTACTCAAAAATGTAAAAATCCAAAAATTGACCTTGGGGTGGGACTCATTCACCACCCATGAAAAATGAGTCCATTTTTTAATCTTTGAATTTTTAAAAGTGGATTCTGAAGCTTCTGATGTACACTTTGATTCCCTACAGGTGTTCGCTTCTAAAACTTTGATTTACGGGTCTGAAAATGGATTTTTATAGATATTTTGGCTTGATTAATGAGGACAAGACTTTAGCAACCTTGCAAGTTGACCTTCAATTATTTCCAAGCTTCCAAGAGTCCTAAATCTACATACAAACAAGACAAGAGAGAGATACGTTGAATGTTAGGGCATGAGGGTTTGCCTTAGTCAAACCCCTTTTAGGTAATTAAACCAAAGTGATGAAATAAAGTAATGAAACATGAAAAAATTAAGATATTTACCTTGCCATGATGATTTTTCTTGGATGTTTGTAGAAAAACATGAAGATTTGGCCTTTGAATGTCTTAAGAAGCAATCTTGATGAAGAAAACCCTAGCTTGCTTGACTTGAATGAGAAGATAGATCATGAATTAATTATAAGAGATGTGTGAATGAGATATGAGATGATGTTAGTTGTAAAATGATGATAAAACACTTCTTTAAAGATAATTGTGCCTTAGTACCTAGTGATACCTCAACACAACCAGACATGAAGAAACATTGAACTTAAAACCTAATTTTTCCCACTCAAACCCCGAAAATGACTCAAAATGGGACTCATTCACCACTAATGGTGAATGGGTCCCACCTAGATGGGACTAATTCACCACTAATGGTGAATGGGTCCCATAGGGGTCATTTTTGCTTGTTGGAATGCCGAGAAGAAAATTAGGCTTATATGATGACTATGTCGGTTATTTGATCAAATTATGCCTCGGCCTGACACACAATATGGGTCAATTAAGGCCTCTTAATGATGATGTGAATGTCAAGTAGGGATTGGGACACATAATTCAATGTGAAAGTGTAATTAAATACTCTTTACAACACTAAAATGAGGTCCACATAGCCTAGAAAGGCACAAAAACCAATGTGAATGTGTAAGACACATTACAACACTTGGTTAAAGTTAAATTTACTTTACAAGCCTTCTAAATTAATGTGATGATGTAATTAAACATGTTTAATAATGTTTAATTAATGAGAAATAGGTTCATTGGTCTAGAAAAGCATGAAAGTCCCTTACAAGACTCTACAACACCATTACAAGACATCATTAAAAGCATGTTATTGAATTTGCAAGGTTCCAAGACCTAGTGTTGATGCATAAAATGCCTCACAACACTAGATTAAGACCTCATTAAGTCTAATATATCATGAATTAATCCCATGTCAAGCAAAGGGTTCTTTTTTCTACAACATGTATTTAGCCCCCACTTTAGTGAGAGGATGAACTTACTCCAACTCACAATAAAGTAAATAGTCAAGAGAGATCCACATGTACGTCGAGCCCCCAAGATACAAAATCATGCAAATGAAAGATAGAAAGAGAGACAAGATGGAAAAGATGTACTCACTATGGGGCCACAGAACTAGTTGTCCAAGGGGTGAGAAGGCCCAAAAAGAAAGAAAAAGAAAAAGAAAAAGGTGAGAAACATATGCTAGTTGGTATGTACTCACAAACAAACAGGAAAGTGTTTATGGGGAAAGGTCATGTGGCTAGTTGGGCTTCCCACTCAACCATGTTAAATTTATACTGCCTGATAACTTTAACAAGGTGCCACAAAGATAAATGATTTTAGAGCTCCATGAGGTAAGAAAAACTTCATATGCAAGACACTCATAGACAATGTTAACAAGTGTAAATATTTTTCAAAGGGATTTTTGTTTTGTTCGTGCAAGGTCTCATCTTAGGGGACATTGTGCTTAACGTCTCCAAGAGAGGATGTGTCAAAGAAGTATCACACTCTGAGAGGGAATCAAGCCCGCTAACTCCACCAAGAAAAGAACACATTGCAAGAAGAAAGAAATCACACAATGAAACATGAGTGGTGATGTATGCCTCCACATTAAAGCAGTTACAAGCACCCGTACTGCAAGCAATTGCTTTAAAGTAGAAGAAGATAAAAGAAGACATGAGAGCTTACGCGGAAATCCTTATGCCAATTCATATGTTTTTGTTAAGCTATGCTATGAGAGAGAGAAGTATGTGATATGCATGCCAACTTAAGGCATGTCGTCCATGTCTCAAGCTTGCTTTTATTTGTTCATGAAAAGTTAACGACTAACCCAAAGAAGGAAACAACAAGTGACATATGAGGACAAGGCTATCCAACCCTTTTCCCCCACTTAGTGCAGGACAAAGGTGAGCTAAAAGGATTGATGAGATGTAAGCTAGAGTGAAAATCAATAGCAATTAGAGGAATTATATACCCCCACATTGGGAAGCATACCAAACTCCTAAAAATGTTGTATTTTACGACTCAAATAATGACATTCATTAGTGGAGTGATTGTGAACTCTATGAAATGAACAAAAGGAAGTCTTATCATAACATTTTTTTTGAGTTCTAGGAGGGAGGGTGATCAGGTGATCTTGGAGGAGTCTCGACAAGATACCCTCTTGATCAATGGGAGAAGGTGGTCTTGTGGTGTGTTTCAAAGATACATCTTGCTTAGTAGTATATGGCATACCTTCACAAGTGTCACTAGATTGAGAGATTTTATTCTTTCCCTTAGAGGAAGGTATAAAATCTAATGAATTCAAATCATAAACATTTTGTGAGATGGCATTGATATTAAGCAAAGGTGTAGTCATGTGTTGCATATTTGATGAAGGATGATGGTCAAGACCATGAGTTGTTAAGAATTATTTCAAAGAATGTTTCATGATTTTGTTAATGGAGGGTGGAGGTTTAGTGATCTCAATTATGGGACAGTAGCCAAGACCATGAGTTGTTTGTTGTGTGAGGAGATCTATAGGGTTGTGGATACCTTGTTCATTAACACCACATCCTTTTCCATTATATCCAAGCCATTTCATAAACTCATAACCTTCTCCATAAAGCTTTTTCATGGCTTCTAGATTAGATGGTTGTTCGTTATTGTGTTCATCAAAGGTTGTTGTGTAGTTTGCTTCCTTGTCAAAAGTTGTTTAGGTGGATTCTTTCGAAAGGTCTTCCAAAGTTGGTGTTGATAGGGTTGTGTCATTTTCCATTTTCGAATCTTTGTGGATAATGAAGTCATGCTCAAAATCCAAAGAACCTCAATCATCTTCAGATAATGTCATGTGATTTTTAATGTTGTTTTCATTTTGTTATGTAGGTTCCACTTGTATGGTTGATGTTAATGTGTTCAAGGGGTTATCTTCAGTTTTGGCAAGTTGTAAAACACTATAAGGCTCAGGGTCAGTGTCAAGGGTGTAAAATTTGTTGTTGTAAATGTATTTCATTTTGCGATGAAGAGTGGAGGGCACACCATTCATGGCATGAATCCACTATCTACCTAAGATAAGATTACATGAAATTTCATAAGGTATGACAGAGATTGGTGCATTTAAGGTGACCACTCCAACTATTAGAGGTAGAATGATTACTCTAAGAAAGTTCTTTGCAACATTGTCAAATCCCTTAATAGATAGAGAATTGGGTCAAATGGTGGATCTATGAATTCTAAGCCTATCCAAAACACTCACAGTACACACATTAAGAGTTGCACCATTTTCTGTAAGAGTTCTCTTTATGCCTATTGTTTTTCATTGAGCAATGATCATGAAAGCATCATTTTGTTTTTGCACCTCCAAAAAGGGGAGCTCATTTTGATGGAAAGTAATGTCAAGATGCATGTTATAGATTAAGGCTTCCATGCCATTTGGAGTTGTATTAGGAGGAAATGCAAGTTGTTGTAACACTGTTTGAAGAATAGTATTGTAAGTTGGTGAATTCTGAAGTAAATCCCAAAGAGAAATTTTTGCAAGAGTATTCTTGAATTGTTCAACAAGGTCATACTCCTTTGTGGGTGGGATGTAATGAGGAGCACTAAGAAGATTGGGTAAAGGTAAAGGGGTTGGGGTTGGTTGCAGTGGTTGCAAATTATTGTGAGTATTATATGTATGAGAAATGGTATCATCACTAGATTGTTGTAATACATTAGAAGGATGAAGGGGATGCGATGGTGGGTAAAGGGTAATTTTAGGTTTATTGGAAGGATGAAGTGGATGTGACGGTGGGTAAAGCAATATAAGTTTAGGTTGATGTTGAGGTTGTTGTTTGGGTGAAGGTGGGTAGAGAATGAGTTTAGGTTTGTTTAGATGTCCCATGGGGTATGTATGAGGTCCATTGATGGAAGGGGATCTATTGGACAATTGTGCATTCATAACCTCAGTAGTCTTGGTTGGATGTATCTCTAAGGAAGGGAAATCAAGAACTACTTGTTTATCAAAGGAAGAGACATGATTATTGTTGTTGTTTTCTAGAACCAAGATATTCTCCCTAGAAGGAAAGTTGTTAGAAGAACAACAAGCCACATATTCTTGAAAAGTAGGGCTAGATTCTTCCAAAATGACTTCATCACTAATAGGGGAGTGATCAATGATGGGAGTTTCAAGAGGGGGATGATTAGGAGAAGGTTTTAGTTGAATGCCGATTGTTGGTAAAGTCTCATTTTCTTGTGCTATGTTTTCTACCCAACTAGAAGAGCTTGTAATGTGTTCATCCAAGTTTGAAGTGTGTAAAGTAGCATCATCACAAGTGAGGGAGGCATCAAGAGAAGGATCACTATGGTTTTCAAATAAATTATCCCAAATGGGAGGAGCATTAGAAAAAGGAGGATCAAGATTCTCATGAATCTTAGTAGGAATGTCTTCTAATACCAACCTATCCACTTGACATCGAGGAGGGATATTAGGAGATGGAAAAGTTTGATTGTCATGGTTATGGATATTAGGTAAGGTGGTATTTAGGCTTTCATCTTCTTGTTTTCTAATTTCTTCCAAGGGCTGAAGAGGAGAGGGACAATCAAGGCTTATAGTGCTTGTAGCTCCTTTCACCAAAATACCTTCATCACTAATAGGAGAGATATTGGGAGAAGCACAAGTAGGAGTGTCATGATTTTCTACACTTGCATCCTCTCGTGTTATTATATTCCTGCAAATTTGATAGGTACTAGGAGTGTATGCAAAATGCTTATCAAATGTTTTACTTTGTTGTCCTAGATTATGTTCATGAAAAATAGAATCATACAAGCCACTTACTATGCGAGAAACATTAAATGCTTTAAGAGAACACATACTAATATGAGAAAGGAAATAAAGTGCAATACAAGGACTTAAAATGGAATGCAATTTTTAGATATGAAACAAGATAATGTTCTGATTATACTATGCACCAATCAAAAATGACATGAAAAATGTAAATGCAAAATGAAACAATGCATGAAATGAGATATTTTAATTGAGATCCACTAAAATGCATACTACAACAATGTAACTGACTGATATATACAAGTTAAGGCACCAAGCATAAGCCTAAAAATAAATTTCTAAGTTCTGGACAATGTTGTTTTAGGGGTCAAAAGGGACTGATTCACCTAGAGTGGTGAATGAATACTAGTATGGACTTTTTTCAAAAAAATTAGAAATTGTTGACTTATTTTTAGGAATTTTGAGAGCCAACACACAAACCTAAATGAAAACTGTAGAATTTCAGTAAATCTGAATGAATTTAGATGCTACAAATGCAACCTAAATACACTTTTTATGAATGCAAAATTGAACACCTAACATGCAAATGAATCATGCAAACCATAATGCAAGCTAGATCTATAATGAAAGATACCAAATCAAAAAATAGAAGAATTCAAAAAGTTGGGTTCACCAAAATGTGACATAGATTTTGGGACCCAAGATGCTTGCTCTTACACTTCTAGGGTTTTTCACCTAAAAGGAGAGAGATCTAGGCCCAAAATACTTATGTAACACTCAAATTAGGATGTATGCTATATGATATGATGTAAATGAACTTAAATAAATGGAATTGACTAATCTAAATGATTGAAAATGAATGAAAAAGTGTAATTAAGGCTATGTTTCAAAACACATTGTGTAATGTAACAATGAACTAGAAATGAATGCAAAACTTAACAAAAATGAATGAGACTGAAAGTGTCCACCTGGAATCTTCATCAAGACTAGAAATTGATTTTGAAATGTTTTTTATGCTGAAATTTAGGCCTGGTGGGACTCATTCACCATTCTGGGTGAATTAGTCCCAATTCTGCCAAACTATTCCAGAGTCCATTTCTGGCAAAAGGGTGCTCAAAAATGTAAAATTCTAAAAATTGACCTTGGGGTGGGACTCATTTTCCACCCATGGTGAATGAATCAAATTTTAAATCTATGAATTTTCAAAATTGGATTCTAAAGCTTTCAATCTACACTTTGATTCCCTACAAGTGTCCACTTCTGAAACTCTAATTTACGGGTCTAAAAATGGATTTTTATTGATATTTTGGCTTGATGAATGAGGAGAAGACTTTAGCAACCTTGAAACTTGACCTTCAATGATTTCCAAGCTTCCAAGAGTCCTAAATTTGCATACAAACAAGACAAGAGAGATATGTTGAATGTTAGGGCATGGGGGTTTGCCCTAGTCAAACCCCTTTTAGGTAATTAAATGAAAGTGATGAAATAAATTTATGAAACATGCAAAAATTGAGATATTTACCTTTCCATGATGATTGATCTTGGATGTTTGCAAAAAAACATGAAGATTCAACCTTTGAATGTCCTAGGAAGCAATCTTGATGAAGAAAACCCTAGCTTGCTTGACTTGAATGAGAAGATAGATGATGAATTAATGATAAGAGATGTGTGAATAAAACATAAGATGATGTTAGTTGTAAAATGAGGATAAAAAAACTAATTTATAGACAATTGTGCCTTAGTACTCAATGATACTTCATCACAGGCCAACATGAAGAAAAATTGAACTTAAAACCTAATTTTTCCCGCTCAAACCCTAAAAATGACACAAAATGGGACTAATTTGACACTAATCATGAATGGGTCCCACCTATATGGGACTGATTCACTACTAATGGCAAATGGGTCCCATAGGGGTCATTTTTGCTTGCTAGAATGCCGAGAAGTAAGAAAATTAGGCTTATATGATGACTATGTCAGTAATTTGATCAAATTATGCATCGAGATGCACAATATGGGTCAATTAGGGCCTATTAATGATGATGTGAATGTCAAGTAGAGATTGGGACACATAATTCAATGTGAAAATGTAATTAAATACTCTTTACAACACTAAAACGAGGTCCACACAGCCTAGAAAGGCACAAAAACCAATGTGAACATGCAAGACACATTACAACACTTGGTTAATTTAAATTTACTTTACAAGACTTCTCAATTAATGTTATTATTTAATTAAACATGTTTTATAATTTTGAATTAATTATAAATAGGTTCATTAGGTCTAGAAAAGCATGAAAGTACCTTACAAGACTCTACAACACCTTTACAAGACATCATTAAAAGCATGTTATTGAATTTGCAAGGTTCCAAGACCTTGTGTGGACACATAAAATGCCTCACAACACTAGATTAAGACCTCATTAAGTCCAATTTATCATGAATTAATCCCATGTCAAGCAAAGGGTCCTTTTTTCTATGGCACAATAGTATATAATTTGATGATGATGTGATTAAGCCAATAAAATTATATAAGTAAATAAAGGAGAAGCATTAAATCAAATCATAAAACTCATAAAATATAAGTCATTGTATTAAATAGATGTGGAAGAACTCTGGTGGAAAATAATCTAGCCAAAAAGACCCAAGATTATAGTATTCTTAGAAAGGTAAAGTATAATAATGCAATCTATTGATCCCTCTTATAATAGAAAAGTTCCATAAGGGTAATTATAAATAACAGTACAATCTACTATCCCATGACTCAAATAATAGGAAAATAAATAATAAGAAATACATAAAATGGTATCAAAAGTAACATTTCAAAAGCATGAGCAATGGAAATTATCTAATGGTCTTAAGGTAATTATTAAGTATCTCAAAACAATGTGTAGCTCCTCTTACGTCTCTTATAACCTATTAGGTACCATAGATCTCATAGATTATATCACAATGGCCAAAATAGCCAAGATCCCAATGTTAAGTGCCCCATGAAAGCATTGGTTGCCTTATCATAAAATGATATATCAAAGTTGTTTTTAAAAATTATTAAATTAACTAAATATTTGTAATAGAGTAATCCCACAATAATGTGTCTAAAACTTGGAACCTATGAAAATTTTAAAAAGGAGTGGGAAAATATTTTTGAACTACCTTTATTTGGAGATATTTCTTCAAATGAAGGTCCTTCATTTGAAGACCTTTACATAGATACCTTTGAGCAAAGATCCTCTTCACTCAAAGGCCTTCACAAATAAAAAATTAAAATAAAATAATACCTTCAAGTGAAGGTTAGATTCACTCAAAGGCATTATTTTATTTTAAGTTATATAAACCAACACCTTTTATTGTAAGTTCATTTTGATCTCCAAATTTATTTGACTTTCCTTTCGCCTTCTATGAACTGTAACCATCGGACCTTACACCTGCAACTTTCATTTTTTTCTCGCATAGAGAGGAGATTGTTTGAAGAGTAAGGTTCAAACTAAAATAAGAACTGCTCAATAACCAAGGTTAAAATTCTTAGTAATATTTGATGATAAACAACTTAGATATTTACACAAGAAAAGGAGCAGTTGAGTAAACTAGTTTAACTAAAAATAGTCGGTTAAATTTATACTCACACACCTACTACAATGTAATAATGCCAGAATTTCCCCTCATTATATTGTTCTTGTAAATGTACCCTAGATAACTCAAATTTCACCTCACCAAGCGACCCTCCATTAAGGCATACATAACAAAATTTGTTGATTACAAAAGAAATATACATTCTTGAGAAGATATTCCTTTGAAGAAAACAAATCTTGAATCAAGTGGAACTCCATCAAGCTACCTCATGACCCTCATAAAGGTGTATCTTCAAGCTAAATTCTTGAGTTCTTGGACTACCATTTTCCTAAACTCTCGAATTACTAATTGAACTAGTTGAAAACAATCCATATTGAGCTTTGCAAACATAGGGTTGCATCGAGTTGTTTGATGACCCTTGTAAGGGTATAATTCTTGATCATGTTAGTCTTGTAAACTCATTGGAAAACAATCCATATTGATTTCAACACCAAATCTCTTTCCTATCTCTAAAAATCAAACTTCACAATATATGTATTCTTGAAATCCATTAGCATCAACAAAGAAAACAAGAAACAAAGCAAAAAATTTCTCATGCAAAAAAAAAAATCAAAGCGAGAAGTTGACTTGAGATGACAAAAATTCCTCCATCCTCCCATGCCACCAACCTCCAATATTATGGCTCAAATTACTAATCATTTATTATCAATATCAATAAAACCATCATTTGGTGGATTCCCATCATCATCCTAAATATAAACTAAGTTACAGGTTCATTTGATTTTTCTTTGAGTTTTCTTTTAAGAAGTAGAAATATGCAATTTCTCCTTTGTCTATACATGACCTTTTATTATTGCTTCATAAGTATAGTGTTTTATCTTGTTGAAAATCACCTTCTATATTTTCTACTTTTTTTCTTTTTTCTTTTGCTAAAAGAGTTGAAATCGTATCTTCTAAGGTTTGATAAGTTATTTGGCTCAGTGTAAAAATAACATTATTATATTTTGACGGAAAACTATTTAACAATATAGCTCTAGCATCATCATCATCTATATGAGAGCTTGGAATTCTGCTAATTTCCTAATGAGAGGCCTCAAATTACTTATGTGATTTGACATTGTGATTCCATCTTCCATTTTGAACCTGAATTCAATGGGATTTGAAGCAATGGGATAAGAAATGGAGAGTGAATGCTTGAGTGTGATCTCTCCCTCTCTTTTGAAAAATTATAAGTTCTTCCATGTTTGTTGTGTCTTCAAAATAGAGGAAATCTTCTCATTTCTCCTTTGTTTATGTTTTTGAATTTGGATGTCATGCTCACAATTAGGGTCTAGCTTAGGAATTCCTCAATAACATTCAAATTTTCCAATTATAGTAGGATTTAATTAATTTTGAAATTATTGAAAAATTCTCAAATAGAGTCATTTTTATAGATTTTTTTTCCTAAAATCATGCAAATGTAAAATTTACCTTAAAAGTGTGTTGTTAGGTACATTTAGAGAAAAAGGGTATGTTTAGAGTTTGAAAATTTCAAGCTTTTCTTCAATGGTGAATTTGGGTTTTCTATGGTTTTTTCCTTGTAAATTGTTTTAAAAACTTTGAATTTTGGAAGTGACTTGTGATGAATTTTAATGTGGGAAAGGGAGTATTCTTATTCATTTTTTATTTAGAACCAAAGGTTAATTTGGGAAAATGAATTTTAAATTTTAAATTTTTGAGCATTCTTTAATGGGGAAATTGGAAAATGAATGGTTTTCCTTTGTAAAAAAATCTAGAAATATTGTAGGGCTTTGGGAATGAAATCACCTTAAGGACTTGGATTTTCAAAGCATATAAGATTTTTTGTCGGCAGAGCCTGGGTGAGGGTTTCGCATGAGGCTGTGGAGGAGGCTTGGCCCTCCTCTACACAAGATTTTTTTCTATGGTACAATCCTCTTGAATCCCCTTGATTTTCTTCAGTCTACCTTCAAGTGGATCTCTTCATATGTGTGAATTGTGTTGGCTCTTTGATTCTTTGTCATATTGCATGTGTATGTATTTTTTTTGGGTTTCTTCATAATAATGGATGGGGATATAGATCCCCTTGATGAATTGGCTAAAGGGTCAAGCAAAGATAATGGGGATATTTTACACTCCAAAATGTTTAGAGACATTGTGGTTGGGGAGAAGGAAGGGATTTTTCCTAGTACGAGATTTATCATGCAAGTTGGTGAAGATATAGAAGATGAGGGAAGTGAAAGAAAAGGTATGAGTCCTTTTTCCTCCCCTAAAAAGGTTGGGTTGGTTCCAAACCCCAAATTAAATAAAGCCATCTACAAAGAATATAACAAGTTAAAAAATGTTGCAATTTTTTTCTAGCCATGGACATATCCAAGGTCTCGGCAACGAAGTATATGGATTAATGGTTTTTACATGTCTGGGGGAAAAAATTAGGAATATATTATTCCTCTTGCTGGATGGTCTGATGTGGGTTGTTCATAATCTTTTTAAAAAACCACTCAATACAAGAAAATGTAAATAAAAACCAATTTTAGAGCATAGGAAAGGTGGTTTTTCATGCCCTAGCATGGTCTCCAAAGGTTGTAAATGAAGAATTTTTGGCGTTGTTGAGCCCTATATGGGTGGTAATTAGGAATGTTCCCCCTCAAGTCTAGAAATTTGTCCTATTCTTGTTGCAACCCTATGGGAATATTATAAGAGTGGAAGATACCAAAGCCCCCTCTTGGCCTCAAACGCTAGAGTTTTGGTGTATTTATACCCTAGTATGGATATTTCATAGTTGTTAGAGGTTAAAATGGACATGAGAGCCATTAAATGTGTTATTGTTGTTCTTGGTGGCATTAACACATGTTATCTTTGCAAAAAGGAGGGGAATTTAAGAAGAAATTTCCCCCTAATCCTTAGGAAGAATACCAATCACACCCCCCATCAGTTAGATGGGAAATGAGGTTTCTTTAGAGCGACGTTCTAAAAACCAAGAAGGTGAAAAAATAAATACAGACTTTGTTAGCACTAATGAAATTGTAGAAGCCTATAAAGATGAGGAGCATAGAAAGGGAAGAAGCCTAAAAAAACCACAATCAAACCCCACTCAAGACAGTGTATTGACTCCTCGAGAATTATCCTTGACAACCATAGAAACAATGGTAAATGATTCCTCAATTAAAATTGTTAATCAATTTAACAACCTAGTGGATGAATTGGAGAATGCTAAAAAGAAATGGAAGAAAGACAATGAGACAATTATCCCCATTAGAAGGGTAATCTTGCACATTGTCATACAAAAAAAGAAAAAGAATAATGTAATCATTCTAGTACGTACTACAAAAAGGATGGAAACTCAGATCAGAATGCCAAAAAAACTTGATAATTTTAGAAATGAGAAGGTGAAGTCCCCAAAACTTGGTTCCAATAAGTATTAATTGTGTATCTTGGAATGTCATGGGTTTAGAATTCCCTAACTAAAAACAAATAGTAAGTTCAAGTTTCAAAACTAGGTGAAAGAGAAGGATGTGTTCCTTATTTAGGAGCTAAAAGCAATAGGTTTCACCCTTGAAACTAACTTAAAATTCATCTAGAGCAATAGATTACAATATGCCACCCATCATGAAAAAGGTAGGGGTGAGGCTGTTATCCTACTTTCTAAAGAATGGAATCAATAAGTTTCTAAATTTGGTGTACCCCCTTGCAACAGGGCTATTTCAGTTGCTATAAAAAAGAAGGATACCACCTTTGGAATTCACTCCATCTATTCACCTAATGAATATAGAGACAGAATCACCTTACAAAATTGGATTTGTAACTTGTGAGATATGCCATCAAAGCCCAAGAGAAGATTGTATGAAAGGTCATGGGGCATTACATGGATGGGAGTTTGCAACACAACCTTACAAACTTTGACAGGTAATGTTATTACACCAAGTCATTGTCTTCCCATATTATCAAAGCCACAAATAGACAAAGTATCTGGTTTCAAACTTTAGTCTTATCCATCCCAAGTCTATCCAAAATATTTATACTACAAACATTAAGCCCCAAACCATTGTCAATAAGGGTACGTCTAATCCCAACCTTGTCAATAATAGTCATTGGGCCATCAAAGCGTCATATTATTTTTTTGTTTCTAAGGGAGGTAATTTACTTTCATGAAAGACAATATCCACATTACTTGAATTCATTACCTCAATTAAGGATGCTACATCATTTGGTTACACACTACGAGGGACCACAACTTTTTGTAATGCATTTTGAAGCATGTCATGGTAAAAAAATGATGTTTGAATTAGATCCCACAAGGAAATATTATCAAGAGTGTTACGAAGTTATTCCACAAGATCATACTCCTTTCCATTATGTTGAGGTAAACAAGGGGTGCTAGGTAAAATAGGTTGTGGGAGTGGTATTCATGAGGGAATGGTTTGTGTTTGTCTTGGTTTCTTGTTATTCCTTGTGTTATATGTGTTGAAATGAACAAGACAACTTAGAGGGGGGGTGAATCAATTGTAGCAAATTAAACCTTCAAAACCCTCAATAGTAATTAGATCCATAATCATTCAGTAATCCCTTATTTTGTTAGAATGATTAAACATGAAATGCACAAAATAGAAACTAAAATCACAACACCATACACAAGAGAACACAAATTTATGTGGAAAACAAAAAGAGGGAAAAACCACAATGAGGATTAGCTCAAAATATAAGTAATAGGAAAATGAGTACAAAAGGGTTCACTGTTAGAATAGGACACATTGTCCAAAAGGGTTCATAGCTAGGGATCACTGCCATAGAAATAATACAAGCAAATAGAAGAAGAATGTTACATAGAGAACACTTCTCAATACAACAAGGAGTCCACCACAATTGCTCGCACACTTTCATAGTCTTGCATGAATGATTTTGGATTCCTTTAGCTCACTACCTTTAGGAACTCTAACTTTGAAATTTGCACTGCTCTACTCAAATTCACATCACACACATTACTTGCATCAATCTCACATCTATCTAGATTCTTACTTCTTTCATCACTCATCCCACAACAACACTATACATATTTATATCAATCTTAACCTCAAAAACCTTCTCCAATGTCAGTCACTAGTCATTATATACAAATTTAAAATAGGTTAGCACCTAAGCATTCTCGCAGTGCCTAGGAATGAAGGTGACCTACACAAATCCTTAGCAAGGACCCAAATAGATCCAAACACACTTCAAAACTCTTCAAAGGCCTCACATGTAGTGTTAACACAAGGTCGGCCAACACTAGTGTTAAACATAATAAAGCATTAAGTACACACTTCCTCAAATCAATCCGAAAGCCAAAAATTTTGGACAACATAATTCACCTAAACATGATCTAGAATAATCCTTAAACAATTTGAAATGCATCCAAAACCTCTGCAAAATATTTCACATGAAGAATATAATCATTTTGTATAATCAAACAATACTGCCACATACAATCATACTCTGTAACACTAAAACATGTCTTTGTTGGTATGTGACAACTAATCATGCTATATTGTATAGCCCATGGTATACTGTACACCCCAACATGTATCCTTGCCGGGGTATACTGTCATCACCAAAAAAGGGAAAAATCAATGAAAAAAGAAAAAATATGATTTTGTAGAACCCAAAATCTAGAAGCTTCTGAGCTTGTTAAAAGGGGTTTGGTTGGGTATTATAGTATGATGAAAAAAGTGATTATTCGCAAGATTGTAATAGGTTTCTCACTGGATAATAAAATTATTGGATGGCTACGGTTTGGTGGATGTAGCCCAAATTGGGTGAACCACGTTAAATTCTTTGTGTTATGATTTATTATGTGTGTGTTTTAGTTTCTCTGTTTATTAATTAAATAATCATTTAATTGTTAGATATCTACATCTCTAACCCTAACAAGTGGTATCAGAGTGGGTTGTGTTTTGATTATCATCTGTAGGAAAGTCTCATGGCTGAGTGGGAGTCTCACGATTGAGTGGGAGCAATGGAAGATGAGGGTAAAAAGGTTGAGAAGTTTAATGGGTAGAACTATCAGTTATGGAAGATGCAGATTTAAGATTATCTCTATCAAAAGGATTTATGGTGGCCATTGGAAGGGACAACCAAGAAACTAGCAGCAATGTCAAATGAGGACTGAGATATTTTGGATAGAAAGGCTCTTGGTAGTATTCGTTTATGCCTAGCACAATTGGTGGCATTCAATATTACAATAGCAAAGACAACTAAAGAGTTGATGGGCGAAGTTATATGAAAAGCCTTCTAGTTCGAATAAAGTATTTCTTATGAAGTGTTTATTTAATATGAAAATGGTAGAAGGTGGGTCAGTTACTGATCATTTGAATGAGTTTAATATGGTCACCAATCAATTAACTCCTGTAAAAGTAAACTTTGATGAAGAAGTTAGGGCTCTTTTGATTCTGTGCTCTTTGCCTAAAAGCTAGAATAAATTGGTAATGGTTGTTAGCAATTCTGTTTCTGGTTCAAATACATTGAAATTTGATAATGTTGTTGGTGTTATTTTGAGCGAGGAAATTCGTAGGAAAAGCTCAGGTGGAACATCCACATCAGGCAATGTTTTGAATGCAAAAATCAGGGGCAGAATAAAGGAGAGAGGAAACAATTCTAGAAATTATGGGAAATCACGAGGAAAATCAAAGGACAAAAGGTCCCAATCTAGAGACAAGAGGGATTGTTGGTACTGTGGTAAGCTAGGTAATTTGAAGAAAGATTGCTAGTCTTGAAAAAATAAAGACAGAGACAAAAAGGAAGGAAGTAAAGAGGAAAATGTGGTAAGTAATAAATTTGGTGAGGATGCTTTGATTCTTTCCCTTGATAATGCTGATGATTCTTGGGTGTTAGATTCAAGGGCTTCATTTCATGCTACCCCCCATAGAAGTAATTTTCTTGATTATGTCCAAGGTGATTTTGGACTAGTTTATTTAGGAGATAACGAACCTTGTCAGATTGTTGGAAAGGAAAGAATCAAGATTAAGTTGTAGAATGGTAATCATTGGCTACTACGTGAGGTAAGGCATGTTCCAAAGTTAAGCAAAAATTTAATTTCAGCAGGGCAACTAGATGATGAAGGTTGTGTTGTTACATTTAGTGATAAAAATTGGAAGGTCACAAAGGGTGCCTTAGTGGTAGCAAAAGGTGTGAAAGTAGGCACCTTATATCTTTGTATAGGTCATACTATTCCTTCTACTTTAATTGTTACAGAAAAAGGTCAATGTTCAGGAGCAGTTGTTGCAGTTCAGCAAGTAGAAGATCATACAGTTGTTGTGGACTCAAAATCAACACTGTGGCATAATAGACTTGGGCATATGAGTGCAAAAGGTATGAAAGTACTTCATTCAAATAATGTTTTACCATGTCTAAAAAGTGTTAATATAGATTTCTATGAAAGTTGTGTGTATGGAAAACAAAAGAGAGTTAGTTTTCTCAACAATGGGAAGTAAAAGAAAGATGAGAAATTGGAGCTTATGCATACAGATGTATGGGGACTAGCTCAGGTATCTTCTCTTGGTGGCTCTCTATATTATGTCACATTCATTGATGATGCAACTAGGAAGGTATGGATTTATTTCCTTAGGTAGAAATTTGATGTATTTGAAACTTTTAAAAAATGGAGAAGCTTGGTTGAGAATGAGATGGGTAAAAAGATAAAATGTCTTAGATCTGATAATGGTGGTGAGTATTGCAGTAAAGAGTTTGAAGATTATTTTTCCTCTAATGGTATTCGTAGGCAGAAAATAGTTCCAAGGACTCCACAAGAAAATGGAGTGGTTGAGTGCATGAATAGGACAATAATGGAGCGTGTAGGGACTATGAGATTGCATGTTGGGCTACCTTTAAAAATGTGGGAAGAGACTATAAACACTGTTGTTTATTTAATTAATAAAGGTCCCTCTAATCCTTTGGGTTGTGGTATTCTAGAGGAAGCATGGAAAGGTAAGAAGGTGAGTTATTCTTTTCTCAAAACCTTCAGTTGTGAAGCATTTGCACATGTAGATTCTGAAAATAGAACCAAGCTTGATGCAAGATCAAAGAAGTGTATATTTGTTGGATATGGCATTGATGAATTTGGTTATAGGCTTTGGGATTTTGAAAATCAGAAAATTGTGAGAAGTAGGGATGTCATATTCAATGAGAAAGTGTTGTACAAAGATCTATTACTGCAGCATGAGAAGAAAGAAAATGATTATGTAGTGTTGGATGATACTCCAAACAATGATGTTTCAGTGGTTCCTCATGTTGGGCAACAACAACAACAATAAATACCACAAACTCCTATTAGACGATCTTCAAGGTTAAGTAGACCTCCAGAAAGATTCTCTCCCTCTTTGTATACTATTTTGTTAACTAATGCTGGTGAACCAAAATATTATGATGAAGCTATGCAAGTGGATACCAAGGTTTAGTGGGAGCATGGAATGGAAGAAGAAATGGACTCCTTGCTGAAAAATCAGACTTGGGAATTATGCAAGTTGCCTGTAGGTAAAAAGGCTTTACCAAACAAATGGGTTTATCAGGTTGAAAGAGGAGGATGGAGGTAAGAAAAGATTTAAAGCCAGATTAGTTGTAAACAGATTTGCATAGAAAAAGGGTATTGATTTTTATGAGATTTTTTCTCTAGTTGTTAAAATGACTTCTATTCATATTGTTTTAAGTATTGTGGCTACTGAAGATTTGCATTTAGAACAGCTTGATGTTAAAACAACCTTTCTCCATGGTGATTTGGAAGAGGAAATATATATGGAACAACCATAAGGATTTGAGGTCAAAGGTAAGGAGAAACTAGTGTATAGATTGAAGAAAAGTTTATATGGCTTGAAGCAAGCACCTCGACAATGGTATTTGAATTTTAACAGTTTTATGGCTGAGCAAGGCTACAATAAGTGTAATTCTAACCATTGTGTTTATTTTAAGAGGTTGGATAATGACAACTACATTATTTTATGCTTATATGTTGATGACATGCTTGTAGCTGGGTCTAATATGGATCACATCAGTGAGCTAAAACAACAGTTAGCAAAATCTTTTTCTATGAAGGATTTGGAGGTAGCAAAAAAAATCCTTGGTATGAAAATTTGTAGAGATAGGGAAAATAGAAAATTATTTTTATCTCAGGCTAATTATGTTGAAAAGGTGTTGCAGAGATTTCATATGGAGACTGTAAAAGCTACCAGCACACCTTTGCCTAGTCATGTTAAATTGACTAAGGATATGTGTCCAAAGACACAAGAGGAGGAAGAAAAAATGTCTAAGGTACCATATGCTTCAGCTGTAGGCAGTTTAATGTATGCCATGGTATGCACGAGACCAGATATTGTACATGTCGTAGGAGTTGTTAGTAGCTATTTGAGTCATCCTGGAGTTGAGCATTAGAATGCAGTAAAATGGATTCTCAGGTATTCGAGAGGTACATCCAATAAATGTTTATGTTTTGGGGGCTCTAATACTGATTTAAAAGGCTATGTTGACTTATATTTGGTAGGGGATATAGATACCAGGATAAGTACCACAGGTTATGTATTTACAGTTGGTGGGACAGCAATGAGTTGGATTTCTTGACTGCAAAAGGTGGTTGGTTTATCCACCACAGAGGTAGAGTATGTTGCTGCAACAGAGGTGGCAAAGGAGATGTTATGGCTGAAAATTTTCATGGATGAGTTGGGAAAACAACAGGCTGAGAATTACTTGTTTATAGACAGCCAAAGTGTTATACATCTTGCAAAGAATTCTACCTTGCATTCAAAAACAAAACATATAGAGTTGAGATATCATTTCATTTGGTTAGTGTTGGAGGATGGACAGGTCAAGCTGGACAAGATACATATAGATGTCAATCCAGCGGATATGTTTACGAAGGTAGTGCCAAGGGATAAACTGAGCTCCTCTTCAGCTTCGATTGGCCTTCAAGGTTGAATTTAAATATAACAGAGCAGCAGGGTCCAAGGTACTTATTTCCAGTGGGAGTTGTAAGTGCAGCACTATTGTCTAGGATCAGTCTCCAAGTGGGAGGTTGTGATGGTGTGGAGCCTGATCAGTCTCCAAGTGGGAGATTGTTGGTATGTGGTGACTGATCATGCTATACTATATAGCCCATGGTATATTGTACACCCTGGCATGTATCCTACTTTTTCGCGTCATCACTGAAAAAGGAAAAAAACAATTAAAAAAAGAAAAAATCTAATTTTGTAGAACCTAAAATCTGAAAGCTTTTAAGCTTGTTAAAAGGGGTTCGATTGGGTATTACAGTATGATGAAAAACGCGATTATTCATAAGATTGTAATAGGTTTTTCCTTGGATAATAAAATTATTGGATGGCTGTGGTTTGGTGGATGTAGCCAAAATTGGGTGAACCACATTAAATTCTTTGTGTTATGATTTATTTTTTGTATTTTTTAGTTTCTCTATTTATTAATTAAATTGGCATTTAATTGTTAGATATCTGCCATCTCTAACCCTAATAGTCTTCCACAGCACCAAACCTCAAATCCTATTGACACAGATAAGAGAACAACACTGTCAACATTTCTTCAGAATTGCAATTCCTAAAACAAAGATGTGGAGAAATGCAAAGAAATTACATTTCTCCCAAACCACATCAAATAATACTAAATTAACCAGTTCACACACCAGGGTGAATACATCTCACTCTATACAATGATTCAGAAACCCAAATTCTAAATATAGCAACTAATGATAGTCTTGAAAAACATATAAGAAATTCACAAGCATAGCATCAGTACAGAAGAAACCTAGAGCACAACCTGGAGCACATTTTGAACACTTACACAACA
Organism: Sequoia sempervirens; assembly: GCA_007258455.2. Lineage (NCBI taxonomy): Eukaryota > Viridiplantae > Streptophyta > Pinopsida > Cupressales > Cupressaceae > Sequoia > Sequoia sempervirens. Next base: position 102,553,146 of record VDFB02179234.1, read on the forward strand.
CTATTTTCTCTATTTATCAAATTTTCTCAAAAGCACTTGGAAACCAAGTACCAAAGACATCATTTCAGCACTTTACACTATTCCAACCCATATCAAACACTACAATAGAAAAAGAGAGCCCCATTTACCCACAACAATTCCTCAATATCTCAACTATACAAGCACACTCTACATCAATTTTCCCTTTTCACAAATATTTTCAATATCCTCAACATATAGTTGACACTAATGAAAAAACCTTCATACATGCAACAATCTCCCCCATATCACTAAAAAAATCAGCCAATAGATATACGTGTAGGCATCAACGACAATGCCTTCATACTTGCAACAATATGTATGAACGATGGTATGATAATGTTGTGGTTGTGATACATTGTTTAAATGGTTGTATTATGTTAATTGTCTTGCATAATTCAAGATGCAACCTAAAGGTTTTGACATATTTTGAGGTGGTCCTATGATAAGCACAAGCTTGGTTTCAACTTGTGCTTGTTGCATAGGTGAATAAATCATGAGTTGAGGTGTGATTGCATTGATTTTTCTTTGTTGTTTGGAAGTGTTGTAAGACTTATTGGATGACATAGGAGAGATGAATTTCTTAAGGGAATCATGTAACATATCAAAGTCATCACAACCAAAGGGATTGATAGTATATAATGCACTTGTAGAAAGGGATCTGACATGATTAGATGACTATGCTTTTTCCTTGAGACTAACCATTAAATTCCAATTTCAAATTTATGTTTATGCATTTCAAGGCTAACTAGGGATAAAAATAGACCTACAAACTTGATATAGACATGGATCTGGAAATCAGACCTAAAATCTATAGACTAAAAATAGATAGCAATTTATTCTTGAAATCTGAGGCAGATTAGGCAGGACAAACTTGAACTAGGGTGTTTATGTCTAGATAGGGAACTATCTAAAATTCTAGTTTTAGAGGCACTAGTGACAAAAAGTGTGTGTGCTAGTGTGCAAACATAAATTTAGAATTAGTTTTGTTTTTTTTCTATGAATTTCAAAAAATTTAATCTATTGTTGAACCGTTAGAAGATGTGTGATGTGGGAAAAGGGAATCACAATACAAGAAAGGAATCCCTAATCCTATATTTTCCTTTATAGGGGGGATGGTCATTCAAGGCAACCTAGGATCTAAAAGTGGATTCACTATCAATACAAAGGTGAATCAATTCTCAACAAGGGAGACCTAGGAAGATTCCTTAGGCTTTGAGGGGTTCACCACCAAGAAAAAGCTTGGAAAAAGACAACATAACATTCAACTCACAAAACCTAGTAATGAAAGCCAAATAATGAATGAAAATGACAAAATTAAGTACTAGCAAGTTAGGATGTATGTACCTGGGAAGTTTGGAAATATGATGAGGATTCTGGAAATGAAAAAGTACTATCAAAATATTCTAGGGAGGACTAAGACACCCTTATTATTGTCTTAGTCTCATTGTTATTTTTTGGGGGAAATGTAGAATCTCCGAATGTTAGAACATAATCTGAAAGAATCTCTGTAAAATACCCTTCAAAGGACTAAGATGCCCTTACTGTTGTCTTAGTCCTGTCTTGAATTTCTAAAAATTTTGAATGTGATCCTAAGGCTCAATGTATGCAATTCCTTCTTCTTAGATCTCAAGTCCTGAAACTCCAGATTTGGCCTGTAGATGAGTTTCTATGAAAATGACAACTTTGCAATGTAGCTTTGCAACTTTGCAACTTCACACTTCAAATGATCTTCAAGTGTTCAACCTGAATTTGTTAACACAAACATGCAAGAGAGGAAAAACTTGTTGATTGTTAGTAAATGGCAGTTTTCCTTGGTCAAACCCCTTATTGGTAATTAAACCTTGGAATGAAATGAAATAATGAAGGGAAATGATGAATGAATAAAGTGTTATGTTGCAACTCACCAAACCCTTGTTATGAGATCTAAAAATTGGTACAAAGTGTAATGCCCGTTGTGCAAGCCCTAGAGAACAAACATTTGCAACCCTCTTTTTATATAATACAAGGTAAACATGCAATTAAACATTAAAACATTTTTACATTGCACATTACATTACCACATCTAGTTCTCTGGGGCATGCAAGGTTACATCGCAAAACAACAATTAACAAAAAATAAAAGATAACAGTAACAAATTAAACAACAACATTACAATAAGCATTTATAAAAGTACATCCATGAACCAAGAGGGAATGCATCACTACATCACATATTACAATCATAAAGAATCTCTTACAATAATGTTTACAAAGGATCCTAAATATTACATCATCGCTATTACATTACAGTACAAGAACTTGATAAATGAATTACAACAAATTTCCCATACATGTGGGATGATAAAAAGTACAATAATATTTGAATTACAAAGTGAAAAACTTGTAAAAGCTCCAACTTAGGAATGCTGAGAAGATGAACGTTGATGGAGAACCCAACAGATGTGGAGCACATTCCACCCGACCATGTGGGTTATAAATAACCCACCCCCTGTGCTTAGAGGTGACAAGGAAGTAATCATGACCATGAATGCCAAAATTGACTCAAATATAACAACATAGTACAATAACTCACATACAACATCAAGGATTACAATGACATAACCACAACATCCAAGAGACAACATAATAAGATATAGCCAGGAAACTAATCACAACTAACCAAGGCAATAACCACTAACCAAGTAACCAAAGAAAATTCATAAATCATTTTCAAAAGCACCTGAAACAACAATTAGAATACAATTCTAGAGGCAATAAGGAAACAAGGCAAATGGGCATCTAGGGGAGAGTGTCATCGCATAGCTCTCATGGGTTATCCTGGTCGTTCCTCCAACTCAAGGCATCGCCCCCATCTATGGATATCTTGGCCCTTCCTCCTACTTGAGGCATCAACACCATAGGGTAGCTCATGCGAAGCTGATAACCTCTCATGAGGATGAGGTTTTGACTTTTTCGACCATGACCTTCTCAGTCTATCATGAGTCTATGATAGCCCTAATGCATAGATGAGGTATCCAATATTTGTTATCTTGTGTGTTTTACTACCCATCCCCCTAAGTTCTATTATTAGGCTTTCACTTGTTAAACACCTTTTACATGGGTTATCCTGAGCTCCTCCTCCTTTCGAGGCGTCAGCCCCCACAAAGAGCCACTCTCCCCAAAGATCCCAAAATATAAACCAAAACTAGGCAAATGTTGTACTATAACGAATACAACATATAACTCAAAATAAGACATGCGAGGCATTACCCATCTCATGACAATTCATAATCAAAATCTCAACAATTTTGTACAACCCTTCCATAATAATAATACGAAAAATCATGCAACTTCACAAGCACAAAATATGAGGATAAACATACAAGGATAAAAAATGCCTCTGGAGAAGACCAAGTTCACAATAACTAAAATTGGGCTCACAATTACAACAAGGTTCCTACATCGATATAAAATCCAAAACACTAACAAAATGTAAATAACACAAAAATTGTGATCTCATGACTCAAGACACCATTTCAATTTTACTCTATGCAGTTTTGAAAGAAGCACAATAATTTTCTTATAATTATATAATTTTTCTTGTCATTTATATACTCAATGATTCTACATTTCATAATTTAATCCATTAAAAATAATATTATATATATATAATAATACAATAAATTTTATAAAAAACAAATAATAATATATTTAAATATAATAATAGATATATATATATATATTTATATATATATTTATAAATATAAATATATATATATACAATTTGGGTGATCCCACAATAGTGGTTTACAATTTTTGGCCAAACTGGACACTGATTTTTTTTTTAACTAAATTTTCACATTTGGGCACCTATAGCGATTAAACCATGAGGAATTTGAAGATGATGCAAACTAGAGTCTTGTCACATTTTGTTTGTAGATTCTAAAAATATTTTTTCAATTCTTTTGGAATCAGATTGCACTTCTTTTTCCATCTCCCATGAAAATTGGTTTTTTTTCAAAAATAGCATTTTTAAAGAGTGGCGCACACCATATAATGCATAACTTTTTTTCCTTGAAAAATAAAATTCCAATTCTTTCAAATTTAGATTTGTAACTCCAATATCTAGTGCTTCCACTTGGTTAGATAGTCTTTGTAGACATGTGAAATTAGCATCGTGCACTCAATTCACATTCATCTGCTCATTCATAAATCAAATTCACATTCATCCATTCATCAGGAAAATCAATTTCAATCTCCTAAAGGTCATCAACTTTATTTAATTTAATCTTATCATTATCACCCTTAGCTAAATAAATCAAATATTTATTTAACTAAATCTTTATCATCTTTCATCTCCTTTTTGATTTAGTTTAATCTTTAAATCTAAAGTAAAAAGGTCAAATCATCTAATCCTCCTTTTAATTAACTAAAACAGGATTAAATCTAATCTAATGCTAATCCTAACCACTTGCATTCTCTAGATTTTGCCACTTGCACAAATAAATCCATTTATTGATTTATTAAAATCAGCATTTTCACTCAACATGGAATACTCCCTAGAATTTGAATTCAAAAACAAGTGGACATGTACATCCAACAAGTCATTTATGAGCTCTTACATGGCTCTCACATGTCCCTTGGCAATGTCAAACTCAACATTTATATCATAATTTCAAATTTGAAATTTCCCCCTCTTGGGCACATTTCCCAAATCTTGCACATGCATCAACCACTCACATGATGACAAGTGTCCTCTTCTCATTGGCCTATTTTTAGTCCCACATTGCTCCCTCTTGAGCACTCTTAGCATTTGAGAATCTACAAGTAGAGACCATCTCCATTGATCAAATCCTCCACAAATCATCCACAATCATTCATGTAAAGTCACTCTCTTCAAGAGAACTAATTTTACCCACCATCACTCCACAATCTTAGCATTTCATCTCCAATATCATGCAAGGTCAGTCTCTTCATTTGAGAAATGATCTTTTCCATCATTATCATTAGCTTATCTAAAGGGGTTGGGAAAGGGCTAATTTCCATATCAAAATAGCACCAATCCCCCCATAAGATCAAGTGTTTACTTCGTTTAAGAATAAGGAGTAGTTATTTTTGGTTGTATTTGCTCAAGTATTTTATCTTTTTCTTTGTTCTCTAACAATGCAAATTGATTTTATGGGGGATTATTATTCTAATCTTGCATTTTTAGGCTAACGATGTAATTTGTTTACTTTGATTCGTGCAAGTTTACATATTAGGGATCCACATACTAGCGCTAGAAGGAGGGCATCCTCAAATCATGGACTTGTGGGATCCTCTTTTCATCATCTCATTTCTGCACTAACATCACAGCATGAATCATTAATCATCATGACCAGTGCATCCATCCTGCATCCATATACCATCAATATTCTGCATATCATCTCAAATGCATATTCATCATCATAATATAGATCTGTTAGTCTAAGCATATGCATAAAACATGTATTTACATAATCACAGCATATCACATCATCCATTCTATTCATCTCAAATCATATTATCATTTAAGATGTTTAAGATAATATAGATTTGTTATTCTAAGCATCTTAAAATCATCTCATTTGCATCATCATCCATAACCATCCATTTTGAACCTCTTTATCATGAGATCGACCCTCAAATTGAATCTTTTCGCTCAATCTCTCAAGGGGGCAATGTACCAGTGTACTCCTTTCTACTGGGGCAACCGAAAAAAATCAGAAATTTTTTGAATTTTGATCACGGAAAGTTTATTCTTTGAACCAATGCAACAAGTACATTGCTTCAAAGAGGGGCAAAATGTAAACACGCAAAATTAGCATTATGCATTCGATCAAATTAACACTCATCCATTAATCAGGGTAAATCAATTTCAATCTCCAAAGGTCATTCACTTAAACCAGGAATAAATTAACTTTATTTAATTTAAGCCTATCATTCCCTCTTTGATTAAATAAACTAATCATTTATTTAATTAAATCTCAAATCATCATTCATCTCCCTTTGATTTGATTTAAATCCCTAAATCAATTCAAATTGGTCAAATCATCCTAATCATCATTAAACTAATCTAACCATGATTAAATGCTAATCCTAACCACTTGCATCCTCTAGATATCCCCACTTGCACAAATAAATTAATTTATTGATTTATTAAATCAACATTTTCACTCACCATGGCATTTATGGGGAATATTCCCTCAAGTTTGAATTCAAAATCAAGTGGACATGTACATCCAACAAAGCAATTAATGTCTCTTACATGTCCCTTACAAAGGTCAAACTAAGCATTAACTTTCAAATTCAAATTTGAAATTTCCCCCTCTTGGGCACATTTTCCAAATCTTGCACAAGTATCAACCACTCATATGATGACAAGTTTCCTTATCTCATTGGCTTAATCTTTAGTCCCACATCCTCCATGTTGAGCACTCTTAGCCTTTGAAAATCTATAAATGAAAGCTTCATCTTTGATCAAAAGCTCCACAATCACTCATGTAAAGTCACTCTCTTTAGGAGAACTAATTTTGTCCATTTATCATCTTAGCATTCTCCATATCATCTTCAAAAGAAATTTCATCATTTAGCTTATCCAAAGGGGTTGGGAAAGGGCTATTTTCCACAATAGCACCAATCCCCCTATGAGATGATGTTTGAGTAAATTAGAAATAGATTTCATGCTTATTTCATTTATAATTTCATGCTAGTTTGGTGATGTTATTGTTTCTTTTGCATTTTCTCAACAATTTCATAGAGAGAGTGATTATCTCATTTGTTCAACGTTGACAAATTTGTGCCATATTTGTCAATCTTTGATAAAATGAAAGGTAATTTCCTCTCACATTTTGGCACCCACCATGGGGCATGGGATCATCAGTACAAATATAGATTGCGGGCTTTTACTTTCTTTTGATGACTCACACTACCCATTCAAGGAAGTCTAATCTCACATTTTTTTGAAATAGGTGAAATCAGTTAGATCTATTTTTGTCTTCTTTTTTCTAACTATCCTTACATGCTTCTTGAATATGCTTATCTATATTATCATTGTTGTTTGCAATCGGATATGTTGAGGGAATCTTGATATTGATGTTTCTCTGAGATTATCGATACTAAGATTGAAAATTTCCTTTATAAAATTTCGCAACATCGTTGATTACTTCATTTGCATCAAAGCCTTTGCTTCGATATTTTTTTTAAAAGGCCTTTTCAATAAATTTGTTTTGTACGTTTTGAACAATCTTATACTAAAGTAGAAGGCATCAATGTAGTGGAGGAAAAGTTTATATAGTTTAATAGCGTACCTCATACTCTTCATAGCATCTTTTTGCTATAGGACACTAGCTCACTTCAAAAAGCATATCATTCATCTCTTTGATTACACACCTATTTTCCACGTGCATCTTTTTCCTATTGTCTAAAAATATTGGTTCATGACATAAGAAATCAGTTCTAAATTTTGACAAAACCTAGTAATAAACAGTGCATAGTGTAGGATAGCAGATTCAATATTTTGTGTAAAATCATTTGGTCCTCACTATCTTTCAAGATTTTGGGCAATCTAGTTTCAAGATTTTGCAATTTGACAATGACAACAACGTCCACTTTCATATACAACATTTTCATTCCTTGCTGAGGTGGCATATAGAATAGTTCACTGCCTAGTGCACCATCATTATACAATGACATAATTCATGACATTAAATCCAAACTCTTGTCTAGTTTCACTTTAATCGATTTCTATCATTAAGTCTATGCTATCTTGGTGACTTTTAGCTTAACAATGTTGCTGTCTTAAATAGGGTGTTTTTGATTAAGTGCTAGTTTAATCATGTTCTGATTTAGAAATGGTAAGATTTCTATAAACATAGGTGACTAGTCTAAGATCGAGCCATCATACAAACATTCAAAACATTGGTTTCATCAAAGAATGCACCAGATTGAGCAAGTCATATGAACTTTCAAGATTGACTTTTGTAACAAGGCAGAGGGCCGCGAAACTTTATCAAGTAAGAATATTTTTGAGGTATAAATGGTTGGGAATCTTTATCAAAGTAATGTATAAAGGTAATTAATGCCACTAATCCAAGCCTGCTAAATAATGAACTTGTCTACTTTGGAGAAATTAATACCTTTGGTGGATAGGAGGTGATGTTTACAATTATTTGTCAAAGATTATGAAAGTTAGTTTTACACTTGTTTGTTGCATTAATGAGTGGTGTCCATCCAACTTTATAACCATGTTGACATTTGTTAAACTTTGCAAATTCCATAAGAGTCAAGACAAAAATCTCGTATGGTGGTCATAGGAAATCATCTTCACAGCCTAGCACAAATTAGCATTTGGTGTGATGATCTATTTATTCGGGACTCGACATCAGAGTGGGGAGGGTGAATCTCTTTCTTTCGTATTCATCATCTCAGCTATCTTCTTTATTCTCCTTAATGAATTTTGATCAAATTGTTAGGCCTTTACTAGCTGTTTTGTGCGCCTGCTAAAGGAATTAGTTTGAAAGTTCTTGAAAGCTCTTGCAGCCCAAGAAATAAAATCTGGTTATTTATCATAAAAACATTATTGGTATAGCTGAACATTACTGCCATTCCACCTCAATAGGTCATGGTTATCCAAATGCTCATTGTATTACAAATTTTTCTTCCTGATAGTTGTTCTGCCAACCCATGTAACAAAGTTTTCTAGCGTCCATTAGCAACAACATTTCTTATAGTCATCTAAGCCAGTGGTATGATAGCAATACATTAAAATGACTCTCTCTTTGATCTCGTGTGTAGTCTTTTGCAAACCAATGAACTTATTTTCTAAGAGGCTCCTCCCTTAGATCCTTCAAGCTTGGGACAAGCCTTAACATGCCAAAATTCAAAGAAACATGTGGTAGGGATATTGTAAAAATTCTTGCAATTAAAGGGAGCTTTCCTATGAGAGGTGTGCAACCCTATATAGATGCTATTCAATTAAAACTTTCAGATTTGGGCGCGGCCTATCCATCTATGGTTATACAAAAAGCCTTTTATTGAATGTATTTGTTGGAAAGTTTCCTTAACTGCTAAATTCGCCTTCACACCTACCATTTACAATTACTTTTAAGAATAACTTTTCAAAAAAACATTTAGGTGCACCTTGACATTTATTTGATGATTAAAAATTAATTTCTAGTTGTATTGTGTGCCTTAACATTTGTTGGTGGTTGAAATAAATTTCCAGCTACCTAAAATGACTTAGAGTGGTTGGTGACTGTGGATGGCGACATAAAACTTCAATGTATGGTAGAAGACATTAATACTATGGGCCTTTCAAGCATTCAAATCTGGAACACATCTCTTACTCTTAACATGTGTGCAGAGTTTTGAATTTTGTTCCTTTTGTTAAGCTTGCAAATTATTTAGGAGGTTGACCTGGCTGTAATTTTTTAATCTTTAATGGACTCGTGGATTGAATAACTTAAAGTGTTCTAAACATTTCCTTATTTGTTGCCTTAAAATGTTTTATGTCTCTTTTAAATGGAGGAATTATGTGATGTGATTTATAATGTGTTGTTAAAGATAGACTTTGAAGAGGCAAATTTAATGTGATTTATATGTCTACATCAAACACTATTGGTACTAGTGTTTATTGCCTCTTTATTTTACTAGTATGATTTGAAAGTCAATGCAGATTTGAAGTTGTCATACGCAGTAATTGGGAGACATAGCCTCAATTTTATTTTATTGAGCTATATGTGATAGGTTGACGTCAAAATTACACATTGAAATCAAGTGAAAGAAAAATCAAGAGTGGAATCGAAGAAACCGAACATCAAGTTTGAAATTCAAAAGCATTTTTTAATGCTTGGAGCCTTCATTTACTACTTTAATTTTCTATTTTAATCCAACTAGATCATTGTTTGTTTTCAAAGTTGGTCTAAAAATGAACATTAGAAACTTACTAGCTTTTTTATTTGGTTTAAAATTGAACAAGGCAAACCTCACATTTAGCTTGGTGCTTTAAAATGAACTCATCATTGCTTTGAGGCTATAAATAAAAAGTGTTTGAGTTGAGTGATTTTGTCTTTAGTGCATTTTGAATGCATATCCTCTCCCCTTGTGCTTCGTGTGATCTAGGGTGCAAGAGAAACAATCAAAATGCATTTTATTGCTTTGAGTCACCTTTAGAGGTTCCTGCCTAAGAGACACATCTGAATGGAGAACTCGAAGGTGAATCCAATCGGTTTTTCATTCGGGCTGGTATATAAATGGATAAGACTAAACTATCAAGTCCTCATGGTATGTAGGCCTTAGCTGTACAGTGTCTTTCAGAACGGGGTACTACCATAAAATGTATAAGAGCCCCTAGTAGGATTGATTAAAGCCTTTAGTGGCTTGCTAGATGCTTGCAAGGTGCCATGTCCCTGATGTTGCATCATTAAGAACCTTGTTTGTAGTTGCCAACCAGTCCATCCAATGAGTTAATCAAAGTGGTGCATTGGAACTTAGATTCCAAGAATTTACTTGCCATGTCTGATCTTGGTTAGAATATAGAGGTTAAGACTTCATTCTTAACATACCTTTATATTTTTCCCTTGGTTGCATGTAAAATCATCTCTTCTACTACAAAGGGCAAGAGGCAAACCCACCAAGAAAAAAATACCACTTGAGCTAGTATGTTATATTGCTTGTGAGTTAGTTTGAAAACACAGTGCTTTTATTGAAAACATTTATTCAACATGAGCATAAAATCTCAAATCTTTTAGGAGAAGCAAATATCCTTGAACAAATTAACATGTTATTTGTTGCCCTTGGTATTCATGTCCTTAGAGGCATCTAAACATTTGGATTTCATCTCAATTTGCTTCTACTAAAGTCAACTTTAGCGAACCTTTGCCTTGATTTCCTCAATTTTTGCATAATGCACTTTGTGGGATGAAAGGAGATTAGGACATTGGACATTCAGTTGAAAACATAATCAAGAGTGTTTTTGTGGTAAAAAAATCCACTAAGCAAAGATAAAAAATTGGACCCCTCACATGTGCTTGATATCTTTTGGTCATATGATTTTCATGCAAACATTGTCTTTTTTATTTTGAATTAATCTTAGAGAAAAATGTGTTCTTCAATACCTTGGCCTAGCAAACAAAGTCTCTCTAAGTCTCTTAGGATCAAAATCAAACATTTCACCCACCCCAAACACTTATCATCATCATCCCGCAAGCAACTTTAGAGCTTTGGAAACATCATTCTAGACTTGGGTACATCCTTAAATCAAACCAAAGTCACTTGTTTAGTTAGGTGTGTGGGAATGCATCCTTTTTCATACATTTAAATTAAATCAGCATTCCTTTGAACAAAGTTCATCCTAAGATCACATCTAACATCTTAGGGTCTACAAGTTCATTATCCAATCAACCAATCAAAATCAAAACCCTAAGTCTAGCATTGATCCAAAGTCCCTAAATATTCAACACTCATATCATTCACCTCTTTTCATATTTCATCTCATCATTGGTCCTAAGAACCTTAGAGGTCACTTTTATAACAAGGTCAAAACACAAGAGGAACATGGAGTATAAACTTGATCCATACATCATGAGTAACTCAATTTAGCTAAGCTATCAAAGCCTTACAATGCCGATTGATTATCCACACTCGCATTTATACAATCTCTACATGGGATCGTTGTTTCCTACAAACATCAATGTTACAACAAATGTGAGTATGCTTAGTCAAAAGATTGGAACACCTTTCCTGGTGGTAGATCTAAATCCAAACCTACAAGTTTGTCAACTGAACATCATCCCATCAAATCCCTACATACCAAATGATAATGTACCAATTATAACTTTACCAAACATGAATGTTTTGAGTCCAAACTTGGTAAAATTTGGGATAAATATGTTCGCAAACCATACGAATACTGTTCAAATTCAAGACAAGATGTTAACAAGTCAAGGTAACACCATGCAAAATAAGAGTTACCTAAATCAAGGAAATGTGGTTCCCAACAAAGTTCAATTTCAACCCATAATGCCAAATTTAAACATCATCCCAAATCAAAACATTATCCAGGATCAGTTTGTCCATGATCCCATTCAAACACCATAAGTGTATATCCCAAATCTGCTTGAACAAAAGCCAAATCAAGGGAGTCAAATTCAAAATCAAGATCAAATTTCACTAGAGCAACTTGCTTCACATGCCAAATTAATTGAATTATTGAGCCAAGAGATATCTTCTCTCCAAAATCAATACATTCCTCCATTGGTTGAACCATGTCATCAACACATTGAGTTATGTCCACAAATACATCAAGAACATCTCTAATGGCAAGAAGTTGGATATCAAGATCAACAACATCAACAACAAACCCAATCGCCACATCTCCAAAATCAATTACCACAAGGTCAATTTAAAGTGAAAATATCACAAGGAAACAAGAAAAAATACACACCACTTGGGAGACCAATCGAATCAGTCCTACAACAATTAGTACAATAAAATCTCATCAAGCTTCCCATCTATGGGAATTATCAAGAACCCCTAGTTAAACCACCAAGGTATAACAAGGAGCAACTTTGTAATTTTCACAAAACAAAAGGACACACAACATCAAGTTGTATTCGACTCAAAAATATCATCCAAGACCTCTTTAACCAAAAGATAATCACTATTGGGGATAATGATGAGAATTCAACCATTTGTGATAGCATTAACAATCTCACCAACACAATTGCTAAAATCAATGATCAAGATCTATCCATCAAAGAGCATATTGAAGATGTTCCTATCTCGTTCAAAGATCAAATTAATGTACATCAAGAGTCACCTTTCAATCATGATCAAAATCCACTGACATTAACCAAAAATGATCCAATAAAATAAATGCCAACATCATTTAACTCTATATTTAACTCTATGGTTGAAGGCATTGGAAATCCCTCCACCACAATTGTTGAAAACAATGATCAAGATCTATCCATCAATAAAGATTCTTTCGGCTCATCCAATGAGGCATCGACCAGTGATCATGTTGAAAATGTCTCTACATTGCATTACGAGTTAGAGGGAATATCTCAAGAATTTATTCCAAAGTATGATCAATGTCTTTCACCAAAATCTATCAATGGTCCTTTCCAAGACATATTGACATCCTTTGACCTCATGATTGCCGATATTGAAAGAATCTTCAACTCGACACCTAATCCAAGTCCACTCAAAAATCAAGAGGATATTAAGCCACTTCCCATGCCTAATGAAGATATCCAAGAACCATTTGTAAGCAATCCATCCTTTGAAACTGACTCATGACAAGAACTTGATCCAAAGCATGTCGAAAGCAACTCCGAAATCATTCAAGATCAAGAATTTGTATCTTCAAGCTACTATAATAATCTAATGGACACTCTCCTATCCATACAAGATGTCGCAAATGATGATCACATCAGCATAATGCATATTCATCCATCTACCCATGAGATGCTTTCTTTGGATAGACACATTGATGATCTTCATTCAAAATAGGATCCCTTTACTCCTGACACTATCACACAAAAAGAGCAGGTTATTGATATCTACAACCAAATAGAGTTGTCAACATCAGGATTAGATATATCCAAAATTCAGACTAAGGACATCATGAATAAAGATATTGAACATTATCCACTCAAGGAAGCAAGTCAAACAGAATAGTATAATCCAGAGATAGTAGAGAAAAAGATTGAAACAATGTCATCTATAGTGGTCATTTGTCAGAGCATGTTTACTAAACAAGATATCTCAAAACAGGTAGAATCAAAGCATGGAGGTACTGCAACCACCATATTGGGGGAAACTTTGTCTCAACCAAATGTCAACATAGGGAGCATGAAGAATTCTTATGGTGAAATCAATGCCAATACTACAACCAGTCACGTTATGAATCTTCATCCACCCATTACCCCATCCATGAAATGGGACCAACTTCAAAAGAAATATTTGAATCAAAGTATGAAGAATGTTATCAAAGCAAAAAAATTTGAGAAGCATAATGGACAAATCAAATACACATGGATACCAAAACATACAAAGAAATATTATCCCTATCAAACTCCATTAGTCAAAGAAACTATGGGGAAAAATAAAAATGGGAAAAGTATCCATCAAAGAGGTCCACAAAAGAAAAAGTAGGCTTTTCAAGCAATGTACAAAGTATATCAAACAGTTGGTCCTAAATCCATGCATACTATCGTATCCACCCATCATTTCTCATCTTCCCAAGTTTGGAGAGTCAAAGATTCCAAACTATCAACCAATCCATCTCTTATCCCTAAAAACACTCCATCCACAACTCCACGCATGATATCTAATTCTCAAATTGACCATGTATTGGAAACGACTCTTCATTATAAGGATTCAGAAGGCACTTTATCGCGATGTGTACACCAAGACAAATTCAACCCCAGTATTAATGAAGCAAATCAAGAATCTCAAAAGTTGTATTCAAGTGCACGTATCTTGGTAAAACAACTTCTTCAGGCAGGGTATCGATGGCACATTATAACAAAAGCGTCTACATCAACACCCTAAGGTGGTTCAACATGAGCTTAAAATCTTTCAAAAAAATACAAAACAATCAAGAAAACATGAAAATCCAAAAAAACCATAAAAAGGATTGAAAACAGTCAAGAGAAAAATTGTCCTCTAGTGAAAACTGTATGGGCAGTGCTTTGGGCAATACCATGATGGAAACCTAGAAAATGGGTGTCATGTGTGGAATTGAGCACCTATGTGCACCACTTCAAGTGAAAGCATCTCATCCCATTCGTAATAAATTGAGCATTCCATCCACCTTATCCATAATAAATCCATTCATCCATGAACCATTTACCCATCCATTTTCATCCATTTGCATCCATCATCCAAGTTATCTTGATCTTTATGAAAGTTTGGGGCACATTTTACACCTGCTTATGGTAAACATCTTGACATGGGTCATTTCCATTGATCCTATCCCATCCAACATTATCTAATCCATGAAGCATTATCCAATGAAGCACCTTATCTTATCACAAGATAATCTTTAGCATCTTTTGCATGCTTGTCATGTCCATCCGTCCACACACCTATCCAAACACCCATCACACTCCATACATTGCTTGACACTGGGGGAAAATATTTACATCTCGCTTTGAGAATAAATCTAGATCTATGTCCTCCAACTTATATGGTGATCCGAACATTGGAAAATGTGAAATAAAATTGGTCCACCACTCATGAGCAAAAATCCAAATCACTAGCCCATGGCATATTTTGACGAGAAGACATTTCTTATCAGTCTTCAATTTTTAGCAAATATTAATCCAAACAATCAATATCAATTGCATCTAATGCACCTTTCAAACATCACATCGAATCATTTGAACATCTTTTTTTCCCAAAATCAAGCTTCATCAATCCTGATCAATCAAATCCAATCAATCCATCATCTTGGGATATCCTTCCTGATCATTATGTTGCTTAACACTATCCTTGCATTGTTGTGCATCCTCAACAATGTTATCATCATCAATCAATCCTTGCAATGTTGTGCATCCTCAACAATGTTATGGTTATCAATCCCAATCAATCAATCCTTGCATTGTTGTTCATTCTCAACAATGTTATCGTCATCAATCCATGATCAATCAAATCCTTGCATTGTTGTGTATCATCAACAATGTCATTGGTCGCACCCACAAAAGGATATGAAAATCACAGTAAAACCTTTCCTGGGAATTGGACATTCCAGCAGGTGACTAATATCTCTTTATGGATGTTTATTTACTTGTCAAACCAGGGAACGTATACTTTGAATGGCGTAGCACAATATATGCACTAAGAACTAGTTTCGGTCACAATTTAGCAAAAATAAATACTTGGAAGGAATTCTATCTACACTACAGAAAGGTAATGCAAAGTTCTTTTAACTCAACCATGATTTGACTAAAGCGGAAACCATAACAACTATGACTGAAACACAAACTATGAATTGGCCTTATGCTATAGGAATAGGCACAGGGATGGATTCCCGATGCTGCAGGAGCAATACAAGACTGAGTTTGTATGGAAACTTCAAAGATAAAAGCTAACTGATGATCAACAAAAAATAACAACTACTAACTAGCTACAGATACTTACTAAGTGGGCCCCCTTAGCAAGCATCTACTAGTTACGCAAGTGCTGAACTCAGAACTTCATCAAACTTTATTCATGAAAACAGAATGGTATACATTGCTTTGTTGATATGGAAACTAACAACAAACTCTGTCTCTTGTCATACAAATTATGCTTTTCATTCTTACATGATATCTGTTATATCTCTATCACTATGCTTTTATCTTACTATTAACTATCATCACTCTTCTTCCCTCACGTAGGAGGAGTACCTTATTTAAAATCAGGAGAACAACTAACTAACTAACCCTATCAAGGAAAGACATGGAAGTAAAGTGTATCCTAGAATCAAGGAACAAACTTCATAAATGAATTTATCTGTTCAACCTGATCTAGAGAGAATCTAGTGCTCCACTCTTTCCAGATTGACTATCATTAAAAATCTTTCCCAATGGTTTTGGTGAAAGATTCTTCACCAGAGCTTCCTTGAAGTCGTGCAAGAAATAGACTTTACTGCAAGGCCGAGATCAGCTACGCTTGACTCGATCAAACTTTCTTCAACAACCTATGAAATACAAGGTAACAAATGCGAAAGAAAAGATGCATGGCACATACACAATATCTGTTCATTAATCACATATTTAAATCTATTTCATCATTCAAAAACTAAATGCGATATACCAGTCATTTAGAGA
Source organism: Sequoia sempervirens (assembly GCA_007258455.2). Taxonomy (NCBI): domain Eukaryota; kingdom Viridiplantae; phylum Streptophyta; class Pinopsida; order Cupressales; family Cupressaceae; genus Sequoia; species Sequoia sempervirens. The sequence continues at coordinate 102,569,983 of VDFB02179234.1, forward strand.
GTCAATGGGGTAATAAATGTAGTCAAGACAACACAATAAGCTGCAAGAATATGAAAGTGTTTTGCTACAGGATATCCCCATAAAAGGTTTCAAAAGAGTTTTAAACAACCACAAATAACAAAATTAAAGGCATTAAAAGTTTATCATAATATCCAAACTATGAGCACATTTTTGGCTCATCGTTTTCTGCCCCCTACTTAGCCCAATGCTAGTCCTCCAGCATTAACTTTCTTGGTGGTTTCCCTAAAATTAGTGGTTGCAGCATGACTCTGAAATGGAGTTCCAAACCTGTAATAAAATTCTCTGAAAGTCTGACACCTTTCATACCTACGGTCTTCTAAATCATCATTAAGATTTGTAGCCTGGTAAGGATAAAGGGGCCACATTAGCATAGGAGGTATGAATGTCAATGGCAACGATAGTTCAAATATCTTTTGAAGTCGCAACTGTATATATCTACTTGATCATTTAAGGGCTACTGTGAAATTTAGGGGACTGTGAGGTTCAGACCTTCTTAGCCCAACAGTTAATCTTTCCCACCTTTTCTCACTTTTGGTGTATGACAGTCTCCAAAATGAATATGACTGTGCCTGAAATTCATCATATACCTGCTTCCTGAGATCAAATATTTTCTCTCTGGTTGTAATATTATTAATTCCATATGTCAGAGTAAACTAGGCTTTCAACATTGCATGGGGGTTTGAACTTTGAGAGTGTAATGGAACAGGCTCATTCCTTTCGGCTTCCTCATATGTTTCTCATTGCCTGCCATAATTTGCTTCATTTTCTACCTATGACATAAATGATCTCAAATGGATATCACCAATATACAGAAGAGGATTCCATTCTGTTTCAAATGGAATTAAAAATCCATGTAGATAAAATTCACATAGAGAATTTCTTAACCAATTAGGGGCTGCCTGGTATGCGTCGTAAAATTCTTTTGCAGTGTGAAGTATAGGATCTTGATTTCTTGAAATTCTCATTAGTTGGAACTATAAGAATTGTTCCTTAAGGCATAGAACATAAACTCTAGGTGGTGGTCTACATTCCATAATCTGACCAATTACTTTTAACATTTTATCCATTTTTTCTTTTAACTCAAAAATTTCTTATTTCTGACTTTCAATTTCCTTTTTCAGTTTCTTCCTTTCTACCCCCCATAGACTTTGTTGCATGTTAGTCTGGGCTAGGTGCTGGAAAGTCAGGTTTTGCAATGTAACTGGTACCCAGTTAGCTTTGACATATTCTAGAAACTCAATCAAAAACGTCTTCTTATAAGCAGCAATGGCTTTACAAGTTGCAGGGGGAAATATAGCTTCACTAGGCACATCCAATTGTTCAGTCAGTTCCTACTCTTGTTGCAGGATGAATTCTTGTTGTTGTAGTGGAGAAGACTGTGCTTCCTCTGAAAACTGCATAGCAACGGTAGCCAAGTCATCAAGACTTGGTAACCCTTTTTCATTATGCCCCATTTCCTTTATCTCAACTTGTTCTTCTTTAGGAACATATGAACTTTGTGCAGCATTCTCAGACACATTCTGAGAAACATCAAATTCAGACTCAACAGACTCTTCTGAAATTACAATAACCTCTGGTTGAGGTGAAGCAGGGGAGGTCTTACATTGTTTCCTTGTGGAAACTCTTCTTGGAACTAGTGCAGCTACAGGAGGTGTTCAGGTAGCCTTTCTCTTTCTGGTCTTCCTAGAGGGTTCTGCCCTGCTAGAGGATGATGGTGAACTGGTAATAGCAATAGATGTTGTTGTAGGAGAGATAGCTGCAAGGGAAGATGTTGTAGGAGAAGGGCATTTCCTTTTCTGAGAATGAGGGTCAGATTCTGGGGACCCTTCTGCCTTTGTTTTTCCTTTCTCTCTCCTAGTGGTAGACCTAGTTTGTACCCTAGTAGAGGATTCAGGTATGAGAGCTGCAGGACTAGGTGCTACAGGAGTAGATGACCCTTGCCCTGTTCTTTTACTGATAGATGCAATTTCTTTCTTCTTTTTTTCTGAGGTCGTGGGGTAAGTACCTTAAGGGGTTGTGAAATTTGTAAGCTCTTTTGGGCAATGAATTTTTGCCAGGAAAGAGGTGAGACATCTCTCAAAGAGCGTTCAATCAATAATTTGATAAGGCCATGATGAGCAATAGAATTATCTTTCCCTTGTTGGGTTTCATGGGCAATTTGTTCTAGAAATTTTAACAGAAATTTTAGAACATTTACAACTAACCCATGCCTCATATGACTTAATAATTTGAAATGATAAGAATGCAGGTAGGAGAAACAACCTTTACAGGTTAAATACCTGATTATGTAAGTAGTGTATTCTGAATAAGGAGGAGGCAATGATACCCACTTGCATCCCTGCTTGGAGACTTCCAAAGGTCCATCAGTGGGTATTGAAAATTCAGCCTTTGCAACGACAGCATCTGAAGAAAATTTTTCTCCAACAGCTGGAAGCCCAATTACTTCAGCAATTCTATCTTCAGTTGCAACAACCATTAGACCCCATACAGTAGCCTCCCCCTTAGAAAGGGTTCTCAAAAATTTCCTAGCAGCCTCCTCATCAAAAGCATTTAAGCTCAAGAAATAGTTTAACCATTCATAGAGGCTGAATGCCTAGACTGTTTGAGGATTTTGCAATAATAATTCATGAGCTACAGGCTCATGTCACACCAGCTGACCACCCATATTCACAATTTTCCCCTAGCTGAACTCAACTTCCTACTGAAAATTCAAAAAATTTCCTCTGTTTCCCTTTCTATTCTGGTTTTCTTCTTTTTGTTGTGCCATCACATTTCTCCCTTTTCCAAAAATGAACTTTTTGAACAAGTAGTTTTGATTGTAATTTACAAGAAAAACATGCAAATGAAAAGGACATGTGATCATATTTGGAAAGTACTAGAAAAATAATAAAGAAAAGTTATTTGCATAGTTGTGGCAGTAGCGAAAAGACAGGTTTTAAAAGGTGGATTACCCTACCCCCTACTTAGAGTATGACATGTGTCCTCACATGTACTAAAGAATAGGTGGAGAGAGGGTAATAATGACTGGTATAGGCATAGCAGTGAATGAACAGAATAAAATAAATCAAATATGCGATAACAAAAAATATGATGTACCTTTAATAATTGCTTGTACATGTGAAGAAAGATGATGGCATCTTCATGAGGTGACAGTTGGGAATGATATCATAATGAAGGGTAATGCGGATGGATGAGGTGGATGGGTGACGTGGGTGGATGAGATGAATGGATGAAATGGATGGATGGGATGGATGGAATGGAAGATAAAGAAGTGGGATGTGGTGATAAGTGAGAATGGAGAAAAAGGGGTTTCCTTAAAAGAAAACCTTTATTATGAGCATCCTTTTCAAAATTATGATAAAGTTGTAGGAGAAAGGCTAAAGCCTTTGGCTGTAGGAAGAGTAGCAGGAGGATCCTAAACAAACTACTGCATAAATTTTTCTTTTGAGACTGGTTTATGGTACAACTAGAGTCGATGGCCATTAACTAGCAATTTGAAACAGACTGGATCAATTGTCACCAGCTGTACATCTCCGTTGTCAAATACATTCTCAACTTCATAGGGACCAAGCCAACGTGTTGTGAGCTTACCTTGGTTTTCTTGATATCTAGAATCATATAATAGAGCCCAATCACCAGCAAAAAATTACTTGGTTTTGATGTGTTGATCATGCCATTTATTCCTTTGCTGTTGGACTACTTCGGTATGCTACAAAGCAGCTTTTCTCATTTTGTCCAAAGCATTTAGCTGCAGCAGACGTTCCTTCTGTGCTTCAGATATTTCCATATTGAGTTCAACAGCTGTCCTCAAAGTTTTGTGCTCAAATTCTATGGGCAACATGGTTGTTTTCCCATAAAGTAGCTCAAAAGGTGTAAACCCAGTTGTTGTCTTCCATGTAGTTCTGTAGGCCCAGACTTCTTCAGGAAGTCTACTGCTCCAATCTTTTCTATGGAGTTGCACTGTCTTTGTTAGGATCGCCTCGATTTCCCTATTTGTAACCTCCGCCTGACCATTGGCTTGAGGATGATAGGGCTGGACTTCCTATGTTTTATTTTATAGTCATTCATTAGTGCAGTGATCAAATTGGATGTGAACTGAGCCCCCTGATCAGTTATAAGCTCTCTGGGAACTCCAAATCTAGTGAAAATTTATTCATACAGAAATTTAGCAACCTTGTTATCTCGAGCATGAGTCATAGCTTTTACCTCAACCCATTTTGTTACATAATCCATGCAAACTAGAATGTATGACTTGCCATTTGATGGTGGATCAATTGGTCCCACAAAATCCATTCCCCACTTATCAAAAGGGGTGACTATTACCTGTGGATATAGTGGCATTTCATCTGACTTGGTTGGTCTTCCCATACGTTGACATCTGTCACATTTCCTTGTATAGGCCACAACATCCTTGTGTAACATTGGCCAATAGTACCCTGTTGTAAGAACCTTCATTGATGTTCTCTTTGCTACAAAATTTCCCCCACATGGTTCATCATGGCAAGCATGCAAGATATCATAAGTCTCATCTTCTCTTACACATCTTCGCATCACTTGATCAGGTCCAGTATAAAACAGACAATTTACAATCCATGAAAAGTTAAAATTTTTCTCTATTAACAATTTCTTTTCTTTTGGAGAAAAGTGAGTTGGTATTCTACTTGCTACTAGATAATTGGCAATGTTAGCATACTATGGAGTATGTGCAGCAATGGAAAACAAGTGTTCATCTGGGAACCTATCATCAATGACCTTGTATTCAGTAGGTGTAGCTATTTGAAGTCTTGATAAAAAGTCAACCACAATATTAGCTCTTCCTGGTTTATCAATGATTGTAATGTCAAATTCTTGTAACAATAGGAGCCATCTTGCCAATCTACCAGAGATGGCAGGTTTTTTCATTAGATACCTGATTGTTGCATGGTCAGTGTGGATGAATATCTGATAACCTGTGACATAATGCCTAAACTTATTCAAAGCATACACTACTACGAGCAATTCTTTTTCCCTAATAGTATAGTTTAGCTCCAGACCTTAAAGGTTCTTGCTAATAAAATAAATAGCATGCTCAATTGAATTTTCTTTTTGACTTAAAACTGCCCTTATACCAAAATCAGAGGCATCAGCATGTATGTGAAAAGGAAATTTCTATTTTGGACCTTGAAGAATAGGGGATTTAGTAAGTCTTTTAGTTGTAGGAAGGATTTTTCACAGGCCTCTGTCCACTCAAATTGAGAATCCTTAGTTAATAAGGCATAAAGTGGACTGGCAATTTTACTGAAATCTTTTATAAACCTTCTATAATACCCTGCATGGCCAAGGAAGCTTCTGACATCATTTTGTTTTGCAGAAGTTTGTAAATTTAGAATAACTTCAATTTTAGCAAGGTCAACCTGAATTCCATTCTTGGAAATATAATGGCCTAGAACAATACCTTCTTCCATCATTAGAAAACACTTTTCACTGTTTAGAAACAAATTTTGCTCTCTGCACCTTTTCAATACTTTTTCTAAATTCACCAGTGTTTCTTCAAATGTGACTCCATAGGTAGTGAAATGATCCATATAAATCTCCATACAATCATGAGATATATCAGCAAAGATACTAATTATTGCTCTCTGAAATGTTGCTGGCACATTGCATAGACCAAAAGGCAAGACCGAGTAAGCAAATGTTCCCCATGGTCAGGTAAAAGTGGTCTTATCTTGATCTTCAGGGCCAATTTTTATCTGATTGTACCCACTGTAACCATCCAAAAAGGAAAAATAGCTTTTTCCAGACAGTGAGTCTAATACTTGATCTACAAATGGTAGTGGAAAGTGATCTTTTTTAGTGGCAGTGTTTAACTCTCTATAATCTACACACACTCTCCATTTTCCACCTTTCTTAGGGACAATAACTAATGGAGAAACCCATTGACTGTCAGAGATTGGGTAAATAAAACCAACATCAAGCAACTTTTGAAACTCATTTTTAACTATTTATCTAAGTGTTGGATTTATTCTTCTTTGAGGCTGCCTAATTGGTAAACAATCTTCTTTGATATAGATCCTGTGAGTACAAATTCGAGGATCTATTCCTTGCATGTCCCTATGTTTCCATGCAAAAGCTTTATGCTGATCTTGTAGCATTTTTAATAAGACAGTCTGTTGGGATTTTGACAACTTGCTATTGATATTCAAATAGTGACTTGGAGACAATTCTATCTGCTTAGTGAGATTACTCATAGAATCTACAGGTGATGTTTGTACCTCTTGTGGAAGCAAGTTATGAAAAATTGTAGGAAGTTTAGGCAGCGAACTCTCAAAATTTAATTGTTGTAGGAAACATTGTAGATGGCTACTATTTGTATCAGATGAACTACCCATACCAAAGTTAAACTACAGAATTTGAAAAAGCAAGGAATCATCACTCCGAAGTTGTGAGAATAGATCATTTTGAAGCATCATTAATTGAACCAACGAATTGGCTTCTTCAGTTTCTTCCCCCACATCTAGCCAAACAAGTTGGGACAAATCTGGTTGAGGTCTAGCAGGCGGATACAAAACCAATTTTTTTGTGGACTGTCCATCAGAAATGGTCATATCTCCAGAACAACATCCTATAAAAGCATCAGTAGTGGCTAACCATGGTCTACCAAGGATAATTGGATATCCTCTTAAAGTTGCCTTAACTGATAATATTATGAAATCAGCTGGATACTCCCAAGATTCAAGAGTGACAATTACATTTTCCACCATTCCATCAGGCTCAACTGTGGAGCTATTTGCAAGCTACAGAACTATAGGTGTAGACATAATGTTAAGAATATTCAAGGAGTCTATAGGATGTTTTGTCATGACATTAATGGCAGCACCTAAGTCAACCAAAATATTTTTCACAATTTGGCCATTTATATGTATTTACACTATAGGACTTCCAGGGTCAATATACTTTGGAATGACTACATTTCCCAACATTATATCAGCTAATTTTCCTAAGACATGAATTGTTTGGGGATCCTTTTTCTTCCATCCAGGCTTTTTCAAACAGGCCTCTTTAATAGCTTTTCCAAAAATGGGAACATCTTTAATAGCCTGAAATAAAGGGATTTGAATTTGTACATTCTTGAGCTGATCCAAAATGTCAAAAGTGGATTTTTCCATGGATTTAAATGTAGTACTTTGAAACCTCTGAGGAAAAGGTGGTTTGTCTTGACTTTGCAAAACAGGATCCTTAGAAACCATATCAGTTATAGGCATATGCTCAGTAGGAACAATAGGTGCAGTAGATTCTTCAAGGGGGAATCCAGTATTTCAGTAATTAGAGGCAGTTTTGGAGTAGGTAGAGTGGTTCTAGACCTCAAATAGATATCATTAACGTTTAAAGCATAAGCTTGATATTGGTTGGCTTCAGCAAGATACATATGCTACTGTGGCTGCTACTATTGCTTATAATTACGATTTGGCAACGACTGGGTAGGTATAGGCGTTTGTTTTGGGGGGTCAGTATTTGTGGCAGTTGCTGTAGGAGGTGGCATGAGGGCCTGTGGTTGTGGTTGTGGAAGCTGCAAGAACCCAGGGGACTGGTTTTACCATTACTAAGGACCTCTCCATTGAGGATTGTACTGCCAATTACCTAGGGGTGGGGTCCATTGTCTTTGTGGCTACTGCCAACCTCCTTGAGGAGATTTCCATTGAGGGGTTTGATAATTAGGCCAACTTGGTTGAGATGTATTCCAAGGTGGTGGTGGTCCATATGTAGGTTGCCATTGGTTATTATAGCCAAAATAAGGATTACCAAAAGTCAAAGGATCTTGAGGCATACCTTGTCTTTGAGCCCATGGTCTCCTTTGTGCAACAAAGAACACTTGATCATCATCACCTTCTACTGGCTTAAAGTCAGTAGGTAATTGCTTAGCTTCCAAATTAGCCACCATCTTGCATCTGCAGTCATGTTTCTTCTGTCTACAGTATGGGCAGAACTCGACCAAAATTGTCTCGGCTTCCTCATGTTTCTTTTGAGCTTGCATAGTGTCCAGTTGTGTAGCCATATTGTTAATGATATCTTGCTTGAAGTCAAATAGTAAATTTGTTATCTCCATCCGAGAAACTCCATTAGAAGACTTTTCCATAGTAGGTCAATGACCTCTACCCTTATTCACATTTGCTCAAGAGTAATTAAGGCATATTTTCTTAATATCATCTCAAGGTATTTGGGTTATATCACCTCCTCCCATCAAGTCCAAGGTGTCTATACAAGTATCATTGATTCCCCTTAAAAAAATTAGTTTATGAGATTCTTCGTTAAGAGTGTGGTCTGAATTCTTTTTCAAGGAAAACAAGAATCTTGAAATATAATCCTCTAGACTTTCATCCTCCTTCTGCTGAATTTTGAATATATTGTCTCCCTTACTGCCACTCTTACAATATTCCTTATATTTCTCAAGGAATTTTGTTTGCATGGCTACCCAACTATCAACAACACCTCTTCCCAAACTCATGAACCACCCGAGAGCTCCCTCCTTCAAGGTGGAAGGAAACAACTTCAATTTGTGGGCATTTGAAGTGTAGTCATAACTTTGACAAAGGATATCAAACTCAAATAGGAAAGTTTCTGGGTCCTCTGTAACTAGGCCGTAGAATTTCGGAAGTAATGAAGAAGGAATATTTTTAAGGTTGTCAGTATCTCGCTGGGAAACAATGGGAAACTCAAAAGCAGGAGGTGGATTATTAGGTGGATTATTTGCCATATTTGTGTGCTGGAATAGCAGAGCAAATGGATTTTCCTTAGGTTCTTCGTCAGCTGGGTTAAATGGTAGTTCAACAAACAGGTTTTCAAGGAGGAACCTTCCTAGTGCATCTCTTCTTCTTCTATGCATGCAATAGAATAGATGGTATTTAAAAAGAACTTGAAAATACTTAAACAACTGACTAAACTACTACTAAT